>CM053770.1:622735712-622760614 GCA_028658325.1 Potorous gilbertii | reverse complement strand
AAAAAAAAATCCCAATGTCAATTTTCTAAGGCAAAATGCCTTCCACACTCAGAGAAAGAAATATGGAAGTCATTCGCAGAATGTAGCAGATCATGTTTGTGTGTCTGTGGGTTTTAGTGTATATGTTTAGATTTGTTATATGATTTCTTCCACTTATGTCAATGTGACTACATAACGTCACTATAGTGAAAATATGCTCAATAGGAAAGTATATGTCGAACCTATACAGAATTGTATGCTGTCGTGGGGAGGGAGGGGGGTAGGGGGGAAGGTGTGGGGGTATAAAATCTTAACTTTAAGGAAGTGATTGTAGAACATTTATAAATAAATAAAATAAAATAAAAAATAAAAAAAAAAGAAGACTCATCTTTATGAGTTCAAATCTGGCCTCAGACACTTACTATCTGTATGACCCTGGGAAAGTCACTTAACCCTGTTTACCTCAGTTCCTCATTTGTAAAATGAGCTGGAGAAGGAAATAGCAAACCACTTTAGTATTTTTACCAAGGAAACCCCAAAATGGGGTCACAGAGAATCAGACAGGACTTAACAACCACAAAACATTGGCTCTGTAGTGTGGAGCTACATTCTGGATGTTAACCAGAATAGTTATATTTACTTTACATGTCTGGCTTATAGGGGAGAAAGCTATGAGAAAAGCAAGAGAAGAGAGAATTTCAGCTGAATGAAGAAAAAGAATCATGAATCTATGCATTGGAGGGATGAGGATTAGTAAAATAGTCAGAGGTTAAATTTCGGGTAATGTTTCTTTTTTTTATTTGGCTATGAAGGCAAGAGGAGCTGAGTTCCAATTCTACCTCTGACTAGCTGTGTGACACTCAGCAAATCACTTAATCCTTCTCTATAAAAGGAGGAGATGGCAATTTCCTGCTGATCACATGCTCCTCCTGGACTCTCACTCTCTCCTCTCTCACAATATTCTCTTCTGGTTGTCCTTCTCTTTTACTGTTTCATCATCTATAAAATATCCCTAATTAGGTGTTCTACAAAGTTTTGTCCTGGTCAGGGCCTGTCTCTCTGTCTCTGTCTCTGTCCCCCCCATCCTTTTCCCCGCACCTGGTATGGATGCGTATCTATAGTCTCCAATCAGCTGCCAGATTTTGTCATTTCTACCTCCAGAACATCTTACATGTCAGACAGCTATGACCTCAGCTCATGGCCTAAACACCTCTTACCTAGATTATAACAGTCTTCTGATTGGTCTTCCTGCCTCATCCCTTCCCATGCTCATCCATCTTCCACACTACTTCCAAAGTGATTTTCCTTAAGCACAGATCTGACCTTATCAGTACCTACTTAATCTACTTCAAGGATTCTTATTACCTCTCAGACAAATTTAAACTCCTCTGGCCTTCACAACCCATCTTCAATCTATCTTACCAGCCTTAGTGTACACTACTCCCTCCTCTCACACTTGGTAATCTAGTCACACAGTTGTCTCTTTTCCTTGACATAGTCACATCTCCCAAGTATGTGCTTTTGCACTGGCATTCCCCCAGATCAACACTGTCAAACTCAAATATAAAAAGATCCTTGTGGGTCATTTTGACTTAAAAAACCACAAATAAATGATCTATGTTGTATTATATTTTAATTTATTAAACACTTTCTAATTATATTTTAATCTGGTTCAAGCACACTGGGAATTTAGATGGTGCTTGAGCCACTGGGCTCTGCTCCAAGGCTTGCTTACATATACTTCACAGAATCCTTCTCTTCCATTAAGATGTAGTGCAAGTTGAGGGGAAGGAAGGGAGAGGAGAAAAAAATAAAGCAATTTACATAATTTTGTTGTATAGTTGAAAGGTATAGCAAGCTCTACATGGCTGATTGCAGTTTCATGCGCAATCATCTTTTTTATTGCACTGTGTTATGGAAATGCTTGTTTTATTCCATTAATTAAAAATAAATTTTTTTAAATGTAGTGAAAGTACCACCTTCTACATAAATCCTTTCCTGATTTTCCCCAGACAACTCATACCTTTCCTCCTAAGTGACCTTATATTTAATCACATATATATATTTAATTATATATAATATATTTGTGTGTGTGTGTGTGCGCGTATCTGCACTTGACAGTATTTTTAAAGCGGCTACAGAGTAAAGCAGAAAGAGCCCTGGACTTAGGATACGCTTTGTGATAACGATCAAGTCATTTAACTTCTGTCTGGTCAGTTTCCTCATCCATAAAAGGGGGATAATCAGAGCACCTACTTCCCAGGTGATCAATGAGATCATACGTCAAGTTCTTCGCATATTTCAAAATACTATATAGTTCCTAGCTATTAGTATTGTTATTGACATCCTTCTATTCAGTATCCATGGAGAAGCATGTGTGTTGGTTCCTCCATTATAACACAAACTCTTCTAGGATTATTTATGTTCTATAGGTGTGTTTCTAATATCTAGCACAGTGCATGACCAGTAGAGGATTAATAAATCTGATTGATTTGACTGATGAATTTCCCTAATTCTCCACCAAAAAAAAATTGTCTTTAAAATTCTCATATGTTTCAGATACCAGCAATAGCATGTTTCAGCAGTTTATGCCTAATAAATTAAAAACCCAGAAATTAACGGCTCCTTGAAAATAGGATTATATGTGTGTGTGTACACATATACATATATATCTTCTTTTGGACACACAGGACTGAAATACAACCATCAATAAGCATTTAGTAGGATTCTACTTTAGTTTAAAAACAAGTATGCCTATCTATGAAATCATTTATCATAAAGAATTTTAATTCTTATAAAAAATCCCATCTTCCATTTGTACAACAATTATATATACAAAGTATAGATGGAACTGAATCACAGCTCCCTTGGGTCCAAATTGAACATTCCATTACAAAGATCACACATAAACTCTTCTTCCTCAAAAGTCACAACTCCTTCTAGTATCTTGCCATGACACCAGAGAGAAGGAGAGGCACAACGTTAGCTCCTTTTCTTTAACCTTTCTCACAGGAAGTGTGGGACAAAGCCATTTTCTTTTTTTTCTTTTAGGGTCAAAAAGATTTTAATGGGTATTATGACACAGTGATTGTTGGGTGCTTTTAGAAGGTAAGAATCCCAGTAAAGATCCTATGCTGTCAAGATTAAAATTAGGTTCCAGTATTACAAATCATATATAATTAGAAGATTTGTAATGCCATTATATGGAGTAGAGATATTTGTGTACAATGTATTACTGAGTTTATAACCAATAGGGATATCAATAATGAATAGATGGAGTATGAATTATTTTATAAAAGCTCCAAGTTAATGATAGTAACTTGGCATGACTATGTTTTTATGTATTTTAATATTTGCAACCATTTTATTGGTTGCAAAACCAATTAAAACATAAAATGTTTTAATAAATGATTTAAGAGTATTTGATGTCATTTTATAATCGATGTGATTATCTTAAATTGTCAATTTAATATTGTAGTAATTGTTGATACTAGAGACATTCTATGATTCTTTAAAATATCTGCTGCATAAACTGTAACTAGCACTTATTGGTCTTTATAATATTTTTATGGTATGCAAGATGCAAAATTTTTAAAATACTCTTCCTTGCTTCTCATGACCACTTTTGGGAGTTTCGTGAAGGTTCCATTGGGTGACAATGGAGAAGGAACAACAACTACATCTCAAAATCGTTGGGCTGTTATGTCCAACAGTATCTCCTTCTGGCTTGGTGATTTGTGCAATGTTGCTAACCTCTGCTTTTGGTCCCAATGAAAGTTTAATTGAATTGTAGCTGCATGTCCCCAACTTTCCCCTAAAGCAGAAACCAGCAAGGACTGATTTTTATCAATCTTTGTTGTCATTTGATTAGTCCAAATTACAGCCAATTTGTGATTTTTTGCCATGCCGATCAGCTGCTGTGCTAGTCCATTCAGTAACCATGTTCAAAGAGAGGTCATCACAATCATGCCAAAATGGAAATACAATCCCATCCACTGTAATCAGTTGGACCTCTGAATGTTCCAAAAGGAAGTCTGAAAGGAGGTGAACCTGTGCCAGCAGCTCTGTATGCTTGTGACAATGAAAACAATAAATATGAGAGAGGATGCTTTCCAGGGAGAAGTTCTCCAATGATTTTTGCTACTCTCTTCTTTCAAGTGTGATCCTGCAATAAGGTGAAGATACTGAGCACAGGCTGTGGTAAGATCTACTACTCTGTCTACGATAAAACTTCCTTCTGTATCAAGAATTGCTGCTTCACTGCTACTTCTCCAAAATATTCTGGAACCTGTCCATCTACTGTCAACTGCATGCATAACTGTGTTTTTTCAACTCCTGGTGAACCACAAATCTCTGTTTATTGGGTTAGAGGTATTCCAAACCCCGCCCCTTCAATATTATCCAGCACTGAACAAAAGGTAATTATAAAGCCCTGTTTGTGTTCTTGCTCATGAAGTTCCATTGCTGTACATTCTTGCCTGATGGGGACACAGCGAATTTTTGACATATCCACGGGGTATTCCCGCCTTATTATTTATAATGTTGCTACAGCCTCTTCTTTAGAGATTCTGCAGTCTTCAGTTCCAGGAGCTCTTTGGTTGTCTAGAAGCCTGCACTATCAGTTTTACTTGCACACCAGGGGCCAGCAGGTAGCTCCCCAAGTCATACTGCATGGCAGCCCTGGGGAGCTCCACACCAGGGTCAGCCCAACAAAGCTATATTCTAACCTTGCCTCTTTGGCTTTGTTTGCCTTTTTATCCTTTATCTACACACACACAGAATCTTAGGATTTAGGGTACCTCTTGGCAAATATATTACCAAATGTTTTACAATTCCTTTGGATTTTTTTGAATTTGTTAGTAATACAAGAAAGTTGATGATTTGTGTATTTATTTTATATCTGGCAATTTTGCTGAATACACCATTTCAATTAAATTTTGGTTGACTCTTCAGGATTTTGTAAAAAAATCAACCTATCAACTACAAAAAGAAATAATTTAGTTTCTTTTTTACCTATGCTTATTGTAGTAGCAAGCACCCTGACATCCAGGATGGCCTACTAGCACAGGTTCTTAGATCTGCTTTTCTTAAAGGAAAGCAACTTTTGAGAGTCAGTAATCTTCTTTAATCACATATACCAACAGAGAAAATACAAATAGAGAAATAAAGACCAACAGGACTTCTAACTGTCTGACCATAAGCAATACATACATCACAGACTGACAGACAGATCCAATTATCTGACCATTACATACATACACAGTTACCAGAGAGAGAAGCACCAACATCTGAGTTTTCAAAGCTGGGGAGCTCCTTAACAGCTACCCAGAGTCTCATCTGGTACACAAACCTTCTTCTAAAGTATAAGCTTTAAAGCAAAACCTCACCTCAGAGTATATATACACTTTTCAGAGGTGGAGGGCATCAGGACCCTCAGGACCCAGTGCCTTATTAGAAATTCATATAAGGTGTGGACTTTTGTAATAGTAATTTAAATGGAAAGATCTTTCCTGCCCATTAATAGGTCTCAGGTAAGCCCATTAAGGGAAGGCTTATTTTGTAGGAAGACCCACACCTTTTGTTAATTAATGAGGCACTGAGTCACAAAGATCATGATGCTCTCCAGCTCTGAAAAGTGCATGTATACTCTGAGGTGATGTTTTGCTCTGGGGGCTTGGAAGAAGGTTCATGTGCCAGATGAGACTTATGTTAAGGAATGCTCCCCCCCACAACCCAATCCCTCAATCCCAACTTTGAAAACCCAGATATTGATGCTTCTCTCTCTGGTAACTGTGTATGTCTGTAATGGTCAGATAGTTGAACTGGTCGGTTGATCTGTGATGTATGTACTGCTCATGGTCAGACAGTTAGAAGCCCTGTCTATTGGTCTTTATTACTCTGCTTGTATTTTCTCTGTTGGTGAATGTGATTAAAGATTGTTGACCCCTCAAAAGCTGCTTTCCTTTTAGAAAAGCAGATCCAAGAACCTGTGCTAGCAGACCATCCCGCATGTGCAGGGTGCTTACTGTTGCAGCCTTCCTACAAAACAAGTCTTCCTTAATCAAGCTTCCCTTAATGGGCTCCAGCTGAGGCCTATTAATGGGCAGGGAAGATCTTTAACTCTCATTACACTTATATCCTCAATTTCCCTCAATTTTAAAGACTTGCTATGTCCCAAACACTGGGATCAAGAGATACAAATGTAAAAGCAAGTCACTGCCTTCAAGTAGTTTACATTCTAATAGAGACTATGTATATAGGGGAAGTGCTGGTCTAGAAGCTAGAAGTGAGGGAAGCCAAAGGGCATTCAACTGTTGGCATGCCTTTTCTGGAAGTAACATTAATCTTGATTGGATTACTATTCCTAGAACAAGAGGTGGAAGGGTCAAGAAGGGAACAAGCACTTATTAAGCATCTACTCTGTGCTTGGCATTAGGAAAATTTACAAATATTAGAAGGGAGGGGTGAGCACCTAAAGTGAGCAACAGGCAGCATGGGAAAACATGAGTGTGGGTAAGAGGCTAGAGCCAGCAATATACAGTGAAATCCCACCAATAAGCATGACTATCCATGGGAGATAGAGAACTGATAGGGAGTATAGAATCAAAGAGAAAGGTTGTAAGTATGGGAAAATGATGGTGTCACAGAGAAAGAGTGAAGTCAGAAGGAAGAGTAAACTTGGGTGGAAAATAAAGAGCTGAGTTTTGGAACTACATTTGAAGTGTTGATATGATATCTAGGTAGCTAATACTATACAATTTAGAGATACAGGTCTGGAGTTTGCAACAGAGGTTAGGATTAATGTGCATGTGGTATTAAGTGAAGCTTTGGGCAAGAATAAGATTGCCAAGGGAAAATTGCTAAGGACAAGCCAGTATAATAGTTCAGTCTTGATATCAAGGTGAAATAGAATACTCCTAGTTAATAGTAGGGGATTTAATCATCCATATCATGGACTGTATATTCAGCAAAAATATAGAACTGGTTCAAATAGATGTAGCTCTCCTTGTCTAGACACACAGATCACCAGGGCTCAGTGTGGTGATTCTAACAGCAATGGAACATCTGAAAAATGAAGGGGGCCTAACCACCTCACAACTCTCTGGACAGTTTTCAAGGATGGATCCTGTAACAAATAATATGTCTACTGTTTACATATGAAATTTGCTAATTTTGGAGAGGCTCACTCTCCAAAATCTCTGGATAGACATAGATAATTAGACAGAATCTCTAGATTCTATCTAATTAAATTTTTGGCCACAGAAATTCTAGAAAACAATCTACTAAGTTGTCTGTTTGGCCTCTTTTAGGAACTTAAGAGACTAGAAAGCCACCTCAAGGCCTGGAGCTTAACTCTTAAGGCCAATTAAGTCTCAAGGATGATTTTAATATCTGTTAAGGGAGAGGAAAATTAGCCTAAACTGAGTAGGCTAGGGCTCTTGGAAATCTAGCTTAGTCCACATGACAGAGACTAGGACATGCTGCTCCCACTATGGGGGAATCAAGAAAAGTCCTGAGACCTTGGGAGCAAAGCCTACTGCTGGAAGATATCCCTGGATTCTGTCAGGCTGCTTCTGAGGAGTATATTGGCAAGGGAGGTGCTTTCCTGGTCTGCTACTAACTAGAGTAGGGGATAAGGAAAAGTAAAAAAGCCATGTTAAATTTCTGTTTTGTTTATTAGATTATTAGGAAGCTAAGCTCAGATTTTTATATCTACTGAAGGAGCACAAGTGCTACCAATGCCCTCTACATTTCATCACTGAGGCAAAACTGCAGTTGCCCTGTCCACGTTACAGTTTGAGTAATCTGTTTTTCTTTTTGCAATATGGTATGACTTTCTAGAAGTGATGCTACGCAAACTATGCTGTTGGGCTGCCCCATGTATTAAACATCAGAAGAAATCAGAATCTTCTTTTCTGTTCTTATAGTTTCAAGTCCCCTATGACACTCAGCTATGAATCTGCTGCATCAACAATAGTGCTACTAATAACTGAGGTTTATAGAGTGCATTACAAGGAACAAACTGCTTTATCTATGCGGGACTACATGATTTGAGTGAGGTCACAGGATTGGTAGCCACAGTGGCTGAAACTTCTGAGGAATTAACACGGTATATAATGTATATATGCACATATATACATACATACACATATACATACATTATGTGTGTGTGTGTGTGTATATACATACATAAATACACACACACACACAAACACAGAGGAAATGGTTCTAGATTTGTAGTTGGAGGACTGAGACTTAAGTCCTGCTTTTGCTATCCACTAACTATGTGATTGAGAAAGCTATTTTAGGCTTCTGCACACCTCCATTTCTTCATCTGAAAAGAGAAGTCATCAAACTAGATGAGCACTGAAGTACCTTTCAGCTCTAGATCTGTAATCCTAAATCCGCAGTGCTCCTACCACGATGCCACAGCTGCATCAGGGCAACCACAGACTAACGGGGGCTACTTTGGGGCCTATGTTTTTTCTTTTTTTTAAAGAAAGAAAAAAATTACATTTGCATTTAATATAAAAATGAGAGAAAATTCGTGGGCATTATATATGAAATATATAGAGTTCTTATTCTTCTTCCTCAACATTTTGAATATCATCTGTTATAATTTTTAAAGTATTTGAAAAATTGTATTGACATTTTGTTTTTATGTCACTCTTTTCCAGATATGTCCTTACCCAGCAAGCTATTCTTTATAACTAAAACAACCAAACAAAACCCTTTTAAAAAATTAGAAAGGAAAAAAGTGGTTCAACAAAACTAACCAAAACATCAGTTGAATCTGACAGTACATACAATGTTCCACACCCATAATCCCTCATTTCTGCAAGGAAGAGAGAGAAATGCATTCTCTTGACTCTAACTCTAAGACTAAGCTTACACAACATTCAATTTCTTGTCCTTTTTTCTTTTCTTTTTTGGCTAAAACACATTTTTAAAGTATCAAATGACCCAATGATGACTGGCCTGGTGATTAGGTGCAACATTACAATTGTACTTGGAGGAAATGTACAGTGTTCTGTGCTAATTACTTCTAGCCTGAGTCATAGAGTACACTGGAGATGTTGGAATAGCATTAGGGCATGTGACTGGTGGAAATGATTCTATCTTCCCAATTGTAAAGCTTCTCGGTTTCAAAATCTGTACTCTCAGAGTAATGCCTGAGAACTGGAAGGCCTTCAGAATGTGTTTTGAATTTCTCCCTTCCTCTCCCATTCCCAAGCCCTCTTTTGGCCTTTTCCACCTCAGTAAGCTCTGTTCAGCCTATTGCATTAGCTTCCTTGCCAGTTTGGTTCCCCTTCTAAGCAGTCAGCTCCCAACCACATGAGTCACATATCCCATTGAGTGTTGTCTCATCTTCCTAGTACCCATCAATGATGCTACTAAGAAACAGTCACAGGAAAAAAAAACCCACTAAAATAAAAATTACAAATTCCATCCTCAACAGGAACTTCATCTTCAACACTCCTAATAAGACTTCGCTTGAATCCCTCAGAGATGGGGGGCATAGTGTCACCTGAAGTTCTAATTCCTGTTTGGAACAATTATGTTAGAAAGTTTTTCTTCACATCAAACACATTTTCCACTTGCTCGTGTCTCTGCCCTCCGGGGCCAAGAAAAATAAAGAATACCTCTCTCTATGATAGTCCATCAAATACCTTGAAACAGTCATCATTTTCCACTTTCTCTCTCAGGCCTTCTTTTTTCAGTGCTAAAACATCACAAATTCTTTCGACCAACCCTTGGTGTGGACTCTCTTCAATATATTAGTCACCGTCTTCTAGACATGCTCCAGTTTGCAAATGTCCTTTCTGAAATAGGGCACTTAGCAATGAATACATTACTCAAGATGTGTCTGACCCGGGCAGGACCCAGAGCAAGCCTTAAAACCAACCGGTCAAGACAGAGCCAGCGATGTGTAAACAGAGAAGCAGTCTGCGGTATAGCTGGGTGCCGGTACTGAATGTCAGAGTAAATTCATACACCAAGTTGGCAAGCCAGAATCTGGCCTTCGCAGCAAGGAGGGTAGCAGGTCAGAGACCAGATAGACACAGAAGAATACAGAAACAAACAGCAGAGGGGAGAAAAAGCTGAAAGTTTCAGAAGAAAAAAGAAAGACTGATCCATGAGATAAAAGTAAATAGGGATTAAAAAAAATAAAGATTTAAAGGGAACTTAAAATCAGGAAAGAAGGAAGAAGTATTGAATTGTAATACCTCATGGACTAAATTCCCTGTAATTGAATCTGTATCATTCGTGAGACTCTGGGCAAATGGGGAGAAAGAAAGTGCCTCCAATAGGGCCACAGATAAACACTGAAGGGATGGCAATCATACTTAACAAGGGGTACTGCAAGAAAGTAGGAGAAAAATAATGGAGGGGATGGAACTGGATCAGGGCAAAAAGAATGGGGGCTCTTCTAAGAGACACAAGAGGACATATACTGTGGAAAGGAAAGGATGAGGTCATAGGAGGACATAAGAAGAAATTATTTGTTCCTCAGGAAATTAAGTCAGAGGGATGAGGAAAGCATAAGCCAAGTTTGGCACCATGACAGATGAAGAGACCAGTTGATAGGCATCCCTACTTCCAGGGTTCTGTGATGATTGTGCACAGGGTTAGTTCTCTCTTACTCCCAAAGGTATAGGGACTCTTTTTCTTCTTTCACCTCAGTTTGAGAAGAATAACATGTTAATGGAGTTCAGGGCGCCAGGCTCCATTCATATCAGCTACCAATCCCAAGGTCTTAGTCCGAGATGTCTTGGGATGAGCTCTCCAAAGATATAAAAGAGGTGGTTTATCTGAGACACTAGAAGCTGAGCCTCCCAACTAACAACTCTGATGCACTGAGGGATTTTTAACACCTCAGAGTCCATTTCAGAGCAGACAGTCCCCTTTTCTGAGCACTCAGAGGCTGAGACCTGATATGGTTCTGAACATCTGAAGCTTTTCCAACACGTACGAAAATTAATGCTGTTGACATGGCCTTCAAAAGTCTAGAGTCAGCTCCACGTCACAGTGAGACTTTGGAACAAGACTTTAGGAATTATTGATACAATTTTTTACATCACTTTCATTTTCAAATGTACACCTTTCCCTCTTTCTATGACAAAGAATTCAGAACAAAAAGGTCATTTCGGCAGCTCATCAATCCCTTCTGATAGCGTGCATAGTGTCCCACACCTATATTATCTCATGAGGACTTTCCCAGCTCATTACCAGAGCTAAGCGTGGCCATTATTGTTAGTGTTCAGTCCCCTCCATCCCCTGAACCCACCCCCCCCCCGTTCCTGGCCTTTCCATTAGCATCTTTGTAGTTATATACATCATCTTTATGGTCCTGATTACTTTTTATTCTGCATCAGATCACATAAGACTGCCTATGTTTCTCTGTATTCATCATTTTGTATGATGCAATGACTATATTGAAGCAAATCTTAAATGAAAAGGACCAGTAGGGAGACCATGGAAACATGGAATTCATTCCCCAAAATAATATTGTGAGGGGTTAACAATCACTTTAATCAAGCACATGTATCATTCCTTTAACCAAGCACACATATCATTCACCTAGTTCTGGTGAGTCAATACCCTGTACTTCAAAAAAAGTACAGAGAAATCAAAGATCAACAGACATGGCTTCCTCTGCCTGACCATCAACAGACAGGTCCAACTCTGTGATCATAGTTACCAGAGAGGGAAGTACTGACATATGAGATTTTCAAGTCGGGAGAGCTCCTTAGTGGCTTCCCAGAGTCTTCATCTGGCCAAACACTTCCAGTAATCTCCAAAGTAAAACTTCACCTTCAGTGTTTATACTTTTTTAGAGTCAGAGGGCATCCCAACCCTTGAGAACCAGTGCCTCATTCTGCATGAGCCTTCCTACAAATCTTCTCTAATCAAACTTCCTTTAATGGAAGGCCTATTAATGGGTGGGGAAGATCTTTAATCATATTAACAATACAAACATATACTGTTTCTAGTTGAAGAAACTCTTGTTTCTGTACTTTACTCCTAATAAAGATTCTTGGTTGATAAAGGCAAGATTCAATCAGAGGCATTTGATTATACCAAAACAAAAACAGCAAAAGATCCCACTTTGTCATTACAAAGTACTATTTTAAATACCTAAGAAACAGTTTCCAGATTTGACCTTGTATTTCTAAATGCTGGAGGTTCCTTCCTAGCATCCAGTGTTTTAAAGAAGTAAAGGCCCAGAACTTCTGAAGCTTAGACTATACTGCTCAATGTTCATTTGAGGCAATTTCCATGAAGACTGTGATATACAGGGGACATTCCCCTATCAGAATGAGGAAGAAAGGAAGATATTCACAAAATATGAAAAACCCACATTCACCAGAAAGCACTGGCCATAATCCATACAATCATGCCAGATTCCAGATCTTGAGCTGAAAGGGTCATTACAGGCTATTCCCCAGATAAGACTCCTGTTCTCTTACCAGGCTTCTCATAATATTAAAGCTATGGTTAATTTAGAATCCGTAACAGGAAACCCTTTAATTATACTGGACTTTATAAGAAGTTTAAAAATTTAAGGTTGTCACACTGAAAGGCAATGAAGACTAGACTTGAAGGAGCAACTGAGTGATCTTAGCAAAGGTACATCCATATCATGAAATGGGGATATTTGTACCCCTCAATGGAAAGTAAGCCCATTACACAGAGGGCACTGTTTCATTTGGGTCTTTGTATTCCCATCACTTAACACAATGGCACAAAGTAAGCATTTAATAAATACCTATTGATTTATTGATTATACTGTCTGTTTCATGAAGTTGTGAGAGAAGGGTTTTTATAAACTATTCAAGGCTATGATAGCATGTTTCTATTATGCACTGAAAATCATGAAACATCATTTTTTTCTTCTAAGAAATATGAAAATAATATGGTGCAATGAAAAGAACATTGGTTTTCAAAATAAACTGTATGACTCTCAGAAAGTTACTAAACTTTCTGAGAGTTTTCTCATTTGTAAAATTGTGAAACTTGTACCACCCACTAATTAGGGTTTCAAGGAACATACTTTGTACTTAGTTAAGCACTAAAATTATACACTATATTATTTTATTTACTTTTCTTTTCTAGGTATGATCTATTTTTAATGGAGTCATTTGGGATCACTGCTTCTTTTTCCAAATTTACACTAATTATCACTATTATAATCTGTTCAAGAATTTTTCCTGGAATCTAAGTCAATTCAATAGCTTCTATTTAGAGACTAACATCTTCCTCTTTTTTTTTAAATCAGGAAAACCTCTGCTTTTTTTCTCCAGTCTTGAGGTAACTTTTCCATTTTCCATAATCTTTAACTGCCCTAGGATACAGTTCATCTGAGTATGGTAACAAACACATTAAGGGCAGCTAGGTGCTCCTGTTTCTTTATTTATCCTTGATAACAACTCCTAATTAACCATTTTTATTCTTTTTTTTCCCCTGTTAAAAGAATTCTTCTTAGCAGAAAAAAAAGACACAAAATAAAGAGAATTTAAGGCTCAGAGATGTGATTTGACTCTTGTCACAAATCTAGTAAGTATCAAAGGGGAAAGCTGAACCCAGGCCAACTTGTTTCTAAATCTAGCAGTTTATCCACTATAGAACACTGGTGATGATACTGTATTGTGGAAAGAAGACCCTTTCTAGATTTAGGTTGTATTGGTAGATTGTAGCTATTGCTTGCCAATGAGTTGGAGTTCTCCCATCCTCTTCTATGAGTATTTTCCCTCTTTCTATCAACAAGAAAATGACCCCTTTAATTATGACCTTCATGGAAGAAGCCTCAAATGGGCAGTAAGTAGACAAATCTGTACTTTGGAAGCTCTGGCTCTTGTCCCATTGTAAATTTCTCATTTATCAGATTTCATGTCTGATTTACAAAGTAGGAAATTTGTTTTGAACCACCCCAAGCCTGCAAATGAAAGGCCAAGAACATGATTAGGTAGGTACATAACTGGTAGGTACATTTGATAATGACCTTTTTCCTTTGGCTTAGCTATTTTTTCTACTCCTTTTCTTTACCCACTCATCTACATTGAAAAACAGAATAGCTATGGAGCTGTAAAACTGTAAAATCCCCAGTGCTGTTTGGCATTGTACCAGCCTATACAGATACAAAAGGAACATACCTTCTTTTTGGAAGGTAATATATAAATAATTGAGGGACACTACTAACTAGTTGGAAGGACTTTGTTCTTTGCCACCTGGAATGGTATTCTTTAGAGAAAGGTTACTATAAAGGGGGAAAAACCAAGGTGGTTCCCTGTCCATGCTATGATTTTCTCTGGTGTTAGTGTCATTCTCTTCTGAATCTGTGTACTGAGCATCCCTTTCACCATAACAGCTTTCCATAATGGGATTCTTTCTACGTCTGCTCATTCATCCAACCTACTTTGTAGCTTTAGACATGATGTTAGGGCCAGCCTCTGTGCAGTTCTGCAGGGAAGGTCTGGATTGGTGCTATTGCTACTTTCTTGAGAATATAGAATACCGTGTTGTTCCAGATTCTCAGGGACAACTCAGGTTGGGTATATACTAGCTTTCAGTTCTCCCAATGTAGTCTGATCCAGGGTAAAACGATTGCTCTGCCCCTATCAGATGTGGTTTGGATCTGAGTAAACAGACTACTGCTATACTCGGAGCTAGAAAGCGCCGCTGCTTCAGAGTGAAAAAGCTTCTCTTTGGCCTGGGATTCCCACCCTGGTTATTTCTCTGCAGGCTTCAGACTGGGTTACAAGCTGGAACTGAGAACTAGGTCCACTCCTGAAGTCTAAGCCACACTGTTGCTGCTTGCTTTATACACAGGCTACTGCCTGTAACTATTCCTTATCTCTGACCCCTTCCTCAATCTGCCCTGGATTTCTGATCTAGAAGTGAGAAATACAATAAAATGTCAGTTGGGACCTATTATCAGAGTCTGCATAAGGCTGGAGTCTGGGAGTTCACCTTACTCTTGGACACTGTTCCCTGGGCTAGTACTAGAATATTCTACACAGATGCTCCTGGTCAGACCCAGTCTCAAGTGTCCAAAGAGCTGTCTTTCCCCCTATATCAATTTGGATTAGACAAATGATTTCCTGTGTCTTTTTTTTAAATTTCTCACTAAGAATTTCATGTAAAATTGACTTTCATTCAAGTCAATGAATATAAATGAGAGGAAGTAACAGCTATATATTACTTCACCTTCCTGCAGTGAGAAACAAAGGGGAATCCACAGATTCACAAGAATATGGGGAAAAGTAGCCTTAAATTCTTTCCTACTTCAGGGGCTTCCTGGCCATAAACCTGATATTTTGGTATCAGGTGTCACATCTGGGTTTTACACAAATAAAATTGCAGCCTTCTAAGCTTTGAGTTAGCACAAGAACATTCATCTGTCCTCAATTGACACACACCCAGGCAAAGTATTACACCATTGTTTGGTCTTTGTTATTACTTCCTTGACATCAAAATCACTATCATCTGGTTCAATTGCATTGAAAAGAGATGCACATGGGATACAGGCCATGCCTTTACAGAATAGGACTTCATTATGAATACCTCTTTGGCACCATGGTAAAGAGTTGAGAAATGGGCTCTCTTTGAGCATTAACACAAACCAGACCTACAGACTGAACGTGCTTGCTTGCCAAGTATGAGCTGCCACAGTTCCCATGGCGTTGGGGCTGCAGATGCTGGTTGAGTTTGGGATTTTGTAGGGGAGAAAGGGCACAAGAGAGCAAGGAATGAGGACAGGTTGGGAAATGGAATGGGAGAATTAAAATTGAAGTAGTTCCTAAAAAAATAAGAGTCAAAAGGGTGGGTTGATATGTCATTTCCCCCTGGAGAAATAATCAATCATGAATTTATTAAGCTCCTGCTATGTAGCAGGGATTGGGCTATCTACTTCTTGTCAAGGAGCTTACATTCTAATGGAAAAGACAAGCACGTGTATGTATATGCGTATGTGTGTGTATATATATGCACATTATACATATAGGGAACAAATACAAGTCAGTAGAACTGGCACTAGCAATTAGAAGGATCAAGAAAGGCTTCATGTAAAAAGTGGTCCTTGTACTGGGTCAAGTCAACATGCATTTATTAATTGCCTATTTTATGTCAGGCACTGTACTAAATTCTAGGAATACAAAGAAAAGTTTTAAAAAACACCCTCTATCTTGCCCTACAAGAAAAGAGAGAAGATGGGGATAAGGGAAAGGTATGATAGAAGAGAGGGCAGATTGGGGGAAGGGGTAATCAGAATGCAAGGTGTCTTGGGGTGGAGGGAAGGCAGAAATGAGGAGAAAATTTGGAACTCAAAATCTTGTGGAAATGAATGTTGAAAACTAAAAATTAATTAATTATTTTTTAAAAAAAATAACAACAACAAAAAAACACCAGCCCATGCTCTCAAGGAACTAATTACCAAATAGGGGAGACAACATTCAAACAATTATGTGAAAACAAGATATGTAAAAGATAAATAGGAGATAATCAAAAGAGGAAAAGCAATAGAATTAAAGGGGGATTGCAAAAGGTTTCTAGTGGAAAGTAGGATTTTAGCTGGAATGTAAAGAAAAAACCAAAGGATCAAAGAGAAGATAAAGAGAAATGATATATATCAGGCATGGAGGATATAAAAAGGTCCAGAGTTAGGAAACAGAAGTGTCATAAGCGAGGAATATCAATGAAGCCAGTGTCACTGAATCATGGTACATGGAAGGAATAAAGTGTAAGAAATTTGGAAAGGTAGAAGTGGGCCAGGTTATGAAAGGCTTTAAACAGAAAATTTTATATTTGATTCTAAAAGGGTCTAGAAGTGAGAGGAATTCAGTAGTATTGACCGAATGGGGGTCTTGGAATGGGGCAAAGGGTGACATGATCAGATCTATACTTTAGGAAGATCAAGATGACAGCTGAGTGATGATGGACTGCAACAGGGAAAGACTTGAGGCAGGGAGGCTAACCAGCAATATTTTACAATAGTCCAAGAGTAAGGTGTTAAGGTATGAATCAGTGTTATCAGTAGCAGTGGTATCAGAGAAGAGAAGGCGGCAAATATAAGACTGAATCAACAAGCATTCACAAAACATTGATTATGTGGAGGTGAGAAAGTGAGGAGTTCAAGAAGATACCTAGGTTGTAAGGCTGGATGACTGGAAAGACTGATGTGCTTGACAGTAATAGGAAGTTAGGAAGAAATAAAGGCTTGAGATGGGGTTCAGTTTTAGACTTGTTAAGTTTAAGATATTTAAAGGACATCCAATGAGGAATCCAAGGGAAAATTGGAGATGCAAAAACTGAAGTTAGGAAAGAAGTTAGGCTAAGATAAGTGGATCTGGGAATCAGTATAGAAAAGATCACTGAATCCATGGAAATAGATGACAATCACCAAGCAAAATACTATATAGAGGAAAGAGAAAACGACTCAAGACAGGACAGAACATTGGGGGAAACCCTCAGTAAGTGGATGTACCCTGGATGAAGATGAGGCAGAGGGGAGGAGGAAGTACATTCTTTAGCAGAGGGGATGGCCAGTGCAAAGAAACAGAGATAAAAGGTGAATTTCATCTGTGAGGAAGACAGCAGGCCAGTTGGGCTGGATCATACAGTATGGAATGAGTAGTAATGCCTAAGAAGGCTGGAAAGATAAGTTTGGGCCAAGTTATGAAGGGCTTTAAAAGCTAAAGAAAGGAGTTTGTTTTTTATCCTAGAGGCAATAGGCAGACACTGTTATTGCCTGAGAATGACAGAGTCAAATCTGCAAAATCACTTTGGTTACACTGACTAGCAGGACCAGCAGGAGAGAGAGTAGTGGGGGGTGAGGTGTCCTGGTAACTATCACTACATACCTCAGTGGGTGCAGAAGATAGACTGGAGTGAGTTGAAACTTGAGCATTAGGGAAATGCTGCAATAACCTAGGTGAGAGGTATTAAAGGCTATGTAAGTAGAGAGGAAGGGTCGAAAATGACAGACTTTGCAGAGGAAGAAACAGCAAGTTTTGGCAACTGATTTAGGTGCTGTGAAGGAAAGTGAGGAATCAAGAAAGATACTAAGGTTATAATTGAGACACCAGAAGAATAGTGGTACTTTGGACAGAAAGAGGCAAGTTTGCAAGAGGTGTGAGTTTGGGGGAGGTCGAGGGATGAATAACAAGTTTTACTTTAGACATCTTGAATGAGATTTCTCTGCAATATTCAGTTTAAAATGCATAACACGGGCAGTTGGTAATGCACAGCTGAAATTCAGGGCTAAGGAAAGAGTCAAGTCTCTCCCCATTCCTTAACTCAACTGTTCAATTGATTTTAAGATACAAGTCAGACCATGCCACCCCTCTACTCAGTAAAGTAATGTACTTCCAGGATTAAATATAAAATCCTCTGACTTTGAAAGCACTTCATAACCTAATCCCTTCCTCCCTTTTTCAGTTTTCTTATACCTTACTCCCTCTATCATATGCTATGATCCAGTGACACTGGCCTCCTTGCTATTCCTCACACAATATTCCATCATTCTATCCCAAGCATTTTCATTGGTCATCCCTTATGCTTATAATTCTCTCCTTCTTCATCTCCACCTCCTGACTTCTTGGCTTCCTTGAATTCTCAGCCAATATCCAAACTTCTTCAAGGAGGTTTTTCTGGTCCTCCTTAAATGTAATGCCTTCCCTCTGGGAGTATCTCCAATTTATCCTGTACATAACTTGCCTGTATGTTACATCCTCCCCATTCAGGATGTGAGAGCCTCGTAGACTAGGGACTGTTTTTGACTTTCCTTAATCACTAGCACTTATCACAATATCTGATACACAGTAGGTACTTAGTAAATATTTGACTTGGCTGGGTAATAAAAATCTATGAATATTCTGTACGGAGATAATTAAACTCATGGGAATTTATAAAGTCATCAAAAGAAAGAAAACAGAGTTCAAGACAGAGACTGAGGCAACATCCACATTTAAAGGGGTAAGATATAGAAGATGAGCCCACAAACAAGTCTGGGAAGCAACAGTTAGGCAAATAAAAGACATGAGAGAATATTGTTTAAAAAAATTTCAAGTTGGAGAAAGTATGCAGGAGGACCAGGTTGTCAACAGTATCAAATGAAGCAAATAAGGATTATGATTAAGAAAGACCATTGCATTTGGCAATTGTAGGTAATTTTGGAGAGAGCTATTTCAGTTGAATAAGGTCAAAGGACTGAGCTGGAGAGTAAGAGGAGAAGAACTAGAGGCTAGAAGTACAGACAATCATTTCTAGTTGTCTGGGTAAGAAAGAGACGACAGGAAAAGAGGGAGGATGATGACTTGACTGAATGGTAGGGTCTAGAAAAGACTTTTTAAAGATGGGAGGAAAAGACTTGGTATGTTTGAAGGTGGTAAGGAATTAGTAAATAGAGAAAGGAAGAATATTAGAAAGAAGAAAATGGTATTACCATCTGCTGGAAAAAAATAAAAGAGGATAGGATCAAGCACACAAGTAGAGAAGTTGACCTTGGAAAAGAAAAAGAAAGAGGAGAAGAATTGATATCAAGGGTTTGGGGGATGAAGAGAAAGAAATAAGAGGGATCTTAGATCTAAAGCTCTCCAATTTCTCGGTAAAGTAAATGGCAAGATCTTCAGCTAAACTGAAGGAGGGACAGATATAGGAAGAGGTTTGAAGAGAGAAGAGAAGGTTTGGGACAGTTTTATATGGAATGGGATGGAGGATCAGTTAGGAATTAGTAAAAAGGACTGTCTTGCCGCACTAACATTCCAGTTGAAAAAAAAAAGCTAATTTTGACAAATTTGTAACCAACTTCTGCATTTGGACTTGAACTGGTCTTGCAATGTTTAAATACGACGCCCTCTGTCGACTCTAGAGATACGAAAAATTGTAGGCTAAAGAATTTTGCTATTATGCAGATACACTGAAAGCAGAATATCTTTGGTCTTCCAGTTCCTATTAAATTTCTGTAAAAAAGCAGTGATAAAGTTGGAAACTGGCTTAAGAATGCAAAATCACAAAACTTTCCTTTTTATCAAAATATAAGAGATTCCACCAAATTCTACATACAACTTAGTTCAGTTGTTCAAAAGTATCATAGCTAGCATCTTATTAAATTAAGCCATCCTTTTTTAATGGAATGTCTGCTTTCAGGATTTCTTCAAACAACAAATCCAAATTACAGTTTGTAATTATGCAGTAATGGGCATTCTCCAAATTCCAGTGGTCCACAACCCCTATTTACTGGAGATAAAAGACTATTTTACAAAGTTTTTCTTCTAATTATTTTTCCACTTCTTGTTAAGTTTCAATTTTGAGTTTACACAGGATTCAAGGAAGACAGGCAAGAATTAATAGTATGTAATCTGGGAAACACTAGAAGTTCCCATACTGTTCTCAAACATCAATGAGGAAAAGGCTTTGTCCTTAGTCTGAAAACATATTTGTTTGCTCAAAGGGTGACAATCAGTGGTTCAAAGTCATAACCACATTTATCAGCAACTATCCCCTAACCTTCTCCTGCCCCAACATCTTCCAAGCAGAATCCCAGATCTACTTCTCCAGTCCTAACCTCTCTCCTGACCTCCAAACTCACATGCCTTTTGTCTCAGACACTTAAAACTCTATGTATGCAAAACTGAATTCAAGGAGTTAGAATGCAGAGGGGAGCAGACTATTTTCTCTTTTGTTTTTCTTATGGTTTCTCTTTGTAGTGGCAAAGAACTAGAAATTGCAGGGATGTTCATCAATTGGGGAATGACTGTACAAGTTGTGGGATATGTTTGTGATGAAATACTCCTGTGCCATGAGAAATGATGAGCTCACTGATTTTAGAAAAATATGAATAAACTTGAATGAAATAATGGAGAGGGAAATGAACAGAACCAAAGAATGCTGTATATCGTGAACTTCACTGTTTTAAGAACAGCTCGGAGCATCTAAGTCATTTACAAATACCCAAATTAACTACAGAGGACCTAAGAAAGAAGACACTATCTGTATCCATGGAAAGAATTAGTAAATAGAAATATGTATGGAATGATTTTACATACATATACATACATACACACACACACACACACACACTTCTGTCTAATGGTAGCAATCTCTAGAGCAGGGGGAAGGAAAGAAAAAAAAAGAAAAAAATTATAAGATAACTTTATTATGTACTTAAAAGGAATAGCAAATTGTACATAATAGATTTGCAGTTTCATGTGCAACCATCTTTTTTTTAACTCTACTATGGAAATGCTTGTTTTATTTCATAAACTTAAAATAAAATAAGCTAAATTATTTTTAAAAAGACATCTCAGACCCTGAAATACTAGAAGTAGGAGTTGCCTTGGCCGTGGGTTTCCTTTGTGTGTTCCTCTCTACTAATGTACCCTATATGCCCACTCTTCCCTCTTATAATATGTGTAAATGTGGGAGTGTACACCACTGGCTTAGAGTGGCAAAGTTTTGTTATTACTTTGTTTATTTATTTTTCAATGTTTTTCTAAAATTATTGAGCTCATTTCTTATAGTGCCGTAGTATCCCATCACCACCATATACCACAACTTGTTTAGCCATTCCAGGCCCAATTGATGGGCATCCCTGAATTTGCAGTTCTTTGCCACCACAAAGAGAATGCATTGTAGAAAAAGTTCTTTTCCTTTTCCCTAATTGTGTTTGGAAATAGACCAAGTAGTATATAGTAGATATGTTACACACAAATATACTTTGTCATGAAGCTCAAAGCGTTATCAGAAAAAACTGACTCTTTAAAAGTTGCCTGCTACAGTCATAACATTGCTGTAGTTCTTCCTCCTCTACAAAAGTTACATGACTACACACTGTAATGAACTTCATGGCAACCCTCATCGTGAGCATAGCAATACAGCCTCCATTTAAATAGTACTGCTAGTCTAGCCAATCATTCATTTCCCCCCAGATGTACTCCTTGAACTGAACTGTACTATGATCATTCCCCCAGAAAAACTCATCACCAGGGAATGCATCATTCTCACACATTGCACTAACTTTGGTACTTACTTCATCAGTCCACTCACTATTCTCAGTACCTTCTCACTGGAAGGTGGAGAAAAAGGACTCCTCCCAAAACCTACATTGAAAGAGGACTACCATGCCTGCCAATTCTTCATTTCTCAAAAATTGCACTCCTTAGACTAGACTCCACTATGATCATGCATCAATAATACTTCATCTCCAGGAAACTCATCATCCTGACATATTATTCCCATGTAACAAATGCTTACAAATGAGCTTTGTAGTGGCAAAAAAATATACAGAAATATACAAAAAAAATACATCATTTATTACATGTGACAGAATTGCTGGATCCCCTTTGGTCTGGGATTCTTGTTCAGGTTACTGCTTGGCAAGTTTCAGACTTGGCTGGAAGTGGGAACTGACAGACCACTTTGTTTCCATATTTAATCCTACTTCTGAACCTAATTTCCTTTCAGACATAACAATAGCAGTGGCGGCAGCAACCTCCTGCTGCCAGATGCCTATCTCCTCATTCAGATCAATATGTAGCTCATGAATACAGACCTCCATTCTTGCCTGTTTGCATTTGTTCTTTCCTGATCTAGAAAGAGGGAGTTTTGAAGGAGGCTGCAACCTTGAGAAATTTGAAAGACTGGAGGACCAGAAGGACATCTAGAATGCCAGTGAAGCAATGAAAAGAGACCTGCAGAACCCAGCACAGGAGCAAATCAGACTCAGCAGCCAAAATGACATTTTCTAGAGAAATTTGTCTATTGGTCAGGCCATGGTCAAAAGTGAATTTGGTGGATAAATGCTTTGAAGACTCAGTTCTTGGTGGTATAGGGGAGTGTATGACCCTGACTGTAATTCTTGTAATTGCTATATCTTTTCATTAAATATTCCTTTATAAAAGCTAATAGATGGAGAGAAAACTAGGGGGCAGAGTCAAAATGGCAGAGTAGAAGCAGGGACCTGCCTGAGTTTTCCACCCCAAACCTCTCAAAATACCTGTAAAAAGTTACTCTAAATGAATTCTAGAGCAACAGAAGCCATAAACTGACAGAATGGAATAGAGCTCTAGCCCAAGATAATCTAGAAGTCTGACAGGAAGGGTCTATTGCACAGGATTCAAAGCGGAGCATAGCCCAGCTTGAGTCACACTAACACAGGTGAGGCTGGAGCAGGCCTCAGGGCATTAAATCACTGGCAATTATAGGAGTTTCCAGACTTCTCAACCCACAAATGCCAAACATATCTTCAAAGACCAGTGGGAAAGCTCTGTCACCTGGGTGAAAGAGGAACATGGTCTAGATACAACTCCAACCCCAAGACAGCAGCACCCACTGTTGCAGCTGCCAGCTGCTTTTGGAGATCTGAGCCTCCAGATGGTGGGGGACTCAAGCAGCCAATCCAAGTCACAGTCTTGGGGCAAGGAAGAATGCTGACGTGGTAGAGTTGGTGGTGGTGGTGGACCTGGAATCTTATGTGCTGTTCCAGGGCAGAAAAGAGTGCTTATGGCTGCTCACATACCAAAGTGAAGGCTAGGAGAGGAGGAAACACCTCTCTTTTGATCATACCACTTTGGAGGAACTGAGAATTTACAGGTCCCTAGAGATATATCTGAAAACATCTGCACAAAATCCCTAAAACTTGTGGCAGCACACTTTCCACTTAACAAAGAACTCAAAAGTCAAGTAACTGGCTGGAAAAACAACCAAAAGGGAGAAAAAAAAATAAGACTATAAAAGGTTACTTTCTTGGTAAAAAGGCACTTTCTCACGATGAGGAAGATTAAAGCATACAACCAGAGGAAGATTAAAGCATATAGCACAAGGAAGACAGCAAGCTCAAGACTCCTACATCAAAAGCCTCCAAGAAAAATATGAAATGGTCTCAGGCCATGGAAGAGCTCAAAAAAGGATTTTGAAAATCAAGTAAGAAAAGTAAAGGAAAAATTGAGAAAAGAAATGAGAGCAATGCAAAAAAATCATGAAAAACAAGTCAACTTCTTTCTAAAGGAGACCTCAAAAAAATCTGAAAAAATAATACCTTTAAAACTAGACTAAGCCAAATGCCAAAAGAGATGTAAAAAGCCAGGAGGAGAAGAAAGCTTTAAAAAAATCAGAATTGGCAAAATGGAAAATGAGGTCCAAAAGCTCACTGAAAAAAATAATTCCTAAAAAAATTAGAATGGAGGAAATAGAAGTTAACGACTTTATGAGAAATCAAGAAATTATAAAACAAAACCAAAAGAATGTCTTATAGAAAACAATGTGAGATATCTGATTGGAAAAACAACTGACCTGGAAAATGGATCCAGGAAAGATAATTTAAAAATTATTGGTCTACCTGAAAACCATGATCAAAAAAAGAACCTAAATTCCATCTTTCAAGAAATTATCCAGAAAAACTGCCCTAGAACCAGAGGGTAGAATAAAAATGGAAAGAATCCCCCAACTACCTCCTGAAAGAGATCCCAAAAAGAAAACTCCTAGGAATGTTGTAGCCATATTCCAGAGTACTCAACTCAAGGAGAAAATATTACAAGTATCCAGAAAGAAATATTTCCAGTAATGTGGAAACATAATGAGGATAACACAGGATTCAACAGCTTCTACAGTAAGGGATTAGAGGGCTTGGAATATGATATTCCAGAGGCCAAAGGAGCTAGGATTAAAACCAAAAATCACCAACCCAGCAAAACTGAGTATAACACTTCAGGGAAAAAATGGAATTTCAATAAAATAGAGGACTTGCAAGCATTCTTGTTGAAAAGACCAGAGCTGAATAGAAAATTTGACTTTCAAATTCACAAATCAAAAGAAACATGAAAAGTAAATAGGAAATAGAAGCCATAAGGGACTTATTAATGTTGAACTGTTTACATTCCTACATGAAAAGATGGTATTTGTAACTCATGAGACCTTTCTCAGTA
>CM053770.1:622696981-622725804 GCA_028658325.1 Potorous gilbertii | reverse complement strand
GTTTCTGCACGGCTTCCACTGCTCCAGAATTTGTCAGGAGTTCTTTTTACAGGAAATCTATGGGCTGTGGGTTCGGACCTAGCTTAGGTGAGTCTTTCTACTCCGCCATCTTGGCTCCGCCGAATCTAGTTATTTTTCATTCTAGAAAAGTCTACATAATACCATTTTTTTAAATAACATTAAAAATCATGCTATATATTCCTCAGTGGTGTGTATGAAATAGAAAAGCTTCAGATTTTTAAATTTATTTGTCAAAATAAAAATATTTGTTATCTTTAGTGCTAGTACATCAGATCCACCAACAGCCAATATCAAGCCAACTCCTGTTGTGTCTACTCCAAGCAAAGTGACAGCTGCTGCCATAGCTGGGAATAAGTCAACACCCAGAGCTAGTATCCGACCAATGGTTACTCCTGCAACAGTAACAAATCCAACCACTACTCCAACGGCTACAGTGATGCCCACAACACAAGTGGAATCTCAAGAAGGTAAGTAGACCAACAGGTTAACTGTTCAATACTCAGTGGGCTGCTTTCTTGTTTCTACATTATCTCTAAGTGGTTCACCGGGATAGTACTGACATCTTTGGAGGGAACAATATCTCACTGCACTTAAAATATAAGTAATGGTAAAAAAAAAACTTGTGTTTCGTTTTTTTAAGTAAAACAAACTACATCCTTAAAGTTTTAAAGAGAAAATGGAAGAAACATTTAACACATACCTCTAACATCTCAGATGAATTAATTTCTACTTTTATACTTGCATATTTGAGGAATAGCATGTTAAAGTGAAAAAAAGCAGTACATTTAGAATCAGAAAAACCTGAATTTTGAGACCCAGGCTTCACCATAGTATACCCTCAAACAAGGTCATAGTATATCAAAATGTCTTTAAAATGAGGGTGTACATTTGTACTTCCTATCTTGCAGGGTTATTGTAAGGAATTAATTTATCGTAAAGCACTATACAGATATTTCAGTTGTGTTATTATTGCATGGAATTTCAACTTATTGAAGTTTAAGATTGGGTTTATTCATGCAAAGAAGGATTTAACTACACATAGTGTGATCCCGATACACTATGGAAATTATTGGAAAGATATCATTCCTATCCTATCATTTATAACTAACAGCATCTTATTTGCCATGCCTTTCTCAGAATTTTAAAATCAGTATTTGGAAAGGTCTGAACAGTAGAAACAGGCTGCTTGTTTGTTTTTTGTTTTTAATTAAGTTTTAATCTTTTCTCTTTCAGCAATGCAGTCAGAAGGACCTGTGGATCATGTTCCAGTTTTTGGAAGTACAAGCGGGTCTGTTCGTTCTACCAGTCCCAACGTCCAGCCCTCTATCTCTCAGCCCATTTTAACTGTTCAACAGCAAACACAGGCTACAGCTTTTGTGCAGCCCACTCAACAAAGTCATCCTCAGATTGAGCCTGCTAGCCAAGAACTATCCCCAAGCATCGTAGAAGTTGTACAAAGTTCACCGATTGAAAGACCTTCCACTTCAACAGCAGTATTTGGTACAGGTAAGTTTAATTTTCTAAATAAAAGGTGTGCTTAGTAAATGGCAGGAAACTCTCTTCCCTTTGCTATGATAATATGATGGTTTCCCCAGATTATTAATATTTTAAAGTCTTCAGTGGATTTTTATTTTATGTTCAGGCACTTAGGCATTTCCCTTTTTTTTGAGGCATATTAGAATGTGTTCCTAAAAGTTTATTTAGTTTGTGCAAATGTGATACAGAGCATTTCACAGTTTTTAGACCACTTGTAGAGCTCTGCTGTTAAACAGGTTCATATGCATCTTTACTAGTAAGTTGTGCCTCAGACCCTGCAGATCATCTAATACTGCCACCTTGGACATCACTCCATCGTTACTTGTACACAGGCAGTCATCGAGTCTTGTCATTTCTGCCTTCACAGTAATGATGATGGCTAACCAACTTATGTGCACTCTCGGGTTTGCAAAGTGATTTACAAATATCATTTTATCCTCATAGCAATCCTGGGAGGGTTAGGTACTATTTTTACTACCATTTTACAGAAAAGGAAACTAAGGCTAATATGTCACTGATAAGTATAGCAAGTGCCCAAAAAAAGTTCAATTGAACTAGAGCATGCCTGTCTCCAAGTTCGTCATTATCCACAGTGCTCCCTAACTGCCTTAATTGCAAGACCTGAATACTAATTTTTTTTTTTAATTCATGACCAGACCAAAGGGCCAGTTCTTTTCAAAAATTTATATTATAAATGTAATCCATGGAAGGGTAGGTTTCATAACCCAAAGTAAGTTCTCATATATAATAAAAGTTCATCTTAACATTTTATAAATTACAAATGCTAGAAATATAGACCATACTAAGACTAATGAATCACATTTGTGACTAATACTTGGTTGATTCTGTTGATGCTATAGTAATATACTGTTCTATCTTGTAGACAACCAACAAAAATCTTGCAATGGAATTTTGTAATGTTAAGTCATTGTTAATGGCATATAAAACATTTAAATTATAACTAAAAAATCTTCACTGTGTCTTAGTCAATAAACATTTATTAAGCACCTTCTATGTGCCAGGCATTATGCTGAGTATTAGGGATACAAATATGAAAAAGACAGTATTCAAGTAACTCAGAATCTAATGGAGAAGACAACAGAAAGGGGATGGGGGCGGGGAGGAGCGTGGTGGAGTCCAGTCCATGGAGTACAAGCTAGAAGAAAATGAAGAGATGGCTTCCTGGGAGCCCTCGTTAGGAGGTTAGGGGAGGAGTTCTTTGTTCTTCCCTCAAATCAGAGAGACAAAAGGTGCTGAATGGTACTGATAAAATGAAAATACCAAAGCTGATGCAATCCTGGCAGATTGGTGAGGTTCTTAATGATAAGTTTTCCTGGGAGCATGAGAGAGTCTAGTGCTATGAATGCCAAGTGATTTGGTCAAGGAACAAAAGTCAGTTCAAGGGGAGAAAGAAATTGCATATGTTATCATTTTAAGCACCGTTTACTGTTATAATTTTTAAAATAGTGATTTGATTTTCAAGTTTCAGCTACTCCGAGTTCATCTTTGCCTAAACGTGCACGTGAAGAGGAAGATGACAGCACCATAGAGACATCAGAGCAGGTTTCTGATGAAACAATAGATATGCCTCTCTCAAAGAAACTGAAAAGCATACCCCCTGTAGGACCTGAGGTGTGTAACAAAATAATATGTTCTAATGTTTGCTGATATCTTTGCCTGTTAGGAGTGAATGTCTGGTCTGGGTTCATTGATATAATTTAATTTTGATTTAAATGTTATGGATGTAGAAATAGAGTAAATTACAAGAAAAATCTCTGCATAAGGAATATCCCCTGAGCTAATAACTCAGTAATTGTGAACCATATTTATTATAAAAAGAAAAGATCTAATACAACAAAGAAATTTAGAATGTGCCATAGAATAGTAAAATGGTTTAGAGTCTTTATTTTTCCTATGATAATGAACTGCCTTAAAAGTATAAATACAATGAAATGACTTTTTAACTTCACACACTAAAAACTCCTAAATTTGTTCCAGTGGCATGCTTTCTTTGTACCATCAATGTAGTAACAATGTTTTAATTTGTATACACCAAAGAAAAATGATAAAGTTGTTTAAGTGCCCCTTTAAAAAACAAGTGTGTACACAAGAATGTACATTTTATATAGTAAATATGGAACATTTTATATCCAAACCTAAAAATTCCTTAGATAGTTTGAGCAGGAAGGGCTTAGAAGAAGAGGAGCTTTGATTTTTTTTTAATTTATTTTTTTTATTTGTAGTTTAATATAATTGGTTTCCTTTATATGTCTAGGTATTTTATTTTATACATTTAAAAACATGAAAGGGTCCACAGGCTTCACCAAACTACCAAAGGTTTCTTTGATGTAAAAAAAAGGTTAGGAACCTAAAGGTTATAAAGAGATGAACTCTTCCTCTTTAGGTCTTTTACTTAAATTCCATAGTCACCATTATGCTATGTTTTCTCTAGAGTAGTAATGACAGTCTAGATGTTTGACCTTTTAAGTTTGAATTTAAATCTTCCTTTTTATCAGTCAATTTCTCTGATTTTATTTGATAGTTCTAGTTTAGCGCTATATTGCTTAAATAGATGTATTAGATTTAGATTAAATCTACGTATTAATAAGATTTTAAGTTGACTTTCATTTTCATCAAATACCTAAAGGGTTAACGTAGACAAAACATCTTTCATTTTATATACATGATGATTCAGGATGAAGTTACAGCAGAAGAGAGCACTGATGGGGAGGTTGAGCCCCTTGTAAATCAGGATTCACAAGATTCTCTTGGAGAAGTAAGTGAAGTACAAATGAATTTAAGTAATAAGGTAACAAATGACTGAATCAGCTTTGCTTTTACAGATGCCAACGTCTGAGAAATTGTTTAATTCCTTGCTTATGATATTGTGTTTATTGGATAAATGATTTTTGCACAGTCATATTTGTTTCCAAAAGTTGCCCCCAAAATATTAGGTGAATTTTATTTTAGCAGAAGCAATTGGTATAATAAAAGCTTTGTTACAGAACATTTTGGATGCAGTGTCCAGGTTAACTGAAGTCATCTGGCCCATTCTTTTCCCTTATTGATTCTTTTGTGTCAATAAAACATTGTTGTTCAAAAAGATTTGTAAAGCTTTTCTACATGTGGAAAAACTTACGTTTTTTTAGGTGATATGTTCCCAAGTTAATAACTAAATTTGTAGCCCAGATAAATTTATTACTTCATTTAGCTGTCTTTGAAGTAGGAGATACAATTTCCAACTCTTTTTTTCCTCTGGTATATACAGCAAGTTAAATCTGTAAATGCAAAGATAATTGGGAATATTTCTTTAACCATTGTGTTTCAGATAGCTTTGGAACTAAAAAGGAACAAAAGTAATTGATAATATGTGAATTTCCATTATGTCACATTTTATACCTACACCTACCATGAAAATATTTTTTCTTGGGCATAGCAAATCTGTTATTGGTGTTGAAGTAATTCAAACAAAGGCATTTTGACCTGTCCTTCAACTTTTCATATCATATCCACTATCAGTAAACAATTCTATTTCTAATGTACTGACCTTAAGCAGAACCAGTAGATCAGAGAATTGACTTTTTTTAAATGACTGTGTCTGAATTTGAGGAGAAATACATTTTAATGGTATTTTATCTTTTTCATTTTTTTTCCATGGTGATGAACATTATTTTTCTTAGATGCCACTAGTTAATGGTACATTGTAGCAGCTACTATGGAATATTTCATAATAGAAAGTAGGCTTTTTAAAAAACTCTTAACAAGATGGAAAAAATGATTACAGATTTTTTTTTGATTGCTACTATTTAATGAATGAAAAATATTATTAAGAATTTCAGTTTTTAACGTTCTTTTCACGATGTGACATGGAACTTTAGAGAAGTCGTTAAACTATTGTGATTTCTTTCTTGATAAATATAAGCCAAGATAGATACAGGCAGACAGACTTATTTTGAAACATGTATCTATTAAATAAGTTAGGGCATTTGAAATAAATATTTTTTATTTAAATGTTATTCTTCTTCTTTTGGTTAAGTGCAATCTAAAAGTTACTCTTTATTTCAGTTTATTTATTTGTTTTTTAAGGGTGTCACTCAGGGAGATTATACTCCTATGGAGGACAGTGAAGAAACCTCTCAGTCCCTTCAAATTGATCTTGGACCCCTGCAGTCAGATCAGCAGACTTCAACCTCTGGCCAGGATGTCCAATCCAAAGGAGACGATGTCATTGTGATAGACAGTGATGATGAAGATGATGCTGATGATGAAAATGATGGTGAACAAGAGGTAACTGATGTGGAATTAGCTGACAATCACAGGCCTTTTTTAGTCTTGATGAAATGGTATAAATTCTACTTTTCCCCCAGACCCAGTTAAGTATTTTTACCCCTTTTCTGAGCATTTGGTCTTCACATTTTATAACATTATAAAGTTCAATAAGATATACTTGCTTTTAGTGTTAGGTTTTAATACTTTTTTCTGACTTTAGGGTCCTTAGGTATTTGCTCTGAACTTAATGCAACTTAATACCTTTGATAAATTGTCATTTGACTTGAAAATATTCAAGCCCTGTTACTTCCTCATGGACCTGTTGCTTGTGTAACTAGACTGATCTGCTAATATAGAGAGAGAGCCTATCAGTAAGTGCCTTTGAAAGAAAAGACTGAGAGATAATCTTGCCCAGCTCCTCTTGAAAAAAAATTACCCTGGCAGTGTGGTACCTTACTAGACTTTCCTGTAAGAGGAGAGGGATTCTGTGGTGCTTCTTAGATTGAGGAACTTTATTTTTTTTAAAGCTTTACTTACTGCCTCTTAGGAGTACCAGGGGAGCTCTAGTCTGCTACTTAGAGGCAGGTTATGATGAGGATGAAACTGGCCATCTTTTGCATTTTACTAAACTAGAGGCACCCCAATGACAAAAATAGTAACGTATTCTATATAATGTTTTCCACATTTGGCATAACATGAGTCTGGCATTCCTTTATCAAATTTTGTCATTTTTCATCCTCTATAAATGTTAATTAATATAAGCTAATTTTAAAAAACAAGTTAGTTTTAGGGGGAATTACTTATTTACTATACACAAAAATGGAGCATCTGAGGACTTGTGGGTGGTGGGGAGGTTTTGATTTGATCCTTTAGTTGCTGTCTAGTTCTATTACACAGACCAAACCATAAAAATTTCTTGTTCCCAAGATACTTCTCATAGATAGTATGGCCTAAAGGGTATCAATTTCATTTTGAGCATTAATGCTAAATACTGCCACAATTTCTACAACTTGACTCAAACATGTTGAAGTTGCTAGTGTACTACATTTTCAGTACTTTGTTTCTTCTAATGAGCACCTGTTCTTTTGAATTACTGGCTAGTAAGATAGGCCTCTCTACTGACTTGCCTAGACTTCTTTTTTTTGTTGCAACTTTGGACTTTTCCTAATAGGATTATGAGGAGGAGGATGATGATGACGATGATGACGATGATGATGAAGACACAGGGATGGGAGATGAAGGTGAAGATAGTAATGAAGGCACTGGTAGTGCAGATGGCAATGATGGCTATGAAGCTGATGATGCTGAGGTAAAACATAATCTTCATCAGATTTTTTTACGCAACATTTATCTTTTTTGTTTGTTTGTTTATGATGACATTGCTTTAGAGAAGTTATTGTCTTATGTTTTGTCTTGAATAAGTTATTACCAGTAATGCAAAAATTGTCACAAGTAGGCCAAGGAGGCAACTTAAAATACCCTAACACATTGGGTCTTTTGAACTTAGTATTCAGTTTCATCTACTATTTTTGGTATCTTCCAGTAAAGTCATATTCTCCCTCGTCGTGTTCTAGAGGTTTTCTTAATTTCTCAAACTCAAATTCTGGCAGCTCCTATCAAACTGTAAAATTATAAATTACAGAACTGATAACAAATTTCTGTCATTTTTTAAACAGTCTAGTTTAATGTTCACAGGGCCATCACCCAAAAGCTGACTGTCAGAAGCTGCATTTTTTTGGCTGCAGCAACTCATAGCAGTTTCTTGTAGTGTGAAAGGTAAACTATCTGCATGAGATGTAAAAGTATCCATACAAATGAAATCACAGTTCAAAGAGCTAAAAATAATTATAAAATATTTAACTGAGAGTGTTTGAATTTATCAGGAATTTTTAATTTATTAAAAAATGTTCATGATTGTGACTGCAAAGTCTTAAATAAATAACTATTTTCAGTGAATCAAAGTAGTATTAGTATTATATTCTTTAGCCTTGGACTAAATGAAAGATTATTTTGGGACCTACATGGAGATTTTAATTCAAGTTTAAACTTGGAGAAGCATTATGATCTAATGGAAAGAATGTTGAACTTGGAATCAGAGATCTGTGCTGGAATCCTACATCTAGTGTATAATAGCTATAGGACCAAGTGAGAAAATGTTTAAGCTCTCAGAGCTTTAAAAAAATTAATAGCTATATAAAACCCTACTTCATAGGGTTATTCTGAGGATCAAGTTAAGTGATAGATCTAGGGACTACATAGTCCATCCTCTCTGTTGTACAGGTAAAGAAACATATTTTATAACCCTTAAACCATGATAAAAATGCAAGATACCATTATTGTTAATAGCTTCTTTGGCAAGATGTACAGTTTTTTCAATTAGCTACAAAATGAGATATAAATGTTATCTACTGTTACTTCAGAATCAAATTGATGTTAAAGTTATTATTGAATTAGTAACTATTTCTTGAGATCATTTTTAGATGTATAGATGAATAACTACTTTTGTATTTTTGAAGATTTGGCAAATGTATCACAAAATAAGGGACTTAGAAATAATAAAATTTTAGATCTGGAAAGTGTCTTTGTAGATGATTAGTCTGATTTTATAAATTCAATAACAGGTCTAGACTAGGATGGTAACTTCAAAGACCTGGCAAGTGTAGATGAGGACACAGTCACTTAATGCCTAGCCCAGTGTTCTTTCTACCATATCACAGTGTCTCTTGTTTTTGCATTATTATGAGGATGTATCTATAGAATAGTAGTCTTAAATTTGCCAGCTTTATCTGAAATCAGATGTCAATATGTTACTATCTAAAATTACTTATAATATGTTCCTGTTTCACTCTGGATTATTATTTTACACTGTGTATTAATGCTGTTCATTTGTACCAAGTCATCAGATTGGTTTTATGTCCAGGGCTGTGATGGTACTGATCCAGGTACTGAAACAGAGGAAAGTACAGGAGGTGAAAGTAGCCAGAGAGTTGCAGATTCTCACAATAGTGGTAAGATTGAATGCAGTGCTTTTTGTTTGGGGGCAGTATTATTAGTAAGGGGGTAAGAGTGTCTTTTAAAGCAAAAATATAAGAACCCCTTTTAAAGAAAACTTACTGTAGATTTGTTACAAAATATATCGCTTCTTTTTATAAAACTGAGATTGACCCTGACCTTGACTTAGGTTATAACTTCTAAGAGAATTAATATGTTTGTGAACTGAATTCAAATTCCAGAGGCATAAATTGTTATCTCACTTCTCATTACTTAGGTAGTTAACCTGGAAAAAATCACTGTCTGTGTTCTTATAAATTTGGGAATAATAAGTTCCTTGCCTCCAGGACTGTGTAAGAGTCAGCTGAAAATAATGTGAAATTTTGAAAAGTATAAATCAATCTTTAAATGCAAGAGAGTATTATTTAACGTTTTTAATGGAGTTGTTTAGAACTTCAAAAAAGCACCAGTTGGCATTAATTTCTCTTTTGTCTTCTGTGACCAGCAGAGGTCAGTCTAAGCTTCTAAAGGAATAGTAGCAGAGCTCTTACTTAAAAGATGTCTGAATTTGTGATTTTTGTAGTCACAGATTTATAGCTGGAAGGGGACCTCAGAAGTCATCTACTCTAATTTCCTCATTTTAAAGATGAGGACTCCAAGGCTTTAGAAAGGTGATGTAATTTTCATTTTCGGGTTGATGTATACTTTTCAGAGTTGATGGGTAGAATTTTCCAAGCACTGATCCACATCAGTATAAAACCCTGTTCCAGCTTCCATAACAGGCAATTTTATTTTCTACTATGTGGAGGACCAAACATCTAAAGACAATATGTGAAGTATACAAACTTTTGTCTCAGTGGAAAATCTACCCTAAAGTTGTATTTCAGTGCTTCATGATGGTATTAGAAGTGACCTAGCTGTTCAACAGCTTTGATAGCAGAGAGTAAACACTTAACATAGCCTTCCAAGCCAGAAAAGCTTCTTCATGTGTGAACCTAGGCCATATTGTATGTCCTTTGTACAAAGGACCAACCTAAGTTAAGTTTGGAGAGGCCCTTTACCACATTGGTTACAGGGTACTGGATTTTATGGCCAAGAAACCCCTGAAGACCTTGTACTGAGTTGTAGAAGAGTTGTAGTCTGTATCAGCGTAGAAGAAAGCAATAAAATTACAGATCAGTCCCAAAAATGTTAAAGTAGAAGCCAAGACTTATGGCTTCATTATTTTTCAAGGCTAATCTGATTGCTCTCAGATCTACTTATCCAAATGGTAAAAACAGTACTAACATGAGTATTTAATCCAAAATGTCAGTCCAGTCAGTGGTGACAATTTTGTATTGCTTTTCTTTTCCCTAAAGTTGAAGGGAGTTCTGTTACAGAATCATCTCTGCCCCACGAAAATTCTAGAGAACAACCATCATCAGCATCTGAAAGACAGGGTCCTCGGGCACCTCAGTCACCCCGAAGACCACCTCACCCACTTCCCCCCCGACTGACTATCCATGCACCTCCTCAGGAGCTGGGACCACCAGTCCAGGTACTAAAAGAGGGCTTGTATGTTTTAAAGAAATCTGACATTTAGAAAATGCATTAGCTTTTTCTATTTTTTATTTTATTTCTGTTAGATAATATTCTTCCATTTACTGGTATTGAATATATTCTTAAATTACCCAAGTAACTGCTTGCTCTTGGATTTCTTCTTCCTCAAATATGGCAGTGATTTATTTGTTGACTTATTTAAGTGGTGAGAAGTTTAGGAAGGAGATGAAGCAGCAGGTGGGTATAATTTGGAATTACTGGAGTTTTTGTTGACAGGAATAAATAAGGCCACTGTTTCCATCGTTAAAAGCAAAATATTGAGTAAATTGAATTTCAAATAAAATTTAGTCTAGCAACTAGTTACATTTTCTTTGTGGAAGAAAAGAAATCTTTGTCTTGGTTCTGTTTTTTTTCTTACAGATATGTTATTTGCTGTTTATGCCTGTGAATTTTTGTACCTGTATATTCACACTTGTAAATTTCTAGATTATGTAGCTATGTTTTGTAATGAATTTCAGTCTGATGCTTTTTAGCAGCAGAAGGTTTGTGAAGTAGCTGGTTTTGAGTAGTAGCAACAGAGTTTACAGTTGAACGTGTATGCCACCTTTATACCCCATGATGTATACTAAACTCAGAGAGAGACTCTGTGTGTGTGTGTGTGTGTGTGTGTGTGTGTGTGTGTGTGTGTGTATTTAAATATAGAGAGGGGTGGGTGGATGTCCACCATCGTGGACAAAAATGACATTAATACTTGACTGGAAGATATGTGGTGGTTGTGGAAATTTGCCATAGAGAAGTTACCAATTTATCAGGAAGTCCGAATTTATTTAGAGCCATAAAAATACGAAGATCTGGGACTTTATAGCATAGTTGATAACATTCTTAAATAGAAAAAGGACTAAGCATAAACCTTAAGTTAATTATAGAAAAGATACATAATTATATATCTTTCCTGTTAGTAAAAACAGATCTTACTTTTTGGTAACACCTTAGTGACTTGATTAGTTATGTGCATTTGAAAATAATACTTTATTTGAAAATATTATACACTGTCATTTATACTTGCTTTTTCTCTACCCTTAGTCAAAGTTAATGAGTTTTACTGGTTTTTTAATCCAAGATTCAGATCATTGCATGATTGCTAATGTGATTAAAGAATAATTTTTGAATTGTGCTTTAGCAGTGATCAGCTAGTTTGCTGCTTCTGTTCTTCTTTACTGTTTTGTTTGGTTTTGGTTAAATCCCTTAGAAAGCGTCATCCTATCATAAAAATGAGAAAGGGCCCCACATGTACAAAAACATTTATAGCAGCTCTCTTTGTGGTGGCCAAAAACTGGAAATTAAGGGGATGCCCATCAATTGGGGAATGGCTGAATAAATTGTGGTATATGAATGTAATGGAATACTGTTGTGCTATAAGAAATGATGAACAGGAAGACTTCAGAGAGGCCTGGAAAGACTTATATGATCTGATGCTGAGTGAAAGGAGCAGAACCAGGAGAACTTTGTACACAGCAACCACCACAGTGTGCAAGGACTTTTTCTGGTAGACTTCATTGCAGTGCAAGGACTTAAAAAATTCCCAATGGTCTCTTAAGGCAAAATGCCTTCCACATACAGAGAAAGAACTATGGAATTCGATCACAGAATGAAGCAGATCATTTTCTTTGGTATTATGTTTTGTTTGGTTTTATGATTTCTCCCATTCATTTAAATTCTTCTATGCAGCATGACTAAGGTGAAAATGTACGTAACAGAAATGTACGTATGGAATTTATACAAAATTGTATGCCGTTTCGGGGAGGGAATGGAAAAGGTAGAGGGCAAGGGAGGGGAAAAAAATCTAAGGTAAATGGAAGTGATTGTAGAACACTGAAAACAAATAAAATAAATTTTTTAAAAATGTCATCCTATTATTCCTTACCACACAGAGAATCCAGATGACAAGAAGACAGTCAGTTGGACGAGGGCTTCAGCTAACTCCTGGGATAGGTGGCATGGTAAGTAATAACTGCTTAAGAAAATGTTATTGGGATTAAAAGCATTTCCAACTCTGGTTTGTAAGATAACTTTGAAATAGAAATTATGTGTTACCGTTTTTTAAAAGTCAAGCATATAGCAAGCTAAATTCCTTCCTCAGGGAGCAATGTCCCTGTTCAGTGGCTTTTGCTCCTAAAAACTTCCAGCATTAAATTAAAATTCTCATAAATTACGTCTCCGTGTTTTCTTTCACATCTGTCCCCTTCTTTCCACCTGCACCATGACCACCACACTCAATCAAGTTCTCATCATCTCTTGCCTATACTATTATAATAGCCTTCTAACATATTATCTTTCTTTATCCAACATCTCTCCACAGTTGCCACAATTTTGTTTGTAAAGCACATGTCTAACCATGCCATTCCCTTGCCCAGTAAAGTCCAGGATTCCCTATTGCCTCCAAGATCAGACTTCTCTGCTTGGCATTTAATACCTTCATAATGTGGCTGTAACCTACCTTCTAAGATAATACAGCATATTATCTCTCCCTTCCAATTGCCTCTATACTCCAATATCCAACTAAATTGGCCAACTTGTTCTCTTTATACAACACTTCATCTCCATGCCTTTGTACAGGCTGCCTATGATTAACTCTCTCCTCATTCCTCCCCAGACCTACCCCCACTTCACTGTACCCTCATTCTTGGAATGTTCTACTTCCTACTTCCTTCATTCTTCCCCTTTGAAACCCCTGAGCTCCCTTCAGTGGTTGTCTCCTATAAGTGACCTTTTTTGATTCTCCAAGTTGTTAATACTCCTTGTACCTCACAAAATTACTTTATGTATGTTTGGTACTTATTTATTTATTTGTGTACTTACCTATAACCTCCTTGTGAGCAGGGACTGATTCACTTTGTCTTTGTATGTCCAGCACCTAGCATTGTGCCTAGCACAAAGAGAGAAGTTTTGTGTTCTTCTAAAATAAAAATTATTGAGTTTAATAATGATGCCAGTAATCTCCCAACTAGTCTACAAAGGCTAGAGTTACTATTGGTTGTCAATTCCATTATCCCTTTTTTGTTGGAAATAGTTTATCCGTTTCATTGAGTTGGAAGGAAACTTGGGGGATTCCTAGCAGTTCAGATAGATCTAGCACAAGCTGAAAATTGTCAGTTCAACATGTTTGTCAAGCACCTACTACATGTACAACCCTGTTCTAAATACTTGCATATTCCTGTGTAGCTTTTAATTTTAGTCTTTGTTTTAGCAGCAGCACTTTTTTGATGATGAGGATAGAACAGTTCCAAGTACCCCAACTCTTGTGGTGCCACATCGTACAGATGGATTTGCAGAAGCAATTCAGTAAGTCATGATGAAAATAATTTTTTTCTCTTTTCTTTTTTCTTATCAAATTGTCCAAGTGTATATAAGAATTCTAAATACTAAAAATTTTCTACTTCTTTGGATAAGTTGTTTCTGAATTCCAGAAAAGAATACAATCATACCCATACTTTTTATTCCCAGATTGATTTGTTCCTGTTATCCAGCATACATCTGGGCAGTTTGTCTTTAACATCAATTGATGTATTTTAGAGAATGCAGGAAATACAAAATAATATTCACGTGATTAAAACATCTATTTATGGCCTTCAAATATATACAGGATTTATTCCAAAATCAAGTGAAAATGACATTTGGAATAATGTGTTCATTTCTGGACCTTAAATTCTAATTTTTTTTCACTTGTCTTCAATCCTACTCTTCTGAAATGTAATTTTTTTCTTACTCTTAGTGACCTTTGATTTTTTTTCTAAACCTGTTTCCTTCCTTGACATAGTAAGTATTTTAAAGTAATATGCTTTTTGACAAAAGAAACCATAGGTCAGATTTAGCAAAATTTCAACCACAAATTTGTTTTCTAGTTCACCTCAGGTTGCTGGTGTTCCAAGGTTCCGGTTTGGACCCCCTGAAGATATGCCGCAAACAAGTTCTAGCCACTCAGATCTTGGTCAGCTTGCATCTCAAGGAGGTAAATTCTAAAAACACCTTTGAATCACCTGAATTTTCTAAATAATGGGATGATACCTAAGTCACTGGAGACAGGTGAAAGATTTGTTTACTAGGAATGTGTCATCTGTAAAGTTCATAGGCTAGCTTTTGTTGGAAGCTCTCCTGAGCTTCACATAGTTTATTCTGTATTCATTTCCTTTCATGTGTCTTGTTTATCAACTAGATTGTAAACTTCTTGAGAGGAGGGACTGTGTCCTAGTTATTTCTTTGCCTCATACATAATATGTACTTAATAAATATTTATTGAATGGATAAGAAGAGATAGGATTGTACAGTATTGCAAGCTTATTGTCTTTGCATGTAGATATTTAATAAATGTTTAGTTCAACTAAATTGAGTTCTTTCACTATAGTGCTGAGAAAATGTATTAATAAAGGGGACTATTTATGACAAATATAAGAAAAAAATTAAAGCCTACAACAAAGAAATTTTTGGATTAGTACCAGTGTTGCCGAAGCAATCATTATTTAAGTTCATATACTTTAATTTTGATAATATGTTATTTCCTAGTTTATTTAGAACTTTGTTTCCAAAGAATCATGATTTCTTCTTGATCTGCCAATTAAAAGTAACCAAACTAAATATTTCAGCAGGCTTATACGGTGATAAATAACTGAGTTTAACCCATATAGTATTCGAGAACGTTTTTTTTCTCATAGGCATTTAGTGAGGTCATTAATATAATTGTCTTTAGGTTTAGGTATGTATGAAACACCCCTCTTCCTAGCACATGAAGAAGAATCTGGTGGCCGAAGTGTTCCTACTACACCTCTACAAGTTGCAGCTCCCGGTAAAGTATCAATCTGTAAAATGTTTCACCAGTTTGTTTAATTGTGTATAACAAATCTGTTGCAAAAAATGGAAACTCTGCTATCTGATCCCTCCAGTTTTTTACTAAATATCATTTACTAAGGGATTTAAACTAAGTTGTATTTCCTGTCTTTTTTAGTGACTGTATTTACCGAAAGTACTACTACTGATTCTTCTGAGCATGCATCTCAGTCTGTTCCGATGGTGACAACATCCACTGGCAGTTTATCCACTACTGCAGAAACAGGGACAGGTGATGATGGAGATGAAGTATTTGTCGAGACAGAACCTGAAGGGTAATATGCTTATTTGATGAATAATGCTTTCTTTAGGACTCAGAATACTTACTTCCAGTTTAAGGTCATGAAATATGTTTTTGTTTATGTAAAGCATGTCTATAAACATCAGGGGTAAATAACAATGAGATGAAATTTATTCCTGTCTGAATTTTTAAATAAGAATTTACTGATTCAAAATTGAATTATCTACAACACAACAAGCTTCTTAGTCATTTGGTTGTTGGTTCCTGTGTGCCAACAAAATACTTGCATTATTAACTTGGGTAGTTGTGATTTGCACTTAGAAGAAGGGACATTTTTGAAAATCAAGTAATTACTCTCTGACTCAGAGCAATTTAATTTATGGTTACTTATGACTCTGAAATGCCATTATTTTAAATATTTATGTCATTGAGTCAGTTTTAATTAGTTTGAAACATTCACATTGTTGTCAAAAATTTAAAACTTTTAATAATCTATACTTGATTTCATAATTAAGCTAGTCACATTGATTTTTTTTTAATGATTTATTTTAAGACATTAGTAATCCTGGTTTTTTTACATAGTAGTTTAAAGGTCACTGTAAGTGAAAGAGTCCCGAGAAGACAGTCCAAAAAGTCCTAGTAGCAGTCCTCAGTTCTGCCAGTTTAGTGGAAGGACTTGACTAAGTTAGTTAACCTTCTTTTCATCTGTAAAATGAAAAGAGTGAGCTTTGTGGTTTCTGTGGTAACTTTGAGCTCTAAAATTTTGGTACAGTTAATTTTTTTCTTGTACCTTAATAAAAATTGGTAGATTCACATTATAGAGCTGTGAAAATGAGCTTCCCTTGAGTTTGTCAGTTACTCTGTGACAGGCACTAGTAGTGCTGAATGTTTTGTATATGATTGTATGACTAGACATTTGAGTAAGTCATTATTTGGGCCTCATGGACACATATTTAAACACCCCCCCTTGCCCTCCCCCCCAAAAAAAACTGCCCAGCTACCCAGAATGTTAAATGTTCCCGCTATGAAAAGGAATTGTTTTCATCATGTACATTCTTCCTATTTGTTGCTTTAGTTTATGGACATCTTAACAGTGGTGACTTAAAGGAAGCCTGGAGAGTTGCCTAGGGCACTGAAAGATTAAGTGACCTACCTGCTGATAAATTGCCTATCATCATGCAGCCAGTATAGGTCCAACCACAAAGCTACATTCCATCTACTACTCCTTGTCTTCTTACTATTGAAAGACAATCTAGAGGAATTTCCCTAAGGATTTAATATATTTTGTACACAAACCCATTTGATGAAATTTAGAATAGAAGGATCCTTAAGGATCATCTAACATAGGGGCCTCTCTGTATGCTTGAGAGAGATTTTGCCTGTATGTGATAATTACAAGCTGTAATTTCTTAATCAACATTTAGTTAACTGGTTTAGCATTTTCCTACCAAAAGCACTTTTGTAGTTCCTAATGGAATTCCTTTTTTTTTTTTTGACCATTAGAATTAGTTCAGAAACAGGCCTAGAAATTGATAGCCAGCAGGATGAAGAACCTGTTCAAGCATCAGATGAGTCTGATCTTCCTTCTACCAGCCAAGATCCTCCGTCCAGCTCCTCTGCAGGTACATTCTGTTACTTTGACTAGAACAGAGATGCAGACAGTCTGTTCTTAATGCAGCCTCTTGTAATCAGCGATAATAACGATACATGTTTACTTATATCATGCTTTAGGTCTTTCAGAGCGTTTTCTCCACCACAGCCCTGTGAGATGCAGTGAAAGGAGTAGTATTCAAATTTTAAAGACAAGGAAACAGAGGTTCTGAGAAATTCAGTGACTTTACCCATGATTACACAATTAGTAAGTGTCTGAGGCAGAACTCAAACCCAAATCAAAGATTTTTTTAATACACCTACACTGTTTCTATCACAGGCTTACTTATTTTTGTATGTGCTTACATATATAGATGTACGTATATGGTTATACACCATTAAGTAGAGGAACATCAAATTCATTTTGAAGTTACTGTTGCAAGTTTTCTGTTTATTGGGCAGGAATAGCAGATACTTCAGACCTTCAGAAAAAGTGATGAATGAATCAAGAAATAATAAATTGCTAAATCATTCATTCATTCAAATAGTTTAAATTTTTGCCTTTTCACATTTTTTGAAGTTTCTTTGAAGATCCCAAGGGGGTATGAACAATGGAAGAGCTTGGAAATAAGTAGAACTGAATTTAGTCTCAGCTCCTCTACTTACTAATTTTGTGACCTTATGGCTTAACTCCTCCAAGTTCCCATATCTGTATCTGTAAAACAGTAATCTTTGTACTTTGTGGTTAGTGAAATATATACCATATTTTGTAACTAGAATTCTGTGTAAACGTAAGCTATATTTTTCTAAAACTTGAAAGTTATTTCTTAATTTTACCAGTAGATTTGTTTCAGTCATTGATATAATAATATATCAGTCCCTCAGTGATCTGCTCGGTGTCTTTTTGCTCTGTGGATTATTTTATTGGTGTCCCAAAACCGTGTCCCATTCTCTGTGTCATAAAACTCACTTGTTAGTCTATCCAGCAATGGAGGAAGAAAACAGGTTATCAGGTTTTGTAATGTTGCCTTCTAGAATTTCCTAGGCCAGTTAAGAGAAAAAGGGGATAAAGCATCTCTAAGTACTATAGTACTATACTATAAGTACTATACTACAGGAACATACGTACGCATAATAATTGCTGGTATAGATATTGCACTTTGTTTTAAAAAGTACTCCATACATTTTTCCATTTTTATCTTCACAGCAAGAGTGTGAAAAGTAAGTATTATTTCCCTTTCACAGATGAGAAAACTGAGGCACTTCTCAGTGAAGTGACTTTCTCCCTTGTCACGCAGCTAGTAAGCGTCAGATGCAGGGATTGAATTCATGTCCATCAAGTCCCAACAGCAGCACTTTCTCATGCACTTTTGCATACACACATAAAAGCTGTGAAAATTAGCTTCTTTTGCTTTTCTGAATTTCTCCTGGAAATTCAGGGCACTTTTTAGCCACACTCAAATTCAAAGCATATTTCCTCCTATGCGCTGTGGCCTAATTTGTATTATGTGTAGTCTAGTCTTTCTGAAATTTTGTATTCTCACCAGTGCTTCTTCCATTGCCAAAGTTGAGGAATTAGATTGTGTTCTGAAGTTCTCCCCATTTCCTCCCTCAAGAAATTTTTTCCTAAGAAATACAAATGTGAAGTAAACTTCAAAGTGTTTATAACTATCCGTATGTTGCATTAAAAGTTCATAGTAGTGATTTTTAAATGTTTATTAAAATAATTAGGAAACCTGAGCCCTTTCCCCTTCGTGAGACATTTACTTTCAGAAAAAAGATTAAGATATTTTAAACAAAAAGCAAGTGAAGCATAAAAATGTAGTTATTTTCTTGATAAGTTATTTTGACTCAGCAAGAAAAAATGGCAGTAATAATTCTTAACACTTGTTTGGAATAGAAAAAGTAGTTTACTTTCCTACTTTGAAGTTTTTTTGTAGTATGAAATTAGAGTGTTATTCAGTTGACCAGGTAGTATTTAAAATTCAAAGATAAAAGGTAAGCACTTTTTTCATTCTGAGGTTTTTATTTTATTTCAGTGTTTTTAAAAATTCAACATTACATGATTAAAATAGTTTTTAGAAACATTAAATCTAAAGAACATCTGTTTGCAGTTTTATCCGTTCATGCGATTAGCTTTTGCTTCAGTGACATTCATTTAAGCTGTCTTCTCTCCTCAGATACCAGCAGTAGTCAGCCTAAGCCTTTCAGACGAGTTAGGCTTCAGCCTCAGACTTTGAGAACGGGAGTCCGGGGTCGTCAGTTTAACCGACAGAGAGGTAAGATTCTCTCATGATTGAGAACATGTTTGGGTGGAGGGGCAGGAGGGAGAAACAGTTCATTTGAATCAGAATAAGTGTCCTAAAACTGAGCAAATTAACTTCAGTTACCAAATCTATACATTTCAGAGACTAATTTGGGGAAAGAGGTTTATTGCGTCGATACATTTAAGTAGTGACACGTTATTTAATCATGTTCTTTCCTCATATCTAAAATTAAATTTGAAAAATTAAAATGTATCTGATCTTTAATCATCACTTCCCTTGTTTCCTCTTTACGTATAACAAAAAAAAGTATTTTTAGGTGATCTCACCCAACTACAAAAATGGAGGAGTTATTTTCCTACACAGAAATTGTATACTGAGTCTTAGAGTCATAAAAACATATAATTCATTTTTAAATTTGTAATAGTAATAAAAACTGAAAATCTTTTGCATTCTAGCCTATCATAAAAATAGTGTGGAAAACCTGATGTCCTTGTTGATAGATTTTTTTTTAAGGGGACATTAATATTTGTTTTTCTTCCTCCTACAGGTGTAACCCATGCAATGGGAGGCAGAGGAGGACTAAACAGAGGAAATATGAATTAAAAGCTTTGTAAATTGTTAATGTAGTTGTGAGTAAGACTGTCAGATCTGCCACTGTTTTAGTGTAATGATTGCTGAGGTTACAAGTGCCTCGTACTTAAATTGGTACACGCACACATGGCAACATCTTTATTAATAAAGTCATTTTCGTGTCAAAATATTACTTTGAGTTTTTCATATCTTTTGAATTCAGACTTAAGGACATTTATACCAGGCATTGGCTAATGTCTGTCCAGAACGAGTGACGATTAAGTTTGCTGTTCTGCTAGGCACATCCATGTTGTAATATCGATCTAGATTAAAAGAGAACATTTTTAATAAAATCATAATAATTTGTTTTTATTATCCCACTAAAGACCTTTTTCCCTTTTGAATATTCAAATTTTATGACAAGACACATAATAGTTTAAAATATAAGTTTGCTACATTTCAGATATGTGACTATTAATAATTTCTAAGTGGGCATTTTTTCAAAACTATAAGAGTCATATAGCCCTATCATCATTTGGTCCAACCCTGTCATTTTATAATTGGGAAACTGAGGCCCAGATAGATTAAATGACCTCCCCATCATCCTTCAGATAGTAAGTGAAGGAGCTGGGATATGAACCCAAATTCTCTTACTGTAAATCAGCAAATGAAATTCTTTTACATGTCATGTGTCATTATTCCACCCACCCCTCAAAAAAAGTATCCACACTAATCTGTAAAATAATGATAAACTAGAGGAAAATTCTTAGGCAGATTAAGTGAATTTTGTATACTTAACTCAGTATACTCTTATCATAATAAACTTGCAGTAAAGCTTCACAGATGTCAGGTTGAATATATAAAATTTTACTCAGATTAGTCATATTTAACTTCAGCCAGTTCTAATCTCTATAGTGATAGGATACAATTTTTATACCTGAATTGAATTTAAGTGATTGTAGCAAAGATTTTTAGATCTTATCTCTCCAGACATCAGTTAACAATTATCTGTCTTTGAATTATTCATGGTTCAATAGTCAGCTCCTGTAGCTATTAAGATTTATCTTAATGACTTACCTTTAGAAAAGGCATAGTAATCGTAGCCATCAGGTTTTCTAATGTTAGGCAGTGCTATAGCTGAGGTAACTATGTTTGGAAGGCCTCTCCAAACTGTATTCACTTTAGCTTCATTATGCAGGAAACCTGTGTGTGACACATTTTTTACATCACAAAAGATATTTGAGTAAGTAGAACATAAATCAGGCCACAAGCCAATCTAAGTAAATGAATCCCCTTTCCCAGACAGAGAAGTGAAGTAGGGACAGTACATCCCTGACCCTTGGGTAATTTCTGAGATTAAAGGTTTTGTTCCAAATAATGTAAGTTGTGGCACAGTTTTGAATTCTAGACATCCCTTGCTTAGCTGTTTACACATAGCTTCAGTATATGAATCCAAATAACAATCATTTAAACTTTCATTCCTAACAAAACGTATGTTAGAAAAAATGTGTGGTTTACCTTTTTTATATGTGACTCTGACAGGTGAATAGTTTATTCTAATGGTACGTGTTTGGGAGGGCATGATAGCGCGCTCATAACGACGCCTCCTGACTTGAGTGGGTTCTCCATAAACTGAATAGTTTATAGTGGATCTTCTAGAACACTTTTTAGTTGGTTCCTGTTGGTAAGTATACTGTTGAATGGAGCCACCTAAAGATGGAAATAATTACAATGGGAAAGTTGTTCATTTAGAAAGAGATAAAATGTAGGCTTTCAGAGTATGAACTGGCTTTTTATTCATGTTTCCTATGTTTTAAGCACCCAAAAAATTATTCCTGGAGGCATTACAGTAAAATCATAAAACAGTATTTAAATAATTAGCAAAGAGAGGACCTTATAGTTCAACAGATTTAGCCCCTTTGTTTTATGAATCAGGAAAATTAAAGCCTAAAAATTTTATGTAATTTTAGGAAGATCAGACAGCAAATTAATAGTGGAGCAGCAAATCTTGTGGGCACTAGAACCCAATCCTTTGAACCAAGCCAGTACTCTGCCATCATCTACAAGGCAGCTGTAACCAAAAAATACTTTTGATATCAATATAAATTAGAAGTCAAGTAGATGGATGTTTCCCTGGAAACCAAAGCTTTACCTATCAAGTATGTTGACTTTTGTACAAATCTTAAAAGTGTCATAATCCTTCAGACAATTTAAACACTACATACCTTTCTTGAAAAAATACACAGATTCCGGCCTGTTTTTGTGCTTTGCTATTGATAAAGCTGCCACTATTTTCCCATTTAGACCTCCAAATCCTTTAACAATTGGTTTAGGATAACCTGGATCTTTTACATCATTGGTGAATCGCCAGTACTGAGAATCCTAATATGTGAAACAGAAAGTATTAGTAGATGGAGGGGGCAAAGGAGGAGAAGTTTAATAAATGTTTCCTTAATTAAATGCCAACGGTGAAACCTTTAACTTGGTGGAAAGTGTTTTTGGCAAGTTATCTCCTACAACTGCTCCATCATGGTACAGAGGTAATTCAGTTTCATTTAGGATTACTGAACCATAGACCTACACTGGAAGGACCAACCAAGGATCATCCAGTTCAACTCCTCATTTTGGAGAGAAAGAAACTGGGTTAAGTGACTTGTCCAAAACCAAAGAGATATTAACATAAGGAGCCGGTAAAGAAGTCTAAATCCAATGCCCTTTCCAAAGCGTGATGCCGTCAGTCATTTCAGTGCATTAAATAACTGTAAAGTGCCTGTGTGCGGCTAGGTGTTGGGAAATAGACAAAACTAAATAGTTCCTGTTCTGTTAATACAATGTACACATGAACAAATAAATATAATGGTAATACAAGTGTCAAGAAAGTCTTGTTCCTAGTAGTAGGCAGGGGTTTGTGTCAGGAAAGGGCTCATTTAGAAAGTAGCATCTGAGTTGCTAGGGATTCTATACAGTGGAGTTAAGGGGGTACATTTGTGCAAAGTGACCAAAGGAAGAAATAGACTGCCATGGGGAATAGTTAGCAGACCAATTTGACAGGAATGAAGAGTAGATGAAAGGGGTGGAGGTGGGGAAGGGGAGAGATACACAAAATATTGCTGAAAGGGTAGATAGGAGTTACATTGTGAATGGCAGAGCACAAATTCAGCCAGTCCTACCAAGCCAGAAATGGCCCAATATGGGCCTGATAAATATTTACTACTTGAGGAACAGCCCTCAAGTATAGCCCTTTGACTGAACTTGGGTTCAGTCAAAAGACCACTTCCAAAGACCTAGAAAGCCACATGTGACCCCAAGGCTGCAGGTTCCCCATCCACTGAGACTGATGTACCATTAAATATGTGTCTACTGAGATTAAATCTAATTCTGTGTCTACAGATAGAGCTCATCTTTTTATAAATCAGAGGAGAAAGAGTCTAGAAACAGTTCATGAGCTGTAGATAATTTTTAGACCTTGTTCCTAGCATTACATATCCCTTGACAAAAGCAAGGGTAGGGTTGCTCTGTGATAATTAACATTTACTAGCTTTTTGAACCTTTGTGACCAATAATACATCGGTGAACAAAATTACTGTGCCATTTTTCCTTTGGTAAGTTATTTTCCTCACCTTAAAAAAGAAAGTTTTTCCTTCACAGTTACATCTAGTAAAGACAGTGTCTATGGGAGAAGGGATACCCCAAACCGCAGTAATTCTACGAGCTGGTGATGGTGGAGTGAATGGATTCAACAACCAGAAATGATGACCTATAGATGTAAGACAAAAGTAAAACATAGTCAAGTTACTTAATTTTATCCCCACAACCAATTTACAACTGGAATTTCTTCAAGTCAACCATCCTTGTATGCGCGAAAACATTTTGGAAAAGCAGAAATCAACATATGGGTAAAAAGCATGAACACTATTGGGAATTCTCATCCAATGTGAAAATCTCAACATTTTCAAGATTATACTAATACAGCTATTAAAATTTGTCAAGAAATAAGTTTGAGGGGTTTTCAAAAAGGGTTGATAGCTTAGGTCTCCAGATTTAAAATGATCTGATGTTTACAAGGTTAATATGACTATTCTCCATTGAAGTCTAACTCCAGCACGTCTATCATGGTGTGGAGGTGACCCTGAGTCCTTGAAAGCAATACCAAGACATCGAGCACTAGTAGGTTCTACAAAGTTAGCAATGCGGCTTTGAGGACCATCCTGGCAACAGACTGTCAGTTGTCCAAGGACCAACTAGTTTTTTTCAGAGAGGCCTAAGCCCAGAAGGTTTTATACAAAGTGATGACATTTCAGTCACATCGCTTCACTAAGATGTCTAGTAAGGTGGTGTAGGGTTGCAGCCTTTGTAGAAGAAGAGGGCACCCAGATAAGAAAAACTAATGAATCTGTGAAGCAAACACCGAGGTGCAAATAAATGGAGTAAGGATTATGATAGAACTGAAATTTATGTTGCAGCCATCTAGTTGTGACTTTGAACAACTCATCCACTTCCCTTCCTGCTTTTTTGATATACCTACATGTATGCATCAAGCTTTAGTCACATCTCGAAAACAGGATCTTTCCAAAGGAAAGGCAGGAAGTAGAAGTTTTGAAGTCATACCAATCAGCATGAAATGAAACTGGCACAACCTCATGAGCAAATATCCTACCTGCCCAAGTATTTTGAATGCATTCATTTCACCTGAGACTCCTGGTAAGCAATCACATTTTCTTACAACATATTTTACAGACAGTACATAAAAGTCTCGGTGTCTGGAAGCATCGTATGAGTCTTTTCCAATGAGTAGATCCAATACCCTGCCCCCGCCGCCAAGACAATATTTCACAGCTGTGGTATTCTCATAAATGCCACAAAGTCAAACAGTAAGGAAAGAATTTTTTATGTTCAGCTCACCTCTAAATGCAACCATTGTCCCATTGCGCAAAGTAGTCAGTCCATCTACTGGCTTCCCATTGCATAAGTTAGTCTCATCTGAAATAATATAAAGTATACATTGATTGGAGAATGAAGTGGAGAAGGTGAGGAGAATATCAAATGTAACAAAAAGTAATTTTTTTTCCATTCCTTCCTCTAGATTCTGTTACATGCGGTTGCTTTTTTTTCTTCTAAGGTCTGCTAATTCAAACTAAAAGGGATGGGATTGGATTTTAAAGGTGATAAGATGATCATATAGTTCATAATCCTATTCTGTTTTAGAGAGTATTCCACTAAAGTTAAATTTAATAGTCCAAGTGAGTTTAAAGCTCTTTTTCATGGAATCTAAATATAGTCAGGAACCCTGGGTTCTAGGTCTGACTGGTACTCCCTAATTATGTAGCCCTGAACAAATAATCACTAGACTTCAGTTTCCTCCTATGGAATGAGCTTCTTGGACCTCTAGGTGATTTCTGAATCCAAGTCTAAAACTTTGTGATTCTGAGGATATTTTAACCCAATATGGAAAATCTTTATTTTTTGTTGTTCAGTTTTACAGATGGACAATAAATTAAGCCCAGAATTGAAAAGGAGTAAAAATAGCAGTCTAAATTGCATTTGGGAAATTTTGCACTGCTTTCAATGACCCTAAGATTTTTCCTGAAACAAAAGAACAAAATGTTTTTGAAACCCAATAGATTTCCATTATGAGTCATAGAATAAATGCCTCTATCTCCAAAGAATCATAATTATAAGTTATTACAAGGCAATGGCTATGTAGTACCTGTTAATAGACTAAACACATTACCAACCAAGAGTGTAAACAAGAAATGGTATAAAAGAGAGTATAAAAAAATTATGACTACAAAAGGGAGACAACTAGAGCTAAAGAAAATGAATGAATGAAAAAAGCATTGATGAAAGACTTAATAAAGGCAGCATGATGTAGTAGATGGAAATCAGAGAGGAAGAACTCTGATTCATACTGGCTATGTGATCCTGGGCAGCTCACTTAATCTTTCTTCACTCTAGTCAACTCTAGAGCTATAAGGTGCAACAAATGTGCCAATCTTGATGAGTAAACGGAGTTTTCTCACCAGGAGTTACCAATGAAACCATCAGTCCAGTCCATATCCTACTGTGTACCAGGCACCATGGTAAGTGTTAGTGGTAAACATACAAGTAAGCAAAACAATCTTCCCTGAAGGATCTTACATTCTAGTAGAAGATAGCACGCAGGGGGAAGGTGGCCCAGGAATATTTTTTTGAGAGAAAAGTCATAGACAATGATGATTCGAATAATAAGGTGATTGATTCAGATGTCCATGCCAAGAATGACAGGATTGATTATGTTTTCTTCACAGAACTCACATGAGAAAGCAACTGAGAGGAGGGAGAGTGTTAGGTCAAGGAAGGTGAGTAGAGTGCAGAAAAGACAAAGGCTATGTTCTCAGTAATGCCCATGTAATATCTGGAGACCTCTATTGGAAGGCTCCCAGAGTGATAGGTTTCTTGTGAAGCATTTACTAGAGGACAAAGAAATGCTGCAAAGGTTGAGAAGACATGAGTAGGTTTCGAGGTCCACCCTGTTGGAGGGAGTATCAACTAGCTCAGATCTACTAGCTGATAATGTATTAAGTATTGAAGTTACCATTTCATCTGTTATGGTGGGGTTGAAGATTTTTAAAAATATATTATTGAAAAGATGAAATGTTTAAAGAAGAGTCTGCAGACTAAAATTCAACTTTTTGGACAATATAAAAAATGTAGGCTTCTTAAAGAGTTATTTATTTACAATGAGCTTTCTTGGTTCACTGAGTAGTCGTACTGTTTAGTGCCTTGATTTCAAAAGACTGAAGATTCCTGCTCACCAAGCGAAACATTTCAAAGGTGAACAGCTTCAAGGTACCAGAAACATCTCAAGAGTGACGAAATCAAGGTTCTTTGACGCAAAACTATTGAAACTATCTAATGAATTGTCCTTGTGCCTATGTAATAGATTTTTTTGAAGTATCGTTTTGGCATTTTGGTGAGCTTGTGGGGGTTTTTTTTGTTTGCTTGTTTTACCATTTTTAAGTTGAACAAGATGTATTAAACTCATAGTGGATTGGTAATAATTTACTCTCAAATGTTTCATATAAAAAACGAAGTACCATGATATCGTTACCAGTTTTCCTAATTCTTTTAAAGAGTAGCCTAAAGATCACTGTCTCCCCATTTCAGGTGATGACCTCTAGAAATAGCTTAGACAAATAAAAATCTATCAAAGATAACAAGGTAAACCAATACCAGATGTTCTACCTTATTTTTCCTTTGATTCTGATCATGGCTAATCTGAAGGAATATATGTTTTCTTGATATTGAAAACTAATTTCAGATAATATAGTTCTGTAGATATGTCATCATTACACTCAGAAAATAGAAAAATATCAGATTGTTCAAATTACCTGAAAGCGCTGGGATGTTACCAATGCCTTGACTGGGTCTTCCCCCATAGATGCTAGAACCTGGAATAAATACAGGAGGCCTAGGATTCAGGTAAGGCTTTTCCTGTTCAAAAATATTTAAATTTTCATTTTTTGGAGGGACTTCTGGTATGGTAAGAGAGGCTGTGATTTCAGAGTTTGGCCTTCTGTTTTGTCTAGCAGTGATTGATGTCTCTTCACTTGTTGGGATTTTAGGTGTAGTTACTGGTTCCTTGGGTGCAGATGTAGTCTTCTTATTGGTCACTTTAGGGGCAGGAGTTGGAACAACGGTTGTTTTCTTAGCTTTTGTGGTGGTCTCTTTGGTTGTGGTAGTAGTCTTCACTGGTTTTGGTGTTGTCAGTTTTGGTGTTGTCACTTTAGGGACTTTAGTTGTCTTAGGCTTAGGGGTCACTTTGGAGGCAGTAGTCGTCTCATCTGGTACCAGAGTTGTCTCTTTGGTTGTGGTGGTTGTCACTTTAGGGACTTTAGTTGTTTTAGGCTTAGGGGTCAATTTGGGGGCAGTAGTCGTCTCACCTGGTACCGGAGTTGTCTCTTTGGTTGTTGTGGTTGTCTCTTTAGTTGTTGTAGTTGTCACTTTAGGGACAGTAGTTGTCTTAGGCTTGGGGGTCACTTTGGGGGCACTAGTAGTCTCATCTGGTACAGGAGTTGTCTCTTTGGTTGTTGTGGTTGTCTCTTTAGTTGTGGTAGTTGTCACTTTAGGGGTTGGCTTTTTGGGTGTAGGAGTTGTCACTTTAGGAGGAGTTTCATCATCTGTTACAGTAGCTGTTTCTTCGGCTTTAGTAGTTGTCTCTTCAGCAGTAGTAGTTGTCACTTTGGTGGCAGTAGTTGTTGCTTTAACTGTAGTAGTTGTCACTTTTGGTGAACTGACTGTTCTCATTGTCACTTTAGTGGTTGTACTTGTCACCTCAGGTGGAATAGTTGTAATTTTTGGAGGAGTAGGTGTGTCTTTTTCAGTGATTTTATCTTTAGCAATTGTAGTCACTTCAGGTGTAGTAGGCGCAGAAGCTGTGTTTTTAGGGAATGGTTCAGGGTCCTCAGGTGTAAGTTCGGGGTCTTTGGGTGTGGGCTTAGGGTCCTCAGGTATGGGTTTGGGGTCTTGGAGTGTGGGTTTAGGTTCCTCAGGTGTAGGTTTAGGGTCCTCAGGTGTAGCTTTGGGGTCTTTGGGTGTGGGTTTAGGGTTCTCAGGTGTAGCTTTGGGGTCTTTGGGTGTGGTTTTAGGGTTCTCAGGTGTAGCTTTGGGGTCTTTGAGTGTGGGTTTAGCTTCCTCAGGTTTAGCTTTGGGGTCTTTGGATGTGGGCTTGGCTTCCTCAGGTGTAGTTTTGGGGTCTTTCGGTGTGGGCTTAAGTTCCTCAGGTGTAGGTTTGGAGTCTTTGGATGTGGGCTTAGATTCCTCAGGTATAGGTTTAGGATCCTCAGGTGTAGGTTTAGGGTCCTCAGGAGTAGGTTTAGGGTCCTCAGGAGTAGGTTTGGTATCTTTGGGTGTGGGTTTAGGTTCCTCGGGTGTAGGTT
>CM053770.1:622605993-622696881 GCA_028658325.1 Potorous gilbertii | reverse complement strand
TTTGGTATCTTTGGGTGTGGGTTTAGGGTCCTCAGGAGTAGGTTTGGTATCTTTGGGTGTGGGTTTAGGGTCCTCAGGTGTAGGTTTGGTATCTTTGGGTGTGGGTTTAGGGTCCTCAGGTGTAGGTTTGGTATCTTTGGGTGTGAGTTTAGGGTCCTCAGGAGTAGGTTTGGTATCTTTGGGTGTGGGTTTAGGGTCCTCAGGAGTAGGTTTGGTATCTTTGAGTGTGGGTTTAGGTTCCTCAGGTGTAGGTTTAGGGTCCTCAGGAGTAGGTTTGGTATCTTTGGGTGTGGGTTTAGGTTCCTCAGGTGTAGGCTTAGGGTCCTCAGGTGTAGGTTTGGTATCTTTGGGTGTGGGTTTAGGTTCCTCAGGTGTAGGTTTAGGTTCCTCAGGTGTGGGTTTAGGTTCCTCAGGTGTAGGTTTAGGGTCCTCAGGTGTAGGTTTGGAGTCTTTGGGTGTAGGCTTAGGCTCCTTAGGGGTAGGCTCAGGGTCCTTGGGTGATGGCTTAGGGTCTTTAGCAACTGTCATTGTCTCTGTAGTCAGTGTTTCTTTTGAGGAACTAGTTGTCTCTTTTGCTGTAGTTGAGGTCTGTTTATCTGTGCTAGTCACCTCTTTTGTTACAACTGAGGTCTCCTTAGCAGCTGTTGATGTCTCCTTTGCATTTGTTGTAGTTGTCTCTTTAGATGTAACCTTATTACTCTCCTTAGTAGTTGCTGGTGGTGCTGCTGTGGTCATTTGGAGTGTTGTGGTGACTTTATTGGGCTGGGAGGTAGGAGCAGCAGTGGGTCCATTGTCTAACCCACTGCCTGCATCATCCACGCCTGGAGGCGCTGGAGTAGGCTTGTCTTTGGGGGTTCTCTTCTTTGAATCTTTAGCTGTGGAAAAATGCACATCTCAAGTTATCCTTTGAATGGTCTTTACATTGCTTTCCCACACAGGTCCTGGCTCTCTCACTTCCTAGGTATGTTATTCTGGTCAAGTCACATAATTTCTTTGGGTTTTAGTTTCCATATAAGTAAAGTGATAACATAGCTCCTGTACTCCCTGCCTCACAATGCTATCATCTTTATCAGTGAGGAGAAGAATGTAAAGGGTTAAAAAGCATTATGAAAATATAATATATTCTTGTTATACAGTGGGGGGGAATTTCAGGGAAAATAGGCATGCTCATCCCTTCTGGTACTATTTACTCTCCTTTCCCAAATGTTTCTTTCTCTTCATTTCTCCTCTCATCTGCTTTCTCAGTCTTCATCCTATAGTTCTAGTTCCCTTATCATTTTCTCAAGAAACACTATTGTCTCAACTCCAGCTCTTTCTTCCTGTACATGTACTCCTATGAGCCATTATCCTTTTTCTGTCCACTCTTTTCTTACATATAATGAGGTCAGTGTAAACTTCTGCAATAAAATTTTAAGAAAAGTATCCTCCATCAATTTTTCTCAAGATGTGTGTAACTTCAGGTGGTATAGGAAGTACCCCTAAGATAAACATGGAATAGATGTGAGACCGTGATGGTCAATATGGGGCTCAGTGAGGAGAGAGACCAAGGTGTCTAAGAGAACCAGACAGGAGAGAATAAATCCCCAAGGCAAAGCCACTGCCTGGGAAGAGAGGTACATAGGAGCATCAGAGGAAAGAAGAGAGCGACGGAAGGAAGGGAGGTTTGGGGGCTGGAAGAAAGGAGAAAGCACAAGAGCCAGTAAGAATAATTCTCCCTCCCCTCATCCCTCCTCCCCTCATGCCCAGTTGGTTAATGGTTATTGTCAATACTTCCACAACATGCCTTGCATCCGTACCCTTTTCTTTCACTCACAACCCTAGTTCAGGTTCTTATCACTTCTTTCCTAGATTCTTGTAACAGCCTCCTAACTGGACTCCTGATTATCACTCTATCTTCAGTGCCAATCTCTCCTCTACTCCGCTACAGCACCGCCAAAAAAAAGAAAATTCTTCTGAGAGCAAAATCTAACCATGTCACTGCCTCTCACAAAAACCTTCCCTTCTCACCTTGAGGACAAAATACAAATCTTCAACTTGGCATTTAAAGTTCTTAAAAAACTAGCTCCATGACTGCTTTTTTGGGTGTACTTCATATTATTCCCCTTCATGAACTCTATGTTCCATCCAAATTGGCTTATTTGCTGTGGATGGAATGCAGCATTCTTTCCTCCAGCCTCCATGTCTTTACATAGGCTGGAACTTATTTCTTCCTCACTTCTGTCTTTTAGAATCTCTCCCCAGATTTCTTTCTGTAAGGCTCAGAACATGTGCTACCTCCTAAAGGGTCCTTTCCTGAACCTGCTCTCCCTAGTTATTGGCACTCTCTCCTTTCTCTAATTATACAAGCGTACACGCACATACACACACACACACACACACACACATCTCAAATTAGTGCAAATAATGAGTCTCCTTAAGTGGTTGTATTATTTGAATTCACACTGTAGATTTTTCATTTCCATGGGCTGGTACAATTACCACATTTGACAGAATTATGACTTCGAATAGCGCAAATCTGAATGAATACAACCAATTAAAAAGATTCATTATTCCTACTAATTCGAACCTAGCTTTGTATATGTGTGTTTGTGCGTGTATTTTCACATATATAGACAATCCATATATGTAAATGTGTGTGTATATATATATACATATATGTGTATATGTATACCTACATATACACAATATCCCAAAAGATTTAGTGAAGTTTTAAATTTTAATAGCTAAAAATTTATGTCTATGTATTTATTTGTATGTGTAATATATATAAGTGCCCTGAGGACAGGGACTGTGGCTTGTTTTATTCTTGTATCTCCAATGCCTTGCACATAGTAAACATTAAAAATTGGGTTGAATTGTTTTTTTCAGTTTCTTGTAAGAGGTTAGTCAGTTTCCTATTGAATCTTCATCTTGGCCTAATGTTTTTTATTTATTTTATTCAAACATATTATATTTAGAGTACAAGAAAACCTCTAAGAATCTTCATTCAGTATCTTTGGAAACAGTATTACATGGTTATTGTCCCTTTCCCAATTTTTAAAAACTCACCAAATCGCCAATATATCAAGTTATAAAATTTTAATTTAGCATTGATATAGCATTTGATCTGTATCAATGCTCAAACCTTTGGGTTTCTTCTTAGGTGCTGTATTAGCAGCTGAATTTTTAGAAGACTTGGTTTTCCGAATAGTTGAAGAGGAGGAAGAGGAGGAAGAGGAGGATTCCTGATTTTCAGAAACAGAATGTTCTGTAATCAAATAAAGAAGTGGGTTGTGTGAACTGTAACTTTTCCACAATAGTCCATCCAGTTCAAATAAAACAAGAGTGGAGTCAGACCTTTTATGGATCAGAAAATGTCTATTTCCTGCATTGATTTGAGTAAAGGGCATCATCATGTATTCCCTTGCACATGACAGGATGCATTTCAGAGTCGTGAAAGAAGTGCACCCAACTAACCTTGGTTGGACCAGTTTCTCTCCCACATCCCATCTTTGCCAGTACTCTTTAAAAGCACAACTTTCTTAGAAGCCAGAGAGTGGATCTTTTAAGATCGTGTTGATTTATACCTATTCTCAGTTTGGGGAAACCAAAGAGAGATCAGTGGTTATGCTGGTGTCTTTCCTACATTTTAAAGAAAGCCAACTTTGTTTTAAATTGTCCATATTAAATGGAAGCAGCTAGAGTGCTAGACCTGAGTTTGAGTCCTTCTTCAGACACTGAAGATCTGTGTGACCCTGAGCAAGCCATGTTACTGATGTCTCCCTCAGTTTCCTTTTCTGTAAAATGGGAATGATAATGCCTACCTCGAAATCATAAGATTTTTGTGAGGATTAAATGAGATATTTGTAAAGGTCCTTGCAAACCTTAAATACTATGTAAGTAACTGGGTTGTTTTGGTTTTTTTCATACAGTTGAACTAGTCTTTTATGTGTCTGAATGTTCCTAACTTTTCAAAGCCCCATGATACAATGCTAGCACGAGTCCACCATCTGTATATGCCATATATTCACTTAGGAAAACTTCCTTTTGTCACAGTCATCTTCTTCCTACCTTCTGTTATTTCCTCTGCTTCTACCACTTTGTTAGGGGTCCTCTTCTTGGGAGCTTTGGGGGAACGTTTGGTTGTTGATTTGACAGTCTGAGCTTCTGGAGATGGCCGCGGAGTCTTTGGAGATGGCTGAGGAGTCTTTGGAGTTGGTGGTCGTGTTGTTGGATTATGTACTGAGGTCAAACAAGATCAATGATTGGTCACAATATCACAATCCATATAACTCTCAAAACTACGTAACTGCTAAGAACAAATCTAGGGGCAGGTAGATGGCCAGTGGATAGAACACCTCCCCTGGAGTCCAGGACCTGAGTTCACACCCAGCCTCAGATACTTGACTCTTACTAGCTGTGTGACCCTGGGCAAGTCACTTAACCCCCATTGCCTTGGAAAAAAAAATATAGAGTAAATATAGCTATACTTCAGTTCCTTTTCATTTTGAAAACATCTTTCACCTTTAACTAAAACTATATCTAAATGTTTCTAATATCAAGTCCGTGTAGATTCCTGAGTATCTAGTCTGCAAACATTAGTAACTGGGCCACTTCTGAAAGTGACTGCTCTAAATCACTTCTGTGGTGTAATGAAATGGAAAGAGCCATGAACTTGGCAATCCTGGGACCTGAGTTTGAATCCTAGCTCTGTCATGTACTTGCTACCTGTGTGACTCTGGATGAGTCACTTCACTGACCTTCAGTTTACTCAAATGTAGAATTAGAGGACCAGACTCAAGGAATCTAAGAACCCTTCCAGATTTGGATTTAGGATCCTGTGATAACTAAATTGGTGATAAGAATACTGGACTGTGTTAAGAAATGAATATGCTTATTTTCACTCTGACTTTACCTCGCTTAGAAGCTGGAATAAGTAGCTTAATCTCTATGGGCCTTGGTTCTCCCACCATATCAATGAAGAGATTAGACTAGGTGACCTCTAATATCTTCCCGTTTCTGAATTTATCATGCCTCACACATAGTAGATGATATGTAAAGTTGCTTCCAAAACTAAATCCTATGATCTCATCATCCCTATGATTCCTTTTGCCCCTCACTCACAATAAAGGGATGGTAGGATTTCCAAACTATCTAGAAAAGATACATGATAATTTTTTTTGCTCTTTTTTTTTTTACCCAAGAAACAAGACCCTAATAAAAATATGAAACTGGGGTAATGAGGAAAAGTGACTAGTAGTGGAAAAGAGTAGGAAAAGTTGGGATTCTATACCAAGAAGACTCTACATTATTGAACACTACTGCTTCCATCAACAAACAGCCATTCAAAGCTAAGTTACAGCAGTCTCTACAAGAGACAACTTCAGAAATGTCAACAATAATAGTTGTTGGAAACACTGCCAAAAAGCCATCTGGGAAGGGAAGTATTTAAGAGAATTCAGTATCTGCTAATAATTTCTTTCTTTTTAAAGAATTGTAACTACAACCACCTTTCTAAATTACTTTATTAGCATGATAAGTGGATCCAAACACTATGCTACAGGGCTCTTAGTGATGAAAAAAATGGAATGTTAGCTATAGGTCAAATCCTAAGATGAAGAACCAGCTGTCCAAATTCTGCAGTTGTGTTGTATTTCCATTGTAACTAACATTACTTAAAATGAGCATGCTATTGACTGATGCTGACAAATCTTTGGACCCTACAGAAATGTTGGTTTTAATGGTATTTGATAACCAAGGAATTTCATGAATATTCTTTAATCCTTTTCTTTGCTTCCTCTTGAAGAGATCCTTTCTGGCAGTGTTTTTAGCAGCCCTGTCACAACACAGGAATCAGTCTTTATTACCAGACAAATGGACTTTCTCAAGTTGATGTAAATCCTACATTGACATCCCCTCTCTTTCCCTTTTATATGCACATATCCTTCTCGTTAGTTAGGACACTGTATACCTCTCTGAGACCTACAGGCTAGGCAACTGAGAATATTAACCATTTATCCTTCTGCGTTGTATTCTGTCTTGAATGAAGGTGATTGGACAAAGCATTTGACAGAGTGGTACAGTAGATAGAGGGCTGGTTTTGGAGATAGGAAGTTCTGAGTTCAAGTTTTGCTACTCACATGAGTTGGGTAATCATAGGAAAATCACTAACCCTCACAGGGCCTTCAGGTAGCCCTCTAAATATGAGTTGCCCATCTTCCTCAGTAGACAGTTTCCTCACAATGACAGTTCCCTAGTATATACCCCTCCCCGCCAAAAAAAAAAATCGTAGGTTTGAACAAAAAAAAATCTATTTATGAGGTATTTTTCTCTTCAATGTTTATTTCTTTATATTCCCAGCACCATCTCCCTTCCCTCTTCTCATCTTGTATGACAAAGAGCCAAAACAAATGCCAGGGCCCTCAGTGAGGTCTGTCTTACTCACCCCTGTTCTTCTGATAGCTGCATGGACTCTGAACTGAAGTGTTTGATTAGGAGGGTGTTGTCTCTATCATTTTTGGGATGTGCTCCAATTAAAACACGGAACAGCTAATGTCTCCCCCTGGACTCTGCTGCCTTAGCAGTTTGCCTATCTTTCTCCTCCAAAGAATCCAGATCACTCTTATCAGGTGTTTCAAGAATGTTTAGAAAAAAACTGATAAGATTATCCAAGTGTTTTTTATTCATTTCCCAAAACTATCTTGTTTTCACGAAAGAGATTTTGCAAGGAATAGCTTGGCAAGAGACATAATCAGGGTTTTAGGGTTTTGTTATAATTATTCTTCTTCTAACCTAAACAAAACACTTAGTGGGTTTTAGGGAGGTTAGGGGTAGAAACTGGATCTGTTACTTCATTAGTATAGAAAACTATTACTAGTATACTATTAATTTGTATAATATCCTGATGAAATAATATACTGATAGCATACTACTAGTATAATATAGAAGATGGCTTTTGTCTTCAAATTTCTCTTTGTGAAAGAAAATTCCCACTAAATAGAATAAAACTGATCAGTTTTAAGATACTGGCTGTCTTAACTGAGGTAATTGATTAATGACCATAGCCAAGCTAAAATTCAGTAGTTAACAAGATATAAAGGTGAACAAATGTTGGAGGAAGTCTTTGACTTGAATTCATGTAGATATTTACCTTCTTCACAGAAGTCCTCATAATCTGGACAGCACTTGCCATACTTCTTACAGGCAGCATCGCAATCACATTCTCTCCCTCTGGCGAATGACTCAAAGCAACGGCCTTTACAGGAAAGCTCTACCCAGAGCAAAATGTAAAAAAAACAATTATACATATATATATGTGTGTATGTGCATGTGTGTGAAAATAGGAAATTCTGTTCATGTGGTGCCACTCATGGAGGCATTCCACAATTTGTAAGCAGGTTGTATTCTAGATATTTCTTATTTGAGAACTTTGAAAGCATTTTCCCATAGAAGCAATGTTCTATGAATGGTGATTAAGTTCCCAGGCTAGCCCACAAAATCCTATATAGTTTATATTAGGAGGAACCACTTCGTATAATGGAAAGCATAATGACTTATCCTGCCTTTGCCATTTATACCACCTGTGTGACCTTAGGCAATTGTTTTTGTCTTGACCAGAAACTCTTGAGGGTCTTCCCCTCTCAGTTTGTTTGATTTTTTTTTTTTTTTGAGTAGACAAACTAGGTCATCTTTTGCCTTATTTCTTACCTAGCCTTAAACCACTGAATGGGTATTGCCTCAGACAAACTGAGACCTGAGAAATACCTTAGTTTAAAAAGGCCAAAGTTTCCTACTGCATTTGGGACGTCTCCAGTTGTCCTGACCTATATTTTGCCGCTGAATTCAGATGACCTTGGAGGACAGAGTGAGGCTGATACCTTTTGCACAGCCCTACCTCCCTTAAATCTAATTCACTTACAAGTGAAGGTATCACCTTCCTGATGTCATCGGTCCTCTTCCAGAAGAAAGAATAAATGATAACCTTAGGCCACTTCTCTAAGTTTCAGTTTCCTTATCTATAAAATGAGGCAGTTGAACCAGATGGCTTCCGAGGTCCCTTTCAACTTTAAATCTAGAATCCTATGATTCTATGAAATACCATGGTATTTAATATTATCACCTGAATCCATAAGTAATTCCATAGTTCAGAGATATCATGGCTCAAATAGATATTTGGGGATTGTCCTGGGAACATAACCACTATTGATACCATTGTCCTTATGGAAAGGTCTGCTTGGGGGCCTCCAAAACACATCTCTGCTATCTCTTCTGTCCACTCTCTTAATGGCCATAGTGATAACCACATAAAGAACGCGGAAAAAATGAATATTTTACACTCTCCAGAGACTCTAGGGGAGTCTTATTCTGTTTCTAGTGTGACTTGGACCAGGTGTTTGTGTGCAAAGAATGTTTTCAAGTGTTTTGTAAATCAGGAATGCCTGTATTATAGGACTGAGGTTTCAGAAAAGTGTCTGCAGGGCCACATGTGGCCCACCAAACTTCCAAGGGCAGCCTGTATCAGATGAAAGTGTAGTGCTAAAATACTTAACAAAACAAATAAAAATATCATACAACAAAGATAATATTATATCTTAAAACTTAAAGCATTTTAAGTCAATATGTGGCCTGCTGAGATCCTTATGTACAGATTAGTGGACCATTTCTGTTTGAATTTGACACCACTGTTATACGATGCTATTCAAGTGAAATTTTCCTCCCTCACTACCTCCTCCTCAGAGTGGTCCTACCACTTCTATGAATTTTATGTCTACTAGAAGTCAAATTCCATTACAATAAACTCTAAGGATTTGCCTCAGTTATTATAATGGAATTATATAACATCAAATATTACTTTATATAAGTGGGTTTTAGTTTAGACTTGGAGATCTTATGTTATATAGGAAAGATTTCTGTGGCAATGATATTCATCATAATAGAATTTAATATATCTCATCAGAAATGAATGTGACATGTTAATAAATTCAAATAATTCTGATTTAATTACATAGTATGGGCTATTTATATGGCTTAAAATGGTTTTTACATCATTCTTATTTGAAGGAGTATCAAATTAATTAGGGTTCATTTAAAACAGTATCCTTTAAAACAGTCTATTTAAAACTAATTTACTTTGTAAATTAGTCTTTACATCTAAGTTCAACACCAAGTATCACTTTAATAACTTTACAATAGTGATTTCCCCTATATTGAATGTGAAATTGATTTTGTGTTAAAGACAAAATGGTTAAAAATTAATTTTGAATTGGAACAACATTACCCACTGTTGGCTTTCAACTTGATTACTTACAAGATCTCAACTTTGATTGAGGTTCTATCTTGGGTCCCATCTTGTTTATAGTTTAATGTTCTTTAAAAATCTGATAGCTAATATTAAACATTTGAATAATGTATACTGTACACAAATGTCCACATTTGTACTGTATACAAATAATTGGGCTCTATCATGAGACAATGAAACATTTAAATTCTCAAAAATGATTATCAATTGGAACTTTCCATATATAACAAAGAAAAGTACAGTTATACACATTCTACTATCTACATCTTGAACAGAATTTTAGTGGAGGAGGGGGTGGGATGTTGACTTCATAGTACTCTATATGAGAGTCAGGGGGGGTTTTTTGGTCTGGGTAACTAACCAAAGGCTTTGGTGTTATGTTCAGATACAACAATGCAACATTTATGCAAAGGGAGGGATAGACATACAACAGTGAAATGAAACACAGAAGCCCATTCAAAAATAACAAGGGGACTAGGTCACAGGGAGGGATCTCAGAAAACAGTGCTCCTTTCCAGAGGGCCTGTTGGGCTTCAGAACTTACCCACAGTGCAGACTTTCTTGTAATCAGGACAGCACTCCATGTAGTATTGACAGTTATAATCACAGTTGCAGGCGGCATCTCTAGTATACCCTTCCCCACATCTCCCTGCACAGCTTGGTAAATCTAAAATTACACAATACTCGTGTAAACATGACCAAACCAGCTGATTTGATACCAAGGGAAACATCGAATGGCAAAAAAAAAAAAAAAGATGGGAAGGGAGAGGCATGGGACATAGGGGAATGGGAAGATTTTGCTATGTGCCCATTGGATTGAAGGAGGAAAATATACTGTAGAAAAAGTTTATGGTTGCTATTCCATTGTTTGACAATCATATAGCTTTCTATCCCAATAAATGGAGGAAAGTAGTAATATTATCAGGAATGAGAGACTACATTCATTAGATATTTCAATAGTTTTGCACAGAAAGGAATTTATGGGCTTCTATGCCACAGTCATCATAACCAACATAAGTTCCTATGTCAGGACTGGAAAAGGGCATTGTTTTTGGTTCATAAATAAAATCATAAATATTTGCTGGCTATGTCAACAGGCCCTTCCCGAGCAACTCTTACTACAGGTAGGGCTTGGGGTGGGAAACTGCCCTCTTTAAGGTTCTGGGAAGTCAATTGTTCACACTTGGAGATCAAGTGACTGAGGAATAACCAAATTCCAACAAAAACAGCTACACATGAGAGTAAAAGTAACAAATAGAACTACACAAGGCAACAAACCAAAACATATAAGCACAATTGTCTTCTGATGATCAAGCAGCAAACAGGAATAACACCTTTTAAAAATCTCCTTGAGACACACAACCATGGTTACACAACAGTCATTTTTATCTACTAGAATGAAAAAATTATCTTTGATCTGTACAGGGAGATTGAAACATGCTGAAAAAGGCTCAAGGTAGTGAGCCCAGAGCACAATAGCAAAACCCACAAACATCACATTGAAGATTAGGATGACTTTCAGCCTCTTAAGTAAAAACATGTGTGTATACACATATGCATAAAGGGAAGGAGTGAAAAGTGTTTGAAAAGAAGGTGAAAGCACAGCAGACAGGACAAAATCAGATTATTCATACAAATTTGTGGGTGGTAGATCTTCGAAACAGGTGAAAAATTAGGTGGGTAGGCAAGTTACAATCCTCGAAAAGGAAATGTGTCCTACCTTTCTATGTTATCATTAGTTAATCACATTAGTATTTGTTTCTTTTAGTTTAATCATTGCAAAGTATGGTGAAGGAAGAAAGCATTTACTACTTTGAAAATGTGCGTGAAAATTAGTATTAATCTGTCACTATATTAAGACTGAGAGGCTTTTCATTTTATTTTCATGGCATAGAAAGATTCACCTACACCGAACTGCTCATTAGCATTTCATATCTACTTTCATCAATCTAAGAACATCACTGAGATGATAGCTTAAGACAGGTAGTCTGAATTCCCACTTTGACAATCAAAATTCAGCTATTTATAATTATTGACCATAACATTTTAACATGAACAGTTTAATTTCACAATATATTTCCAGTTGCCAATTTTTTTTGAGATTTTTCACATTGGAGGGAAAAATCAACTCCCAATGGTCTGGTAGTTTTAAGAGTCTGATAAAAACAAATCACATACTTGAGCCTTTTTGTTAATGAAGAGCCAATCTATGTATATATTAAGATATGTGTTTTATACACTAAATACTATGTAATATTTATCCAGATTAGAGGAAATGTGGCAGAGTAGACAAAATGCTGTGCTTGGAGTCAGAGCTTTCAGAATTTCAGGACAAGTCACTTAGTCTTTCAATGCCCCAAGCAATTCTCTAGGAATCCAACAAATGGATGAGGAAAGGTATGGAACCCAGGTCTAGAACCCTCCATCAAAAAAGCATGTAGATACAGATTCAGCCCACTGACAATAGGACATCAGATTTGGAGTCTTGTAATCTGAGTTCAAAACCTATTTCTATAACTTACTATCCTGGGTAAATCATTTAACCGCATGGAGCCTCAGTTTCCTCACCTATAAAATGAAGAAGTTGGACTTCATAACCTTTGAAATTCCTTTCAGCTCTACACTATGATATAATTAAAAAAAAAAGTCAATGCTGTCTCATTAGAAGAATAGTGATCATGCATAACACTTTCCCACACAAGTCTACCTAGCAGCAAAACAATGAGTCCATTTAGTTAATTCAGCAAAAAAGATTAGTCAAACTCTTTTGCCATTAGGGAGGCCAAAAACAATCAACTTAATTTTTCACTTATTTAATCAATTGTCTTCATGACATTTCTTGTGGTTACAAACCACTTCTTCCAGATAGTTGGCAGGGTTGTTTTTTAACCCACAGGGTAGGGAAGAAGGGTTAATTTAATTTAATCCTTAAAATTAATTAATTAATTTCATACTTTTTTTGGTAGGGGTGTTTCAGACCTGTGATTTCATAGAGTGGTGAAGTTCTGACTTGGAAACCCACTCCATTTATCCAAGTTGGTTTCTCATCTATTTAGTCTCAGGGAATTGTCTGGAGCATGCAAAAGTTATTTGCCCATGATCTTACAACTATTGTGTGACAGATAGGACTTAAAACCTGTCATCTGTCAAATGTACCACACTACCTCTTACCCTATATGTACTGATAAAACATCTTGAAATGTTTTCTGGGGGTGAAACATGATAAAGATATTCACTTTATATAAAATATAGAGAAATAGGAAGCACCTTCTACTTCTTCCTTTCCCCTCCCATAAACGTTAGCTTGGATATTCTTTTTAAGTTGTTCTGGGGATTTATAGAGTACTAAAACTAAAAAAAAAAAGATTAACAATTTTTTTAAAAGCTAAAGTTTGTTTTCATACCATTGATTATAGAGTACTATACAATAGTTCTTAAGTGCAAACCCCCATATAAATGATTCAGGTCAAGAAGGAAATACTGTTTCAGAATTTTATCAGTTAAGGTACCTTGAGAAGAAACTTGTATCAGGAAAAGACAAAACACCAACAGATGCATAGGAAGCACTTTCCATTCCATGGCTGTTTTCAGTTACTGAATCTTCTCTGAAAAGCAATATCAAAGTATTAAATGGCTAGATTGAAGAACTACATTAACCTACTTCTGAGGTGAAGACTTCAGTCATTTTTAAAAGCCATGATGACTTTAGACATGTCATCATGGACATTTAAAAATAATGATATTTTTGAAGGAGATGATCATGTCTAATTTTACAACATTATATACTATAATTATTCTAGTGTTGTTAGGTTAAATAGGATGATAATAATGTTACTATTGAGCTATTATCATAATAAGGCTATCATATCAAAATAATTAGTTCAGATTTGCTACTGTTATCCCTAAATCACAAGTCTAAAAACTCTGAATTGTAATTTCCATTTAATCAACTCAATCATTTCCAAATAACTTAATGATTAAAAAATATTTCATTTTGTAGCTAGAGAGACTCCAGAGTTAAATTTTAAAATGCTCTTAAAAATTATTAAATGTTGTCACTGGATAAAAATGACTGATTTCAAGAAAATTTAATATAATACAGAGGATTCTACCATCCCAAGGTGTTGTTCTTTCAGACACTCTATTTGATATTTTAAAAAATCCTTCAGGACGTGAAGATTACAAATTAGTTCCCTAGGAAACTTCTGAATTAGTATCTCTCTAAAAATTATCCAAAAACCTTCAATAAAGCATCTCCTTTTTGAGCTGAAAGATTAGAACTCAACAGAAAGCAAAATGACTCCTTTACTTACCGGGCAAGGGACATGTGTGTATCTCTGATGTCCTGGATGCTTTATATATTGTTGCAAACATATTGGGATGAACCAATTAATCCAAAGGTTAGACCAAAGCAACAGTGACAACCTATTAAAACAAACTTTCCACATTTATTGGAAGAGAGCCCAGATGACTAGACTTGGGCAACATCTGGAAAACACTTCCATTAAGAAAAATGACTACTACAAAATAAATTTAGATTTATTGGACAAAACACATTTGTAATTTCTGAGTGAACAAATTGTTCTGAGATGGTACATGACTCTGGCAGCCTATGGGGAGTGTGTCAAAGAAGCAATATCCAAATGGGCAAGGAGCAGAGCATCATTTTCTTTCCTTCCAAAAGAACCTGACAAACAGTAACTTTGAAATGTATGAGGCTACTGAGTTGCAGTATAGCTAGATCTTCTGGATTACCAATCAATGACTCAGTCCACAAATAAACATATATTAAGTATCTATCATTTGCCAGGCACAGGAAAAATATATGAGTAAACATATATACATTTGAATAAATGTATTATAAATATATTTGAAATAAATACATATGAATAAAAATGAAATAGTCCCTAATTCCAAGGAACTGTATTTCAAGGATTTTTCTTTTTAAATATTATAGTAAGCAAGTAGTCAAAACTCAGCAAACATTTGAATATTACAGCAAATATTTATTAAGCCCCTATTATGTGTGAGACATAGTGCTAGGTGTTAAAAGAGATACAGAAATGAGAAATGATTTCTGCTATCAGATAGAGGAGATATATAACACATGAAGAAAAAACTCTAAAATCTATCAATGTTTATATATTATATATATATATATATATATATATATATATATATATATATATATATATATATAATCAGTTGTGGTATATTTAAAAATGAGAGAGAACAAAATATTTCCTGTGGAGGTGAAATAAAGGAAAACTTCATGAAGTAAGTGGCATTTTAACTGAGTCTTAAAGGAGAGTCAAACATTGCAACATGTGAGACCCTGAGCAAGTCATTTAACCTCTTTGGGCCTCAGTTTACTTCTCTGGAAACTGAAGAGATTGAACTTAATGACTTTTTCCAGCTCTAAATCTATAATTCTACGATCCTATGCATTTCCTGAATCTGCAATTGTAATCCTTTAAATAGGCTGAGATAGAGCAAGGTCCTTCCTCCTCAATGAAGCATATAGTAGGATACCTATGATAAATTTCTGTTGAACTAAACTGGTTGAAATTCTGGTGACTGAATATACAGTGGGGCAGGTTGGAAAAGTTAGGTCACTTTCTGACTCTTCCAAAGGGAGATCACTGCATTGGCAGGTAAGCGATTAGAACATGGGGCTTGGACTCAGGAGGACCTATATTTGAACCTTGCCTAAGACACACAGTAGCTGTGTGACCTTGGGCAATTAATTTAACCTCTATCTCAGTTTCCTGATCCATAAAATCAGGATAAAAATAGCACCTATCTTATAGGTGGAGAAGATCAAATGAGTTAACAGGTAAAGCACTTTGCAAACCTAAAAGTGCCACATAAATGCTAGCTATTTAAGGTTTTCTAATTCTCGGAATACCAGACATGAATATATTAAAATGGAAATAAAAAATCTCATTCTTAAAACAAGTTTAAGAGATTTGAAGATTTTCTGCCATTTGGGCTCATTATATTATTTTCCATCACATAGTAACATATCAATATTTCAATAGTTCAGTGATCTCACAGATAAGATAATTCATTTCAACAATGCAGATCACCACTCATCCACACTTATTTGTCCTAAGCACTTCTTGTCCATATCCTCCCTAAGGATCTGTCCAGCAAGCTAGAGGTCTTCCTATGGGTCTTTAACATTCAATGACACTATATATACATCTGTTAATGTTATAATCCATCTGAATAGCAATAACAATGATTTATGGATTAGAATACATCATGTAAATGAGCACTAGCCCACAGACCTAGGTTTTAAAAGGAACTAGGTTAAACCAAAAAAAAAAAAGAAAGAAAGAAAGAAAGAAAGAAAACAAGTCAAGCTATGGGTCTAAATGAATTTTAATTAAAATATAAAATATTACCGGCAATCTCAGTTCTGTATTAGGCTACAGGCAGGCAGCATACTATAGTGGGTATAGTATAGGAAGGAAGACTTAGGTTCATATCCTTTCTCCTGACATTTACGAGCTATGAGATCATGGACAAGTTCTGTAACTCCTCTGAGCCTCAAGCAGCTCTCAAAGAGTTCATTTGGTGTTTAGACATTTTAGTCATATCCAACTCTGCCTGAACTCATTTGGAATTTTTTTCACAAAGACTTGAGTGGGTTGCCATGTTCTTCTCCAACTCATTTTACAGATGAGGAAACAGGGTTAAGCGACTTGCCCAGAGTTACATGGCTAGTAAAGATTTGAACTCAGGTTTTCCTGATTTAAGGTCCAGTGCTTTATCCCCTGTGCCATCTAGCTACCCTAAAGGGTTCATAAAGTCATACATTTATAGTCAGAATTTTTTGCTTTTGTCTTGCTTGGATCCAAGCCTCTATTGCAATTCTGGCCCAATTCCCTGTGTTGCTCCCATGATATCCACCTGTTTCCCATTAGAACCTTGGTCTCTTACCTTTGAGCTACCTTGGACTCTGATAGGACACCTTTGGTCTTTTATTGCCTTTATCCACGCCTCCACGTCCAAGCTCTTACTGTTCCGTACGCTCCTCCCCACCAATTTCTAAACTGCCTTTATGTATTGTCTTCTTCATTAGAATCCAAGTTCAAATTGGCCCAGCTTTTCTGGAAAGCAATTTGGAATTATGCTTCCAAAGTTACTAAACTGTATATACCATTTGACTCACCGCTACCACTACTCAAAGAGATCCACAGAGAAGGAAAAGAAACCATATGTAAAAAATTATTTATAGTAAGTCTTTTTATATTGGGAAAAAACTGGAAAGTAAGGAGGTGCTAATCAATTGGGGAATGACTAAACAAATTGTGGCATATAAATGCAATAGACTATTATTGTGCCATAAGAAATTACAAAGGGAAGGTTTCAGAGAAACTCATCTACCTATGTTCTTACTTACCTATCTGCCTGTCTCAAAGGAGGGAGTTCCTACACTTATATGAAAAAGACTAGGGAAAATTTTACTGGCTAATAAATATATGAATGTATGTATACATACATATATATTATTGGTATACATATATAAAATATGCAGATGTATATCTGTATGTACATGGTTTCCTGCCTTAGTAAAGAGTATATTGATCATAGCTGATCTTTTTTATTGACTCAGGAATGAGAAGTCCCTATGATAGGGTGAATTCATAGAACCACACATCGTCATGAAGTAAAAAAGAGCCTTAGCAATCATCCATTCTAATTTTAATTCTTATTTTATAGTTGAAAAAATTAGGCCCAGAGAAGCCAAGTGACTTGTTTAACATCATGTAACAGGTGGATGAATGTATGAATGACAATGAATGAGCGAAGCCTTTATTAATAATTAACACTAGATTCCAGGTCTTGTGACTCCCAGTACCCTATATTTTGAGGGCTCAGGCTGCCAGTAGACAGTGGTGGAAAATAATTAAGCTCCAATAGTTAGAGCTTTAAAAGGCTAGGCAGGTGTAAATCAATGACAAACCTTTACTAAGCACCTGCTAAGTGCCAAGTACTATGCTAGATAATGGAACAGATATAATGTTTAGATAAAATAAAGTCCTTGCCCTCAGGGGCCTAACAAGGGAATAAGATACCAAGACAGAAAGCTTTAGTATAAGACATTCCATGATAAATGCAAGAAAACAATGTGAAGTCCTAGAAGGTAGTACTCTTATCAACTGGAAGGCTCAGGTGAAACTTCCTAAAAATGTTGAAGGAGATGGCACTTAAGTTGGGCTTTTAAAAAGGTGGGTAGGAATTTGACAGGCAGGCAAGAGAGAAGGAAGGAGCAAAGGTGTGGTGGGGTAAGAGGACATTTTATATTCAGGGAACAGATAGTTTTTTAGTCTGACTAGAGCCCAGAGCACATTAAAAAAAGGAAGGAAACAAGCATTTATTAAATGCCTACTATGTGCTGGGCACTATGCTAAGAACTTTACAAACGTGATCTCATTGGATCCTTCCAACTCCCCTGAGAGGCAGGTGCTTTGTTATTACTGCCATTTTACAGATGAGGAAACAGGCAGATAGAGGGTTGCCCAGGGTCATGAAACAAGTTTCTGAAGCTGCATCTGAGCTTAGGTCTTCCTGACTCCAGAAACAGTACTTTATCCACTGTGCCACCTGGCTGTCTTCCCATGAAAGAGAGTACGATGAGATAAGCCTAAAAGGATCGGGAGATAGTAGACCATAGAAGGCATTGAATGCCAGGAAGAGGAGTTGGAACTTTTCCTGAAGGCAATAGTGAACCACAGATTTCTGAAGAGAAGAGTGTCATGATGAGAGCTATATATAAGAAAATATATTCTGAAAGTATTAGGAAAGACAGATCATAGGACAAAAGAAAGGAAAAGGAAAGGTCTGTTGTAATAGTCCAATTGGGCATATCCTTTGTAGCACATAGTAGGTACTTAAGGGATTTTATTGACCATGGGAGCTGATATTAGGGCAGTAACTATAGGATTAGAGAGGAGGGGAGTGAATATGAGAGATAATAAGGAAGCAGAATGGACAATATCTGCTAACTAGGTATGAGAGATGGAGAAAAAGGGAAGAGTCAGAGGTAACACAAGATCATGAGCTTAGGTGACCAGTTGAATGACAGTACACAAACCAAAACAGTAAAATGAGAAGGAGAAGAGTTAGGGGAAAAGTAACACGCTCTAGTTGGGACCTGTTTAATTGGAGGTTCCAGTAGGACATCTAAGTAGAACTATCCAGCAGGTAGCTAGAAATGAAGGTACGGGGTTTAGAAACTAGGTTCAAATTTGGGAATCATTTACAAAGAGGTTGTATCTGACACCTTGAAAGTAAACAAAACTGGTAGTAACAACGAAGAGAAGAAGGGATCAAGGACAAACCCTTGGAGAACATTTATGAAGAGGTCAGAAAAATGAGGAAACTATGAAGCAAATAAAGAAGGATCTGCCAAAGAGTTAGGGGACTCATGAGAATATGGTGTCTCTGAAACTGAGAGTACTCATGGAGAGGAGTGGTTAACAGTGTTAAAAACTACAGAAAAGCCAACAGGATGAGGATCTGGCATTTCAACCTTCATTGGTATTCTTTCCGGTCACTATAATGTTGGGGTTGGAAACTTAGTAGCATGGGATTAAGAGAATGAATTTCAGGGAAATGGAGATATCACATTGAAAACTCCAGAGTCATGGATTCAGTCATGGTTCTCTTACTGGTATTTCTGTTTCCCTTATGGGATCTTCTCTCATTCACTAAATGTTGGTGTCCCCCTACAATTTATTTCTTGGCCCATTCTTGGTCTGCACTCTGTCTCTTGGAGACTCTTTCTCCTCCTGTGACCTCAGTAATCACTTCTATGCCATGATTCTCAAATTTATATCTTCCACAGAAACCTCTCTCCAAATCTTTAGCCTTTTATCTTTAACTATCTTCCACTTAGGCATACTATCACGATCCCATCTTTCTTTTTATGAAAAATTACCCCATTTTTTTGTTTTTTTTCCACAAAAATCCCCTATTTATCCTTCTAGCCTTACTATTTCTGGTCCCTCTTCCTCTCTCCTCCCTATAAGCCTATTCACTTACTAAAATTCAAAACAGGAGTACTCCTTGACTTCTCCTCTCTTTTTCTCCTCCCCCCAAGTCCTCGTAATTCATCCTTTATGAAGATAAAATTCTTCCTTCATGGGACACTAATTTCACCTCAATTGTTTTATTATAGCTTTAAGATAATTCTGTCACTTAGATTGTATGACATTTATTAGTTTCACTTGCCAGAGGAAGAAATAAAATGATCAGCCAAGTTGATTGACTTGCCTAATGTCACAGGTTAATAATACAATCCAAATTAGAATCAAAGTCTTCTAATTTGTGTTCCTTTCTGCTAAACTATATTTACAATTCCTGGACAGTTTACCAGTGCCATGCCACGAAATTGAATTGCTTCCATGTGAATTGAGAAGACTCTTCAGCTCACCTGGTAAGATAGGGTACCAGACACTGAGGTCATTTCTCTTAGCTAAACTGTCAAGCATTCAAATTCTACTATAGAGAGCACAACTCTGATGGGCTGGCCACATTGTTCAAATGCCAAAAGTATGTTTACCTAAAAAAGCATTTTACAGAGAACTCATGCAAGGAAGACACTCATATGGTGGTCAGAAGAAGTGATACAAGAACCCTCTCAAGGTCCCTCTGAGAACTTTGGAATTTGTTATGAAACATGGGACACACTGGCAAAGGACATGGCAAAGGGCATGGTGTGCCCACATCAAAGAAGGCACTGTGTTCTATGAGTGAAACAGAATTGCAGTAGCTCAAAATAAATGTGAGATTCACAAATTTAGAGACATCACCACTTCAGATGTTAATATGGACTATTTGTGCCTGACCTGTGGTAGAATTCCAAACTCATGTTGGTCTAATCAGCCACAGCAGGACACACTATATCTTGACTCCAACATAGTGATGTCATTTTGGTCCTCTTTGAGAGCAAAGGACAACCACCAACCTTAATTAAAACAGATCTTAATTTATTTGCCCTGTTCTAGGATACAAGTAGGAAATCATTTGAATCTCAAATCCATGAATCATAATATCCTTAGTTTTATTTTATCTATACAATTATGAATGGGATGGATAAAGTGACCATAGACTTTCTCTAGATCTTAAAATTCTATGATGTAGCACCACTCTGAAATAAAAGTCAGGTAAATTTAGGACAGAGCTTGGCAACCAGAGCAACCTGAACTGTTTTAGCCAAAGCTAACAAATGAACCTATGCCTGTATATTGATTAGTTGCATTAAGATACAAACTCATGCAAACTTCCTATAAATCAGTCTGTCGCCCTCTGACTTTCCATTCTAATACTTCTTCCACTGAGTGACCAACGCATAGAGCTTTCACAGCATTAACTTAAATCACTCATTTTCCCTCACCCTGCATATCTAGCCAGTTACCAAATCTTACTGTTTCTCCTTCCCCAAAATCTTTCAAATCTAACCCCTTCTTTCCATTCACACAACCATCTCCGACCTTACTTCAGATCCTTATCACCTTTCACCTAGATTACTGGAACAGACAGATAATTGGTCTCCCTGACTCAAGTTTTTTTGTTTGTTTGATTGATTTTTGTTTTTTAACCACTCTAATTCATCCTACACATTGATGCCAAAGTAATTTTCCTTAAAAACAGATTTGCCCACATGACTCCAATGCTTAAAGAACTTCAGTGGCTTCCTGTTGCTTCTGGGATAAAACATGAACTGCTCTATTTAGTTTTTGAGCCCTTTCCAATCTTAATCCAACCTTTCCAACCTCATTGGACATGGTTCCATCTCCCAAATTCTTTGATCCAGTCAAATTAGTCTTCTCTCTATTTCCTACACATCTCCAGCTTCTTTGCCTTTATTTTAGTTGTTTCGCATTCCTGGAATGGGAGTCTCTTGGTGGAGCTGAGATAGCTTGCTCCCAGTGGGAGAGCACATCCACCATGGGCATAGTCTCACCATTATAACTTCTCTGATTTCTGTTTGTTCTCAATTTGGATAAATGCTATTCACTATGTATGGTCTTTATGTAAAAGATTTGGCAGGGAGAATGAAGCTTGGATACATAGCTTAGGGCACTCTTACATTAAGGAGTATCAACTTAAACTTAAATATCATTTCCCCTACACCAGTAATATTTACTGAGTGGATAGATGTAATTCTAGCCTAGTACCCTCTCTCCTAGGAAGACTTTACTTGAGTACTATGTCCAATTTGAATTCCTGCCTTGGCATTTGATTTCATGTCACCTGAATTCCATGGATTTCAACAAGTCAGAAACTCAAGTCAACACAGCCCAGCTTTTGTTAATGCTCTTTTAGATCCCAATTCCTGTCATTTATCTCTTTCTACAACAGAAGATCACTGCCTCCCATTACCTTGGTTTCTGACAGAATGATTCTATTATTTACTAGAACAAATGTGGTCAACGATTAGCTACATTGATTTAGGATGTTCCAGTATTGTTTTGTATCACCAAACTACCAAAATACCAATTTCTTTCCAAACCAGGTGCAGGTAGAGCTGGTGGAGTTCATGCCTAGTTCACAGTCCAGTCATGTTCCTTTGTCCTTATAATCATGGCTAACAAGATTTCAGGGAAGCACAACATATGACAGCACAAAGGAAAACATTACAATTCAGTTTTTCAAGTAGCCAGTTTGATGAATAATTACCACATTTATATGTTTTAAGTGAATGACAGTGAAGTGGTGCCATGATAACCTTTTAGAAGTACTTGAGGACTGGGAAAGTCAGAATGGATCAGAAACCTTTGGAAGTAGTTCAAAAATAACACAGCTGAGATTTACAGGAAATAAAGTCTCTGAGAAATGTTGTGAAGGATGCATCCTATTGATTGAGTCATTATAAAATATACATGGCCACACCCTTGAAAAAATGTTGAAATACAAGGTGGACTCTGGGTGATCAATGATTTGTTAAATGCCTTTTCAAATATTTATTTCAGTGATGATAACTTAAAGAGTAAAGAATTAAGAAAAAGGAACTTAAAAAAAGTTTGCAATGAATTCCCCCTCACCTCCTTCCTAATACCACAATAATCACAGGCATATATAATGATGTAATCCAAAATCTTGGTTACATGAGCCCAGGTGCTAAGTGATTAAGTAAATGGCTTGATTTCTTTCAGGGATAGTTCTGACTTAATAGTACATCATTAGCGATCTTTCAGAATAGAAAAGTCATTTATGTGAGATAACACAGAGGAGTTCTCATTAGAAGTAAGCAGTAGACTAAATAACTTCTGAAGGACCCTTCCAGCTTTACTCTACTGAGATTCTCATAACACTTCATCAACTCTTTATAGATTTGGAAACAAGGCTTTTGATTCTTCTGGCTTTTAATATTTTTTTTTCCCAACTTAGTGTGATCCACTACAAACATGAAATTTAGTAGGCATACAGAACAGTCCAAAGAGAGAGGACATAGGCAGATAGTTCTTCTCATACCACCCTTCTGTGAACTTAGAAAGGCATTTCAGATACCAAAGAAATGTGGGAGTTAGGAGAAGGAAGAAAATAAGATCCAAGAAAAAGAAATTCTGGTTCAAATAGATGGCAGAGCCTTGCACAAAATCATTTAAATAATCTTACAGGTGGAAGGCAGGATGAAGTAGCAGTAAAACTACCTGTATATGAGACACTAAAACTGTCACCTACTATGTAACCTTGAGAAAATCTCTTGTGACATTTTTAGAAATGTGAAATTAACAGAAACACAGCTTTTTTATTTTTAAATAGACTGACCTATTTTAAAATAGGTGACTGAGCCCTCTCCTACCCATTCCAGTGGTTCATCACACACACACGTACCAAAATCTTCATCAGAGCAACAAACAAATATTACATAATTGGGTTCAGAAGATGATGTAATTTGTTAACTACTAAGTAGAGAATGGCAGGATGAAAATAGAAATGGTTTGAAGATGATTTATACAAATTCCAATCTAATCTAAAAAACATTTATGAAGCATTTTGCATATGCAGGGCATTTTGCTAAATAATAGCGATACAAAGACGAAACGAACAATGTTCCCTAACTTTAAGGACCTGAGGTGGGGGGACCTGACAAGGACCTACGGGGGGGAGGGTTTAATATATAAATAGATACATATCTAACTGCTCACTCACTCCTTTTAAGAGACCTTAGTTCAGGATAAGCCTAGTCCTGGACTAGCCTCTCCTCTAAAGAAATGGATCGCGTTCTTCTCTTGTTATCGCTGGTTCTTTATACATTCAGCCTGGAGCCCCAGGAAAAATCACTTAAAGTTTAGGACAACTCATATTGAAGGTCTCCTCTAAAGGAATTAGAAAGTCAATGTACAGTGGTTTACAGGTATGGGACAGTGATTTATTTCCTTTATACAAAATAGAGGCTTAAGATATAAAGACTTAAAACATTGAATAGTAACTACAATTCATATTACACTCTTCTAGGAGAATGATACTTAAAATGTTAAAACATGGGACGTTGTGAGGCTATTGAATAGACATTTCATCTTTACCTTATGCACAATTACATCAAAGCTTATATCATATCTGGTCAGGGCTTGGGTTCATCTCCTCCAAGAAGCATTGTAGTAGCTATGGGGAGCATCTCCTGAAATTTTGCTTTATACCAACTGAGGAACCTAGAAGTTCTCAGACTCTTGATCTCACAAACCTGAAAATATCCATCTCAGGATCAGTATTCAGTCTCCTATGTTCATCTAAAGAAATACAAAATAGAGGAGAAAACTGGGGGCCCAGTGGCACATGTTCTAACTTGCCTAGGCAGAATATATGTGTGCTACCATTTACAGATAGCTGCTAGAGCTGTGAGGGGAGAGAGATTCCTATCCTTCCCACTACAGGAAGTCATAAGGAATTCTAAACCACATGTTATAGATAGAGGAGGGGAAGAGATAGAGAAAACATAAATTGCCTCTCCTTTTTACATCTCCTTAGTGGGAAGCTCTTTCTGGCTCCTTGGCCGAAAGGAGATTATTTCAAGGTCCCGAAGTGATGATTCCTTCAACTCTGAGCCAGAACTCCAGTGGCCCACTAAAGGAATTAGGGGAGGTCAGCTTAATTTCACATATGCTCCATGGGGCCTGTGCACATGGGAATGGTAGAGGTTTCATGATTATTTTCCAGTACATGTAGATATATAATAATTTGAGGAGGGAAAGTTCATGCAACAACTGGGAAAAATTAAGGAAGGCTTCCAATTGTAAGTAGCCTATGAACTGAACCTTGAAGGAAGTTAAGGAATTTAGGAGATAGAGGTGATCAAGTTCATCAGTGATAAGTCCATAATGGTTTATCAAGGGAAATAAGTACGTAGGAATGCAATTGTTTAACCTATGAAACTGATGTCAAGGAAGACAACTATACCCCTTCCATAACATATGTTTGCTTCTGTCTGAGATAAAACTCCAGTCTAGAGTGAGATGGGACGACCTGCTACAGTAATGCTTGTGTTCTTATTTTCAGATATCTAGATTAGCAAAGAATTAGAATACTTTACTATTACTGCCGCTAACAAAAATAATACCAATTTCTATAGCACTTTACAATTTTAGAATAGAAAATGCAAAAATTAAATAATACTGTCAGAATTAACAGTGCAAACTGAAATTAACCATTTTCAGAACTGGAAACCTATTTATAGGAGGAAATGAAGATGGATTTATTTTGTGAATTAATTAAATAAATTTATCCTTTTTTGTTAGTGCTTCTTACAAGTGATATACTACAGTAAAATAGTTTGTAATGCCCCAGAATTATTCACTGTAGTACTGATGGGTAATTGATGGGTAACTATATATTCTGGCCTCCCTCTCCCTTTTCTTTTGGGATTTTACCTGAACAGCTCCTCCCTTCCCCCTTGTTTTATTGCATCAAGGAAAGTTGGATGAAGTTGAAGTGATTTAAACCACTTCCAGGAATCAGACCTATGACTCAGGACTCTCAGGGCTGTGATTTAATCACTAACTCAGGCTCCCTTCCATGAACATTCCATGAAGCCATTAACTCCTTCAGGTTTTTATATATTTATATTTTAGAAGACATTGCAATAGCTAATTGCTTGCAGCTGTTGGTTAGTCAGACTGCTTGCTGTGAAAATTTGATTGCCCATTCCCTCCCCTCATCCCCACCCCAGGAGTCTTGACAGATTGGCCAGCATGTGCAATGGTGCTTACTGGACTTTGCAAAAAAATCAAAGCAGTTCAAAGGTGCCCAGGCCAGGGGATCAAAACATATAGACAGCCATGAAGAACATATATATGCAATGCTTTTGAAGACATCTATGCAGAAAGATTTTACAGAAAGGCATCTTTTTGACTGAGAATAGTAAATAATCAGATCTTTGACTTCCAAGTCACATAATAACAGTGGGGAAATTTTAAAGTGGAATTAAAGTGATAATCCATAGGTGTTGAGGGAAGGAGGAGTGAAAGGAGGAATAAAAGATAGAGTGATTAATCTTTTTAAAATTAAGTTCTGGAAAGGTAAAATTGCTCCCTAGAATGACATATATGCAGTAGTTTTTGATAGGCCAAGATAAAAACAGTAATGAATGGAAAAATTAGCTTTGGGTGTAACCATAGGAATAAAATAAGATGGAACTCATTACATCTGGTTAATCTGCAGTAGCCTTGTAACTGGTCTTCCTGACTCCTGGCTCTCTCCCACCCAATCCATTTTGTAAATCCTGCCAAAATATTCTTCTTAATGGCACAACTCTGGTTGTATTACTTCTCTGCTCCAAAATCTTTACTGCCTCCTCATGTTCTAACAAATAAGGTGACATTTAAGGCCCATTGCGTGCCTCCTTCCCCATTGGTAGCTCCAAACTATCTTTTCAATTTCAACTTCAACCCCTCCCATTCATGTACTTACACAAGCTAGACTTCTTGAAGGTCCTTGAACTCAGCTCTCTTTTCTGCCTCTGTACACTAAGGTGGTGGTTGTTGTTGTTTAGTTACTGTAGTTGTGTCCAATTCTTTGTGACTCTATTTGGAGTTTTCTTGGCCAAAATACTGGAGTGGTTCGCCATTTCCTTCTCCAGCTCATTTTACAGATGAGGAACTTAGGCAAACAGAGCAAAGTGACATGCCCAAGGTCACACAGCTAATAAGTGTCTAAGATCAGATTTGAATTTGGGAAGATGAATCTTGTAGATTTCAGGTCTAGCATTCTATCTAGGTGCCACCTAGACAGCTGAAGCAAGTATTGGTTTTAAAATTATAGACTCTGTGAAGGTAGAGACTATGTCTTGTCTAAGTGACGCTGTCTGGAGAGTAATACCATCATAAAGGTGTTTGATAAATGCTTTTTGTTGATGTAACAGGAGTCATTCAATGGAACGTGAGTATTAGCTTGAGCTCTGTACCCTTTGGATGGGCCACACGTGCTCTAACTCTTTGCAAAATAAAATGCATGTCCAATGGCTTCTAGTTCGTAACTTGGTCTTTGTGACAGGAGTGAGGGGAGGTTTTCTAGATAATTGGTTGTTGACTCAATCCAGAAGACCTGTCTAGTGATGGGCTATGAGAGGAACTGGGTAGAAATATCTTCCTTTCTCTACTTTGGAGAATGTTGCTTGGGGTTCTGCTAGTTTTCACTTGGACTGTCACAGGGAGGGAGGACATTCTCATTCCTCCCTCTTCCCAGCAGTAGCTATGTTGGCTACATGCATATGTCAGCAAGAACATATGCTTACCTAGTCAAGTGTGAGAAGGAATCTCTAGTCCCTGACTGCCTTCTGTTTTGTGCTTTTTCCTGAGCACATTCCACCTAATAACAATCCTGACAGGTGTACCTTGCCAGTTTTGGCAAATACCTCTTGAGTTTGAGAGTCATTGATTCAGATGCTAGTAGCCTAGCAGGAAGGGTTACATGCACACTACTAGGAGGAGAAGAAAACCACTGTCAGGAGGATGAGCCTTGCATACTTGGCTAGTCAGAAAACAAAGTCCTTGAGTTGCTACTTGGTCAGTGAAGAATAAGTGGAAAATGAAATCCCTTCAGCAACCCTATAAGTCTCCTGGGAGTTGTTCCTCTCTCTTTGCAGAGTATAGAGGTGTAGAAGTACAGGTATATGATGGGTTATAGATTATGTTTTAAGTATGTGTTAATGCATTTTATGAGTCTTTGGTGATTTAAGCATTTCTTTTGTGGTGGAAGAACTAAATAGCTGACCTATGCCTGAAATCTACTTTGTATAGTGAGTAACTCTTCTAGAAGGGCCCCTATTAATTACTTTTTGGGCAAACCTAAACATGAATTATACTTAAGCTTTTTCAGATATTTTCCCCATGAGTTCTACTGTATTCCAAGTTGGTAGGGTAAAAGTCAGAGAGAGTTGATCAAAGAAACCTGATTACTTTCCCTGGGGTTAGGTTCCCCTAGGATTAACTTTGGGTCCACATGAGTCCCAAGTCAGTGTTCCTTTTCTGGGAGGAGTCCTGTCAGATACACAATTGACAGAGATATTGATGGGCTTTCCTATACTGTTAGAAAATCCCATGGGTTAACTTAAATGGCCAACTTAAATGATCAGAATGGTCCCTTGATTATGGAGTGAAGAAAGTACCCCTGCCTGAGGGAAAGCTTTCTGTGACTTGTTTAGTGAAGAGACTAGGAATCAGGACCATTGAGTCCAGGTTTTGCCCTTAACTCCCTATGTGGCCAATGGCGAGTCACTTGATTGGATGATGTGATGGTATTTTGACTTGGAAGGGACCTTAGGGATCATTTGCTCTAACTCCCTTATTATATTAATGTGAAAGCTGAGGCCCAAGGTCACATGAGTGGCCAAGCCAGAATTGGAAGCCAAGTAGTTCCTGTGAGGGCATCCGGTGCTCTTCTCATTCTCCTAGTTGACTCTCCTGGCCTATTTCAGTGTTCTTCCCCTATAAAATGGAAAGAATAATAAAACTTTTTTATGTAACTAATTGTTGTGAAGATCATCAAGGGCTTTCATGTAAAGTAGTATTTTTACCCTAAATTCATCAAGATGCATTAGGCGTAGTTTGCTCTTGAAGGGATTGCAACACCTAAATAAACCTGCTCAGGTTGTGCCATGGAAAGGCAAGACTTTATGAAAAGACTATTTCTGTGAAGGGGAAATGAATCTTATCTATAACTTCTAAATAATCTTAGAGATAAAACCCTCCCACTTACATTGAGGAATGCACATAGCAAAAATTTGGGATTATTTGAATGCTAATTGCTGGGAAGAGGGTACGATTAAACCCAAATCTAACACGTCTGGCTTTGGAATCCAAAACTCAATCCAAAAATAATTTTTTCATAATGCCATTCCCTCTGTTATGTGGGGCATATGGGGTGTTGAAGGAGAACTAGCACTTCTGGTGTGAGGGCTCGCTAAGTCCTTTTCAGGACTTCTCATCCACCTTTGGTGTTCACCTGGTGCTCAACTCTCACCTGTGGCTCCGAGAAGCTGTAGTTTTAGGGGGATGGCTATCCCAAGCATGCGAAGACTTTCCCTGGTGGAATGGGAAAATAAGAACACTTTGTTCCAATAGCCATGAAGGTGGCTGAAGTAAGAGCTATGGAAGGCTTAGAACTTGTTCAGACATCAGAGATGCCAAGCTTTGCATTGCATCCCATGCCATCTCCAGTCATTTGACTTTTGTCTTGCTACTGGACACAGATGACTCTGGAAGATGGTAAAGAAGGCAACTTTGGGCAACTCTGCCTCACCTAAATCCAATTAGGGCACAAGTCAAGACATCATCTCGTGATACTGTTGCTCCTCTTCAAAAAGGAAGGACAAATAACGTCTGTTATGTTACCAACTGTATAAATCGTTGGAAATTGTTTTTAATTCAATTCAATTTAACAAACACAAAAGTAGTGCCGTTTATTTGTGAAATAGTTTTGTGAAACTTTTTTTAGTCAAATTTGATCCCATTTATTAATACTTAAATGATTATAAGCCACTCACGAAATGTAGCAAAAAGAGCAACTGCAAGTTGGAAAGCCTGGCTTCCTGGGATCTTTGATCTGCCACCAGTGAACTGTATACCTTGGAAGATTCATTTCATCTTTATCAGTCTCCATTTACCCAATTCTTAACATCAGGGAAAGGGAAGAAAATGAACATTTATTAAGCTACTACTATGTGCCAGCTATTGTACTAAGAATTTAAAAAATATTATTTCATTTGGTCTTCATAACAACCCTTGAAGTTAGGTGCTATTAGGATCTCTCTTTTGAGCTGAGTAAAGTAAGACAAACAGAGATTAAATAACTGTGTCCCAGGGTCATACTGCTAGTTAAGTTGGATTTGCACTCATGTCTTACTAGCCCTGGGGCAGCTAGGTAGCACAGTGGATAGAGCCCTGGGCCTGGAGTCAGGAAGACCTGAGTTTAAACCAGGCCTCAGACGTTTACTAGTTGTGTGACCAAATCACCTACCCCTATTTGCCTCAGTTTCCTTATCTGTATAATGAGCTATAGAAGGAATGGCAAACCACTCTAGTATCTTTACCAAGAAAACCCCAAATGGGGTCACAAATAGTTATAACTGAAACAACTGAACTTATTGACTTATCCATTGAGTCACCTAGCTGACTCTAGTTGAGGGGGATTGCACTATATAATCTCTAAGGCCTTCTCTAACAGTTTATGTTTCTATGATTCTTAGGTCGGCATCAAATTTTGGACAAGTGAGAAGTGCTGAGGCATTGGAGACTAGGAAATTATACCATTATAGCTGGGAAATGTTAGGAGGTTGAATGCTAATGATACCCTAGAGAGAAGAAGAGAAACTGTAGAAGGAGGTGAGGTGAACAGGGAAGGGAGGAGCGAGCATTTGGGAATTTGGCTTCATCACTATTAAGAAAGCATCAGCCTCACCCTTGTAGTACGAGTCAGGACAGACTTGGCAGCTGCTTCATAGACAAGCTCTCAGAGACCAGATGTTACAATTAAATCAGGCATTTCAGTCAATTCTTACATCACTTACAGTTCATTAGAAAATAAAGTCCACAAAGAAATGAAGAAAGGTTACATTTTTCAAAGCTGACTGATATAGGTAATTTGACATTAAGTGGAAAGAATACCCAAATCTTTCTTGACCCTTTTCATCCCAGTTTGTTTATACTTTCCCATTTTAGTGTTTTATTATATATTAGTTTATACTGCTTTCTAGTGACTTCATGTGATTCAATACTTTTTTTAAGGTTATCAGGGTTAAGTGACTTGCCCAGGGTCACAAAGCCAGTAAGTGTCTGAGGCTGAATTTGAACTCAGGTCCTCTTGATTGTAGGGCTGATGTTCTCTCCACCACATCATCTAGTTCCCCCTTCAAACTTATTTTAATGAAGGGACTAGCCCCAAGCAAAATTGTAACTTAGGCAGAGATTATCTTTAGTGTAGCTCTCTGTTCCTCACTTTGTGACTTTTGTGACTTTGTGAGGTCTAATACCCTTGCTCTTCTAATCAGGAGCCAAGGATCTCGGTGTTTTTTCTACTTCCCATTATTGAAATTTGCACTCATTAGCATTAAGGTGTAAGTGACTAATGATCTTCAGTGGCATCAGTCCTCCATATTATATAGTCCAGTTGTTATTTCTATATGTTCTTGGATAGAAGTATGGTACATTAGGAAGAGAGCTGGCTCCAGAGATGGAATACCCACCTCAATTCCTAGATATGTGATCCAAGGCAAGCCACTTCCATGAATTTCAGTATCCTCAGCTATAAAATGATGGGATTGGATTAGATGGTTTCTGAGGTCCTTTTCATCTCTAGATTGATGGTTTTATGATTCTGGGTTATCTATGATCTCATTAATGGATCTGTCACATCCCTTATACCTATCTATGCTGTGTGACTCATTTCTATTTTCCTATTAATCTACCAGAAAGTCTACCCAATGCACTGGAAGTCTTCTTTCAAATCCTTCAGCACTGCATGGATGTCAATGGAGTATGCAGACTCTTCATTAGTCATCCTTCATCTGTGATCAGTTCACCAATTTTTCCCATTGTAAGTTTGACTGGCAGCATCTTTTACATCTCTTCCCTAATACAGTTTCTCACTTGTGAAGTGTTACAGTCACTCAGACTCATCAGGAACCATTCCATTTCCCTTTGGGTGTTCCCCAACTTTGTTTATTTTTTATTAAGAACAATACACAAAAAAATTGAAATGGAAGATTAGATATGAAACAAATATATACACTTCTGTTAGAGTTTATTATTTTATGAGTGTACTTTACGCATTTCATATTATTCTCTACCTCTTGTTTGGTCATAAATGCTTCCATTCTTCATAGATCTGACAGGTAAATTATTTCTTGCTCCCCTAATTTGCTTATAGTCTCAGCCTTTATGTCTGAATCATGTACCCATTTTGACCTTATCTTGGTATATGGTGTAAGATGCTGATCTACGCCTACTTATGGCTGAACAAGATGTGAGATATGAATGTAATGGAATACTATTGTTCCATAAGAAATGATGAGCAGGTAGACTTCAGAAAAACCTGGAAAGACTTACATGAACTGATGCTGAGTGAAGTGAGCAGAGCCGGGAGAACATTGTACATAGTAACAGTAACACAGTGTGATGACCACCTTTGATAGACTTAACTCTTCTCAGCAATGCAAGGATGTAAGACAATTTCAAAAGATATGATGGAAAATGCTATCCACATCCAAAGAAAGAACTATGGAGTTTGAAAGCAGATTGAAGCATATTATTTTCTCCCTTTTTTTCATTTCTTCTTTCTCATGTTTTTTCCTTTTGATTCTAATTCTTCTTTTCAATATGATTTATGTGGAAATATATTCTATATGGTTGTACATGTATAGCCTATATCAGATTGCATGCCATCTTGGGAAGGGGGAGTAGATAGACAGGGAGAAACTTTAAAACTCAGTCTTATAGAAGTGAATGTTGAAAGCTAAAGTCAAATAAATAAATAATTTTTTTAAAAAAGAGAAAAAGAGTGTACATTAAACTTTAAAAGATGGTAACAAAATGTGTTCCCTTCTGACCTGTTTTGTCTCATTTTGTGTATTTGAAAAATATTTCATTGATAAACTTTTCTTTCTTTTCATTTCTCTATTATTACATAATAAAATCCATCTTTGCTTGTATTCCCAAGAACAGAAGCCCTTACTTTTTAACAGATAAAGCAAAACAAATAGACACATTAGCTATGTCTGACAATGAATGTCTCATGCTGAATCTCTAATTCATCACTTCTCTGCTAAGGGGCAGGAGGAGGCATCAATTTTCTGAAGTTGTGATTGACCATGTGTAGATCAGAGTTCTGAAGTCTTTTGCAGCTGTTTTTCTTCACTTTATTGTGGTTGTCATGTAAATGGTCCCTCTGGTTCTATTTATTTCACTATGAATGAATGTGCATAAATCTTCTAAAGTTTCTATGAATTATTCTTATATTTATACTTTACACGTTAAGGTTTGCAAAGCACTTTACATATGTTGGCTCATTTTGGGGCTTCACAACTCTGTAAGAAGGTAGATTTATTATCCCTATTTTAAAGATAGGGAAACTGAGGCTGAGAGGGGTTACATGAGTTGTTCAAGGTCACAGAACTAATAAGTGTCTGAGGCAGAGTTTGAACTAAACGTTTCCTGATTCCAGGTTCGATACTCTCTCTACTGAGGCATCTAGCTGCCATTATATTCATATTGACAGACACTCACTTTCGTTACAATTATTTGTTACAACAAAAGTCATGCTATAAGTACAAATGGGTCCTTTCCCTCTGACTTTTATTTCTTTGGGGTATGTCAAATAGTTGTATCCATGGATCAAAGGTTATGTCGTTTTGTGGTTTTGGGAATACAGTTCCAAATTCTTTCCATAAAATACCAACTTCAGTTCTTCAAAGACTGTGCTATTCCACGACTCACAGTCATACATTAGCAGAAGAATATTGATGTTTAAAACATGAAACTTTATTTCAGGAGAAGTTTGGGGCCACTAAAATAATTTCTCAAAATCAATTCATGCTGTTCTGTTCAATCCTGACCTACTTCATTGTTCATTTACAGTGCTTCACCCAAATACACATATTCCTCCTCTCTCTGCCCCTCCTCCATGCAGATAAATAGATAGATATTGATATAGACAGGTTGTTGTATAGTTAGACTAATCTTGTCTGACTGTGACCTTATTTGGAGTTGTATTGGCAGAGATACTTGAATGGTTTGCTATTTCTTTCTTCAGCTCATTTTACAGATGAGCAAACAGAGGCAAACAGGGTTAAATGACTTGCCCAAGGTCACACAGCTGGTAAGTGTTTGAGGCTGGATTTGAACTCAAGTCTTCCTGACTGTAGGCCCAGTGCTCTATCCACTGAGACCTATTTTATCTATGTGGATGAGCTCGATAGATTAATTCATCAAACTCAATAAACATTCACATCATAGTCTAGGCTGTAGACATTTTTATATATTGAGTTTTCCCCATGTGAATAGATAGGCTGAACTCTTCTGAGAGATTGTGGATTTAATTTAGAAGGCTCTGCCATGTCCTGGGGCTTGATCCAATCCTTGTAATGCCTTCTGTCAACAGGAACCCAATTTGTTGGGAACTCCTCTTTAATACGAAACCTGTGTTAGAAACCCTCTATGATGGTGCTCGCCATTGGTGAGAATATTCTTCCTGTTTAATGCTGCATTTGACACTAACTCTCACAGGGCCATTGAACAAAGTTGGCACTTAAATTTGCTTAATGGTATCTTGTATAATTTTAATGTATGTGTGTGAGGTATCTTACTGGGCACAACTCCTTAAGGCAAGATTTTACTCTAGATGGCATTGTCATGCTAGCTAGTAGACAAAATATTAAGCTGAAAGAGTGATTCTTCAATGGTGGGCTATTAGGCATCAGTGAGAGGAAGATAGAGGTAGGAAGGGAGATGCACACACAGAAAGACAGAGAGATAGAGACAGAGAGGGAAGGAAAGATATAGAGACAGATAAAAGGGGAGAAAGAGAGACAGAGAGAGAGAGACAATAGAGAGAGAGAGAGAGAGACAGAGACAGAGACAGAGAAAAGGGGAGGGAAGGGAAGGAAAGGGGAAGGGAGGAGAAGAGAGGAAAGAGCCTTCCTGCTACTCATTAAAACATGCTTCAATTATGACTGCAACAAGATGTATGTTAGATTCCTTGAAGGCAAAGAACAGAATGTGCTATCTTGAATTTCCCACAGCAGCTAGGAGAATATAGACAATTGATATGAGCTCAATAAATACTTGCTGAATTGAACTGAAGTGATAGGTTGATCTCCTATCTAACCATTCCTTTCAGATCTTGCTATAGAAAGTGGTGCTCCTGTTGATAGAAAGCATCTTGAATACTGTTTCATTCTTTCTCTTGGTTGACTTCTTTGCCTTCAATAACTCTCTAGAAAAAGGAAAATGAAATAGAAAAGAAAGTGTGAAAGAAGAAAAAAGATTTAGAAGACAGATTTTTGCCTCTATCACTGATGATGGCTATTAGAACTCACCATTACAACCAAAGTAGCTCTCGTTTCCCCTAAAGTATCTTCCAGCGATATGTTTCATAAACTCCAGTCAATGGTAGATAAGTTTTCTCCAAGAGTCTGTCCTTAACTCTCTTTTGATCTTGTTCTACATCCTCTCCTTAGATCCCTAGCTTTGACAAATAATTTACAGCAAGTTGTGACTCTAAACCATGTTTGGAATTTCTGATTCCCCCTAGAAATGTGAATTTGAATAGGTTTGGGAGTGAGAGGAAACTGCTCTAGATCAAGAGAGCTCTGAAAATTCAATTTTGAGCATTCATGCATTAATTGAATTGAAAAATTGAATTGAATTGAAGTGCTTGCTATGTGCCAGGTTCTGGGCTAAGTGCTAAGGATACAAAGAAAAGTAAGAACAGTCTTTGCCCTTACAACACACAACTGCAGAATTCTAGAAGGGCACCAAGCACCAGAGTTCAACTGGAAGCTACACCTAAGAGGAATTTCATGAAGACTCCACAAAAGGAAAAAAGGATTTCTACCCAAGAGTTACCCTTTTATCACATGTGCTTTCTAAGCTTGAGTCCATTTCCCTTGGACTCTGTGTATACATATGTGATAGGGTACGCCAGACTTTTTGGATATATTCTCCCTCCCTCCCTCCCTCCCTTTCTCTCTCTCTTTCTCTCTCCTTGTCTCTCTCTCTCTCCCCCAACTTTTCTCACTATCCCACATTAGTAAATGCCCCTTTCTAGTATTAGAGGTGCCCCCAGCCCTTCAGGATTACCCCTAAAGCCCTGAGTGGAGAAACACTCATTGTCCTCTGAGAACCTAACTTGTTTGTCTATGTTGGGAGAATGATGGAGAAGATGCTACAAACCAGTTTCTTTTGTTCCTCAAAATTACCTTTTTTAACATAACTTCACTTGTATTCAAATGCTCATTGACAATTGATCCATCCATCCCTGATAGCTATTGTCTTGTATTTCTTATCCTTTTGTGGATAAACTCCTTGAGGTCATGTACAATATGTGCCTGTACTTCCTTTCTTCTCATACTCTTAACTCTCTGCATTGTGACTTCTAGTTATCTCCATTTATACTATTTCTATTGGTGATCTCAACTCCCATGAATTCAGTGATCATCTCTATGTTGATTATTTTTAGATCTATTTATCCAATATTTAGATCTATATTTTAGATCTATTTATCCAATCTTAACCTCTCTATTGATATCTAGTATCTCATAAATATCTTAAACTCAAAACATATCCAAAAGGGAACTCATTATTTTTCCTCCAAAAACAGACTCCCTTCCAAACTTTCTTATTATGGTCAAGGGCATCACCATCCTCCTAGTCACCTAGGTTTGCAACATAGGTGTCATCCTCAACTCCTCACTCTCCCCATATCCAATCTGTTGCCAAGGCTTGTCAATTTCTACCTTCTTAACATCTCTTGCATACTGCCCCTCCTTTATTCTGACACTGCCACCTTCCTGGTATAGGTCTTCACTGTCTTACATCTGGACAATTACAAAGTCTGCTGGTTGATATCTCCACCACAACTCTCTTCCCATTCAAATCCATTCTCTACTTAGCTGTCAAAGTGAATTTGCTAAAGTACATGTTACACTCCTATTCAATAAACTCTAGTGGTTCCTTATCACCTCAAAATACAAAATCTTCCATTTGACTTTTAAAGTCTTTCATAACCTGCCCCTCCCACTTTTCAGTCTTCTTATAGCTTCCACATGCTTTATTCTGTGATTCAGTGACAGTGGCCATTTTGCTGTTTCTCAAATAAGACACCCCATCTCTGGGTATTTTTCATTGACTGTTCCCTTTTGTCTGAAATGCTCTTACTCTTCATCTCTGCATCCTGGTTTTTCTGGATTCTTTGAAATTCCAAATGAAGTCTTACTTTCTGCAGAAAGCCTTTTCTGATTCTCCTTAATTCTAGTCCCTATCCTTTCTTGATTGTCTCCAGTTTTTCCTGTATATAGCTTATATATACATAGTTATTTGTACATTGCCTCACCCGTTAGACTGAGAGGTCCTTGAGAGCAGGGACAGGATCTGGCACCTGGTAGATGAAAAATGTTTATTGTCTGTCTGACTGGGGCACATTATAATTAGTTGCAGTCCCTGAACTCCCAGAGATGCATCTTAAGGAACTTTTTTCTGCATCATATTGTCCTTTAATTACACATTGCCTTTCATATGTACATGTGTTGTCTCTCTCTGTAGACTGTAAATTTCTAAAGGATAGTTAAGAATATCTTCTACTTAAAAAATAATCTCTCCAAGGACTTTTAACACATGAGACAGTCAAAAAGTACTTGCTAGTTCAAGAAGAATTTTAAAGGAAAATTGCCAAGACTAGGTGATGAAGGAGAAGAGAGGGAAAAGTAAAAGATGATTCTGAGATTTCTAGCCTTAGTGACCAGAGGACTAATAAAGTTTAAATGGAATTTTTTTGGCCCATACCTGTGATTTCATTGGTATATAAAACTTTTGTTGGAAATTCCTTCTACCAATTCAGGTCAGTGTTTGCCCTGCAATTTTCAGTCTTAAAGAATTGTCTGAGTCACTGAGAACTGAAGTGACTGCTTGGGGATGGGGCTGAGGGAATCATAGTCTTTACTTGGACCCAAGTCTCCAAGGCTGACTGTTTATTCACTATACACATGAGAGACTCTCTAAAATGAGAATCAAAGATAAGATTTCCAGCTTGGGTGCACAGAAGAATAAATAAGTATAGTACTTTTCTGAAATATCCCCTAAAATTGCTGTTGTGGGTTTGGTAGCTGCTACCTTGAATCCTAGTGGATAACCCAGTGGAAGTTCACTCAGAACACTGTAAGTTATTACCTTCCATTCATCTGCTTTCCATTAACAATCACCAAGTAGACTTAATTAGCTTTTAATAAAGGCATTTATTCAAATGGATAGGAAGAACGATAGTCATAAAATTTCTCCCCTGGAACACGAGGCACATTGCCCAACAACTGCACACCATGACCATGTGAAGAGTTGGCTGAACCTTAGAACACAGAGATCCTTTCGTGATGTCAAGGGCAATTTACCACTTGTGGTACTATAGGGCTTGGAATTCTTTTATCTCTTTATAGATTTTTCACAGGGGACTCTTGATTGTTAGTTGTCACACTTTTTAAAGTGACCTTTTCCTTCAGGTCACTGTCTCTGTCTTTCTAGTGTACATGCCTCGGCTCCCTGCTGAATGTAGTGTCTAGTAGATTTCTCCCTTCAGAGATAAAACCTTTCTTTTCCACAGGTAGTCTCTAATTCCAATTGCTCTGGGAACCTTGACTAGCTAGAACACAAGCTATTTATAGCTCCCAGAGGGCTGTTTCCTCAATCAATTGCTTCCTTCTTAACTGGATCAGAGAGGGATGACAGACCCCCAGTTTTACAGTTAGCGTAATACCTCATTAAAATCTATGATTACAGTCTGGGCCTTAGATGACAATGACAACTAAGGTGAGGGAGGCAAAGTAAAATATGAAATAAAATTTAAAGTATCAGGCTTTTTAATTGTTCGGGCATGTGTCATTCTTTGTGATCCCATTTGGGATTTTCTTGGCAAAGGTATAGGAGTGGTTTGTTATTTCTTCTCTCCAGCTCATTTTACATATAAAGAACCTGAGGCAAACAGGGTTAAGTGACTTGCCCAGGGTCACATAGCTAGTGTTTGAGGTCAAATTTGAACTCAGGAAAATGGGTCTTCCTGGCTCCAGGTGTGGCACGCTATCCACTGTGTCGACTAGCTGTTTCACTTTAGATCTCAATGGTTTCCTACTTTCAGAGGGGCAGAGGGTAAATTTCACCTGTGAAGGAGAGAATTACTACAATAAAAAATTGACAAATTAGGTTCATGTGTCAAGAAACAGAGACAAAGGGACCAAGAGAGGAAAAAGAAAGGAAGAAGGAGAGAGTCCCTCCCTTGGCCTCCTTCTCACTTCTCCTGCTGGCCTTAGAATGCTGCTAATGATCTGCAGCTGTACCAGCTTCTGAACCCCTGCAACTTGTCTATGGCTGGCTTCACACCCCCATTTCTCTTGAATGGAAAACAGCTCTCTCAAATCAGGTCCTCCCTGTAGGGAAAGAATGCCAAGCCACTTGGGGCTCCTCTGGGGACCAGGACAGCTCACCATACCCCATTTCAGGCAGACAGATGTATCCTACATAGAAACTAATAGCTGACTTGCTAAGATAGAAATGAACATTAAAAATAATCATTACAGCAATGTTTTTGTTGCTTTTTAGAAGAAAATAGTTTTGGACTTAGTACATGGCTGCCACATCTGTAAAAAAGGACAAATAATCATTTTCAGAAGGACTTAGCCAGCATCAATTTTTTAATTTAGCAAGTGATTCCATCCAATGAGATACTTCTTCCAGATGTTGGCCTCAGAGCTATGAGATATGTCAGCTGGAGTGTAGATTTTCTGAGGAGATTTTCTGTTAGAGGATCAGACCTCATCAAGGTCCCACTGCCTGCCTTCTGTTGAACATTTCCTTTGGCCTTGTACAGATAAACAAATTTGGAGGGGAAATAAAGTATTTTGGACTAGATGGTAAAGAGTAGAGAGGCCCTAGAGAAAGGCAGCATAGAGATGTGGTACTGTAGTTAAGAACGGACTTCACATCCTTCATCTGACACAATATTTACTTGCTGTGTGACCTTGGGCAAGTCACTTGATCTCTTAATGCTCTAGGCAACTCTCCAAGATGATAACTCCATAACAGAACCAAAGTAAGTATTTATTTCAAAGCTATAAAATTTTGGACACAAATTACATTCCTCATGTTTTTTACTTTACAAAAGTAAAAAAAAATCTAAAAAATTAGGAATTATTACAGGGCCTCTCAGATGAATGTGAAACTAACAAGTTTTTCCTGCATTTAGAACTCATTTAGTTCTCTAGGACAGAGATAGATTTCTCTACCTGGAAATTCTTTATTCCAATGAAATAAAAGATCCAGTCCCTATCAAGGTAGAAAAAAACAAGTTTTTTTGTTGGTGTCTCCTCCTAAACTTCTGTTTTCTTCTGTGCATTTTAAAGTGATTGATGCACTTTTTGCGTCTATCTCGACCCAAACCCCCCTTTCCCTGGATCCCTCAGTAGATATCCTCTCTTGTAATAAATATGCATGGTCAAGCAAAACCAATCAACACATTGGCCACATGTGAGAATGCATGTTTCTTCTGTCTCTAGTCTGGTGCATCATTTCTCTGCCAAGAAATGGGAGGTATGTTTCATCACCAGTGTTTCGAAGTCATGATTTGTTACTACATGGTCAGAAGATCTGAAGTTTTTCAACATTGTTTCCTTTTCATGATTATTATGGTGATTGTATAAATTGTTCTCTGACTTCTACCGATTTCACTCTTCATCAGTTTATACAAAGCTTTCCATTTCTTTTCTTCATCGAATCTGTTATATTAAAATTTTCTTACTGATCTCTATTATCTTAAAATACCACAATTCGTTCAGCCAATCCCCAGTTGATGGGCATCTACTTTGTTTCCAGTTCTGTTAGCTTTGAAAATTAAGAGACAAGATTTTGAGCATGATCATTTATTAATTGGGCTATCAGTAAACCAATAAATTGAGTCAGGGACCTCTTTCAATGACCAAAGACTCTGAGAAAGGGATGACAGGGTCTTTTGTAACAATTAGCAAGATGACAGAGAAAAATCTCAGTACCATAAATGTATCTTCTATTGGTTTGACATTACACTATTATAATCCTCATTAGTAGACATTTTCCCTTTTTTTTTTCTTATTGGTCACCTTAGCGCCTCCCCATTCCTTTCTCAATGTGAAGTGGGAGTAATCCTCAACTGATAGGATTAATCTACTCATTTAGGTGTAATTTGCTACCTGCATCTTGACTGAATCAACCTGAATTTGAGTTAAGGGTGTAGTAGGTGAGGTTTGTGTTTGTCTTTGTTGCCAAAGAAGACCATGCCAACAAAGAAATGATGACATGACTTGCACTTGACTTTGTTTTGAGGGAGGGATGACTGTGCAGGTCACCAGCCTCACTTCTCCTCCAAAGCCATATGAATCCAGTGACCAGATATTCATCAGGATGACTGGAGATGACCCAGGATGCACTGGGAGACCTTGAGCACTTTAGGCCAAGGTCTTTGCAGGTACTCATTTAGGGTGAGGCAATGCTCACTCATTGCATAGGTCTGTTTAAGAAGTAGCCAGGGCATGATCCCTTTAATGAGACCAAGAAAAGAAAGACCTCAGGCTGGGTGGGAAACAGCAACCATTACTATTGATAATCACTCTAAAGCTAGGAGGGTCTAGAGGAGCCCTTAGAATGGGGCCCATTGGTGTCCCAGTTTCCAAGTACAGTAGATTTAAGGTTTGGGGAGAGGACAGGACAGGACAGAAAAGGAAAAAGGGAAGGGAAGGGGCCAGTAAAACCCAAGTTGACTGGGCATCTTTTGGCCATCCAAATTTGCCATCCTTTGGAGAGGAGAAGGTTGGAGAGGGGGTGGCATAGAGGACAGGAGGAGTTGAGTTACCTAGCTAGCTAGGTCCCCATTCAGCCAGCTGCATTTACTTACAGGATTGTGTTCACGTCTTCGTTGCCAAAGAAGACCATGCCATCAGAGAAATGATGACATGATTTGCACTTGACTTTCTGGTCACTGGATTCATATGGCTCTGGAGGAGAAGTGAGGTTGGTGACCTGCACAGGTGAGGTTAAAAAGGCAGACAAAATAAAAGTGGAAATTCACATCACACTATAATAGAATCCTAAGTTGAGATAGTAACAAGCAAGTTTCTTGGGCCTGTAGGAGAAGGTTAAAGTTACAAAGGTAAGGAGTTTGGATCTACACGGTATGAGAAATTATTAAACACGTGCCAGCTTGATTATCTTAAAAATAGAATTAAAATCATTCAATTTTACAATATTCTGCCACAACAAAAGGGCCAGTATAACCATTTTTATATGTATGAGACTTTTCTCCCTGTCTTTGATGTCTCTGGTATACTTACCTAAAGGGTAGTATTGGTGGGTCAAAGGGAATATATAGTTTAGTGACTTTTTTGAGTAAAATCAGTTAACAAGTATTTATTAAGTACCTACTGTGTACCAATACTGTGCTAGGTGTTTAGGATCAAAAGGAGAAAAAAAAAACAGTCCCTGACTCAAAGATCTCTAATGGGGAAGGCAGCATGCAAATGGTGATGACAAATAGAATATTTACAGGATAAATTGGAAACAAAATCTGAGAAGAAAGGCTCTAAGACTAAGAAGGAGTGGAAAAGAAGGTGGGTAAATTTCCAAATCGTCTTCCGGAATTATTGAACCAACTTGGTTCCACCAATAATTCATTACTGTGCCTATTCTCCCAAAACTTCTCCAGTGGTTGCTACTTTGCTTTTTTTTGTAATCTTGGTCAATCTAATGGATGTGAGATAGAATCTTATTGTTTGGATTTTTGGTTCTCTTATTGTTTAGTGATTTGGAACATTTTTAATATGGTTTCTGGTAGCTTGTATTTCTTCTGTTAGGAACTGCCTGTCCATATTCTTTGGCCCTTTATCTACCAGGGAATAGCTCTTGTTCTTGTCAATTTTTGTATATTTATATCTCACATGTAGAGCTATATCAGGGAAACTTGATATGAAGATTTTTTTTTTGTTACCAATTAATTGTTTACCTTGGGATCCTAAATGCATTTATTTTGCTTATAAAGTTTTTGATGTAATTAATATTATCTTTTTTTTTTTTTAATGAACATCACTATCCCTTTTCAAAGGAGATTTAACACAATGCCTGGCAGGCGTAGATAACTATATAAATGCTTATTTTCTCCTCATCCCTCCTGCCTTTGTTAGATAAAAAGTTATTCTCCTCTTCCCCACTCCAGTCATAGTAGTGAAAGATTCTTCTCCCATTGTCCTCTACGAATTTATATATAGATACACAATGTATCCATTTGGAGTTTATTGTGTGTCTGTCTAAACCTAAATTCTGCCTGACTACTTTCCAGCTTTCCCAGCAAGTTTTGTCAAATAGAGTCCTTATCTTTGTAACTGTTGTTTTTGCTTTTCTCCGACATTATACTATATTAATTTCTTTCTGAGTCCTGTTTACTCGTTCTGTTCCTTTTTCTTTAAAAAATTTTAAAATTTAATTTAAATTTAAAATTTTAAAAATTTCCTTTAAAATTTGTGTTAAATTGTTTTGATTATTATGACTATATGTTATGCGATCCAAAATTGTTGGCGCCCTCTTCATTTCTATTTTTAAAAATTTCCCTTGAAATTCCTGACTTTTTCCCTTCTAGATGAATTTTATTATAATTCTGTCTAACTATGGAGAGAGAAGTATAGAACCTTGATCCATTCTCCTGAGAAATATTTAACTGGAGAGATAAGACTAGGGTCCTTACGGAAGAATTTCATGCCAGCTACTCAAATTCAATCCATTCATCCATCTACTATGTGGCAGGCATTGCGTTGGTACCGGGGATACAATGACATAAAGTGAAACCCTCTCTGCCTTCAAGACGCTTACGTTCTATGTGGACAATCAATTACGAACACAAAGATACATACAAACGTAAGTAAAGGAAATACAAAGTAACTATTAGCACATGGGGTTGCGAGTGAGGGCCGGAAAGCAATGAAGAGCTCCGGCATCTAGAGCTGAGCTTTGAAGGAAGCCAGATTAGTCTGAGTCCCAGGTGCAAAGTCGATACGGGCTCGTGGGTGCAAAGGCGAGAACCCGGGGAAGTGGGATATTTTATCTGAGAAACAAGACTGGGCTGAAGATGCAATGAAGGGGAGTAGTATATAGAAAGTCTAGAAAGCTTGGATCCCAGGGGCAATTGGGAGGCACTGGGAGTTTTTTGTTTATTTTATTTTAAGAAATGGTTCCAGAAAACAAAGAAATTAGAAACGTAGAGCTGAAGAGAAGAATCATCCTTTGTCTCCAAGAATTGAATTTTGGTGTCTCTTTCCGGGGTGCCTTCTCCCATAATGCCATTGGCTGGCCGAACCGTCGGTCAATTTTCATTGGTTGTTCTAGTATGCAGTGGGTTTGTTGTTGATTGACAGGCGCTGTAGCCAATGAAAAAGGGAAAAAGTTAGCAGCCCATCCTCTTTCCTCTTCCCCTCCACTTATTTACCCCAAATAACGTCCGGCAGAGATGCACGGAGGCCCAAAGGACGCCGCGGAATCCTCGAACTCTCCGCTGGGGGGCAACCTTTTCTGCTGGTGAGTGACTGGGGCAGGGACGCCCTCTTTTGCTCATTCTAAGATTTATATTACTTTGAACGTAACAGACCACCCTCAAATTTCCTCAAATATCATTGATAAAATTAAGCAATTGGAGCCTAAAACTGCACTGACATCTTTGGGACACCCAGGAGAATAGCCGGTAATCTCACTTTCCTCACAGAATATAATAGTGATAATATTAATATATTGTGATACAATAATGATGTATGTTCAATACAGTAACATTATTAGTACACTATTATATACAATATATACAACTATATAGTAATACATTATTATAACACCTCTGACACATATTGGCTTGTGTGACTCAGGGCAAGTCGTTTCTCATTTCTCTAGAAACCTTAAGTTGCAGAGAAGGTGCTCACCTGGGAGATCCATATACCAATTAAATAACAGGTTTAGCCCCTATTCCTATTATTAACTCTAATAAGATGGTTAAAGAAATAGTCCCTCTCCGTGCCTCCTTTTGTGCTATTTCTTCATTGCTTTTTCTTTATTTTATTGCTTTAAAAAAAAACCACAACTATAAATACAGTCATTTAGAACCTGTGGGTGTTATTCTGATTCAGTTTTCTTCACTTTGTATCTGTAAATGCACATATGCCTTTGTCTTTATGTAAGTGGTAGGGGAAAGGATGCTATTCTAGATGTGGAGAATAGTGTGAACGATGGTGCTGAGGTGACAAAATGAGTTATATTGAAGGTACAGCATACAGACCAGTCTGGCTAGAGTGGTAGTAGGGCAGAAGTGGGAGATAAGTTGGCAGGTTGGAACAATATTACAGGTTAGATAAAGGAATTTGGACATTCTCCTCTAGGCAATAGGGAGCCACAATAGGTTTTTCGAGCAGGTTTCAGCACTGAAATGATGAAGATGATATTTCAGGGAGATACATTTTATAGCATGCAACAGACATGCACAGAGTGACATAAAAGATCATCAAAGAGACGCATGATCAGAGAAAGGAGGTGATTTCATCATGTGGTGAGAGTGAGGGATAATCGATGGTGAGCCTTCTTGCTGCATCGGTACCCACATACTGTGAAGAGATAGAACAAGAGCGTTTTGGGTGGATCTTCTTTGGGAGATTTACAGAAGGACCTGAATAAGAGTCACACAGGACAAGTAGTTGTAGATAGACTGAACAACCCAGGGAGATCACAGATAACATTGACATATTGGTGTACTTTATGGGATGAATTGGAATGGGAGAAAAAATTAGGTACTAAAACTTGGTGGGAAATAGGGCCTAAATTAGATTAGCCCATTTTGGTTTGATTTTTTTTTTTTTGGCATCTTGATGTTTAGACATTTGTCACCCTTAATATCATCAGAAACCTCATTGTGATGCCGCTTGAAAGTCTTCAGCTTTCCCTGGAAGCTTTTGAAATTCATTTATCTTAAGCCAGTCATTCTCAAAATGTGAGGCAGAGAATGATGATGGTCCATCAAGGTGCTCCAGCTGGTCTGGTCTGTTGTAGCATCCCTGTTTATAATATGACAATGTCATTATTGTTCCAGATATGAATGAGGGATTTACTTGTATTTAATAAAACTTAGGCAACAATATATTGGTATCCAATCCAATGTACCACTAACTCTCATTTCTTCCAGTGAGGTTTGGAGTTTCCATTCCTCACCAACAATTGGCTAAATGAGGTAAGTATCTTACAGGTTCTTTTGCCCAGCTTAAAAAGCATTTATAAAGCACCTGCTGTATGTCAGGCACTATCTTAAGTGCTTTTACAAATGTTATCTTGTCTGATCTTTGATAGGTTGTAAACTAAACAAGTTTGAGAACTACTGCCTTGAAAATGTTAAAAAGTATATTATGCCCAAACGTGTGACTTTTGGAGGGGAAATGACACTGGGAAAAGTGATGAAATAGAGAAGCTAAAACCAAGGAACTTTGTTGAATCATGTAAGAGGAAAGACTTGCAGGGTAATCTTGGTGTAGAGCCATAAGTATTCATCTCTAAATAGATTTGCATTAGTCTTATTTGTATAGTAGAGATAATGATGGTGGGCAGAATGAACATTGGAATTGGATTCGGAAGACCTGGAGTTCATTTCGGGCTCAATCAGTGAATCAACAAGCATTTACTCAGCACTTACTGTATATCAGGTACTGTGCTCAATACTGGGATACAAAGCTAGGCAAAAATGCACTCTGACCTCAAGAATCTCACATTCTGATGTAGAAGTCAGCATGTAAATAACCAGGTACATTATGTCCAAAGAGGCCATTGAAAAGAAGTAAGTCCCTAGGGACACTAAAATATTTATAGAAGACCTTTTTTGGTGACAGTAAATAATTGGGAACAAAGTGAATGCCTGTTCATCAGGGAATGGCTAAACAGGTATTACTATAATGTAGTATTACTGGGCAACAAGAAATGATGGGGAGTACAGAGTACAAAGAAGCTGGAAATATGAACTGGTGCTGAGCTAAGCAAACAATATATACAATGACTACAACAGTAGAAATAAAAAAAAGTTTTAAAAAAATTGAAAGTGAATACTGAAAAATTACCAAAAACACGCATGGCTCTAAAGAAGAGATGAGAACACACTTCCATCCTTTTCAGAGGTGAGAGATACACACACTGTTGTACATTGCACCTATTTTAGACTTTTTCTGATGTATTGACTAGTTTTGCTTTTTTTTCCTTTATTTTAAAAAAAATTTTTTTAAATAAGGTACTTAAAAAGGTATATATAGATTGCTTTCTATGTATTCCGGGCAGAGGTGGCTGAGTTGGGGGAGGGGAGAGACTCCTTTCATCCTGGGCCTGTCATTAACAAACTCCCCATTATCCTAGATCTTATTCCTTTCTCTCTAGTACCCCCTAACTATCAAAGCTAAATTTTAAAGACCAGTTCAGATCCAGATCTACTCTAATGCTGACAAATATGCACTGATATATTTTCTTTTCTTTGAATAGGTTAACTAGTGACTTTTAGTTTAAAGAATTTATATTTCATAAAATAAGTGAAAAGAGATTCACGTTCTCCCACATATAGGGCCAAAGAGACACATTATTGGCAGAAATGCGTAGCTAAAGCAGCATCCCTGCTGGGATCCTTTTCTGTCTTGTTGTTGGCCTCCTGCCTTGTCACTGATGTCCTTCAGTGATGTCCTTGTCACAACAAACATCTCTTTCTGTTGTGTTATTTTTGCCTCACTGCATGCTGTTAGCCTCTCCCTGAAGTCCTCTCTGCTGGGTGCCTCCTCTGAGCTGCTTTCTGCTGCCATCTGCTGGTCTTCAGCTGCTGTGCAGCCTTTTCACTGATAGGGGAGTGACCTACTCAGTACTTTCAGCTCACAGCCCCAGGCAATTTCACCTTCTTTGTGAGTTAGATCCTGCCCTCTGGTATTTAGGGAAAGCCCCTAGGTATTTTCCTGTTCCTTACCTCCCTGGGTTTTTGCCTTAGTCTGCAGTTGTGTCTACTGTTTTTCACTCTCATGATGCTAATTATGACCCGTGAAAATTTAAAAAAAAAAAAAATCTTTTGTGAGCCGCTCTGGTTTCATGAACTTATGAATAGAAATATACATCATAAGTAACAGACACTATTTGACCAAGATACTTTAGTATCATTTAGGTGAATCACAACATAGGGTTACAGTACATATGTTCTGTTGCCTTCAAATGATCAATATTTTACATAAAGAATTTCCTTACCGTCTCTCTTCCTTCAATCCTAGGTTCATAGGATAATTTAGAGCTGAAATGAACCTGAAATCATTAAGTCCAATGTGGCACAGTGGATAAATCAGTTGGAGTCAGGAAGACTAGATTTCAGATCTGACCTTGGATATTAGCTGTGTGACTCTGGGCAAATCATTTTATTTCTGTTCGCTCATCTATAAAATAGGGATACTAATAGCCCCTGCCCCCCAGGATTGTTGTGCCAGAGCAGTGCCTGGCACATGCTCAGTGCTATATAAATGTTAGCTGTTAGAATATTATTACTGATGAGGAAACTGAAGTCCATAGAGATGAAATGACTTACATGGTGAGAGGTAGAACTCTCGACCTGGTGTCAAAAAATGATTTCATTCATTTTTCAGTCATATCTGATTCTTCATGACCCCTTTTGGGGTTTTCTTGGCAAAGATATTTGAGTGGCTTGCTATTTCCTTCTCCAGCACATTTTACAAATGAGGAAATTGAGGCAAGCAGGGTTAAGTTCCTTGCCCAAAGTCACACAGTGTCTGAGGCCAGATTTGAGCTCAGGAAGAGGTGTCTTCCTGACTTTAGACTGGTACTCTATCCACTTAGTCAACTAGCTAGCTGTCTCTGGTGCAGATCCAGCCTCAGACACTATAGCTGGGTGACTCCAGGCAAATTACTTCACCTTTGCCTGTCTCAGTTTCCTCATCTTTAAAATGGGGAGAATAATATCTAACTCCCAGAATTTTGAGGATAGTGAGATAATATTTGTAAAGCAGTTTGCAAAACTTAAAAAGAACTATACAAATGCAAGTGACAATGCTGATCACAAAGTGGCAGAGAGAAGATTCAAACCCAAGGTCTCTGACTCCTAATCCTGTATTCTTTTCTGTTTCACTATGCTACCTTTTTTCCCTTGTTGGTGGGGGATGGGGAGAAGTAAAACCACTTCTTATTCTACTCCTGGAGACCTTTAGGGCTACAGAAACTGCCCAATAGAGCAGTTTTTAAAACTTAAAACAAATCTGTTATGTACCAGAGAACCTTTCCTCTCAACTCTGCCCCTCCAGAGATGCAGGGGTGGCATAGGGATTCAGGGAGAGGAGGATTGTGGGCTGAGATTTTAGATGGAAGTGCTCCACCCAAGAAAGATCAAATGACTGAAGTTCCTCATTTGCTAATTCATTTGTGGAGACCAGGGCATATAGCTTCCACTTATTTCCTCATTTGTGGAAGGAGGACTGAGTTTCACATCCACGTGTGTTGTTGCCTGCTGGACAGTTCCACCCGGATATCCATCTGTCACCTCAAACTAAACATGTCCAAAACTGAACTCAGTGTCTTCCCTTTGGAACCTGTCCTTCCTTTCAACTCTCTTCTATTGATGACACCATTATTGTCCTATAGCCATGGATTCTGCCGTTGTTGGAAGGAAGGAGCAGAAATTCCTCTTTCCCTTCTTCCCTTCCCCCACCTCCCTTTCTATAAAAGGCACAAAAGGGTAAAGAGCAAGTCCTTAAAATTTCCTCAAGAGCTGGATTCTTTTTCCATGGCTGACTCTTTTCTTGACTGGCTCTCCTTAGTACTGATTGTCACTTTTTAAGAGCTCCCAGTAACATGGCAGCTCCATCAGTTTCCTGAGTCCCTCAGCAGTCTCATTTTGTGATCTGGTAATCCCATTAGGGTTTGGGGAATTTCTTCACACTCGGTTGTCAGAGTGTAAGAAAGTTCCTTAATTTGAACCGACTGATCAGCCTCCTTTACCTCTCCATCTATCAAAATCCTTCTCTTCCTTCAAGGCCTAGCTTAGGTGCCCCCTATTCATGAAGCCTTCCTTGATCCCACAACTGAAAATAATCACTTCAGCCTTAAATATCCTTACAGTACTTTGTCTCAGTTTCTCTTGAACCTTTACCATATCATCTTTACATCATTATTATATGTCTTTATTTATGTAGATGTCATAGCAAATCTATCAGATTGTAATCTCTGGGAGAATAAAGGCCATCATATTTTATCTTTGTATCTTTAGTGCCTTATGGTGTAATTGGTACTTGATAAATCTTATTGGAACACAGGACTGTAGAATTAGAGCTGGGATGGACCTTAGAGGTCACTTTGTTCAATCTCCAAATGTTACAGATGAAGCAGCTGAGGTCCAGAGAGGTGAAGGGACTTCTTCTTGGTTCTATAAATGACAAAGCCAGGATCTGAATCCCTTACTGTCACTCTAAGTCCAGCACTCTTTCCAGTCTGTGACCTCAGGCAAGTCACTTATCTATATGCCTCAGTTCCCTTATCTGTGAAATTATGGGATTAGACTAAGGGACTTCTAAAGTCATTTTCATCTCTGAAGCTTAGTAATTTTTTGTTGATGTGTGCAGTTGCACATGCTGTATCATTTTTTTGGGTCAAAAACTTGACAAAACATAAATATAGCTGACTTAGGTTGTATATGAATAACCAGAACCTCTTACTAATCAACATTTTTATAGTACAATGCACATGGTATTGGAAAGAGCACTAAATTTGTAGCCAGATCCTATGGTAATGGATGGTTATACCTGTGTGACCTTGGGTCAGTCGTTCACTATGCAAAACTTAAAAGGCCTAATAAATCTGATGGGCCTCATCAAAATGAAAGAATCAGACTAGTTTATTTCTATTGTCCTTTTCTGCTTGAGACCCTATAATTTTTGGTGTACATAATGCTATTCGTGAGGCAGTGAATGATTCTGAAATTCCAGTCCTAAAGGAAAATTAAGTTACCTTCAGTATCTTTATGTGATCAATTTAAGAGGCAATGTTGGAAGGAGGACCAGCCTCAGAGTTAAGATAAGTCTAAGTTCAAATCATGTCTTTGACACTAGCTGTGTGGCAGAGTCCAGGTCATTGAACCTCTCAGTGCTTCAGGAAATTCTTAAAAGACTTATAAGTTGGGGCCCAGTTGTCAGCTTGCATCAGTGGAGGGAGTTTCATTCAACAACCATTTGTTGCATGCCTAAGAATTCTTTACATCGATGAAATCATTGGTCAAATAAAATATGTTATTAGTGTCTCATTCTTTGTATGTTGGCGATCCACATTATATTATGTAGCCTATATAAATGAATTTTGGTGGCTCCCACAATCATTGATAGATTGTGTCTCCAGAGCGCTGGCTAGGATTCTAGGGTTACCCCACTGAGATAGTAAGAGGTTTTACTTCTTCGTCACTTACTCTTGTTTAATTTTCTTTCTTACTTTCTAAAGTTATTGGCTCAAGCCCCCATTCTGGTATATTCTTCCTAATATCACTTGCCAGTTAGAGTTAGTACTGTACTTATTTCATTGATTGGCAAAGTGATTACTGCGTTAATAGCATCATTTAGCAAGATACAGTGTTCAAAACGTCCCTCCAAAATGAGGTAGACTTGTCCCTATACTACTTTGGTCTGTGGAGAGAGTGGACTCAGACTTAAAGGGTTACTACAGGTTTTCTCCTGAGTACATTCGCTTTCACATGCAGTTTAGCTTAGCTGCTGGATGAGTCTCTCCCTTGAGTCAGGGTATAGTGATTGCTCTACCAGGTTAATCTGCCTGTACATCCTTAGGGCTGTGAGGGCTTCTTGGGTTTGGCTGCCAGCAAACTCTGGTGTGGACTCCAGTGCCTGGCCCTTTGGTTCCTCACTCTTGATCTTTTGAAGCTTACAAGGTCATACACATCATCAGTATTTCTTTGTGTCACCTAAAAGCATAAAAAAAATAGACACAATGGAGACAGAAGCTCCGTAAGCCTTGGCCCAGGTGAGAGAGGGAGCCTTCAGTTCCTGCCTCACCCAGAGGCCCACCACTGTTTGTTCTCCACACTCAGGTAAGCTAAGAGAAAAGAAATCTAGTTGCCCCCAGGTTTTCCTGATTATATAGTCTCCTGACAAGAGATAACCATCAAATCATCCAGAAGGAGGCTGGCTAAGCATCCATTTTTGTCCTTTGAATGTGCTTCTCTCATTGGCCAGTTACATATGAATTTTAGTTGTTTCCTAAACAAAATATTTGACTGCCAAGAATATTGCATTCCATAACCTTGTTGGATGGCGGAGTTGGCTGTACTTATTATGAGACTGTGTCAGTTTGATATGTCATCTATCATATGCTTAGTAGATGAAAGATTTCTAAATTTAGATGGTCAGTATGAGAGCTCTTGTGAATTCCTCTTAATTTGATTTGAATCTATATAAGTAAATATTCAGGAGAACTATTACACCTCTACAACCAAAAAAAAAAATAACACATTTCTTCATGCAGTCTTCAATTTTGTAAGAATTTTAATATAACAAGGTAAGCTGTCTGTGGTCATTTTAGAGACATGACTTCATTATAAACAGATCAACCCATAATGGGCTTCCTTTCACTGAATCATACATATCATGCACATCTGTTAAAGAGCCGGCAAAGTGTCTTGTTTGGGAGGTCAGTATGGTTTTGCCATTACATAATCCACATAGGGAGACAGCAACATAGTCATTTCCAAGCTTCCAGTTGAAATGTTGAGGAAATCTGATATTTTTCTCTTTAATCCCTTTCCTGCAGAGGGTAGTTCATGTTGCACCTGGATCTAGGGATTTGCACGATTTAAGGGCAAATATCCAGTTGGAAAAGTAGGCGAGACTTCAAGAGATGGAGTTTGTGGCTCTCCAAGACCCACCAATATGCAGACAATTTAATAGTATGACTTAACAGTGACACAGCCAGAGTTCCCAGAAGAAAATAATTTCCATTTCCCTTGATGCAAGTTTTCATGAAATAGGGATTGTTAATGTGCCTGAACTCAGACCAACATCAGGAAGAGTTCTGAACATAAGTGATTTTCCAGTAATTTTCTCTAAATGTGACAGGGGAAAGTGCTGGCTGAATATTGATGGGCATGTTCTGAATACTGCGATATGAGTGTGTATTACAGAAATTTTTTTTCTTTTTTTTTTTATAAGACAAGATACATTCTTATATCATGCTAACTTTCTCCGAATGATCAAAGGCCACAGAGTCAATACTGAAAGGTGGGTCGGGGAATGGGGACATCTTTTAATAAATGACGGTAATAAAGTTCATCTTATTATCTGGGCAAAACATCAGAGGTCACTTACACTGGGCAGTACTAGCAAAAAGGAAGCCTTACAGTGCAGCCAAACAGAATCCTAAGTAAATGCCTTATGAGGTTATAGAAATTAGCTAATTATCTTTCTTAAAGAGGAAAAGCGACTGTGGGACTAAGTAATATGTAGAATCAGTATAACTTTAAGTGAGGGGAAAAAAATTGTGTGGGTTCAGTCTCTGTACTCTCAATTACTGGCAAAAGAATTAACAAAGCATAGTCCCTCTACCTCTAATGTAAAAGCCATTTTTCCTTTTTCTTGATTTAACTTCTAAAGAGTAGGCTAATTTCAAGGTTTTATGTGAGCCCAATCTTATAATGGTAGCCTATTTATCTTTAAGTTATAAAATTAAGACTTTTAGCTTTAAGCTTGTTTTCTGCCACCGAGTTATGCTGAGTTCCAATGTAGCATTGTTAGATGACTATGGGACTCTTGAATTGGATTATACTCTTGTGCAGGAGGTATGAAAATGAGGCAGAATGGCCCCGGGGAAAGAGAGTTGGAGGTAGAACTAGAAAGAAAAGCCCGGTGCAGTGGAAAGAAGAATGGTTCTGGAGTCATTCAATCTCCGTGTGACCTTAGGCAAATCGCTTAACTTGCTGAGGGCCCCATTTTCTTCATTTATAAAATGAGAGGGTTAGATAGGATGACCCCTAAGGTCTTTTCTAGCTCTGGATTCATGATCCTAAGATTTGGGTTCAAATCTGGCTCTTGACGCTTGTCTTCTATGCAGCGAGGGGCAAGTCACGTAATCTTTTTGAATTCCATTTCCCCATATGTAAAGGGGAACTGACAAGTACTTTCTTTAAGGGGTTGTTGTGAGGATCAAATGAGATATATAAACTGGGGTTCAGGGCCTCCCAAGGGTTCTAGGCTCACATACACCAGTCCCCATCCTTGAACCCTGACTAGATTAATCCAGAAAAATCTACAAGAGAAGTCTTAAAATTTAGATCTTGTTTAACAAAAGTGGGGAGCAGAGTGAGTCCCTTTCTACATGAGTATTCTTCATTGCTATTTCCAAATTATGCTGCTGCAGATGTTAACTCCTGTCTCATCCCCACCCCCTTCCCGTCATGCCTCCTTCATGGTCTTCTTTCCCCATGAGAATCTAAACTCCCTTGAGGTCAGGGTCTATCTTGCTTGCTGGTAGTTGTATCCCTTAATTAGGGATTTTGCAAAAAATAATTGTTTAATTAAATGTTCCTATAAAAAACCATGCCCATTGATGGTACGCATTGTAAGTTCTCATAGTATAAGACAAATGAAGAAATTCACACCCAAAGCTGGACAAAACTATAGTTTCTGGAAATCCTTAAATGTCAGGTTTTGGTTTTTTTTTTCCCCTGGTATTCTGTGCTTGGATCATTAGATGAAACTTTATAAAACCAAGGTTTTCCTTATGGCATTTTATCCTTCTGACATCTGGTCTAGTCTATCTAATGCATATATGTTTTACTCTATAAAACACACGAAATTATTTTTAGCAATGATTCTGCTTTTGACAGGCATCATCAATAGCACTTTCTCCATAGCATGGAAAAGGATGAGGAAGTTATACATCATATTTTATTGAGTGCTTCTTAGCCAAAATTTCTTCGATTCCCTTGACACTTTTATTTCCATCATTTCTCATTGGCAATGTATTTATTTCATAGGTTTATATAGTACTTTTCCATGAAAAGAGAGCACATTTTTAAGAGTTGTCTCCTTTACTTGACTGAAGTAAAACACTTCATAATTATCCAGTTTCATGAAGCCTTGGAAAATGTGAGGCAGCCTGTTGGTGTGTGAAACACTGGATTGGGAGTTAGTGGCATTTAGTCTTCTTTCTGTTTCCAGTGCTTTTCTTGTAAACAACATATTGTTGGATTCTGCTTTCCAATTCATTCTGTCTTCCATTTTATATCCAGAGTTTGTTTGAGACAGAGAATATGACTTGTATGTAGATATGTGTGTCATTTGTATTGGGATGAGGTCAAAAGAGAAAGTGCCTAGAAAGAGAAGAGAGCCCAGGACAGAGCTTTAATGAACACTCAGAAGTTTTTTTGGTGGTAAGAAGTGTGCAGAGAAGGGAGTAGTGTGACATGAATGAGAAGCTAACTTTTAACCTGGTGATGGTGAGGGAGTTGGGCTTTTGAGTCTGAGAAGATTGAGGGAACCCTCTGCTGATAAGGAATGCCAGACCCAGATGTGCTGCAAAGAGCTTTTTGAGCGAGGTTATTGTGTCCGTACTTCGTTTTCAAAGAGGACCATGACATCAGAGAAATGATGATATGACTTGCACTTGACTTTGTTTTAAGTGAGGGAGGGCTGTGCAAGGCCACCAGCCTTACTTTCTTTTCATGAGCCATCTGGATCCAGTGACCAGATATTCTCATCAGGATGCCTGGGGACAGTCCAGGATTCAATGCGAGACCTTGGCCTTTTAGGCTAAGGCCTTTTCAGGTACTCACTTAAAGTGAGGTAATGCCCATTCAGGGATAGCCCTCTTTAAAAAGTAGTTAGGGGGATGGCCCCTTCAATAGAAAAGAGAAAAATACATAGATAAATCATACTGGGAAGGGCAGGAGCTTCAGGTTTGTTGTTTCCAAGAGAAACTGATACTATTGACATTCACTCTAAGCCAAGAGGGTTCAAAAACAGCCATTGAGTGGAAGTTGGACAGGGAGCAAGAAGGGACCAGTGCACTCCTGGTGAGTGCAGAAGCAGTGGGGCAGAAAGCCTTTGACTACGGTTGCTTACAGGAGGCTGGAGGTTTGGCTTTGGTTTCAGGCAAGAGGGGAGAACTGGAGCCCTTTTTCATACCCCAGGGCTAGAGGTGATTATGAAAATTAAGCTATTACCATAACGCACAGGCAAAGGAGAAAGAATCCAACCATAGACAACTATTACTGGAATAGAGATGACCAGGGTTCATCTTCAGAGGAAAATATTGAGGTAAAGAAACCTCTAAAAAGTAATATCAAGTAGTCACCTGCCCCAAAAAAATTTATAGAAGAGTTTTAAAAACACTTTAAAAATCAAATGACAGAGATGGAGGAAAAACTAAAAAAAAAAAAAAAAAAAAAAAACCAAAAACATAAGAATAATCCAAGAAAAACAAGAAGGTTATGAAAGAAAGGTCAATCAATTAGAAAAGGAGATCCAGAATGTTAAGGAAGAAAATAACACCTTGAAAATTAGAATTGGGCATAGTGAAGCCAGTGAAATTATAAGAGATCAAGAAATAATTAAACAAAATATGAAAAATGAAGAAATAGAAGAGAAAGTGAAACATGAAAAACAGATTTGGAGAATAGATGAAGAAAAAATATGAAAATAATTGGACTAACTGAAAGTTATGATTAAAAAAAGAATCTTGATTCAATAATACAAGAAATAATTAAAGAAAATTGTCCTGAAACATTAGAACAAGGAGGGGAGGGGAGTAGAAATAGAAAAAATCCATTGATCACCACTTAAAAGAGATTCTGTGAGGAAAACTCGGGAATATCATAATCAAATTCTGAAACCCCCAGCTAAAGGATAAATTATTAAAAGCTTCAGAACTAAAGCAATTTAAATATGATGGTACCACAATTAGAATCACACAAGAACTAGAAGTAGAGACATTAAAGGACTACCGGTTTTAGAACACAATATTTCAAAAAGCAAAAGAACTGGGGCTCTGGCCAAAAGTATCATACCCTGCAAAGTTAAGTATTTTCCTGAATGGAAAAAAAAATGAACATTTGATAAACTCTGACTTTCAAGATTTTATTTTAAAAAAGTCCTGAACTTAATAGAAGATTCAGCCTTAAAGAATTAAGGGAAATATAAGGTACATACCAAAGACTGATTATAAGGGATTCATAAGGACAGACTATTTATCTTTTATATATGTAAAATGTATGTCTAAGATTCTTATTAATAGTTGGATAGTTCATAAGAAAGATTGTGGTAAATCTGAAGATATGAATTTAAAAAGGGAAGGACAGAGTGCACAGTTCCTTCAGACAGTCCAAATGTGGCATTAACTCTCCAGGACCTTTTGTTACTGACCTTCCTAAACTGTGATGTTTAGAACTGAACAGGATACTCCAGATGTGGTTTAAGCAGAGCTGACAGAGTACAGCGGGACAGTTATCTGGTCCCTGAAAGCTATGCCTCCCTTGAAACGATCCAACATGGTTCTAGCTTTTTTAATGGCTATGTTACACAGGTCTTTAAAACCTGGAGATAATTTTCAGACAAAATGCTGTTGAACCAAGCCATTTCCTTCAGTCAAACATTTACTAAGTGCCTATTATATATCAGTATACTATGCTAAGTTAAGTGTCTTGAACTTTTTGAGCCAACTGTAAAACTTTACATAGATCCTTACTAAATTTAATCTTATTGAATTTAACCCAGCTTTCTACTCTCAAAAATTTTTTCTGATCTTGACTCTCAAATCATGTGTTAGTTCTCCTTCCCAGCTTTGAACCATCATAAGGATGCCATCAATCTATACCTTTATCCAAGGCATTGATAAAAATGTTAAAACTGTACGGAACAAAGTACAGATTCCTGAGGCCCTCTAGTGGAAATTTCCTTTCAAAATGACATCAGACCATGAATCACAGCTCTGAGTTCAACCATTCAGCCATTTCTAGATCCACCTAACTTTTGTCTTTTGAAGCTGACAGCTCTACTTTATCAAATGCCTTGATAACTCTTAGGTAAGCTCCAGCTAATGAATTTCCCTGGGCAACCAGGATGACGCCACTTCTCATCTTTGAGTCCCAGTGGCATATGAGACATGTAAATGTTTATTGAATTGACTTTCTTTGAATCCTCATAAGGACTTCTTTTTGGCTTTATTTACATGAACAGCCTCAGATCAGCAATTTTGTTTTTCCTCGCCAATTGAACTGACTGGACAAAATAGTACAAAGAGTTTGGATAATGTCTTAGAATACTGAGGAACAAAATATGGTCACTAGTCAATTTTATCTCATGGCAGTGACCCCAACCTTCTCAGGAAATATATGTAATCAGTTTTACTAAGTGCTATCCTGCACACTGGACACTGTCCTGGGTGCTAACGACACAGAGGCAAACAAACAAATAAATATCAACAATGATGAAATAGTTCCCTGCTTTCAAAGAGCTTAAGTTCTATTAGTTTGGCCCAGTGGAAAGAGAGCAGGATATGGAATCAGAGGACCTGGGTTGCAGTTCAGCTTTGCTATTTGCTACCTCTGTGACACACTGGCAAGACACTTAATCTATTTGGGTCTCTGTTTCTGGTCTGTAAAATGATGGGATTGTACTAGATGACCTCTAAGTTCTCTTTGAAACAAATGGCCTCATGATCCTATCCTATCAGGAATTAGGGGTTAGAATGACAGGGCATTTAACTGGAGAAGACACCTTGCTGCCCCCCTTTCTGCCTCCCCAGCCTCATGTGGACAGAGCCACTTCTTTCCCCCCTCCTCCCTTCAGACAGTCCTGTAGTTTGACTTTTCCTTATTTGAACTCTGCTCCTAAGCATAGGGGAAGGGGCTTTTTAAACCTACAGTAGAAAATTTGACTGGAGCAAGAGAAAGTGAGCAATCTGAAGGGAAATAATGGGGAAGAAAAAGTGAGGAGGCCTAGCAATGCAGGACATTTAAGTATACACCAAACAGTAATGGTCAAAATGATTTGGTAAGGGTTAAAAAAAATAGAAAAGGAAATAGGTAGAACAAGTTAGATGCACAACATGTAGAAGCAAGTAAATCCAGTAGTCCAGTGTTTGAGTAACTCAAAGAACACAACTACTGGGGTAAAGACCCACTCTTTGACAAAAATTATTGGGAGATTTGGAAAGCAATTTGGCAGAAATTAAATTTATAACAACATCTCATACCAGGCACCAAGATAAGCAATTCCAAATGGATTCATAATTTACCTGTGCATATTTACAGCATGCATAAATTCGAGGAGCAATAAAAAAAACTTCATTTTTGATCTATGACAAGGAAAAGAATTCATTATTAAACAAGAGTTAGGATTGTAGAATATAAAATGGTCAGTTTTGATTACATAAGATGAAAGATTTTGCACAAACAAGACCAATACACCTAAAATTAAAAGGAAAACAGTTAAGTGGGAAAAAATACTATGAGTTTTTTTGATTAATCTCTCACTTCCAATATAGTCTCCATATGTTCCAAAACATAAGAAACTGATCAAATTGATAAGAATAGAGCTATTCCCCAACTGATAATGAATAGGTAGTTTTCAGAGGAATAAATACAAGTAGCAATAGACATACAAAAATACTCTACTAATAATTAAGTAAATGCAAATTAAAGCAGTTTTGAGGTTCCACTTAATACTTATCAAATTGACAAAGATTACAAAAGAGGAAAATAAGAATTGTTTGAGAAGTTCCAAGAATACAGGAATATCAATGTATTGTGGATGGACCTCTGAATTGGTCCAAGCGGTCCTGGAAAGCAGTTTGGAATAATGTCTCAAAAATCATCAACATGTGCATACTCTTTGACTCAGTGATACCAATAAGTAAATGAACAGTTATTAAGCATATACTATGTTCTAGGCATTTTGCTAAGCACTGCAGATATGAAGACAGGCAAAAACACAGTCCTTGCCCTTGAGGAGCTCCCATTTTAATGGAGGAGACAATATGCAAACAAGTACGTATATACAAGATATATATAGAGTAAATGGGAAGTAATCTCAGAAGAGAATGTATGTGAGAAAGACATCCAAAGTGAGATTTTAGCCAAGTCTTGAAGTAAGTCAAGGAAGCTAGGAGGAGGAGGTGAGGAGGAACATTTCGGAAGTGTGAGGTACCTAGTAAGAAGGCATGGAGTCAGGAGATGAGAATGTCTTGTGCGAGAAACATCAAGAAGGTCAATGTCATTGGATTGCGGAGTACAGGAAGGTATAAAGAATAAAGTCTAAGAATACTGGAAAAGCAGGAAGGGTCGTGGTTGTAACAGGCTTTACAACCCAAGCAGAGGATTTTGTTTCATGCTGGATGCAATAGGGAACCACTGGAGTTTATTGATTAGTTCAGTGGTATGACGTGGTCTGACCTACACTTGAGGAAAATCAATGTGATAGCTGAAAGAAGGGGTAGACTGAAATAGGGAGAGAACTGTGGCAGGGAGACCTATCAGAGGGCTACTGTAATAGTCCCAGGGTGGCTATTGTGCCAGAAGGGAGGAGAAGAAACAGGAGAGATATTATGAAGGTAGGAATGACAGGACTTGCCTGTAGTTGGAATTTGTGGAGTGAGAGAGCACAAAGATGATAACTAGGTTGTAAGTTTGGACAAGTGGTGCTCTCAACAGTAATAGAGATTCAGAAGATGGGAGAGATTACAGAGAGAGTAATGAGTTTGGGACAGTTGAGTGTGAGATGTCCAATAGGGAGTTGGAGATATGAGACTGGAGAACAGGAAAGAGGTTTGAGAATCATCCACAAAAGCATGATACTTAAACCTAGGGGAGCTAATGAGATCACTGAGAAAATATAGAGGGAGAGGAGGTGGTCCAGGAGAGTCTTTTGGGTGGTGGTTGTTGTTGTTGGTCAGACATTTCAGTCATGTCTGACTCTTCATAACCCTTTTTGGGGTTTTCTTGGCAAAGATACTGGAATCGTTTGTCATTTCCTTCTCCAGCTCATTTTACAGATGAGGAAACTGAAGCAAACAGGGTAAAATATGACCCAAGGTCATACAGCTAGTAAATATCTGAAGCCAGATTTGAACTCAGGAAGATGAGTCTTCCTGACTTCAGGCTTGGCACTCTGTCCATTGTGCCACCTAGCTGCCCTTGGGGTATACATACAATTAGTGGGTATGACCTGAAGGAGGATTCAGCAAAGGAGACCAGAAGGATGAATCTTGTAGGTAGAAGAAGAACCAAGATACGATATCATGAAAACCTAGAGGAGCGAGCTGTGTCAAACACTGGGCACAGAAGAAAGAAATCAAATTTTGCAGAGAAGTTAAAAAAAATGAAGATTGAGAAAAGGCTATTTGATTTAGCAATTAAGAGATCACTGACAACTTTGGGTGCAGTTTCAATTGAGTAATGATGTTGGAACCCTGGAGAAGGTTTAGAAGAGAGTGAAATTAGAGTAAGTCTAGGATGGCAGACAGAGATATGGAGTAATAGTGAGGTTGGTTGGATCAAGTGAGTTTAAGGATGAGTTTAATTACCGGATTAAGGATGAGGAAGATATGGGAAACAGGGAAGTATCCAGTAGAAGGGAGACAAATGAGGATTAGAGTGGGGCAGTCTGCTGGAAAAGTTGGGATGGAATCATTTGTGCATGTGGAGAGTTTTGCCTTCTCAATGAGAAGGGCCACTTCTCCATGTGAGATGGGGTAAAGGAAAAAGTAGGGGAAGATATTGAGAAATATGAGTTGAGGAAGTGTGGTGCAGAGGGAGCTCTTGGCAAATGACTTGTTTTTTTCCTATGATAAATGAGGTAAGGTGCAAAATGGATAATTTTGATTACATTAAATTGAGAAGTTTTTGTACATATAAACCCAATGCAACCAAGATCAGGAGGGAAGCAGAAAACTGGGAATTTTTACAAGTAGTGTCTATAATAAAGGTTCCATTTCTGACATATATAGAGAACTGAATCAAATTTATAAGAATACAAGTCATTCCCCAACTGACAAATAATCAAAGGATATGAACAGGCAGTTTTCAGAGGAAGAAATTAAAACTATAGTCATATGAAAAAATGCTCTAAATCGCTATTGATTAGAGAAATGCAAATCAAAACAACTCTGACACCTATCAGATTGGCTAATATGACAAAATAGGAAGATGATAAATGTTGGAGAAGATGTAGGAGAGTTGGAACACTAATTCATTGTTGGTGGAGCCGTGAGCTGATCCAACCATTCTGGAGAGCAATTTGGAACTATGCCCAAAGGGCTACAAAAATGTGCATATACTTTGACCCAGCAATACTGCTTATAGGGTTCCTAAAGAGATCATGAAAATGGGGAAAGATCTCACATGTACAAAAATATTTATAGCAGCTCTTTTTGTGGTGGCCAAGAATTGGAAATCAAGGGAATGCCCATCAATTGGGGTATGACTGAATAAGTTGTGGTATATGAATGTAATGGAATACTATTGTGCTATAAGAAGTGATGAACAGTAGGATTTCAGAAAAACCTGGAAAAATTTATGTGAACTGATGCTGAGTGAAATGAGCAGAACCAGGATAACATTATGTACAGTAACAGCCACAGTGGGCAAGGATTGTTTCTTATAGACTAAGTCATTCACAGCAGTGCAAGGACCTAAAACATTCTCAAAGGACTCGATGCAAAATGCCATCCACATCCAGAGAAAGAACTCTGGAATTGGAATGCAGAATTAAGTAGACTATTTTTTCTTGTGTTATGTTTTGTTTTGGTTTTTCTCATGGTTTCTCACATTTGTTTTAATACTTCTGTGCAACATGACAAGTAAAAATGTGTTTAATAAGAATGTATGTGTAGAACCCATATAAGATTGCATGCCGTCTCAGGGAGAGGGAGAAAATCTAAGACTTATGGGAGTGATTGTTGAAAACTGAAAACAAGTAAATTAATTAAGTTTTTAAAAATGAGGTAAGGTTCTCAGCTGAGAGTGGCTTAGATTTGAAGTGGGATGAGAAGTTTGGGAAATGTTTTAGAAGAGCTTTCTTTTAATATTGCTTTGAATATCTTCAAGTTAATATAGATAAGTGATATCAAACTCAGCTAGAAATGAGGGCCACTAATCCAGATGTAAGGATCTCTGCAGACTGGTTTTAAGTTATAATATTATCTGTCTTTTTATTGTATTTTTATTCTTTCTGTTAAATATTTCCTAATTATGTTTTAATCTGATTTGAGCTTCACTTGGGAGTGTTGTAGGCTGCATGCAGCTATGTATTTGACAACTGTGTTGTAAATGATCCACAAATCTTCTTATCCATTTATTTTATTCCACCAAATCTTCATCACAATGACTACTTTTGTAGTAAATTTAATGATGTGGGCTAACCGATAGTAACAGTGGATTCAGAACTAATTGAATGACTGTTTCCAAAGAGTCTTCACTAATGGATTAATGTTAAATTGAAAGGAAGTCCCTAGTGAAATATCCTTGAGAACTGTCCTGGACCTTGTCCTTTTCAATTTTTAAAATTAAGGCATAAATAACGTACCTATTAAACTTGCAGAATTTTCCATGAAGCTAGGATGAATAACCAATATATTAGATGACTGAGTCATGCTCCAAAAAGATATTGGACATCTATAAGATGAAACTCAGAGCAAATATAAAGTCTTATTGTCAGATTTTAAGATGAAAAATATTTCCTAGATTATAGTTCATGTGAAAAATTCATAGTTTTAGTGAATTGTAAACCCAATATGAATGAAAAAGTATCATATGGCAGTCAGAAAGCTAATACTATCTTAGGAGAAGCAGAACATTTTGAACAACAGCAGTAATATTTTTTCCAGTACTTTGTACTCATAATATCATATTTTAAGTATTGTGTTTTTTTCTGGGAATTACATTTTAGGAAGGACTTTGACAAGGAGAACAGATGTTAAGGGAACTATAAACTATGCCGCATGAGGATTAATAAAAGGAACTATGAATACTTAGCCTGTAGAAGAGAAGGTTTAATGGGAATGTGATTATTGTCTTTAAGTATCTGAAATATTGACTCATGGAAGAGGGATTAGACTTGTTGTGCATGGCCTCAGAGGGCAGATCTAGATGTAAAACAGATTTTGGCTTAATGCAGTCCTAAAAGTTAATGTTATACACAAACAGTAAGGAGTGGCTCAGGTAGTTTTTCTTCATTGGAAATCTTCAAACAGAGGCTGAATGGCAACTTATTGAATTCCTTAGCAGGTAAAGATTGGACTGGATGACTGCGAGATGATTCTGTCATTTATACGACATTCTATTCCACTGCCCTCCTATTTTCTGGTGGACTTTATTAACTATGAAATATCCCAATACAAGGCAAATAGTGAAATGAGAAAGGAAAATTAGAGATGGATTTGTAAATAATTTACAAAGTGAATGATTCACCTTAATAGTAAAAAGTTCATTAGCCATATTTATATATTAGTCTTGAAAGTTATCTTGCTCAAGTCTTAGGAGGAATAAGTCTATACTTACAAGATAAGGATCATAGAATTTTGTTTTAGAAGGCTACTTAGAGACCACTGCTCCAATCTCTCTACCTTCCTTGTTCCTAGGCTCTTTCATTTTACATAATGGAATTGAGATCGATAAAGCAAAAATGGCTTGCCCACAGTCACAGGTAGACAAATGGAACATTCAAATTTAGATCCTGTGATCCCAAATCAGTGCTCAAGGGTGTTGGTTAAGGATATGATTATAACAGTTGAGACTGTGATCCTTTTCTCCACCATCAAGCCAACAATGCATAAGTTATAGGGTTATTCAGTCGATTAAATAGTTATTTAGTAAGAATGTGCCGTGCGTGCCAGGCATTATGCTAGGTGCTGTGGATGTAAGTACAAAGGATGAAGCAATTCTTATTGGAGCTTACATTTGAACTAAAAACCAAACCAAACCTGTAAGCACACATCTTTTAATATGATTTATCTGGTAATATATCATGAAGGTAATTTTGATATACGTACTTGATTTAATCAGTATTTATTCAGTTCATTGTGTTTTAACAGGTACCAGTGGTTACAGAGAAATAGAATTAAGTTTGTGTTACTTATGTTAATGTTGTTAGGATGATAATTAAGATTTATTAAACCACTACATATTGATGATGATTATTAATTATATTTGATTTATAAGAGAGTTTCATGCTATGTGTTAGGCTAGTTATAAGAATGTATATGAACTTGGGTTAAGAACTTGTTGCGTTAACATTTCCTCTTTGAATCACTACTGCTTCACTTTAAGTGACCTTTGTTTGAAACCCATAACTTCCTTGGTTCTTTAGGATACATTGGTTAAACACTATTGTTTGATGGTATGTGGAAAGCCCCTGTTCAGACAGCTGATAACCTGAGAAAGGCTTGTGACAAAATAATTGTGATTGATGGACATTGCCTCTAGCCAGTAATAGGAGCTCCCTCACTTCTGAAGACTAACTAATCATAGAAATTTACCTACTTCTTCTTCTGAAGAGACTCCGCAAGGACTTGCCAAGATCTATAAAATTTCTCAGCCCCTGAGCGTTGGGGTATTTAACTGAGAAGAAGGTCTAATATCTAATTGCTTAGAGATTATTGGACTCCCTAATAAATTAATCATTGTCAGAGCTCTGCTTCAGTTGCATTTTGTTGTGGCAATTGAAATTTTGTGGATCTTGTATTTGGCAAGTCAGGTAGGATAGCAAGATACAGGCCACCCAGCCCCTTAAGTCAGCCCTCATGGGGGTCCCAAGGGGAAGTGTGATCTGGACAACTTTTTTTTTCCTTTGGCTCCCATGAGGAAGACAACCCTAGGAGGTTCACCTGCTTGTCCTTTCTACCCAGATTCTCTGAGCCACAGGTAAACCTCTACAAATTGCACTTCTAAATTAATGGTCTTTTTACTTTAATTTTGAACTGGGTCCCTAATTGGGCTGAAAAAGGGAAAAAAATCATTTACAAATTAAGTTCATTGTTTCTGTATTAGATACTTTCAGTTAGATGAACTCTAGAGCAGTTAGATGAATTTTAAAATTTAGAGGAATAATTAAAACTAATAAAAAAACTTTGAATTTTAAAGTGTGCACAAAACTCACTTTTTTTTCTTCTATCTTTGAAAAAAGGGGCTTTAAAAACTCAGAATTGGACTACCTTGGCAATCCTAGTATCACTTCCCCTCTGCTGCTAGCTGAGAGTCCCTTGGCTGAGCACTAGGTCAGGAAGACAGCCAGCAAGGTCTAGGAAACTAGCCAATTCAGGCTAGCAACACAATTTCCTTTTTTTCCTTTAGTTTCACTTTTCTCATAGAATTTTAAAGTATAAAGCAAGGTTTTTAAGTGTAAAGTTGATTTTAAATTGTTCTAAAACCTATCTTTCCAAATCTTAAGCTGTCTTTTATTTTAGACCTTGTTTCTGGGTCTCTGTATAAGAGCACTACATTCTAACCCATAGTCATAAACTGGGGTAACAGCACTTGCACTTAGCCTACTGGTTGGCACCCCAACCAAAGTCTCCCAAGCTCTAAGGTTGGTGGCAGCCACCCTAAAGTTGTTATGAGTGGACAGCAGTGATTGTAACCTTGAAAGTAAGAGCTGCCAATTGAAACACCTTGAGCTGTCAGGAGAAAATACCTGTTAGGGCTACAGGTCTCCTTTAGCTCCATAAGCCAAGACCTGTGGAGAACACCTGTTAAGATCATTGGCAATCTCCTTTGGATTTATGAGCTGGAGTCTGTGACTAAGATTTCTTGACATCTCTGCCCCAGTATATGGAAAACTAGTCTGGCCACAAAAGGATCATAGTTACCATATCTACTAGGCCAGTAGGACTGAATCATATGACTCTTCAGACAGGGGCCTCTAATTCCTAACCTCTAGAAAACTAGAAGAGACTATTAGAGAAAACTAGAAGGGAGGTTTGGGGTTTCACTTTGATTTCCTGGAAATGGTCAAATTAAGCCTCCCAAAGCAGCTCTAGCATCTTTTCAATGGGAGAGCTCCAAAAACTGGGAAAAGTTTTTGTCTCAAATAGAGACAACTTAGGACAACTTAGACAACTAGGAGAGAGACTAGGCATAGATGGGAAACTTGAGACTTCAAGGCCACATATATCCCTCTAGGCCCTCAAGTGTGGCCCATTGACTGAATCCAAACTTCATAGAACAAATCCCCTTAATGAAAGGATTTGCTCTATAAAACTTAGACTTCAGTCAACCGGCCCCACCCAAGGACCTAGAAGACCACCTAAGGCCTCAAGGCTGCAGGTTTCCCCACCCCTGGACTAGTTCAAACAGGATTATTCCTTTTAGATAAAGGGGAACTATCTTATCTACAAGTAAGACAATCCCTCCTAGGAGTGGAACAAGATCACCTTTTCCTAGGAAGTACCTTAAAGTATCTAGACTAATACATATTATACTGTTCAAAACAAAACCCACTAAAGAGTCCTAAGGTTCAGAATTATGCAGTTATCCCTTCCACATTGTGGCTGTTAGGGGTGTGGTGCCCCCTATGATCTGGAAAATCCATGTAAAATTTTTTAGCCCTCCCTGTATACCAGAGAAATCTGAATTATTATGATATTAAAGGATAAAATATGTTCATATTATATAATACATTCATATTATATATATAAATTATATTTTATATATTTCTGAGTTTTTTAACTTTTTCTGTGTCATCTGCAGTTTCTGCAAAACCCCCAAAATTCCCATTTAATTTCTTATGGCAACCTGCAATACATCAAAACCATGAAAGTTGCGAGAAGGAATAAACTATATCTTATAATGAGAAAAAATTAGAGAATTAAATCAAAAACAAATCCTGGATAATTGATCATCAGTTGTAGATTGATAATCTAATAGGTTGATTGAAGGATACATGCTTTCAGGATGTTTTTAGTGGAAGTCCCTTTCTAGAGTTAGGGAATTTCTAGCATCAGAATGTCCTCAGAGAAATTCTTTCAACAGAGTTCCAGGGACTAATATTCCTCACTAGGAATGCCAGAGGAGATATGGAGTCAAGCATGAGAATTCCTGTAGGATCCCTTTGGGGCAAATTTCTGCCTTCATGGGAAAGGGGTAAAATTCCTGTCCAACCAGGGATGACAAAGAAGAGAACCATGAGGCTATGCAAGGCATAGCCTGAAAGTGCTTGAGATTCGGGTGATTGGTTTTGACCAATATCTGTAACTTTTGACTGTTCTACACTTAGAAAGTTAAGGCTTTTTCTTGAACAATCTCTCAAACTTCACATAGCCCAAATGAATTATTGGTATTGTGAGGAAACTCTGTCTGAGTTGACCTCCTCATTTTCCAATCAGACCTTTCTCTACCTTCTTTTCCTAATCCTTCTTCTTTTGCACCTCTATCTTACTCCTTCCATAACACCACAAATGAAAAACAGCCTACTGGCATTTTACCTCTTGTCAAAAAGGTGCATCAGGCTGGAATGGGGTGGTCCTAGCCCCTGTTAGAGAATACTTCCCTTTTAGCCTTTCTGACATCCATTTGGGGAAAAGTTACTCTTAAGTTTGTTGAAAATCTTGCAACTAACCCAATTTAACCCAATTTTAGGCCATGTTTAGGAGTTACAGTCCTACCTGGGGAGATGATGAACTTAATGGATACCTTGCTCTACCCAGGAGAAAGAATGGCTATAATAGAAGCACTTAATGAAGTTCCTAGAGGAAATGCACTAGCATATCCAAGAGGGTCTTCCTAACTGGCCTTTATAAGATCTGAATTGGAACTCTAATAATCCTTCACAGGACACTCTGCTGATTTAGGGTAGAGATTCTTTAATTTGGGGTGTGAAACTTTGTGCCATGCACCCAAATAACTGGAATAAGTCCCAGGAGACCATCCAAGAAGAAAATAAGGCCCCCTCATGCTTTTCTATGACAAGTTATGCAGAAGTATATAACTGGTTTAGATCCTCTTAATCCTCAAGATGCAAGGATTATAAATAAAGCCTTTGTCAATCAATCTATCAGAAATTAGGCAATATTTTCACAAGCAATATCCTGGTTGGTATGAAAAGAACATAGGTGAACTAAAGACTATTGTTAATATTTATTTATGTTTATAATGTGAGAGACTCGGCAGGTAACTAAAAGGAGGATCCCATTCTAAAAACCCAATCCTTCCAAGCCACCATCCAGGTCACAGGCCCTTTGCACACACTGAAAAACCAGTTCAAGTTGAGAGTATACTTTTATTATTGTAGGTCAGGACATCTTGCTTAGTACTGCTTAAAGAAAAAATGAGATCAAGGAGGTCAAAGGTTCATTAGACCCCAGCGGCAAAACAATAATAGATTTTAGAGACCGCCAAATAAATGATAATGGGTTTGCATGTTCCTGGGAACAAATTGAGAAGGATTTTAGATATCCACAAGGAAATCCTCTCATGTGAAGGTGTGGTGGAGAGGCAAAGACTAACACATTTCAATTTGATGACCTTGCCCCTGTCATTCTTGTCTTTGCCTCTCCCCAATACAAGGGAACCCAGATTATCTTTAAAGTTGGCTATACCTCTTTTGATTGTCTCATAGATACCAGAGTTTCTAACTCTGTCTTAAGGGAGAAATCAAATTTTGTTTTCATCCCTGTTGGGGCCATAAACACATTAGTCACTGAGGGAGATCCCCAACAGGTACCTCTCCTGTCCCTTTAAGAAGTTACTGTAGGTCCTCCATCAGTAATGCATTCCTTTTATTGGAAATCAGATGCACTAGTTAATCTATTGGGGTAAGATCTTTTGTGTGAACTAGAGGCCATATCTCATGCCTTCCAATAATAGTTTTAATGTTGCATTTCCCAGATGGCCCAAATTCTTTGTTCCTGGCATCAATAGACATTACCAATGATTCCTCTGATGAAGAGACATCTTCATTGTTCCCTGTTTTGTTTTCATACACCCATAGTGGAGAAGGCCCCTATATCGCTCCTGATATTCCTAATTCCTTATGGGCTACTTGATTCTCTAATGTAGGACTCCAAAAAAGTCAACTGTTCCAGTTACTATTACTAAACATGACCCACCACCATTTGTGCCTCAACACCCTTTATCTAAAGGAGCTATTAAAGATACTGTGCCTATTATTGACTTTCTTGGGAAATGAGGTACTGTTGTGCCATAAAAATCTCCTTGTAATACTCCCATATTAACAGTCAAGAAACCTAAACCATGGTTTAGGTTTGATGGTAGACCTGTTTATTACTTGTATAAGCTTTATGTGCTGTTAATGCTTATGTAATATCTAGACAACCTGTAGTACCTAATGTTGCTACAATTATTCCTTCTGTCTCTTGTGAGGCTACCTGCTTTATTGTGATAGATTTATGTTCTGCACTTTTTAGTGTTCTGATTCACCCCTGATTCCCAATACCTGTTTGCTTTTGCCTGGAGCAATAAACAGTGGATATGGTCTCACTTTCTTCAAGGGCATGTCAGAAGTCCAAACTTGTTCTTCCAATTTTGCAGCAAGATCTAGCTTTTATTGTTTTTACAGACTCTGTCCTAATCCAATATGTTGATGATCTTTTGCTATATCACCCACTATCAAGATCTGTTAAGAAGATAGCAACATCAGAGGGGCCATAAAATTGTTGTGTTTACATAAAAGACTATTTTATAGAGAACTCACATAAGGCAAACACTCACATGGAGATCAGAAGAAGTGATGCAGAGACATTCTCAAGAACTCTGGAAAACCTTTGGTATTGATTGTGATTCAAGGGAAATGTACAGAATTATCCAGTGTGGCATACCCGCATTAAAGCAGGGAAAGTAGAAACAGCAATAAAGCTGTCTCAGGCTCTGGATGACTGAAGAAGGGAAGCCACTTCTCTCCCAGAGTTTCTGTCACCAGGTATGCCTTTCAGTTCATAAGAGGACCCATTATACAAGGGAAAATAGATTCAGTTAGGCAAGGATGGGTTATGTCAGGTATCACCCCAGTTACAGCTCATATAAAAGCCACTCATCTAACTTGCCTAGCTTTTATTAGCATGTGTTTTGAGTTACAGCTATCCTTTACCCTACGTTCCTTTTAAGCACTTACAAGTTGATTTTGTTAATATGCCCAAAGCAGGTCATCATAAAACACTGTCTTGCCATTGTTGACCAACTTACTCAGTGGGTTGAGGTGCTCCCTTGTTCTAAAGTCACTGCTGCCTTTGTGACCAAAATTCTGATCAAGAAAATTGTGTCCAGATATGGCCCACCTGCCCACATAGAGAGAGAGTGCCTCATTTCAGTGATTCAGTTCTGTCTCAAGTGTATTCTCATCTTGGTATCACTCCCAAGTTCCACACCCCACATCATCTTCAGAGATCTGACCATGTTGAATGTATGAATAAGAAATTTAAGGCAAATTATGCTTTGAAAACCATTTGAAACGACCTGATATTTTCCCTTTGGCTTTGTTCTATACATGTAACAGACCAAGGTGGGGGTATTACATATTTCTCCTAATGAAATGCTTTTTGGTCACTCTCTACAAGTGCAAAACCTTTTTCCCTACTGTGTACATCATTGCTTGTTGGGGATGATTCTGTTGCCTCCTATCTATAATGCCTACAGAATAGATCAAAACAGCTTTGTGAAACAGGAGTAGTGGTACAAACTGGACCTTTAGATTTTACACTGCATGATTTTATGTCTTGGTGACAATGTTGGCATCAAAAACTTTTAGTGAACTATGGGATTCAATCTGCTTTCAAAATTTGATTGAGTTCTACTTACTCCCACTGCTGTTAAGATTGGAAAGGACTCGTGGATTCACTGATTACACATAAAACCGGTGTCATTTTCTGACTTACGACTCTTGAGTTCTCCTAAAGATTTTTTATAGTCATAATGAGACCGTTCTAGACAGGACTGAACTGCTATTTTCTATATCAGTGTGGGTTGTCTTTGTTTTGGTAGTCTAGATTAGTTTTCTGTTTCTTTGGTTTGTGATGATGATTGAGATATCTGAATACAGATAAAAGTTTCTTTATGCGTCGGTTTCACTTTTGACGTTGGTACCTAACATTTGTCGTGGGGATACTTCACCTCCAGGTGGTAACTGTACCAGCCAGAAGAGGAGCTTAGTTCATACAGGCTATTCTGAAGCAACCCTTTGTTTCCCCCCATATAGCTAGAGATTGTTTGCTTTTATCATGTGGGGAATGAGAAAGATCATGCAGAGTCTAGGTCGTTTTCGCCATATGTCATCGTCTTGGCAGCAGCCTTGTCTTTTGTTCTGGCACCCACCTACTTACTGCAAGCTGAGACAGAAAGGAGAAGGCCTTGTTTGCAAACCTACCATGATAAGCTAGAAATTAGAGAACGGGGTCCTAAATTGGATTTTTGGAAGTCTTCTTTCCCTGATAAAAAGAAGGGAAAATTCATTCACAGCTTCTACTACGAGTTTTTCCTGGAAATGTCGGTATTTCCTGAGAGGAGGTAGTCTGTGTAAAACAGTAAACGGGCCTTCTCCCTCTGTTAGATCCATAGTTCCTGGACCAACGGGTTGTTCTTTTTTTGTTGCTGCTGTTGGTTTTTGTTTTTTAGCAGGGCCTGCATTCCCCCATGCTACTTTAAAACCTACCATGAGTTTTGACTCTAAAACCATTTTTTTGGTTCACTTTTAATGACTTGTATGAATCACCAGAGATAACAATGATCCTAACTCCCCTAGTCCTTTTTTCACAAAACATTTCACTCTTTTAGTTTCCCCCGACAATCTTTCTAGACCAGTGACCGATCCAACCTCAACTCCTCAGCAACCAGGAAAAGTAACAACTCAAAAGCCTTACTCTGTTCCCCATGTGGTAGACGGGCAGACGATAACCTTCCTGTGGATTCCAGTGTCATTAGCAGGGTGATTAGTCATTATTATAACAATATCATTGGAAGTTTATCATTGTTACAAACAGTTCACTCGGCGGAGTCACATGTTCCAAGACTGGCCTCTCTGAAGTAGTTCTTACTAATATAACCAGACACGTGAGTTTGTTCCACATTAAAGAAACTATAAAAGACAGAAGAATGTGTACAGACAAATAAAAGTGACACTGAAACAAAGGGATCAGAACATGAGACTTTTGAAGCACTTCCGAGTATGTTAACCAGTTAAAGTTGGAGAATATGACAATGTAGATCTGAGGCCTGTAGAATGAGAGGCCCATACAAAAGTAGAAAAGGGAGGTCAAAACTGTTCAGCAACCCCGTCCTTGTTGTGTTGGTCTGTTTATTTTCTGTTGCTTGTCTTTTAGGTGATAAGTATCTACCTACCCCAAAGGATATTTTCACAAAGAAGCTCGCTCAGTACTGAGGAGAAGGTGAGAAGTTGATGGTCATAATGGTGAAGAAACCATTGCAGAACAGCATCTTTTCGAATCTATTACACATAGCAGTGTCCTAAAGAATATGGGCGGGGGGGGGCTGGCATTTTTTTGTGCTGGCATAAGGCAAAAAGTTGAATCCCTTAACCTCACTCAAAGCAGCTGTAATAATAAAACAGGAGTTGTTGCTGTCTAACTTTAGCTCTGAGGTAGGCATGTTTTCTTGATCAATTATTCCTGTATGGAAAATTCTTCATTGTCATCCATGGAGGTCATTTCTTCATCTAAGAACAAGTGAGTTTTGAATAATAATATTATTGGTATACATAGCCAGATGGGCCATAAACTACATCAGGCTAAGGCTATAAGGGTGTTGCATTTGTCAGTGAATTCATTGACACACTACTGATCTTTGGTTAACTTTCCCCGTGAGATCATGCCACAAAGAATGGATCAGAATCTTACTTTTGTCAGACCATTTGCACCTTTTGTTTTTGCTAGATGTACTGTAAACAGCAGTTCTCGGGAACCAACTAAATGGGGCCACTTCTGTCTCTATGAAAGTTAAGCCCTTCAGGTATTTCCAGATCAAATTTCATACCCTATCATGTCATAATATGACCTGAATGAATTTTAAATATAGGTTCCCTCTGCTTGGTGTGACTCATCATATACCAGATTTCATTCTGTGTTAACAAATGTAAAACTGAAAAATCTAAAGTTAACATGGGAAGCTCAGTAAAGTGCAATTTATTTTCACCATCCCAGGTGTCAAAAATGTATCTTTCTTTGTGTGTACTTTAACTCAACATTTTAAAGGAAATAATGGCCCTTCCATGATGATATGTGCACGATGTGGGCAGGCAATAGTAATCCTTTAGCTCACACTGGTGTAGGTTATCACTTTTCCATGGATTCTACTTCCTAACTTGGGAATGACTACAGTATTAGATTCTGTCAAGAATTTGCTAAACTTGAAAGACTTGCTCAGGATATATCTGTAGTCATTTAACATACCTCAGCCCCACCATTGTTGGATTAACAGGCAGAAAATGACTCTGTGGTTCACATAGCTATGGAAAATCGAATGACACTAAATATTCTGACTGCTGCACAAAGGGGAGACTGTACCATTATTAATCAGTTCTGTTGTGCCTACATCAGTCATACGGGTGACATTATCACAAACGTTCATGAGCTTCAAAGAATTTTGGATGACACCTGGTAAATAGTACATGAAACTCATATGACCCCAGGTAGTAGGAATTGGTGGAAACCTTCATCTTGGCTTTCTTGGATTACTTCTCTGTTTTAAGGTGATGGAATCCTCTCCTTTATTCTCAGATGGGTTCTAACTGTCCTGTACGTTATTATTCTTTTTTTGGATGTGCTGCTATTCCTCTTTTGTTCTCGAGGAGGACCATAACATCAGGGAGGTGATGCCATGACATGCAAGTGGATTGGATTTAAATGAGGGAGGGCAGTGCAAAGTTACCAGCCTCATTTTCTCCTCTGGAGCCATCTGGGTCCAGTGGCAAGATATAGATCAGAACAATTAGAGATGGCCCAGGAAGCTGCAGGGGACCTTGGCCTTTTCAAGCTTTGGCAGGTCTTAGTTTGATTGAGGCAATGCCCATTCAGTGATTAAGGCTTAGTGTGCATTAATTGTTGTAGTACATGTGTCTCTACGTTGACCTCAAGATTGGATTCAAAATTCTGCTATGAACATTGATTACTATTTTTTCTTATCTTTACCAGCAGAAACTTTTCTCTAGCTGGCCCAGAAATAACCCTTTCTAGATATATCTCAAATTATAGATATCTTTTACTTTAAAGGGGACATTGAACTTCTGTCCACCTCTTCAACATCTGACTCCTCTGAACCAGCCTGTGTTCCCTGAGACTCATCCCACTGTTTTTACATATATCTCTTCTCTTCCTTTGAATGTTTTCTGTAGCGTTGGTGGAGATTTTGCTTTTAGATATCATTATGGAGCTTTCTCTTGTGAAAATTGTAAAGTATCTTTTAGCAGAGTTATAGAGAAGCTTCCTTTAACATGTACTACCTTGAATAATAATTGCCTTATTGATAGAGTAGAGTAAGTATACAGCATGCTGTTTACAAAAATGTTGTAGGCTAGGTATGAGAAGAGAGGGTAAGATGACTAGGGTACCTCGTTCTTTTTACCAGTCAGCCTTCTGAAGAACTTAAGCAGCAATCTTTAGAAACTTCTATAATCATCAAGACTATCTCCAATCTATCACTACTACTAAAAATCTAATGACTCACAAATCAAATAGATTGCTTGAGCTCAACCATGATTCTGTTGGCTCCCTCAGAGATCACAATGCCCTAACATAAATGGTTACACAAACTATAGAACAATGGAGTTTTATACCTTCTTTGCTGATCCCTCAGCTGACATGTTACTTTATTGCCCTAAGTAATAAATGATAGTTAATGTTTTTTCATCAGTTTTAATTTTTGACTGTTTGATTATTCAAGTATGATGGCTACTCCAGACTGTGAAGGCATATTGTAAGCTTAAGACACTTAAGGAGAATAGTTAGTTTCTGCTACAGTTACCCCTGTTTTCCTGAGCCTTTGTATGCATCTGTCACGGTGGCCCAGTGATCCTTCATACCCTTTGTCTGTAATGTGGATTGCCAAAAAATTTTGATCTCTGAAATGAGCGAATGAGAGGAGAGCCTTCATCAGGATTCCTTAATTCCTATACCTTCTGTGTCCCAATCTGAATTTCTCCCAATCACCTATCTAGTATTTGGGGATGCTCATTGGTCTTCATTATGGGATTTTTACCTGTCAGGCTTGTGCTACCTTTTTTGGCTGTCATCCATTGAGGAAAAACTTATTTCAACATTTGTGAAACAACTACTTCTCTGTCACTCTCCTCACTAGAAAAGGATTCTCGGTGTGTCATTTGAATGTGTTTTCATTTGAGGAGGAACTTTCCTTCTAGTCTTGCCAATAAGCTTAACTGTTCACAGATCGGCAGTAATAATCTTTAGATGAGCTAATAAAAGTCCTTACAAGGTTGGCCATAATGTCTCAAGTTTCCCCTTTATGATGTCTACTCTGTAGATCTGTGAAAATCTAAGAATGGACTTTATTTGCTGACTCTTGTCTTTGCAGGATTTGACTGTGGCTGATCGTGGCACTGTATTCCAAAGGAGGATGAAAACCTTGCCTTTTTTTAATCTACCACTCTTCCTGACTTGGTCTGTATTCCTCCTCTCTTGCCTTACCTGACCAACTACACTCCTGGAGAGTCATCTTAACAGGTCACAGGTTTTCCTTCAACCTCGAGACCATCTTGCCTTGTATCAGTAGGAGTCTCCTCATGGCACTTGGTGTTTTCTTTCGTGGTCTGCTGTAGGTTTTGTTTATGGTTATCATCATGGGGCCCTGTGTTGTGCCAACTGTGGGTATTTCTTTAGAACTGGAGTGCAGATGGACAACATTCCCAGGTACAAAACAGTAATGATGGCCCCATCACCGTGATAATCCAGCTAAATTGTCCAGCATGTCACTTGAGGTGCTTCCTTAAAGGCAGGTGTGTTGAGTTGTGCAGAACACCTCACAACTGCTGAGTGTCTCTCATGCCTAGGGGACTTGACTCACAAACAATTGCCTGGTTGTGAACATGAGGAGGATAGCCCCGTTACTGCCCCTTAACCAATGCTTCCTCATTTCAAGCCTCTTGTCTTCTGCTTTGCAGCTACCACTGAGCCCAGCCCCTAGCCAATCATAGGAGTTCCTCCACTTCTGAAGAAACTTCCCAAGGAATTGCCAAAGTCTATAAAACCCCCCAAATGCTGAGAATAGGGACCCTTGACAAAGAAGAAAGTCTAGGATCCAATTGTTTAGAGACCATTGGGATCCCTAATAAATTAATCATTGCTCAGAGCTCTGCTTCAGTGGCATTTTGTTACAGATTTGAATTTTGTGGCCCACAATTTTCTAACAAGACAAATGATAAGGTATATACTGGAAATAAGATCTGTTAGGAGGCTTTTGTGATTGTCCAGGTATGAATGAAGTGGTCAATCCTAAAAGCAGGGTACTGGCAATGATGTGGGAAAGGAGAGGAAGATCACAAGAGGCATCTTGAAAGAAGAATCAACAGGAAGTGGAACATTCTTAATCTGGTGAAAATCCTGGAAACTGAGGAATTAAAAAAAACACAGCAAAGTCAAAATATGTGTCTATCTGTAAACAAATATCACCTTTTCCTAAATTTAACTTAAACACAGATGTTATTCAAGGAGTCGGTTTTTTGTTTTGAAATGTTTAGAACTAGTCAATAATCATTTATTAAGTACCTACTCTGTGTTACACACTGTGGGACTTTAAAAAAAGGGCAGATCCTGCCCTCAAGGTGATATAATAGAGGAAGACAATGCACAAATGGAAGCTGAAAATTGGGAGGGGAAGAAGGACACTGCTGGGAAAGTGTGTGTGCAATGTGGCGAGATGGTGGAAGAGGCAGAAGTCTCAGAGTGGTACAATCAGATGAGAAATGAAGAGATGACCCTGAGTTCCTTCCAGAAATGGAGGTTTTAGAGTTTGTCACTGTACCCTCCAGTCAGTGGGATTGTACATATGTATAAAATATACATGTGTGTATGTATGATGTATCTGAGGGGGATATTTGATCTTGTGTTAATTTTAGTTTGGAGACCTTGGGATTGATTTCTCCTGTAATAACTGAAAACACTGAAAAGGTTTTCAAATATTGATTTAAATATGTGAAAGTGCAACTAGTTTCCCTTTGGAGTTAAATGCAGAATGGGAAAAACATGTGCCATTGATTTTTCAAGGAGAAATGTGAGGGTGAGGAAATGAAATTGGTAACATTTAATACTTAAATATCACTGCTTTGAAAAATATGTCTAAACTTGCATAGTTTTAGTTAAACAACTGGATCTTGTGGTATGTGTATAGTGTTATGTGGGTATTATAAATGTTGTAAGGAGGATACTCAGATGAATATTTTGCAATTAAAATAGCTGTTATTTATTGATGTGGAGGGACAAAAGTGTTCTTTTTGTGATCATTTGAATAAAATAACTCCTGTTTTTTAATAATAATTACTTAATGTTGAGAAATGGGAAAGCTTCCTGAAGGGCTGATACAGTAAGCACAGATCCTACTTTAATTGTGTTTTTCACTGACAGTCTTAATGATAAGAGTTTATCTGGAAAATCTTTATTGCTCAGAAGGAGAAGCAAAAATGTATAGCTAGCTCCTTAGAGTGCGAAAGTGCCAGATTTCTCTAACTTCACTGGTATCTCTTCCAGGTTATTTTGACTCCAGTCTTCTAGGGTTATGAACATCTGGCTTCGTAGGTCATCTAGACCAGAACCAAAACCAGACTTTTATGTAGGCACACTCTGAGGCCGTTTCTATTTGAGTCACAATGAAGGCCATCTCTGCCTCCAAATACCTCTCTATCATCTTGTCCTAGATCTAGAAATACTCACCACTGGAGTAATTCTTCTGTTAAAAGTAAAGGTTCATGTCCAGAAGTCCCCTATTAAAGTACAAATATGCTGTTTGGGAGAAGTAATGTATTAACTTCTTAGCATGATTATCAGATTGACTGGCTTCAGAGAGCATAGTCATCAGGGAATGAAAATCAAGTGAGGTACTTTGTGATGAGAAGGGTCACTGAAGGTAAGCCTGTTGGCATCCTACAGTAGGAACCAGGGATAAATCAGAGGGCATCTGGCAGTTGGAGGGTGCATTGAGTAAGTGAAGAGAGTTCTAGATAAGGAAGTTAACAGACAAACTCAATCTATTTTATACCACACATCTGCCTAGGATTGTCCTGGCCAGTAATAGCCCCTGTGTTAGTTATTACTCAAGATTTTCTTGGTATTTACTTGTCAGGGTACTGTACCAGGATTATTGCCCCAAGTTCTCTACTAAGTAAAAATTCCAGTAATATTCTGCTAAATTAGGAGACAATTACTCATTTCAAGGGAGGCAGAATTAAAAAACTGTACTGGGAATCTGATGATTTGGGTTTTAGCTCCAGCTTAACCACTAGAAGGTTGAGTAGTCCTACCTGTAGACACTTTGCATGTTAATGCTGGACCTTTAAGTGGATCATGTTAATACTGGACCTTTAAGTGGATCACAGAGATTTTGGAGGTTTTTCCTACAGACCCATTTAGTCTATGTATTAATTAGATACTTACTTAGATTTTTGTATTATTTAATATTCTTAATAACACAGTCAGGAACATGGATTTTTGTTTTGTTTTGTTTTGAAGCTTGGGGTTTGAGACTATGAGAGTGAAAGCTAGTTTATGAGAAAAGACTTTCCTTGGTTTACTTTAGCATGGGAGCAGGGATAAGTAGAGAACTTTTGTAATTTTGCTAATTAATGTTGCATACCAACTAGGCTACTTTTAAAACTGGTGAAAAAAACTAATAAGGAAATTAGGCAGTAGCAGATGGAGAAATGGAGAGTTGATATGCTTTCCGCCAAGAATACTCAAGCTGCAGAAGGATAGTACAGTGGCAAGAGCTCTGGGCCTAGAGTTAGGAAGCCCTAAATTCAAATCTGTCCTCAGATACTTACTGGGCTTGTGGTCCTGGGCAACTCACTCAATCTTCAGGCCTGCTTCACATGCTTAACTATGAAATGGGAATAAAAATAACATGTATCTCCCAGGGGTGTTGTGAGGATTGCAGGAGATAATATTTGTGAATGGAGTTTAGCATAATTCTGGCACATTGTGGGCACCTAAAGCTTGCTTCCTTCTTTCTTTTACAGGAAATATTGCTGATATCCTGCATGAAATCTCCAGGTCTGATACGGGGCAAGTCACATAGATTTTCTGGGCCATTTTTAATCGTAAAACTGGAAGGTTGGACTGAAAGATGGAACTAAAAGTTTTCTTCCAGCCCTTAAATTCTGTTATAAGAGAGAGTGAAATATTAGTGAGCACATTAAGTTGCTTATACTTAGGTCATAATGGTTAGCTAGTTTTATCCTCCAGCCCCCTCTCCAGCTCTGACAAGAGACTTGAATGTGCTGTGGCTCTCATTTGGCATCTGACTAAAGTTTACTAGTCCCCTTTCAGTGGTTCTACATTTCTTTTTATGCTTCATGAGTAGTGCTGTGGATTTTTTTCTTTTCACAAATCACTTATTCATCCAACATTTATTGGGCACATCCTATGAGCAAAGCTTTGTTCTGGGCACTAGAGAACACAATAATAAGATATGCTTGCGATTTGTTCACAACCCCTTGCTTCCTCCTGGGTGATTCCCCCACTTCACATTCTTGGTTGAGTCCCCCCATGGGAATGAAATGTCACGGGTTCAAGGTATTCTATCAAATGCTGGAAGGAATGTGGGGAAAATAGGTGTACTAACCAACTGTTGGTGGAGTTGTAAACTGGTCCAATTATTATGTTTTTCTCAAATTTATTTGTTTTCAGTTTTCAACAGTCACTTCCATAAGTTTTAAATTTTCTCCCCTTCTTTTCCCCCTCTCCCTGAAAGAGCATGCAGTCTTATATGGGCTCTACACATACATTCTTATTAAATATATTTTCACATTAGTAATGTTGCATAGAAGAATTAAAATGAATGAAAGTGTGAGTTAAACTAAACAAAACCAAACATAATAAAAGAGAAAATAGTCTGCTCCATTCTGTGTTCCAATTCCATACTTCTTTCTCTGGATGTGAAAGGCATTTTGCATCAAGTCCTGTGGAAATTTTAAGTCCTTGCACTGCTGTGAAGGGCTAGGTCTACCAGAAACAGTCCTCACACACTGTGACTGTTACTATGTATAATGTTCTCGTGATTCTACTAACTTTACTCAGCATCAGTTCATATAAGTCTATTCAGGTATTTCTGAAGTCTGCCTGTTCATAGTATTCCATTACATTCATATACTACATACTTGCTCAGCCATCCCCTCAGTTTCCAGTTCTTGGCCGCCACAAAAAGAGCCGCTATAAATATTTTTGTACATGTTAGTCCTTTTCCCATTTCTATGATCTCTTTGGGATACAATCCTAGAAGCAGGTATTGCTGGGTCAAAGAGTACACCCATTTTTGTAGCCCTTTGAGCATAGTTCCCAGTTGCTCTCCAGAATGGTTGAATCAGCTCACAGCTCCACCAATAATGAATTAATTAGTGTTCCAACTCGCCCACATCTTTTCCAACATTTATCATTTTCCCATTCTATCATACTGGCCAATCTGATAGGTGTGATGTGGTACCTCAGAGTTGTTTTGATTTGTATGTCTCTAATCAATAGTGATTTAGGACATTTTTTTTCATATGACTATAGATAGCTTTAATTTCTTCCTCTGAAAACTGCCTATTCATATCCTTTGAGTATTTATCAATTGGGGAATGACTTGTAGTCTTGTAAATTTAACTCAGTTCTCTATATATTTTAGAAATGAGGCCTTTATCACTAACACTAGCAAAAATTCTTTCCCAGTTTTCTGCTTCCCTCCTAATCTTGATTGTCTTAGCTTTATTTGTGCAAAAACTTTTCAATTGAATGTGATCAAAATTATCCATTTTTCATTTCATAATGTTCTCTATCTCTTGTTTGGCCGTAAATTCCGCCATTCTCCATAAGTCTGACAAATAAACTACTCCTTGCTCTCCTAATTTGTTTATATTATCAGTGTTTATACCTAGATTGTGTACTGGTATATTTATACTGGTATATTTATTCTGGTATATGGTGTTAGATATCGGTCTATGTCTGGTTTCTGCCACACTGTTTTCCAGTTTTCCTAGCAGTTTTTGTCAAAGAGTAAGTTCTTATTCCAGAAGCTGGGATCCTTGAGTTTATCAAACAGTAGACTGCTATAGTCATTGACTACTGTGTCATGTGTACCCAACCCATTCCACTGATCTACCCTTCTATTTCTTAGACAGTACCAAGTAGTTCTGATGATTGCAGCTTTATAATACAATTTAAGATCTGGTATGGCTCAGCCATCTTCCCTAGCATTTCTTTTCATTAGTTCCCTTGATATTCTGGACATTTTGTTCTTCCAGATGAATTTTGATATTATTTTTTCTGGTTCTATAAAATGTTTTTTGGTAGTTTTATTGTTATGGCACTGAATAATTAAACTAATTTAGGTAGACTTGTCCTTTTATTAAATTAGCTTGACCTACCTACAAGCAACTGATGTTTCTCCAGTTATTTAGATCTGACTTTATTTATACGAAAAGTGTTTTGTAATTGTGTTCATATAGTCCCTGGGGTTGTTTTGGCAGGTAGACTCCCAAATATTTTATAGTGTCTACAGTAACTTTAAATGGGATTTCTCTTTCTATCTCTTACTCTTGGGCTCTGTTAGTAATATACAGAAATGCAGATGATTTATGTGGGTTTATTTTGTATCCTGCAACTTTACTAAAGTTGTTTATTATTTCAAGTAGTTTTTTTACTTGATTTTCTAGGATTCTCTAAGTGTATCATCATATTGTCTGCAAAGAGTGATAACTTAGTTTCTTCTTTGCCTATTCTAATTTCTTCTATTTCTTTTTCTTCTATTATTGCTAACGTTAATATTTCTAGTACCACATCGAATAACAGCCATGATAATGGGCATCTTTGTTTCACCCCCAATCTTATTGAAAATGCATCTAGCTTATCCTCATTACATATAATGCTTGCTGATCATTCTAGGTAGATACTACTTGTTATTTTAAGAAAGGCTCTGTTTATTCCTATGCTTTCCAGTGGTTTTCAGTAGGAACAGGAGTTGTATTTTGTCAAAAGCTTTTTCTGCCTCTTTTGAGATAATCATATGGTTTCTGTTAGTTTTGTTGTTGATATGATCAATTATGTTGATAGTTTTCCTAATATTGAACCAGCCCTACATTCCTGGTATAAATCTTACCTGACCAAAGTATATTATTCTTGTGATAAGTTGTTGTAATCTTTATGCTAATATCTTATTTAAAATTTTTGCATCTGTATTCATTAGGGAAATTGGTCTATAATTTTCTTTCTCTGTGCTCTTCCCAGTTGAGGTATCAACATCATATTTGTATCATAAAAAGAATTTGGTAGGACTCCTTTACCACTTTTCCCAAATAATCTATATAGTATTGGAATTAACTATTCTTTGAATGTTTGATAGAATTCAGTTGTAAATCCATCTAACCTGGAGATTTTTTCCTTGGAAGTTCATTGATGACTTTTTCAATTTCTTTTTCTATAATGGGGTTATTTAAGTATTTTACTTCCACTTCCGTTAATCTGGACAATTTATATTTTTGTAAATATTCATCCATTTCACTAAGATTATCAAATTTATGGGCATATAGTTGGGCAAAATATTTTCCAATTATTGTTTTAATTTCCTCTTCATTTTTGATATTGGTAATTTTGTTTTCTTCTTTCTTTTATAAAAAAATCAGATGGATGGTCCATGTATTCTGGAGAGCAATTTGGAACTATATCCAAAGGATTATAAAACTGTGCATACTGCCCAGCAATACCATTATTAGGTCTGTATCCCAAAGAGATCAAAGAAAAAAGGACAAGGACCTATATATACAAAAATATAGCAGTTTTTTGTTGTGGCAGAGAATTGGAAATTGAGAGGATGCCCATCATTTAGGGAATGGCTGAACAAGTTGATGGAAAATTATTTGTTATGCTTTAAGAAATGATGAGGGGAATGGTTTCAGAAAAACCTGGGAAGACCAATATGTATTAATGCAAAGTGAAGTGAGCAGAACCAGGAGATCATTGTACACAATAACAGCAATGTTGTAATGGCATTCTACGTTCTAAGTGAGAGACTTAGCTACTCTAATCAATACAGTTCTCCAAGACAATTCAGAAGCACTCATATTGAAAATTACTTTCTATCTCAAGAGAGAGAACTAATGAACTGAGTATAAATTGAAGCATAATTTTCCCACTTTATTTTTTTTTGCTTTTTTCTTCCTCCCATCATGGCTAATATGGACTAATGGCTAATAACCAGACACAGTACATACTCAACTAAAATAAAGTCATCTCTTGGATTAGTATTGTTATAAAATACCTTTCCCATAAACCTTTGGTGTACCTTCCCACAAGTATATATAATGTCTGTGAGCAGAGGGTATGCACATAGAATTTATAAGCACAGATGCATAAGTATAGGGAACAGATATGGCCAGGGTATGTGGGAAGACATGCTATGTAAGCTTTCAGTGCTGCAGCATTGTATATTTCTTCTTGCTGCTTTTGGTTGGTGACAAGAGACTTATAGTTTCTTCTAGACTGTTCTGCTAGAAGCTGCTCCAGCCAGCTGCTTCTTGGCTGTACACTGATGGTTGTTGTCAGACACTGCCTGGCTGTGGCCTCCACTGTCTTCAGCTTCTCAGTCAATTGAAATGTTTGGCTGGAATACTGCTGTGCCCTTTCAAAAAGAGAGGGAGCCCTAAGACCAGCAGAAACCTCCCCAGTTCTTTCCCCCTTAGAATCTGGACAATGAGACCTCCCTCCCATTTCCTGCGCAAGAAATTCTCAGGTCTAGACTCCAACCTCTCTGTAAACTGTCAGGATATTTCCATTATGCCTGGAAGTGTAGCTTCTTTTTTAGATGACGTCCTAGTACAGGGCTAGTTCCCTTTAGACAGAGGCACCACCATCAGTGGTTCTTAACTTGGTGTCTATGAACTTACTTTTTAAAAGATTATAAATTCAAATATAATTTGTTCCCTTTATACTCATATGGATTTTATTTTATGCACTTAAAAATGCTATTCTGAGAAGGGAGCTGCAGATTTCACCAAACTTCCAAATGAGTTCATGACAAAAAATAGTTCAGAATCCCTGCCCTAGTTTATGGTAACTATCCACAACAGTTCTTTTAAAAATATTTATTTTTATTCTGAAATCAGCAAACACTAAATAAAATGTGTATTTCCACATGTAGTAGAACAAAGATATGAGTAAGGCTACAAGTCTACTATGAACAGTTTGCTTTTCCTGTGTGATAAATCCAAATGTAACTTTCAAAGCTGTATTTGCTTATGTATTTCCTTTTTTTCTGTAGTAAAAACAAAAAAAGCTTCAGTTTTCCTCTTTTCATTCTTTTTTATTTATTACCAAGGCCTATAGATTTTACATTTGTAACATTTCTTGTATATTCTTTTTTTTGGCACTGCCACCATCCTGGTACAAACTCTCATCATGTCTCACATAGACTATTGCAATATCCTTCTAGTTGTTCCCTTGCAAAAGCAATCTCCTAACTCCATTCCGTCCTCTAGTCCATAAGGGCCCTTAGCTTTTCTAGGTAAGTATATGGTGAAGGACTTGGTGACTTATGTAGTATCAGAAATCCACCAAATCTGAGAGGCTTAGACTTCATGTATCTTTTTTTATTCCCCTGGATGACCAGGAAGCTGTGCCAGGAAAGCTGGAGCCAAGCATGTCCTAGGGACAACTTGGTTTTCTTTTAGGTAAAGCTAATCCCTAAGGATTGGGGGAAGTGAAAGGACTTGGGCCTTACCGTCTTGTGGAGAGTGGGGAGTGGGGAGAAAGAAGCTGCTTTTGGGAAATGCTGTCCCTATCATATAGCCTGTTCACATGAAGATATATCTTTTAGGTTTTTCTTTATATTAGGTCTTCATTTGTCTCTTTGCAACTTCATTTTTCTTAGTTCTTCTCTCTGGGGCCAAGCAAAACAAATCTCATCCCTCTTTCATGTGGCATATCCCTTAGAACAACTTTATACCTAAAAAAAGTTGTCATGCCTTCTCTAAGATAATTTTTTTTCTCCATCCCTAGTGCCTTCAATTGGGTTTTCATGTGGCTCTTTACAATCCCAGTTGTGTTTTTCTGGATGAGGGTGTATAGTTTCTATTTATCTGTAAAATGTGATATTTGGACCTGACTATTCCTAAGAGTATTTTTAGCTTTAAATCTTGACCCTATGATCCTAAGTAGATAATATAGGTTTTATTATTATTCCTTACTAGGTGAGAAAACTTAAACTTGGGGGTTAAAGCAAATTTCCCATGGCTACGTTGTTAGAAGGTATCAGGGACATATGAGATATTCAGGGAGGACTAGCACTCTAGAGTAAGGGATTGCTGAGCCCTTTTCAGGGTTGCTCATCCATCTTTCACTCAACTCTTACCTGTGGCTGTAGCTTGTGCAGTGGTTCACACCTCAGTAAAACTGTCTTGACAGATGAGCTGAATCAGGTTGAGTGTAACTAAGAGACCTCAGATCATTGCTGAGTTAGGATATGAGGCATTCCATGCATGTGAAGACTTCTTCCAGTGGAATGAAGTAGGCACAATAAGAGTGCTTAGAACTTGATCAGACATTGAAGATGCCAAGGTCATCAAATGCATCCTGATTTTCATCTTGCTATTGGACTTTGATGACCCTGGAAGAGAGAGTGCAGCAGATGACTTTGTACAATACTTCCTTACTTAGAACAGCTCATGTGCAAGTCAAGATATCACCCTATGACGTGATGTCATCAGTTCTTTGCAAAGATGATAGTGGGTATCATAAAAGGGGGCTTAAACTTAAGTCTTCTGACAACATCAAATGGTGCCAAATAACTGCTTTCAGAGTATCACTTCTGCTGTACTCTTCCATTCTGGTCTATAGTCCCTTCTTCTATGGTTGTTTATGTCTAATATGGAGCACATTTTAGAGGGTACCAACACAAGTAGTTAAAAATTCTTATGTAGCATGTAAATATCTTCTGTTTCCAGTGTTTCTACTGTGGTTACTAGTTAGAACAAATTCTGAGTGAATGCCAATGTGGAGGTGAAGGCCAGTCCAATAGGGTTGTATAATTCTCCTATATACTACAAAATTTGAAGATCAAAGGTTAGACCATCACAGAGCATCTTGTTCAAAATATTCTTCAATTCTATTAAAGCATAACATGGAGAGAATAAGGAAAGTAATGAAAAATTATCTTTAGAGTTGAAAGACATAAAGAGAAGAAAATTAAACATATTCATCACTAGGGAATTCGCATTAGGTCCTAAATTGTGGTGAGTAATTCAATTTGATGTTTTAAATCAAATATCTCAAGTTTAAAAGTACTTGGCTAAACATATTCATAGTATAATTTTGACAAGAGCATATAGAAATACATTTTATTTAGAAGAATATTTTATTTTATTCCCTTAAGTTTGGAATCTATGTCCTATGAATTTGAAATGCCAGTGTGTGGGAGCATGAGAAATGGTTGTTTTTCAAAGTGGAAAATAGCCTCATTGAAACAACAATACTGCCATCATAATTTTACCCATGCCATATCTGTGAAGGTTAGGACATTCACAGATGACCCGATTTAGAAAATATGAGGCTAACCATCTTTCAGGAGTTCTAATTTCCTGCCCAAATTAAATAGTGGGGTCACTATGTACTTAACCCAATGTAACATTAAAAACAGTGAAACATTTGTGAGCCGGAGAAAATAGATTTCCCTGGGGTCTCAATGAACAATTTGGACTTGTGAAAGAACTAATTTAGAGGGAAGGGAAAGTTCTTTGGCCCCATTAGATAAGTGAATCATCCTGTTATGTTTGATAAATCAAAAGTTGGCTTTGGGGGTGTGAGAGATGTTTCGAAGGGAAAATCACCAGTCCTTAGCAACAGATTGGATATGGAAGGTGAGAGTGAGGAGTTGAGGATGACACTTGGGTTGGTGAGGTTGAGCGATTGGTAGGAAAATGGTATCCCCAATAGTAATGGAGAAAGTAGGATGGGGGAGAGAGGGCTTGTGTGTGTGTGTGTGTGTGTGTGTGTGTGTGTGTGTGTGGTTGGGGGGTAAAGTATGAATTTAGTTTTGAACATGTTGAGTGAGACATATGCAAGCAGTTGGAAATATCATACTGGAAGTCAGTAGAGATGTTAGGACTGGGTAAGTAAATTTGAAAATCATTGGTACAGAGGTGATCATTGAATCCATGGGAACTGATAAGAGCACCAAGTGAAATGATATAGAGGGAGAAGAACCAGAGGAACTAGTATCCCAAAAACCTAGAGAGGAGGGGTATCAAGGATAAGAGGATTAACTTGGCCCCCGCCAACCCACTCCAGTGGTGACTTGGGTCAGAGGCACATGCTTCATGGGCTCAAACTCACCTTACCTGAGAGGGAACTTCCCGGCCCTAGCCTCTGTTTTCTATCTCTCTTTTTCAAAGTTTTAACTTGGTTGGCTCAAGAGATGGCCACATCTGAGGCAGGGTGTGCTGGAACCAACTCCAGTAGGCTACTGTGGGGAAACTTGAGACTGGCCTTCTACATCCTCAGGTGAGGCCTTTTAACTGATTCCAAATTTCACAGAATAAATCCTTTCCTTAGGGGGATTTGTTCTGTGAAATTTCGATTCAGTCAGAGAGTCACACTTGAGACTTAGGGGGTCACATGTGGCCTTGAGGCCCCAGGTTTCCCATTTGTGCTCTAGATCTAAGGAAGTGTGCTAGCACATTCATAATCTGAGGACAGAATCTATGGCAGAGGCAGAAAGATTCTTACCCATATGACCTGAGAGGGAAATCTTTGAGCTATTTTGTCCTGAACCCCAATCTCCTAATTAAAGGAGGGAAATATCCTCTAGCAATTGCCGCCAAGTTTGAAAGTTTAAGCAACTAGTATATTTTTGACAGGAGGAGAGTTTCTTGAGCAGTGTACTTCTTGTGAAGAGAAGTGGATTCTTTAGTACCCACTTCTGGGAGAAGATTCAGAGAGGAACTAAAGTCATGACATGGGGAAACGAGATCTGGACTTGGTTCTCTTCTATGACTGAATTATTTTGATGTTGTAAGTCCGGTGAGAGGGGGGAGATGCCTTTTATCTATATATTCTATTTGGACAAAAGAAGGAGTCACTGAAATGTCCAAGTTTTGTTTATCTATCCACCCTCAGTGTATTTCCTTTCTTAATGAGTCCAAGCTCTCAGAGTGTTATCATAAGGTTGAATGTCTATATGTTCTCTGTGGTATTAAAGTGGTACCCATGAGATTTACATGTATGATTATCTGTAACCTAACTTCCAACTGTCTACTACCTTCTTCCATCAAGATGGTTGGGTTTTGCCCTGCCTTAAGCTTATTACTCTTACAGGACTGGTTAGGTCATGTCACTGTGTCGTAGTCCAGGGGTAGATGATTTGCTGGTACATCTGTTCATTGCTTTGATATCATCTCATTAAATTGAAATTAGCAGTTGGATCATTGTAACAACTTGAAATAAGTTCACTTCTTGGAAAGAGGTATCAAGGAAGAATGTAAATTAAAAGCTTGAAAAAAAAGAATCTTAGAAGAGACCTTAGAACTTATTTTTTAATTAGAGATAATTCCTTTATTTTACAGGTGAGGAAACTGAGACCCGCAGAGATGTGCAGAAGACTGCACAATTTTTAAGTGGCAGACCTTTGATCCAAAGCGAGGTCTTCTGTTTCTCAGGTCAGTATCCTTTCCATTTCATCAAATTGTTTTCCTTATTCAAAATAACTAAATTCTTTCATCTTTTCATACAATCAATGCAATTTTAAAAAAATCAAATGAACTAAATCGTATAGGATCAGTTTTGCCACTTAGTTTCAAGTGGTTGACTTCAAGTTCTACTTTTTAAAGTGGTTTTGCTGCCTGACTATAGAGTCAGAGCCACTAAGTACCATGGGAATGATTATCACTACCAGGCCAAGGATAGATTTTTAAACTTTTCTTTCCCAGAGTGGAAAGGTCTATGTGGTTTATGTGTCAGTGCTTTCCGAAATGTCTGTACACCCACTTAGCCTTGGATTCTCTGTGATGTTAAAATTATAGAATCTACTAGTTTGAAAGGAATCTTGGGACAAAGAAACTCCCAGAGGACAAGGTTCATGTCTTACATTTCCTTTTTATCCCTCATAGTGCCTGGCATGGCATCTATTGGATAAGTAAATGATATTATTGAAAAGAAATACAGAGTGATGAGACATATTTTGGCCAGACAAAGTGTCTGACAAGGAAATTTGGCTCTTTTTAGGGTACTGGTGATTTCTGGTCTTTGCTGTTTTGTTTGTTACTTATATAAAGAAGCTACTAGGTAGTGTTTATACACTATGATTTCAAGATCTTGTGGTGTCTAGGGCTTAGAAATGAAAAGAACCACCATTGCAACTGTCATCCTGTGTTCAGATACCATTTGAGGGCATGTCTGAGACATTTTTGAGCTCTGTAATACTTTGTTTCTATACTGGGCCTTGAGACAAATATATTTCTGACTACACCCAAACTGAGAAATGTTCCATTCTCTGGCTTGAGTGAGAAACTGAAGATTTTCTCTCTTCATTGAAATATCTGTCAAATAACAATACTAGATTTCTAGCTAATGTGCTTTACGTATGTAATAACATTTGATTTTCACACTAGCCCTGGGAGGTAGGTGGTACTGTTATCCCCATTTTACAGATGAGAAACCTGAGGTAGGCAATGGTTAACTGACTTGCCCAGGGAAACACAACTATTAAGTATCTGAGGCACATTTGAGCTCTGGTCTTTTTGTTTTTTTTGTTTTTTTTTTTATTTTATTTTTTCATATTTCTCACATTTCTTTTTTTTTCTTTTTTTATAAATTTATTTAACTTTTACATTCATTTTCACAAGATTTGGGGTTCAAAATTTTCTCCCCATTTGTCCCCTCCCCCCTCCCCGATACACTGGACATTCTAATTACTCATATCACCAATCTGCCCTCTCTTCTATCATCCCTCCCTTCCCTTACCCCATCTTCTCTTTTGTCCTGTAGGGCCAGATAACTTTCTATTCCCCATTATCTGTATTTCTTATTTCCTAGTAGCAAGAACAATACTCAACAGTTGGTCCTAAAACTTTAAGTTCCAGTTTCTCCCCATCCCTCCCTTCCCACCCATTCCCTTTGGGAAGGCAGGCAATTCAATGTAGGCCATATCTG
>CM053770.1:622406653-622605493 GCA_028658325.1 Potorous gilbertii | reverse complement strand
GAGTGTGATAAGGTTAAATGTAGAGAGAGTAACTGAGTTACCAATTACCTTGCTAGTGGTTTCCTGAGGCTCATCTCTTTGCTCAAGATGTCTTTCTTGTTGTTCCCTGAGTTCCCGTTCTAAGCGGCTAATTCGACCTTCATACTGTGATTTAAGAGCAGTCATACGCACATCCAACTCATCCTTCTGTTGATCTAATGCACCATTTCTTTGTTTAAGCTCTTCATTTTCTTTAGTTAGTTGATCTTTGACACCTGAACAAGTAGCACCACATTATAACTTTTGTACCAAAAGGGTAGAAATGAAGAATATTAACTCAAGAGCCAACTTCTATAGTCCTTTTGTACACTTTTGCCAAGTTACTTATTAAATTTAGGGATATCTTTTTTTCTAAATGAACCTCATCTATCTTCTATTTATCTCTACTGTCAATAGTTTAATAGTAATCTACATTTGTCTAAAATCAGTAGACAATTACATATTAGGGTGCTAGTTTTCAATTCGAATATATAAAATGAAAACAAGCAAAGGATCTGTCTTCAGCATGGAAAATTCAGGTTGGGAGAATGAAGACTGTAATCTAGCTATACTTTTGTAGGCAAATTTTAGAAAGTTGTGTGAGGCATGCAGATCTGATCTGCTCAGGTTCACAAGGCTATAATGTGACAAAGGCTAGATCTGAACTAAAGTATCTGTGACTCAGTCCAGCACTCTATCCACTGTCAGGTTGCTTCTTTAATAGACACCCCCGCAAGGATAAACGTATCTAAGTGGTCAGGAAAGGCTGAAACAATAAAAACCATGGAGACAAGTATTATGTTCCCATATATACGTACTAGGAAGTTTGGTGGTACAGTGGATAAAGCAGTGGGGGCCTGGAATAAAAAGACCTGGGTTTGAATCTGGCTTCAGATACTTCCTAACTTTGTGAGACTGAGCAAGTAATTTCACCAGGCTGTCTCGGTTTTTCCATCTACAAAATGGGACTAATAATAGCAGCTACCCTACCAGGGTTGTTGTGGGGATTAAATGAGATAATATTTGGAAAGCCTTATTGTTCCTATTAGACCAAAAACTGCAATCCCATTCATAAGCCAAAAAACTCCATTTTCCAATGAATTCAATGAAATGACTTCTTGTATTTGAAAAGTATCACTATTCTTGTGGAGAAGATGGAGGAATATGGCGCAGATAACATAACTGGATGGATTCATAATAGTAGAAAGAGTACTGGTTCTGGAGTCAGAAAACCCAAGTTCAACTTCTATTCTTCTACTCCTCTAACTTGGTTAAGTCATTTAAACCTTTTGGGATCATATTTCCTCTTCTATAAAATGACAGGATTGTGGCCTCAGTGACCTGAGGGCTCTTCCTGTTCTAATTTTTGCTATTTGTAGTCAGGATTCAAGGAACAGTTATTAATGATTTAATGTCAACTTGACAGAGGGTCTCCAGGGGAGAATCCATTTATGCTACTCATAGCCCTGTGCTATTTAAGATTTTTATCAATACCCTGGATAAAGGTATAGGAAGTATAATCATCAAATCTGTAGATGGCACAAAGTTGGGAGGAATGGTTAACATACTGATAGAATCATGACCTCCCCCCCCCCACCCCACCCCATCCAAATTCAAGATGTTTAAAGCACTGGGCAGAATCTAATAATATGCAATTCAAGAGGCATTAATGAATGGGCAGTCTTACATTTCAGTTAAAAAAATAAATCAACTTTATAAGCACATTAAAAAAAAAGGCAAGCCTGGTTAGATAGCCATTTTTCAGAATATGTTCTGGAGGTTTTAGTGGACTGCTGACTCACTAAGTCAGCAGACTAACACAGCAGGCAAAAAAGTGAATTTGATTTTGGGCTGTATTAAGAGAGTCCTAACTTTCAGGTAGAAGGAAACTGTTAAGCTGAAGAGCACTGAAGTATGGTAAACAAAAGAACAGTGAAAGGCCTTGAGTCCATGTCTTATAAAGATCAGGTGAATTGTGTCACTTAGTTTATACAAGATTTCAGGGGACACAATAGCTATCCTCAGGCACTATCATGTGGAAGAGTTACATTACAGAGGAGATTCAAGTATAGTTTGTATTATATAACTGATGAGAAGCCTTCTAACCCTCAAATTCTGTCATGTATCTTTTACTATAAATACCTACCTATAGCTAACATTTACAAGTTCACTAAGGATATACTGCTTAGAAAGAAAATACTCCCACCCATCCCAATCCAACCAAAAACCAGGCTATATTTTACAAAGGAAAAGGCATGATTCTTTGGAAATAGGATGGAAGGAAAACCCTGAACAAGAGAAACGGTTCATGTCTCAGGATAATATCAAAGATATAGCCAAGTTAATAATAGAGGGGAACAACCTCACAAACGCTGTATCAATTTACTGATTAGTATAAGTATTTGTTAGTAATGAAATAATACAAATTAATTAGGATGATAGGTAAAAAAGAAGTGTTATGCTGATCAAATCCTGCTATACTCCATTTCCCCATCTACCTTGATTTTGATAAAACGAAACTTTAGAACAGAAGAGTTCATTGGAGATAATTAAAATAGGATCTGGCTCTCCCTAGGCTTGGTAGGCTACTGATTTTGATGGGTTAAAGGGTACCTTTTACTTTAGAAGTTACAAGAAAACAAGGAATTATGTCTTGATTCAGGTTATCACTTCACTTTGACATTAGTCAAGATTTGATCCTGGTAGGATAGAGAAGTATCGCTAGGTCTCCCATTATTAGCTATGGGTAGCTAGAAACTGTATAGTAGTAGGGGATGACCAATGTCAAATGCAAGGGAAAAGTACTTTGTAAATAGTGAGGTTAAGATATGAATTTAAATTCTTATCATCCCTGGCCAACATTATCTTCAAAAGTCATCAATCTGGAAATTAGTTTTTTTACTGAAAAATCTCAATTTCTATAAGACCACATCTTCAGGAATTAATACAACTTATCAAGTAAAACAACATTTATTCAGGAAGTACTATATGTGAAGAGCTATCAATTTTGTACACATGACATTCTAAGTAAATTTTTATGAAGTGGGGATAGTTAAAAATCACTTCATCTTCTATTTGCTCATCTCCAATCACCACTCCAAATACCTAAGCTGCATACTGGCAAAATGTATGTAGAGCTTTGCTGTGATTACTATAAATTTCAAGTTCCAATAAATATAGGGATGGCTTTACCAGCTAAATGTGCCAGCTTTGCTTTGGCTGCAACAAGAGCCTTTCTTGTTTTGTCTTCCTTCTCAGTCATATGTTGCCGCAGCTGCTCCTCCTGTGTAGTTCTGTCTTGAAGATCTTGATGAAGACGTGAGAGTTCAGACTGAAGCTGAGTTATCTGTTCCTGAAGATTTCTAGCTTCAGCCTCTTTTTCAGATATCACCTAAAGAAAAAAAAAAGAACTTTAAATAAAAGTAGCTAGCTGGAGAAAAAACAAGAATTGCCAAACCTCAAAGAGACTTGCAAACCTTATAATCAATACAAACTGTCATTACTTAAAATGAACACATGCCAATGAACCAAGTAAATGTGTTTGGTACATACCTCCGAATAGATCTGTAGGTATATAAAATGATTCAAGTAATTATACAAAGAAAGCCAATGTTTTCATGCAGTTGAGTGGTACAGTGAGTGAAACAGAACTGGACTTGGAGCCAGACAACCAATCCTAGACCAACTCTAGCTTTGTGACTGGGCAAATAAAACCCTCAGGTTCCTTATCTGTAAAATGCAAAGCTGAACCAGATGCTCCTTAAGGGTTTCCTCAAAATCAAAATTTAATGATTCTACAACATGTCACTACCTTATGAAATAAGGGTATGGAAAATGACAAGGTTTATGATGTCATTATGAGGTAGATAAATTACTGTCACCACTGTACACATAACCATGTACTCCTTACATTCTCAGGAAGAGCTGCGACTAATAGCTCTAATCTACTCTTCTCTTATACCTACCTTCTGAAGGTTCTCTATTTGATTCTCTAGGGATTTTGTTTTTATTTCAGCTTGGTTCAGAGTTTCTTTGAGTTCTTGCACTTCATGTATAGATACTTGCTGTTCCAAAAGCTCTCCAGAAGACTGAGAAGTTTCCATGACCTAAGAACATGACACTGTTTATTAAGTATCAAGAAAACACAGAATATAGTACATGATAAAGGGAATATGTCTATGCTTCCTGACCTTAGGGTTTAAAAACAAAGTCTCAGAGGTAATTCAGATACAAATGAGATAAAAAAGGGTTAAGGCATTTCTGCACTGCTCAGATTATGTTCTTGTTTGTAGCAAATATTAAACTACATTCCATTTCTTAACAGATGTATATACATAACTATCTATAGAGATTTGTTTGCATGTGTGTAAAACAAACTTAAATTTTTAATGATTTACAGGGAGGCAAACGGAATGGCAGGAAAACCATCAATAAATGCTTCCCAACACCTGTTCTGAAACATTATTTGTAACTAAGATTCTTTGGGTCACTATTCAAATGAAAAAGTCACATCCATTCAAGTTTATATCTTCATCTAAGAATCTGAAACTACTGACTAATCCATGTATTTCCATCAATAATACATAAAAATTAGAGAGGATTAATTACATTAAGATTCAACTTTATATTTTCTTAAATAGTCACCTTATCATGTTGTGCCTTCAGTTCTTCATACTGAGTCTTGTATCTTCTTCCAATTTTCTTGACTTGAGTAATAGTTTTGACTTTTTCTTGTATATCAGCTACTTTGGCTTCTAAGTCCTTCTGGAGAGCTTCTTTTTCAGTTCTCATTTTATTTAACTCTTCCCTTAAGTTCTGGATTAAATTTTGGCTAGTGGTCAAAGATGCATTTGATCTAAATGAAAAAAAAACCCACACAAACTCATGTATATCTTGTTGGGAGAAACAATATAAAAATAAAACCAGTGTTAAACAAGTTAATTTAAATTGTTCATATTTTTCTACTGCACAATTTTAAGTGTAAGTTTAACAGTTAAAGCATAACAAAATGTCCTTTTAAAAACATAGTATATTTTGTCTGATTAGCTCAAGGGATATTATAAGTAGGTAACAGCAGTAAACGCTAAGCATTGTTTATTTTAGGATACAAAAAGATGGTCAAACAGTAAAAGAAAACTTAAAAGGCATAGCACTGAAAATGATGAGGAAAGCCACAACACAGTGGAGATCTTATGGCTTTATTTTCTCTTTAGATAGACGTATTATTAGCAGAGAGCTCCTACAGAAAGGAGGGTTAAGTGGCATAACTTATTTAGAAGTTTCTTTTCAAGTAATAGGTTAAACTTAGAACTTCTTTCCACTATACCTTGCAATTTCAGCTTTAAGTCTCCCAGTTTCTTCAGTCAACTGCTGAATGCGTTTAGTATTTACTTCCTTCTCTGAAAGGAGCTTTCGACATTCTTCCAAATCTGGCTCTTTTTGTTGACTTGCAAGATGCTGAAAAACAACAAACCTCATAATCATGGTCTAGTTTTTACAAAACAAATGCCATACTATATTAGGTCACTGCTATGTGCTACATGCACTGTCTTAGGGGCTGGACAAAAATCAAACCATGCCTGTCCCCAAGAAGCTTTCATTCTACTGGGACAGGTAAGATGTATGTATAAGTAGAATCAGAATATATACAAGATAACTATGGCAGAGAAATTACAGATGGTGAGATTAGTAAAGGCCTCATGTCTGTTCTGAAGGAACTAATGATCAGAAGGGGCCGAGACAAGGATGGAAGTGGGAGTCAGATTGTGAAAAGTGGGGAGACAAAAGATAAAATGTATGTAAGGTCCGTTTGGCTAGACTATAAAATTGTAGATAAGTAGTATTTCCAAAAAGCCTGAAAAGGTAAGGCAGGACTAGGTCTTGAAAAATTTTAAGTGACAGAAGAGTTTGTACTTGATCCTGGAGATAGTATTTTTATGGGAAAAAAAAGTGCTAGAGAGTGGCAGAGCTGTCTACACAATCAATCACCTAGCATTTACTGAGCACCAGCACTAAGGATATAAGTAAAAAGCAAAAAACCAGTTCCCGTCCTCCAAAGCTTATATTCTAATGGGAAAGAAAATATGTGCCTAACTAGGTACAAACCAGATACACAGTATCAATGGAAGGCAAAGACATAGGGAAAAGGGAGTTGAGTCTATGCACTGGATAGGTGGGCAGATGGAAGAAGAGAGTACTTGATTCAGGTCCCTCAAGGAAGATAGCAACTTTAATAGAGAGATAGGGAGGTAAAGATTTCAAGAGGGAAAGATCTGAAAAAAGGACAAGAGGCATGAGGACTAATGGGGTTAACAGAATTTGCCTGAAATATAAAACAGTACCAGATATGGCATATAAAGGATAGGCTAGAGGATCTTTTATATTAATATAGGAACAGTTTATACTTTATTCAGTAGGCAGTTGGTAATATTAAAAGGTTTTGAAAGGGGATGACAAGATCAGAGCAATCCATGTGAAAGACTACACAGAAAATACTGTGAAGAATATATTACAGATGGGAAAGACCAGAAAAAAGCATACTGGTTGAGATGTTGTTACAATGGTCTTGGTAAAAACGATGACAACCTAAACTAGGCTGGAAAGGAAGAGGGAAGGATATCAGGAAACTGATTTGACTGAAAGGGGAGAGCTCAATGACTCCCAAAGCGCTGAGCTTCGTACTAGTCTCACCCTTCTCGCTTAATGTCAATGCAACCTTAGCCAAGTCAGGTAATTCTCTTAGGCCTGTTTCTGAAGCAGTAAAACGAAGGGATTGGATTAGATGATCTCTAAGATTAACTTCAGTGAGATAGCACTGTATGGTAGTGAAAAAAGGACTAGAATTAGAATAAGAAGACTAGAGTTTGAGTTGCAGGTTCCTTCACTAGAGCTTGAGACCTTAGATAAATCCTAATTTCCTCTGTACCTCCATTGTCTCGCCCTATAAACTGAGGATAACTGCCTGATCTACCTACCTCAGGGATTGGGGATCAAAGGACATAAAATATGAAAAATTGCTCACCAAATATAAGTATGACTATCATCCCATTCAGTAATCTCAAAGGAATTACCTCATGCACCATTAGGTCTTAATGTCTATCAATCTCACCAGTCTACCATCTTGTCTAGTTAAGACTGCAGTTTATTTAGCCTTATACTCCTATACACAGTGCCTTGAACCTAAGTACTTGCTAAATATTTGTGGAATGTATTTCATGGATACAGCAAAAACAGAAGGCAATTTGGGTACTGGGTTAAAAGCTAGAAGAAACAAGTGCAGGCTAAGTTTGAAGGGAAGGACTTGCTATCTGGCATAGACACAAATCTGTACCATCATGAGTAATGTTATACAAGGCTTTCATTGTATAAATGTGCAGCAGAAATACTTTCCTTATTGCTTCTCAAACAATCTTACTCCATTAAAGTAACTTCTGAAGGGATGTGGGAGGAGCAGAATGTGGAATAGAAGTGGGAATGGATCAGTGATTTCATTAGTACAGCAAACTCCTTATTTGGACACTTCCAATACTTATACAGTTCTGCAACTGCTTGGCAACTTAAAAGTCTTAGACAGTGGGGTCAAACTCAAATAGAAAAGGATCTCTACAGGTTGCATGTTGACTTGGAAAACTCAAATTAATATTATCTCTGTTGCATTATATTTTAATTTTGTTGTTTAACATTTCCCAACTATATTTAATCTATTTCCCCGCATTCAGTAGTCACTTGAACTTGCTGGCTGGGAAATTTGATACCTCTTTTCTTAGTTACCTGAACCAGGGAAATGATACAATCAGTCACACAGCTAGTATGTATCCAAGATGAGTCTTCCTGACTTTGAGATCATTCACCAGGTCATGCTGCTTCTCAAAAGTTAATGTTAATTCTCTTAATTATTTCTTTACCAACTTTATGAATGGGAAGCTTGCTCACCTGGTTACGTGCTTTCCAGCGTTTGATGTCTTCTTCTAGTAGTTTCTTCTCTGCTTGCAACATACCACTTTTCTCACTCAGTTCGGCATTTGATTCTTGTAGTGGTAAGATATCTAACTCCAGTTTCCTGACCTGGAGAACAAAGGACCTTACCAGTACTATTTGGGCTTATAGAAATGAACTTAAAACTTAGAAAACTTAAAATCACATGCTGCTCCTCCTGCTTCCTTCATGCCTGAATTAACAAGTTACAAACCTTTGCTTGCATCTGCTGCAGTTCTTGTTCTAGTCTTTCTTTTTCTTCCCTCAGCATCTTATTGGTTTCTATAAGTACATTCATTGTTTCAGTTTTTTTCATCAGTTCTTCATGCTGAGCCATCGTTTTTGCAGTTACCTAAGGTTTAAACAAAATAAACAAACAAAACAAAACAAAATATCCATCACAAACTTATAGGCATCTTTTTGCCTCGGGGAGAGAAGGTGGGAGTGGGAAGAATTGGGGAGTGCATTGGTATGAGTATCATTTATTCCTAATAACATTAAATGTTAACGTCTTTTTTAAAGCTTAAAAGGAAAGAATCCATGTGAATGATTCAAAGAAAGACTAATTTTAAAGGCAAAATGCCAGTGCTAGTAAAGATTTGGGATGGCAGGGGATATGATAGAAGCTGTTAATTTTGTGTTTTTTCAAAGTAATATTAAAAAAAAGCCCAAATCACCACAAGCATATACCTGGACTTTCTCCCTCTCAGCATTTAGACTATCCTGCAGCTCCTGAAGCTCTCTTTCTAGGAGCTCTACCCGTTGTCTGTAACGCAAGCTTTCTACCTGGGCTACTTCAAACCTGGTTTCCGCAATTTCTTTTTCTCTCCGTATAAACCTGCAGCAAGAAAAATATTTAGGATATTTATGAAATGTCTGACGTCACGGATCTTACCTAAAAGTAACATAACCTAAACTTCTAATGCTGACAACCCTGTATTTCAAATTTTTAAGGACAAAGTAAAAACTAACATAGAATTTAATTATTGTACAGAAAGTGAACAAAAATGTTTAAAATGGTGCCAAACCACTTTATTTTCTTCCCTTTGTATCAAAGACTCATGGATAAATCTAGATCTAAATCAACACATATATGAAGTATGAACCTTCTACAACCTATGTCCAACATACAAGTGAACAAAAATGGAGAATTTTGCTTTGCTCTGCAGGGGTTATGGACTGGGTCTATAATTTCACTCTATGGGGAATTCCCTGTATCAGTGCAGGTCAGCACCTTCTCTGTAACCCAAAGAGAGCTACTTTCAGTGCTAGAAGGTGATGTGACTGGTCAGTGTGTGTCAGAAGCAGGATTACAAGCTGGGGCTTCTTGATTTTGAGGCTAGGTCTTTATTCACTAGGCAATGTTGTTCTTTGAATGTGAATACTAAAAATATGTTAGGCTGAGGATCCTTAAGTTCTCAATTCAGATCAGAATCAGAATTTAGTTGAAGCCCAAAAATCCTGACAAAAATGGGTGGTACCTGTTTTGCTTAAAAATAATTAAGAGAAATAAATCTTCCAGAGTTTGTAAGACCAACTTATTACTTTTAGCAAACTAACCTGTAGAAAGAATATATAGCATTACAAACACAGAAACAAAAATTCTCTCTTTCCATTTCCTATATTTTATTAAAAATGCACAGGAAAAGAAAGAGCTAGGAAAATTTAACCCCTGAAAAATGGATTTATTCCAAGTCACAGAGGCAAATTTTCCTGAATGTATTTCATTTACCTGAGAATTTCTAAGACTTGTTCTTGAGACTTGCTTTCTTCATTTAAAGATACATTTAATGAACCCTGAACACCTTCCTTCATCGAGGTCACGACCTTGTCACTTAATTTTTCAATCTGGTCATGAAGTAATCTATTTTGCTTCTCTAAATCTTCACAGCGAGAGACACACTTGGCAGCTTCATCCTGTAAATAAAAAAAAATTTAGTCTTATTGACAATGGTCATTTAAAAAACTTAGCCTTAAAAAAAAATCATTCAACATTTTCATATCTATGAAGGAATATACCTTTAACATTCTCTCTCTTTCCTCCCAAGAGGCTTTACACTCCAACAATTGCGATTCTGCTTTTTGAGTCGTTTCTTCCAACTGCTGACGCACTAGTAAGTTTTTGGAAACTTGTTCTTTGGCAGCCTGCAAAGCTTCCACATCAGCAGCATGTAGCATCAGCTCCCGTTCATACTTATTCTGGGCTTCTATTGCTATTTTAGCCTGTTATAAGTTACAAAAAAAATAAATCAACATCTCTAAGACCACTGAGTTCCTTAGAAAGAAAACATGTTGATGAAAAGCTACTGAATATTTTTATGGTTACCTACTTTTGAAGTGACTATTAAAAAAAATTTTTTTTTGGATTTACAAGTGAATTTTACTAAGCATTTCAAGAACAATTAATTTTAAAATTAGATAATCTATTTGGAAAAATAGGTGGAGTGCTACCACATTCCTTTTATAATATAAATATATAATATCTAAACCAGGGAAAAGCAAAAACAAGAGGAAGAAAACTATAAACCAATTTACCTAATGAATACTGATACGAAATTATTAAAGGAAATACTGATAAGGAGATTACAGCAATATATCACAAGGATCATACACTGTGATCAGGTGGGATTTATTACCAGGAATGTAGGGCTGGTTCAATATTAGGGAAAACTATCAGTATAATTGACTATATCAATAGCAAAACCATTAGAAATCACGTAATTTTTCTCATGAGACTAATGAAAACAGTAGGAGAGTTTCTGGGAAATTATTAATCAATTTATGCTTTTAACAGTATTTTCCCCCAATTACATGTCAAGACAATTTTTAGCATTCATTTTTACATGAATTTGAGTTCCAAATTTTTCTCCCTCCCTCCTGAAAATGGAAGGCAATTTGATACAGGTTACAAATGTGCTTATTACACAAAACATATTTCCATATTAGTCACAGTTGTGAAAGAAGAAACAGATCGAAAGAAAAAACACACACACACAAAGAATAAAGTAAGTGAAAAAGTATGCTTTGATCTGCATTCAGAGTCCATCAGTTCTTTATCTGGTTGTGGGTGGCATTTTCCTCTACAAGACCTTTAGACTTGTCTTAGATCACTATGTTGCTGAGAAGAGCTGAGACATTCACAGCTGATCATCACACAATGTTGCTGATACTGTGTACAATGTTTTTCTGGTCCTACTCATTTCACTCTGCATTAATTTGTACAAATCTTTCCAGGTTTTTCTAACATCTGCCTGATTTCTTATTACATAATACTATTTCACTACATCCATATACCACAACTTATTCAGCTATTCCCCAACTGATAGGTATCCCCTCAACTTTCAATATTGCCTCTAGTACCTTTAAGTAGTAATAAGTAGGTTTCTTCCTTACCCCCAATTTTTAATTAGATCCATGTTTGCTTTGTCTCAGATCAGGACTGCTACTCCTGCTTTTTACATTAGTTGAACTATAAGAGTTTGCTCCAGTCCCTTATCTTTATTGTGTCTATCTCTTCAAGTTCAGTTCTTGTAAACAACATGTTACAGAAATGTAGTTTTTGATCCACTCTGCTGTCCTCTTCCATTTTATGGGAGAGTTGACCCCATTCAGTTATGATTATTTCCTTCCACCCTACTTTTCCTCCTGTTTGTCCACTCTCCTTTCACCCTTTCACTCCTCGACAGTGTTTTGCTTCTGTCTACTGCTTCCCTGGTCCGCCCTTTCTTTTGTCAGTTCCCCTTCACTCCCCCAACTTAATCTCCTCCCTTCCTACTTTCCTGTTGGGTAAAATAGATTTCTATATTCAATTGATTGTGTATATTATTCCCCTGTTGAGCCAATACTGATGAGACTAAGGTTCAATGATGCCTATGACTCACCCTCCCATCTTCCCCTTCACATGAAATAATTTACCTCATTCTACTCATCCTTGCCTTCCGCACCCAGTGTACTCTCCTTTTTCCTCCCTTAATTTCTTCATGTCATTCCCTCAAATTCATCTTATATTCATTACTCGTATCCTCTATGTATATTCCTTTTAGATGTACTATTACTGGTACAATTTTTAAGAAATAACGAGTATTATCTTCCCAGGTAGGGAAGTAAACAGTTCAGCTCTACTGAGTTCCTTATGTATTCTTTTCCCTTTTTAGACTTCTCTTGGGTCTTGATATTGGAGAACAAATTTTTTGTTCAATTCTGTCCTTCTCCTCATGAAAGACTGAAATCCTTCTATTTCATTAAATGACCATTTTTTACTCAAAAGTATTAAGGTTAATTTCACTGGGTAGGTGATTCTTAGTTGCATTTCTAGATCCTTTGCTTTCAGGAATGTCATGTTCCATGACCTCCTATCCTTCAATGCTGCTACTAAGTTCTGTGTAATTCTAACTGTGGCTCCCAATATCTGAATTGTTTCTTTCTGGCTACTTGTAGTACTTTTTCTCTTGATCTGACTATTCTGAAATATGGCTACAGTGTTCCTTAAAGGTTTTATTTAGGGATTTCTTTGCTGAAGTGATCAGTGGATTCTTTCAATGCCTATTTTGCCTTCTACTTTCAGGATATCAAGGCAGTTTAACTTGATAATTTCTTGAAAGATGATGTCCAAGTCCTCCCTTTTGATTATGGTTTTGAGATGGTCCAATGATTCTCACATTGTCTCTTACATCTATTTTTCAGGTTATTTTCCCAATGAGGTATTTTATGTTTTCTTCTAGTTTTTTCATTCTTTTGAATTTGATTCTTGATGTCTCATAAAGTCATTAGCTTCCACTTACCTAATTCTGACTTTTAAGGAGTTGTTTTCCTCAGTTAGCTTTTATACTTCCTTTTTCCACTTGATCAATTATTCTTTTTAAAGAGCTGTTTTCTTCAGTGGATTTTCTATCTCTTTTTCCATTTGGTCAATTCTATTTTTTAAGCAGTTTTCCAAGCCATTGATTCTTTTTTTCCTAATTCCTTTGTATCATTCTCATTTCTTTTTCCATTTTTTTCTTCTATCTCTCTTCTATGATTTTAAGCTCCTTTTTGAGCTCTTTCATGAATTCTTTCTGGGCTTGAGACCACTCCGTTTTTTTATGGGGTTTTGCCCATAGGTGTTTTGACACTTGTCTTCTTCTGAGTTTGTCTTGGTCTTCCTTGTCATCATAATAACTTTCTATGGTCAGATTTTTCTTTGTTGTTGTTAGTTTTTGCTCATCTTTTTTTTAGCCCTTTTCCTTTCTTTTAAATTTCATCTGTGCTTCTAGGGTAGAAGGAACATTGTCTCAGGCTTCTTGTGTCAGGTGCTACAGGCTGTGGCTGTTTGCCTGGTGCTGCGGTGGAAGGTGGCTGTGTGTGTTTGGGGTGGGGGGTGGTGGTGGTGTCCTGGCAGCTTATTTAGTGCTGGGCCAGGAGAAGCAGAGGATGTCCTCCTACTGCTGGTGTCAGGTGTGTACTGAGGCTGGTGGCTGGTGGGGGTGTTTCTGTGTTTCCCTGGGGCCACACTGAAGCACATGGCAGTCTGGGGGCTGGTGACTGTTTGTCCAGGACTATGCTGAAACACATGGTGTTTATGGAAGTTAGAGTCTGTCCATTCTCCTGGCTATGGTGAGGTCCTTGTACTGGTGTTTGCCTGCTGCACCACACGTGGGCTTAGACTCTCCCACTGGTTTGCTGGGATGCTTCCTGTCCTGGACTGAGTGACTCCTTTACTTTAGTGCTCTTCAAGGTTTCTTGGGTTAAAAGATTGTTTTACTCCATGTTTTGGCTGCTTCTGCTATTGCAGCATTTGTTTTGGGGTGCTATTTTATGGTTTGGAGGGGAATATGGGAGAGTTAGAGTGATTTACTACTAACTCCACCATCCTGGCTCCCCAAAGTCCAAATAACCAATTTATTAATTAGGCTAGTTATCAATCACTAAATTGATGGTCAGTGTTTTCTCTCAACAACCAAAGAGCTGAAATAACTATTTTAAAAACCATAAATACTTACTTGTTCCTGACAATCACGTCTGGCTTGCTGCTCATTGCTCAAAGCTGTGCTTGCTCTCTGAAGAGCTTCTTGAACTTCATTTTGAACACTAGAGAGAGTTTTCTTTAAATCAGATAGCTATAGCAGGAAAGAAAAAAAATTCAAATTAGCTGTGTATTTGCCTTAAAATTACAAAAATAAAATTTAGAAAACTTTCGCAGTATAAAGCAGTGGTTTCAGTCTCAGATAGAAATACTACGGATCCCTGAGATGTTGCATATTGACCTAGAAAAACAACACATTGAAATCATCTATGTTCTACTGTATTTTTATTCATTTTATTATTTCCCAATTACATTTTCTGGTTTGAGCTCCATCAGTTTTGCTGGCACATAATGCTCATGTTCAATACCTCTGGTGTAAAAGGAAGACAAGAACACATTTATAACAGTGGGTAATTTCAAATAATCTCTTCTATAGCTACAGGTAAGCAATTAAGTCTTGATAATTATAAACAGGAGCTAAAAACAAAGGGACAGGAGGGCAGTTTTTAAGTGTAAGCATGAAAGCTGAAAAAGAAAGGTGGAATCAAGCAGCAAATCAAATGTGTGTTATCTTGAAATCCAGTAAGAAGAGAAGCACAGATGAGAGAAGTCAATTTCTCACAAAGGAAACAGAGTGGTGGGTAAAATCTACCTGCTGCTCCATACTCTCAAGGGCTCTGCGCTTTTCATCTTGAAGTTCTTGCTTTTCCTTCTCTGCTTCCATTAGTTTCTTTTCCAGTTGTGCCTGATACTCAGCTGAGTCTTTTAAACGAGTTTCAATATTCTTACGTACCTCTTCTGTCACCTTGCCATTAGACAACAAAAATGAAGAATTCAAAAATAAGTCGTACAATTAATTTTAGATCTTACCAGGCTTGAAACTGAGACAAAATCAACATTATCATTGTGAAGGTGAAGGGTGTGAGAGTCTACTTACCTTATGGTTCTACAAAAAAACTCTTGTGATTTTTATTTTTAGTCCTAAAACAAACCATACCAAAGGCTCTTCCCTGACCACTACTGCCCCAGGTACCCCAAAATAACAGCCCCAACTCTCCATAAAGCCCCTTTCCACTCAACCTTATTTTTCCATTATGTCCACCTCTCCATCTTGTTAAATGGGCCTGTGCCCTTCTCTCAGCAATTCACTTTGAATCTATTTTCTTTTTAATTTTTCATGTAGTTATTTTCCCCCAATATAATGTAAGTTCCTTGAAGGCAAAAATTGCCAGGTGTTTTTTTTTGGTCTAGAATTTTCTCAGTACAGACCACAGCGTCTGGCTCACAGTAGGTGTTTAATAAATGCTTGAGTTAAACTGAGCATTGAATCACTTACAGAATGTACTGAGGAGTAACTTACAGTTTTTACAGAGATGCCTCAGACAAAGAGATTAAGTGATTCACTTGAGTCCACATTTACAATTAGTACTTGTCAGAGATGGACTTGAAAAACAAGTACACAAATTACAAAATATAACCTGTGACTAAAATGGGAATATATGTATACACTGATTTGGCAATGACTTCTAAAATGGTTAACAGGAAGGAATATTAACCGAAAAGGCTCAATACTGAAAAATAACTCAGGACTGAATGAAAAGGCAAATTCAATTAAAAATTTACTAATATAAGTATGCTTGAAATAAAGCATTGCTGTTACATTAAGTACACATACCAAGTTGTCAACAGATTCTAGAATGTTGTTGTGCTTCACATTATATTGCTTACTTGTTTTTCCTTGTTCAGGGATTCTTCTAAGCTAAGAACCATAGCTCGATACTGTTCCACATTACTGGAAGTTGTCTTGAGTCTTTCCTTCAGGTCATTAATCTGCTCTTCAGCTTGCCTTAGTTGACTTACAAGATCATCTATGTCTTCTTTAGTACCTGGCTGACCTAAAATAATGATTTAAATTTAATATATAAACAAAAAACAAGCACTATGTTCCTTACAGATATTCCAGGACATAATTCAATATGTTTTAAGTTTCAAGTATGTGGTCACAATTGTAAAGCAGTGAAACCTATAGAAAAACAACAACCAATTCGAAGAAACTTACACTCTACTATGATGGCTTACCCTCTGAGTGAAGGATCAATCTATTCTCATGTTTGGGATTCCTTTCACCTTTAAAAAAGTCCAAAATTCTACTTGAAGCCTTTTTTAATCACTCCCTCCCCAAATGCTGTTTCTAAACCCACTGTAAACAAATGTAATATAATTTTTGTAAATATTTGTCTTTGCGTCTTTTTTTCCTTCCTTCTCTCACAATCTGATTAAGTTTTATGAAGGCATATCTGCAATACCTCCTCTAGCACCAAACAAAAAAGTTGGTAAACAAGAGGTACCTAATAATAAATGCTGAACAAATTAATGTTTAAAGAGATAGAAGTCCAAGTATTATTATTTCTGCTAACAATCCCTGCCTAGAAGGAACCACTCAACTCTCTGAGTCTATTACCTGAGTCACCAACTTACCAATTTAAATTTCAAGTTACACTATTTAGCACTAAGAAACTAGGGATAATTCAAAGCAACATTTTGCTGATGTGGAAAACTGAAGTCTGGCCAGAAGCATTGTTCTCTTTCTAAAAGTGATGCTACCTCAATGACTATCTGTACATATCTATATTGACTTATACACAATACACTGTCTAAAGCGAAAAAAACAAATCTGGCAACCAGTATTTAAAGATTAACATTGCTTTGTGAACTTCTTTCAAGAAAAAACTTCCTGAAAATTATCTCTTACTTAGGACCTTCTCATGAATAACACAGGGTATTCCAAAAGTCTTAAGTGCAGTTTTAGGCTTTAATAGCTTATAACTATATGAAGATTCTTAGGGTATCTTATAGAGAAGAATACTACTCTTCTGAAAAACTAATATATTTAATAACTTATACCATTTTTTAATTTAACTCTGTCATTCTTATCTGTAACTGTCCTTACCACATGGTTCAGTGAAAAGACTAGTTTGTTATCAGAGGGTTTGAGCTTGAGTGCTAGTCCTGCTACTTATTATCTGTGTAGTGTAACCTTGAAGAAACCACTTCATTCTAGGCTTTAGTTTCCTCAAATGTAAAATGAGGTCGCTGTACTAGAGGACTTCTGACACTCTGCTGAATGCTTTCAACAGTTGGAAAACAAATGGAGCATATTAGGATTACCTGCTCAGGATACCTTGCAACACACTGATACTCAACTTCATAAGGAGGTTTTATACTAGGATAAAAAGTATTCACAACGATTAAAACTTCCAAACTAATGATCTATAAATTCTAATAAATGCCTCCTCTCTCTTACCTGGTCCATAATGTAGCTTTTGTAAGATGGATTTATTTAATATCTCTATCTATGTATATATAAACGATGGATCATAAACTTAAACAATTTACCTTTTCCAGGTGCTCTCTGTGCTGACTGGGAAGCAAGCTGAGTTTCAACATTATTGAGTTGTTGTTTCAAAGTAGCAGTTTCCTTTTGAGCATTTTTTAATAGTTCTTTGGTATTAAGGTGACGGTTTATTTCAGTCTCTAGTTGTCTCTTTGTGTCTAAAAGATGAACCTGCAAAAGATGATAAATACATTACTTACAATGACACGAATTTCAAGAACGTTTCTAGTCTAAACCAGAGATTTAAATCTAAGTCTCCTTTCTTATGGTCACTCAAATGGCTGACAAAAAACACTCAAAAGTAACCATTTATTAAGCTTCTATAGCAACGTGCTAGATGATGGCAGTATAAAGATGAAACGACACAGGCTTTGATCTCAAAGAATGTAATACAAGTATATGGATAATGAAAGAATAAATTACAAGAGCTATAAAAAGGGAGACCTACACAAAATGTTATGAAAGATTTGAGTGACTAATGATACTTTAGGGGGATAAGGAAAGGTTCCTTACAGACTGACAGCTCATCTTGTCCTTGAAGACATGGGTTTCAACTGCCAGAGGATGAAGGGGGAAATCATTCTAGGGCATGGGGAAATAGCATTTATAAAGGCACTGAAGAAAGAAGAAAGGAGGAGCTTTGGCAATGACAACCTCAAACACATAGGTGGGAAATAATATGTGTAAAGTTACACCAAGTAATTTGTAGCCAGAAGCCTACAGAGTGCCTTGCCTAAGTTCACACAAGCAAGATTCAATCACAACAATTATCTATTCAAATACACTCACATCTTGATTTCTTGTAAGTGTGTGTCTTTGTTCTACTTCACTTTCTAATTTCTTCTTCAGTTGAGATATCTCACGTTCAAGCTTTTCTATCTGGTTATTAAGTCTCTGCTTAGTTTCTGTTTCAGATCTCTCCAGGATTCCCTTAAGAAAAGGAAATGTCATAGTTTAAAAAAAAATTTACTCTGCACCATAGAAACAACACACCCACCCCACCCTACCCCCCCCACCCCGGAAAAAAATAAATTGGGGGCAGGAGAGGGAAGAGATATCATCTGGAGAGGTCAGTATGTAGCACCTGAACTGAGGTCTGAAGAAAGCAAGGGATTCTGAGGGAGGGCAACAGTAAGGAGAGAGTGAATCAAAAATGTCCATCAAGATAAGCATCATAAGCTCTTTAGTCTACTACAAAAAGTCTGCTAAAAGAAACATTTTAAAAAAACACAGCATATACCTACTTGAATATGACTAATTATCAGACTAGCCATATTAAAATTATTTTCAGATTTTTCTCAAAATGAAATACTATGTATGTAACTACAGAGAAAAATGCCAATAAAAATTCTTCAAGATTTTGCAATTATGTGAGAAACAAAAATATTTATATGCATCTGGCTCTATTCTCATGTTCAGGAGATTAAACAAGAGGTTTTACACATTACATAAGTTAGAGATAAACTTCTGAGAATAACAGTAAGATTTCTTTTAAAGGTTTAGTCAGAAGAAATAACATTTTAAGGTCTCAAAGGCCATGTTCATGAACTCCTAAGAATGAAAAGAATGATATTTTCCATATATCTCTCTAGAATTAGGGTTTAAACATTTTTTTTGTGGTATGGACCCTTTCACAATCTGGTAAAGCTCACAGAACCCTCAGAATGTTTTTAAATGCGTAGAATAAAGTGCATAGCCTTTTAAACCAGTTTTACTGAAAAAGTTATAAAATTTTTAAAGAGTTCACAGTTCTAAAAATCACTAGTAGAATTCACATATAGTAACAAGATACAGAAATTGGTATTTCTTTTATACAGACATTATACCACTCAATGCCCCCCCTCTCCACACTTTAGTATACAGAATACCTGGATTGTTTGAAGATTAGTTAGTAATAAGTTTTGTCCTCTTTGTTCAGCTAATAAAGATTCTCTCTGCTGAGTGAGGCGAACTTCTGACAATTTCAACATTTCCTTTTCCTTTTTCAGATTTTCTGCTCTTACCTTAAAAGATGAAAAATAATGTTTTGTTTTGTGGGAAAAAAGTGAAAATACAGAATTCATATGTCTAAATATAAAATCATAAAAGTTATAAAATACTTACAAACACTTTATTGCCAAATTTAATGCTAAGCATACATTTAAGGTTTGTACAGAGGACAATGTATACCTTTCAAGATTAATCAAATACATATTCAATTCAATAGGCATTTAGAGAATGTTTATTATGTACTAAACAGAAATCCTAAAAGATATTAAGCTATCAAGAAAAGCAGAAACATTCAATCATAATAATATTAGTGGGGCCACTGAGTTCTTTCAATGGAGTCAGTGGGGGATGCCATTACTATCTCCCTGACCCTACTTCATCAGACTGTATCTGTGTGTGTGTGTGTGTGTGTGTGTGTGTGTGTGTGTATGTGACACAAACATACATACATAATAGGGAAAGAGAGACAAGGTCAACAGGGTCTCCTTATAACTTTACTTAACCCCTTCCTCCAAACTGCCCAGGATTCTCAAAGTATGGATGGGGAGTAGGGCTGGGGGAGAGGAGGGCTGTCAGCAAGTCACCCTTCTTATGCCTCCTCACCTGCCCAGACCCCATCATAATGTTTAAACCATTTGAATAAGCTATGAGTCATCAACTACAATCTTTCTGATAAAACAGAAGACCTCCAGGACTTCATATTGGCCCTGCCAGTATATCCTTTATGGAGACTGCCTTTCACCCACTGGTTCACCCTAAGGAACCCTGAGGATTTCTAAGACTCCTTTTGTACTGTAGGTTATTTAGTTAAACCAGATGAGTATTACAAAAATATATCCTAAAGTAAAAGAAATGTTTTTTTTTAAAAGATCTGAAAAAGTAAAGATCTATAAAAGTCAGACTGACATACTACTATTCCCCTACTTTATGTCTGGATAACAAAAAATTACTTGATAGTTTATTTTCTTAATGGATTGCCACTGATAACTAGTTGGACTAGTTCTTAAATTTCCTGTCTCTTATTGGAATGTTATTAGTAAATGTTAATTTCCAATTTAATTAGCAGCACAGCATACTGGACAGGGAGACATCAATAGCCCTAGATTCAAGTCCCACCTCTGACATGTACTGGCTATATGACTGGGTAATTTATTCAATTCCTCAATATATCAGGCAAATCTCTAAGCCCCCTAAATTTTGGAAAAGGTTCACTGCAAGACGGAGTTTCCTTGTCTGAGAGCTGGCTTATACCAACAACTGTCCAATAATTTGGTCTTAAGGATCCCTTTAAAAATGACTGAAAATCTCTCTTCCCCCCAAAACTTTTGTTTATGTGGGCTAGAACTATCAATTTGCAGTATTAAAAATTAAAGTATCTTCTTCTAATTATGAAAATGATTTTGACTTTGAGGACCACACTGAGAACAAATGTCCTCTATTTATGAAAACACAGACCTAAATTCCAGTTTCTATCTTTATCTTCTATGACCAAATGATCTAGAAGGTCTGCACAGTAAAGATTATTTGTTATCCATAAACCAGCTGGAAGATCCAAAATACCTAAGTTATATAAAGCAGTTATATTTTAAAAAATTAAAAAGAAAAGAAACTTGTCTTCAAATAAAAAAGAGCAAGAGCACTTTTAGGTAAAAGCTAAAAAAGGAAAACAAATCTCACTTCTGCAACTGCCAACTTCTCATTTGCTCCTCTCAAATCCTGAGTCATTGTGTTGATGATCTGTTCCTGTTTCTGAGTTGTTGCAGTGAGTTTTTGGTTTCTCTCATGTAAGGACGTAATTTCTCGACGGTATCCCTCAACATTATCTTGTAGCATTTCATAGCTAGAATTATAAAAAATAAAAATATTATAAGTGGAGTATTAATAAGCTCTAAAACTAAGCATAATGACTTCTTAAAACATTAACTTTTATCTAAATGAATTGCAAAAATACATACAACAGAGTTCAAAAATAGAAACACTTTCCCCCAAATTTGGCATAAATAAATCCTGAATGTAACCTGAAGTTACTATAATTTTGTAATGTATGAATATTTATATTTTTTTCCTTTTCAAAGAAATCTGATTTGAGATGAGAAGTCTAAGTATGGAATAAAAGTGATTCACGGCTTATCTCTAATATTGCTGTCAGAATAACAACACAGCAGACATTCTACAGTAAGTAACCAAACTGGAACATACATGCAATAAATTTCATATGAAAAATAAAAATAACACTCCATTGTGCCAATAAAACTACTCATTTTCATATCAAATCTTTAATATTGGTAAGATAAAACAAAAAACGATCCCACAAAAACCCCCAGTGAACTTATACTAGAATCTAATGAAATAGAAAGGCACTCTTCATATTTCACTAATCTCTGAACAAAACAGTAAATTATTAAATGGCTTTTCCAGCTTAAACAAAAAATGATTTACCGTTTTGAAGCAAAATCTAACTGTGTAGTAATCTTAGTATGTTGTGACCGTAAATCTGCAACTTGCTCCTGAAGTTTCTCCACTTGTTCATTTTGAATTTTATCATTCTCTGTCTTGTCTTTTTTGTAGTTTTCAAAAATTTCCTGCAACTAAAAATCAAAAGTAATGACTGAATGATATTTAAAGCTTTCCTTCTTAAAACCTTCCCTAGAGAAAGAAAAACAAGAGTTATACCTGTTTAAGTGCAGCCTTGGCTTCTACTACCTCTGTGGACTCAACTGCGGAAACCGGAGCAGGTGTGGAGATGGTCTGTGACCCACCTGAAGAATGTTTTGGTGTGGACATCAGAGAAATCTCCTCTAAGCTTGAAGCTTCATAAAAACAAAATGAGAAGACTAATTGTAACAGCTGTTTTCACCTTCCTGCATGTCTTTGCTCTACTTCATCACAAAAAAGAGCAACAGGCTTCAGGTGCTTGAATTAGATCAAGCTGGAGAATTTAGTACTGTAAGTGTCCTCACTGCTTGATTCAGTGAGATGAGAGGTATCATGAGTCAAGTTAATAAGCATCATTAAGGTGCATGTGACTTTTTGAAAGCAAAGAAAGGCAAGTGAACATAAAAAAATAAAATTCTTTTGTTAGCACCAGGTCATTTCACACAGATGTTAGAAACACATGAAATTTAGTTTTTCCAAAATATTTGTAAGCTTAAATAACATGTGTTAACCTACCTTGCAATGGAATGACCACTCCTGTTGTTTGTGACAACAAAACACGGTACATGTCACGCTGACGAACTATTGAATCAACAAGCTGCATCTGATGATGTCGCGATTCACGAAGTTGTTCCAATTCGGTGAGTGCACTCTCCAGTTGAATTTGTAGTTCAGTAATTCTGTAGGAAAAAAATAGCTGTATACTTTAAAGAAATGTCAGTAAACAAATTTTGATAGTTCCGCCAGAGAGTAGAACAGGAATCCATACTATTATAATACTCAGCATAAAGTCATACCTATCATCCTGTGAGCTACAGGGTGAGAAAGATACACTATCTAGAAAAGACGTGGTATTTTTGTGGCAGAGTTTATACTGTAATGGGGGATATGAAATATAAACCAAGAAAATACTGTGTATCAAATAAGTGCAAAATAAAAATATTTGGGGTTTAATTGGGGTTTACTGTATTCATCAGCTCAAAGATCATCCTCCTTATCAGCAAAAACAGAAGCTACATAACAATTACCCAACTTTGCCTTCTCTGTCATCACTTACCTTCATCTCATATACCCTGGAGGACAGACCTGTACAACCTGTAGACTGCCAAAGGATCTCTACATACAAAAGACATGTTTCTCTACATTTTTCACAGGCTGTCTGAAATCCTTTGGTGTGCTGTATGTGACCTGTGGACTGCAGGTTGTACAGGCCTGCTGTGGCGCATCCAAGCTCTTTAGTGATTATTTGTTTTGGTTATAAAACTTTCTCAGGGAGGTGATAGAGAGGAGGGACAGTAATTGACACAAAAGAATTTAATTAGAAATGAAATTTTAAAAGAGGCTTAAAACCCATAAGAATTTAAACAATGTCTCCCACACATAATAATTTAGCCATAAAATTTCAGTCTTCTACAATATTTATTATTTAGTTTTCTTATTATTACTGATTATATGCAAATTTAAATGATTTATTCTCTTTATTACATTTTCCTAAGATTAACATAAAATACTGTAACAAGACAGAAAAAGCCATCACATATATCAAAGGATGACCATTTTATTACAGAAAAATATAAAAATGTATATATTTTTTTAGAATGATATATTTTTATATATCTCTAAACTTTTACCTTGAAGAAGTTGTTTCTTGTTCTTCTCTTTCTCTTGTCTCCCCAAGCTCCCGAAGTGCTACTAGAAGGCGCTGGTTCTGTTGCTGGAGTTCTTCAATATTCCTGTAGGAGACTAGATGCTGTGATATTACTTCGGATGAACTGCTGATGTCAGCAGAACTTACTTCTTCATCACGAATTACATGATTACCCCTTGCTTCTTCAAGTTCCATCAAGAGAACTCTAATCTAAGAGAGGATGCAATGTTATGAAAATACTGCTGATTTGGATCTGACAAAAATAATATATTTAGAACAGAAAGCAAACTTTTAAGAGATGATTTTCATGTACTTGTTATTTTAAAAACCTCAGGGTGGAAAAAAAAAAAAAGATGGTCAACAGCTAGTTAGCACAGTACACACAGCATGAGACTTCCAATGTAGGAAGATCTAAATCTCTGAATGCTGCCTCAGAATCTTATTTCATGTGTGACCATGGGCAAGTCATGTGTGTAAACATCGGCACCTCACTTTCCTCATTTGTAAAATGGAAGTAACCATACCTATTCCACAGGAGCGCAGTGAGAATTAAACAAGTTAGCATAAGAAAAGTGCTTCTCAAAACTTCAAGGTACTATTTAAATGCTAGCTACCATAAACAGAATTAGCTATTTAGTAATCTTGTCCACTATAAACTTAAACATTTTTTTCAAGAGACTCCTTAGCAGTATCAATAGAATGATACAATAAGATAAAATTAACTTAGTAACAGAAAAATAACAGACACTAGCTTTCTCAGAATCTAATTCATTGTTGGGTGCCATTTGATATAAAGTGGGTCAATCCTAGTTCCCTCTAATGAAGGACTGATTAACCAAAGGAACTACTTATCATGTAGGTGGTTTTATCTTTAGGATACTGTCCCCATAGGCAGAATTAGAAGAAGACCCAAGTGCTAAAAAAAATTTTCTAACCTGTTGTGAAAGATCTTTCACTTGTATTTCCATTCTTTGGTTGTCCCTTTCAAGCACAGATGAATGTTTGTTGGCTTTATCAGTGTCCTCTTGCAATCGCTGGATTTCCTATAAACCAGAAATTGTTCTTAAGGCTTGTAAAAAATCAGTATTTCTAGCATAGAACAAAATTTTTGCTTTAAGAAGTTTAAGACTATCATCATAGAAGGTGCTCAGGAACTACAACAGAGTAATATTAAATAACACATGGTAAATATAAAAAGAAAAAAGATCCTTCTTAAATTAACTTTTCTGAGAAAAAAATTAATATGCAACATTGACAAGTGACTATCAGTTGTCATTTATAATTTGATTTAAATTAAAGAACAAGTAGGAAAGATGGGGCTGCTCGCTCTGAATGAAAATTTCACTACCTTATCTTTGTCACATATCCACATAGAATTGTTATAAAGCAACATATAATGGCATAGAAAAAAGTTATAAGCACTACAGTAGTAGACACTGATATCCTCACAGAGATCCTACATGACTGTAAATATCAACACTATAATTTCGGATGAAAAAAAATTACCAATAACACAAGGGACACTTGAAAGACACAAAGTACGCATGATAAACTCACTCTCTTTACAGATGAGGAAGAAGAGAACCAGAAAGGTTAAGTGACTTTCCAAAAGACACGAAAGTATTAAACGGAAGACCTGGATTTAAACTTATGTCCTAAATCCAACAGAACATTCTTTATGCCACTGAGTTACTTGTTACTATCAATTTTAAACTTTTGTAAAATTTAAAATAAGGCAAGGTACCATGTTTCATCTTTACTTGTTCCCTAGTTTGGAGGTCCTAAGAAGGGCACACTCACCTTCATTGCTTGCTCAAGCTTAACAGATAAACTTGCTACAGCTTTTTGGGCACGTTCATATTCTTCACGCTGGCGTTTCAGAATTGGTGCTTTTGCTTCCACTTCCTTTACTATTTCATCTAGGTATTTATTAATTCTCTTGTTCTCTAGTTTTTCTAAGAGTAACTGATCCTGTGTTTCTACATATGCATTGTACAGCTGTAAAAGAAAATGTACTATGTCAAGTCTAAGTACAAATATTAAAGGGGTAGGTCAGAACATGATAGACCATAAACTAAATTTAAAAGGAATTTTTTGCCACATTGACAGTTATTTCATAAAACCATCAACATTCTATTTTAAGCATTTCTCTTCTAAGTAATATCTTAGAATCCTGAATATTTTAAATGAAAATGTGTTATAATGCTCAAATTAAAAAATGGTCACCTCAGTCAGTTTCATTCCAGGCTTCACTATTTTAGCTACAGCTGCTGCAGTAGGAGACATAGCTGCAAGTTCCTCTTCAGATAATATGGCCCCTACACAAATAAACATATAAATAATATTCCATTACTGTACAAGCTCAAAAAACCCCAAAGTTACTGAGTTTTCAACACATGTAAAAGGACTGATATCTACATTTTAAGTACTTTTACAATCTTACTTCACACTATTTGCCCTTTCATGTAACATTCTAGCCCAGTAAGATAACCTCCTGAATCATGCTTCAAATGTTGTCTTTACAATGCCTGGCATGGCCTCCCTTCATCTCTGTATTGGATTTGAAGTTTATAGAGGTCCAGGTTCAAATCCTGCCTATATCACCCTGGTTATTTGACTATAAAAGGTAAATCACCTGGCCTCTGGGCCTCAGACCAGTACCACCATACTGTGAAAATAGTATAGGGATAATACTTATTGTTAAATACTTATTGCCAAAAAAATAATCATTGTCAAGTAAAATAATTTACCTGACAGCTTCTTAAGAAAATACACCACTTGCCATACACTCAAAGAACAATTTCTGTGTTCCACGTCACTAAAAATATTTATATGAAAATATCATCCATACCTTTCCGTTTTGTGGCTGAGAGTAGATCATTAGCATTCTCTAGTTCTCTCTCTAATTTGGCAATCTTCTCTAGCATTTCTTTTTCCATTTGGGCTTTTGATTCTTCCACTTCTATTAAATGATCTTGTATTGCTTTGTTAGCTAAAATATAAGAAAAATTTTAAAAGAAATCTTACCATACTGTAAAACAAAAATCTAGAAGCTGCTACATTTTAATCTGCATAAATCCCCATTTTTTTCCTCTAAAGTATTCTTTTCTAAGAACGAAAGCTGGGTTCAGGGGAAGAAATGACCATTCCTTCTATTATTGTTCAAAGTGCCTGTTTCATTTGAACAATATGAAATACTCCTGCCTTTAGATTTCTATTTTCCCTGTTTTCTCTTGGTGTCCCTTTCTCCCCAGTTGAGGGAAAGGGGTTGTAATTCAATCACTTCACTTCATTTTTGATTCTTCATCTGAAATACTGGCTATTTCTTCTAGGATATGGGCTAAAGAACTATACATAATCAACTAAGAAATGTTTTGTTTATAGTCAGATGCCGCTGAGAGAAAGCTTATTACAAGTTTAGAAAATGACAATAAAGAATGTTATAAGCCTAATATGCTGGAGTTCAGGAAAAACTTTCGTTGTTGTTTAGTCTTCAGTTGCGTTCAAGTCTGTGATCTCATTTAAGTTTTCTTAGCAGAGATACATGGAAGTGGTTTGCCATTCCCTTCTCCAGCTCATTTTATAGAAGAGGAAATAAGGTAAACAGGGTTAAGTGATTTGCTCAGGGTCCCATCAGTAAGTGTCTGAGACCAGATCTGAACTCAGGGAGATGAGTCTTCCTGACTCAGGGCCTGGTACTCTATCCACTGTGCCACCTAGCTGCTCTAAGGAAAAACCTAACTTTATAAAATTGACAAACAGATAAGAATAAGGTATAAAATATTAGAAACAACATATAGTAGAAGATGCTATCAATAAATGTGTTTAAGACAGTGATAAACAAATATACAGTTTCCCCAAATCTCAAGGCAGATCAAAACTTTATAACAGCTGAAAACTGCATTAAGAATTTTGGAACATCCTGTGTATGTGTCTTATCTATCCTCACACACATCTATTTATGTAATACAGATGTGCCTATAATAATTATACCAAAAGAACCATTTTTTTTTCAAAATTCTAGTAGTAGTATTAGAAGTAGTAGAAGTATTAGAAGACTGGAATCAGTCTTATTAGAATACTGCTCTAATACCCCTCAACTAAGCTTTATCACTGAGATTTAGAGCACTATCTAAAATATATTTGATTTATATCAATCATATATTCCACAATAGAAAAGCAATCTCTACCCTTTTAGAATCTTTCTTACCTTCTCCAGCTTCTTTCAAAAGCTTGTGAAGCTCATCCACGGCTCTGGTTAACTCACTGCTTTTTGCCTCAGAGTCATCAGCAGCACTCTAAAATAATGTTTAATTATAAATTGTTAAATAACATTAACAACAGTAAAAACAAGATTCAAGACACTACAATTTATGATACTGCACTTACCTTATACAAGTTAGAGAGTTTTATGTGGGCATTTAGCTCGTTGTGGAATTTTTCTTCCATGTTAGTCTGCTGCTCCTTGGCCTAGAAAGTAAACAAAAATCATAATAATCCTAATATCGCACTACTGATATGGCTTTTGAGTTTTTTCAAATGGTCAAAGTTAGAGGTGGTTTTCTTTTAAAAGAGAAAGAGAGGAAGGTAGGGAGACAAAGAAAATGTTATTTTGACCAAATAAGATCACCTAAAATTAAATTACAATCATGTTCCAAAACAGATAACCTTCAGTAAAATGATCTCATTATTTTTGTTCTTCAGGAAAACTATTAAGCAATTTCATAATACTGAAATTAACATGTATTTTCTACTTTCAACATAGTATCTACTGTGTATTTCTGATCTCAGGAAATTACAAGCTGATATATAAACTAGTTTTCCAAGACATAAGGCTACAAATATCAAACATTATATATAAGAGGGCTGAGCTTACTAATAATAGCAGCTGTCATTTATATATCATTTTAAGGTTTGGTAAGTGTTTTACAAATATGATTTCACTTTATCTTCACAATGAACCTGGGAAGTATGTGTTCTAATTATCTTTATTTTACAGATGAGGAACCTAAGGCAGATAGAGGTTAATGACTTATCCAGGGTCACAGATGAGTGTCTGAGGTCAAATCTGAACTCAGATCTTCCTCACTCCAGGTCTAGTAAAACTACACCCCTAGCTGCCTCAAATGATTATTAAAAAGTACCTTCCAGCTCTAAACTTATGAACCTAAGAATGCTTTCATATCCTCAAAGTAGTAGCTAAACTTAATATACCTCTTTCAATTTGGTAAGAAGTTCTTCCACATGTTTTTGTAGATGTTCATTTGATGTTTTCAAGCCATTCACCTGCTCCTCCATCCTAGAAACCTACATGAACCAAATTTGTAAAGTTAAGGGAGTGTCCCAAAATTTCAATTACCTCAATTGTATGATTATAATGTCTAGTAAAAAAATCAAGTATTCTCACATACAGAGGTTTGCAAAGAAAAATAGTACTATAACATGGAATATCTTCCTATTTTTTAAATGAAATACTGAGTAACAATGTGAAAAAATCAGTTGGGAAATTTTAAAGAAATCTTTAATTGGTTTCTGATTTCATGAAAAGAATGCTAACAATATCCCCAATTTTTGATACTAACACTATTAGAATGTTTTTTTGCTTCAAGACTTAACAAATACCTCCTGTAATTTGCACACATAATTTTAAAACTGAAAAGATTTGACCACACATCCACATAAATATTTTATTCTACTAACTTACCTCTTCTTTTTTGTTTTCAAGATTACATTTGAGTTCCAGGATTTCATTTCCTTTTTCTCTACCAACAGCCAGGAGTTCATCAGTTTTGGTTTTTAGTTCTGTATTCAGCCATGTGTTTTGACTATGTAGTAATTCCTTTTCTTGTTCCAATCGTTTTTCTCGATACTATGGAAATCACAGGAAATAGTTTTACAGAGTGCAAAAAAAAGTTTTATAAGGGACATAAACTAGAGTTAGTATAGAACTAAAGAATACCAGCTAGATTTTCACTTTCTTGCGGGCTATAATTTGAATAAAAATTTTGCCTCACTGAAAATTAACTGAATAGACATGCATAAAATAGGCATAAAGGAACACTTTAAAATGTCACAGATCAGATTATAATTACAATTTTCTGCCAAAGTCTTTCTTACAGACTTTATCTTTTAAAGTCCTATACACCTTGGTTCAATCCAATCTTTCCAACCTCATTATAAATTTCTTTTCTTCCTACATTTTACAATCCATACAAATAGGTCACTCTGTTCTTCATAAGAGGCATCCCATTTCTCACTTTCATGTCTTTGCCAGAATGCACCCTCTCATTGCCTTTGCCTCAGAAATTGCTTCTCTTCCTTTGCTTATTCCCTCAACTACTTATCGCAGTTTTGTACTTTTCAGAGATGTACACATTGACAATGAGGTTGATGCACACATTGCCAGAGCTAGGGAGGCTCCGAAGAAAGGTTTGGGAGAGAAGAGGTATTAGACTGACTACCAAACTGAAGATCTACAGAGCTGTTGTGCTGACCTCATTGTATGCTTGTGAAACATGGACAGTCTACCAGCACCATGCCAGGAAACTGAATCGCTTCCATTTGAACTGTCTTAGGAAGATTCTGAGGATCACCTGGCAAGATAAGGTACCACACGGAAGTCCTTGCTCGAGTTGAACTGCCAAGTATTCAAACTAAGCTTCAGAGTGCAACTCCAATGGGCTGACCATATTGTTCGAACGCAAAATGTACGCTTGCCAAAAAAGACTATTTTATGGAGAACTTGCATGGGGCAGGCTATCACATGGTGGCCAGAAGAAACAATACAAGGATACTCTCAAGGTCTCTCTCAAGAACTTTGGATCTGTGACATGGGAGACAATGGCACAGGATCACTCAGCATGGCGTGCCCACATAAGAAAAGGTGCTGAGCAGAATTGAGACAGCACAAATTAAATGCAGGATGAGCAAATTTGGGCTATCCACCCCAAATATTCATATGGACTATCTGTGCCCAACCTGTGGTAGAGCATTCCAAGCTTGTATTGGTTTGATCAGACAACAGTCAGACACACTGAAATTTCACTTTACGATGGTGATGTCATTTTGGAACTCTCTGAAGACCAAGAACAACAACCAACTGCTAGTACCCTCCACCACAATATACCTGTTTACATTTACTCTGCATGAGCTTATTTATGTACTTATTTCCACAAATAGAATATAAGCTGCTTAAGGACAGGAAGTGCTTCATTCTTTGTATTTGTATCATAAACATATAACACAGCATGCAACAAAAAACAGCTGCTGAATAATGGTTTGATTGATTGACTTCATTTTATTCATTTCAGTGTTAACCGGAAACATGGAATCCTGCTTCCACTATTGATCCAGGAGGTAAAACCTCAGTTTTCATTATGCATAAGCTCAGCCCCAGAATTTCAAAAACAAACAAAACTGAACCTCGTAAGAGTTTTTACTATGCATATTGTTTTCAGTTACATCAGAGAGACAAAGCAATGATTCTGGTTTTAGAACCCTCATAAAGGAGATAGATTCTGGCACATTAACCAGAGGGAAAAGAAACAAAAGTTATACATAGACAAACTTAGAGAAATTACATTTCTAAGCTAGACTGGTGAGAATTACACTTTAAGGCTACCTCTGAAGAGCGTACAATGGACTATGAGAGAGGAAGTTTTCATATGTTAAAAGATAAGTAGAAAGCTAGAGCTTGGTTATGAATTTGACAATAAACAGAGAATTCAGGCAAGTGTCATAAATTCCATTTACCCCAACTGTTTGCTTATCTTAGATAAAAAACAAAATCTAAATTAAATTCAACAGATCATGACTAAGGTCCTTGCCAGCTATGCAACTTCCCAGTAAAAGTGGCAGCTCTGGACTCTAATATTAAAAACTAGGAAGACTAAAAACTTATATGACACAATAATAAAAAAAAGTACAACTGACTGTATGAGATTTATTTTTCAAAAGTTTTAACCACTAATCATAATTTGTATACGCTAAGTACCTTAACAGAAACATCAGATGCTTGAAGTTCATCTAGTTTTAACTGTAACTCTCCTTTTGATGTATTACTTTCCTTGAGTTTTTCATTTAGGCGTTTAACATCCTCTAGAAAAGCCAGAACAGGATATGAAAATTATTAAAAATGCTACAGAGTATAAACTATGTCTTACTTATAATTGTATGTCCCTTAAAACTTAAAACTGTAGCTTTCATGTAACAGACAACCAATAAATATATTGAACATACAATAAAATCGAAATGCAATAAATAATAAATATACCACTTAGCTTGCTAAAACAGGCATCTAGCTCTTCAATTCAATTATTCCATGCGTAACTGTTCTATATATCTGACCTCCACCCTAGAATACATCTATTCACCAATATTTAGGAATACAACAGGAAATGAGCAACAACAAAAAAAAGGAAAATTCAAATGCATTCTTTACCATTGTTTGCACCTCTTTCAAATACCCTTAAGCAAGACTCTAACAAGAGGCTACCCAGCAGTTCATCTTGGAAAACTATGCTCTGGACTCCAGTCAGCATTAGATCCATCTATTTTCTTTCATATCTTCTCTCATTTTAAAAGTAATTATTATTAAAATGAGCCCAATGAATACATAAATTAATAAGATTAATATCTTTCAAAGAGTATATAAGCAACTCTCTCATTATAAGACTAGAAATAATACAATGTTCACATCTTTACTGCAGCCTAAAATATCAAATGAAAAAAACTCAAAGTGGAGTATAAAGATTTTCTCTTTAAATCTTATAAAGTAATTTATTTCAGTGACTTAATAAAATGTATAATTTTAGGACATAGTCTTCATACCAGTTAAATATTCAAGTTCTTGTGAACGTCTCTCACTGGTTCTGACCAAATCTCTTTTCTCAGCTTCCAATTCCTCTTTTGCTCTTGTAAGCTGACTCTATCAATTAAAATACGAATATAAAGCAAAAATAATGTAACATAAGTAAATTAATTAGACAAGTAAAATTACTGTACTTATCAATCCACAGGAGCTAGGCATATGAAATGTTAAGCTAAAGTCTACAACATACAAGATATATCTTAATACTGTCTGGTTTAAATCAGCTGTAGCGTAACTATAGGTATCTTTCTTTTCAACACAATTCATTTTTTCATACTGCTTATTTGAAGGAAGAATTCTGAATTTTAAACAAATCTAGGGAAGTTATGCTCTGTGCTCCAGTTAGCATTAGATCTTTTCTGCTTAACAATTTCTCTTACTTTAAAAGTAATTCTTTTTAAAATGAGCCCAATAAATACATAAATTAATTAGGATTAAAATATTTCAAAGAGTTTTATTTTTGTTTTTGGAAGTAACAAGGTTTTATCATTACGGTGGTCAAGAATCCATTATTATAACTAATAGAGGGTTCTTTTCAACTATTTTCAATGGAAGTATTTTTATTGGCTTCTCTAACCTTCTGAAAACATTTTCTCTTGTGAAATAATCTGTTATCAATATAAACTTAATTTTGTTTTATTTTTTACCTGTCAGCGAAGAAGCAAAAATAAAAGTACACAACAGAAGCAACCATAATTACACAGTTACTAAATTGAAAAAGAAACCACAAATAATTTGCAAAACTTCTTTATGCACATGAATAATGACTATTTTACCTGAATAGCAACATGTCGATCTTGAGCAGTTTCCAGTTCTTTATTTTTCTCAGTTACTGATTTCCACTGTCCATCTGAACATAAAGATTATTAAAAACTAAATATTTATCCAATCACTTAAGTATAGAAATGATCATAGAACTTTAGATATGGAAGGGACCTTAGAGAACATGGAATCTGATTCTGTCATTTTTATGGCTGAGGAAACTGAAGTCCCAACAGGATCTGACTTTGACTGAAGATATAAACATATTGGTTCGTTTCCTAATTTTTCAACTACTGCCAACTCCTTTCTAATCAAAATGTATTTATTAGTTTGGACCAGACCAGTAATTTCATTAGCAAAGCAAAATTATAATGAAGAACATCCAATACCAATGGTAGAGAGGCACCTGCTCTATACCTTACACAGTCTTAACAAAGTTGCTGTGCTACTGGGAGGTTTAATCAACATGACCAATCAGTAGTAAAATGTAGCAGCTGAACTCAGATTATCCTAATTTCAGCACTAATCTTGTATCTATACTGTGCTTGCTGACTCACCAAAATGTACACCACATACAGAAGTATTTGTAATGGTTGTATTTTAAAATTAAAGAATATAGACAGAAAAAAAGAGAAATAATTTTTAATTCATGGATTATTATAATTTGTAAGGACTATAATCATGCCTGCAGGACAGGCATAAAGTTACCGAAGCAGTGATGAAATTAAATAATGAATGAGATTAGCCCATAAATATATGTTAGAAAGGACCTTAGAGGCTTTTGGGGAGGGTAGTAATATTGACACAAATAGAATGAATGAATAAAGAAAAAAGGAATTTAGTAGGTGCCAATTACTACACAAAGTACTGGAGACAAATATAAAACAAAAACAATCCTTGGTCTTCAAAGAACCTTACATTCGAATGAAACTATACATATAGAAGAGAAAAGCAAATAAAGTTTCTTCCTCACTGAGATAATGAGTACAAAAATTGAGAAATTCGCTTTTCCAGAGGCTATGGAAGTGTTCATTTGATTATCATTCTCAAAACACTAAGCAGAAAGAGGGCAAGGAAGGGGGTTCTGGTGTATTGGCAGGGAAAAAGAGGTTGAAGAAGCATGATTTCAGGGAGGTGGTTGGAATTAATCTCTAGAGTTCTGGTGGGACAGCCAGGCAAAAATCATATTGTGTTTGTTAGGATTGTATGAGATAGTTATGTTTACAATATTTAATGATAAAACATGGTATAAATGTAAGCTATTATTTTTACTACTTGAGGCAAAAACCCCACAGAGTATGCAGCAATGATCTTGTCCACTCTTAATTTATCATACTAAGGAGAATGCCTACTAAGTATGGAAAATAAAGAATGGTCTTTAATATACATTGCCATTTTCCTTACTGTCACCATGTAGGCATATCTCCTAAACAGTTCTAGTGTCCCAGTAGTCCTCCTCCAAGGTTGAAGAGATAACAAGAAGCAAATAAACTGAATCTGACAATACTTCATTTGAAATTCTTTTCTCCAATGTCTGGGAAGATTAAGGAGAATAGGTCCACTGGTCCTATTTCTTAAGTTCACTGCTGTTTTGCTGTTACTGGCCTCTGAAGTGGCAAACACCTTCCTATAATATTTAACATTTATTGATTTTGTTTGAAAGTTATTTGTTGTGTTCCTTTTGGTTATTTAATAATAATAGCTAGAGCTCTTTAAGCTTTTCAAGTGCTTTACACAGTATCTCATTTGACCCTCACAATAACCCTTGATAATATTCAACATTTACTGATTTTGTTTTAAAGTTAAAATAGGCCCAAACACTTAATTTTGATAACTGATAAAATTCCAGAAAGTATTAGGGAAGGCATGGTAACATATTCAAGGGAGAGAAGGCAAGGTGGATTGCCATATTAGCTTCAAATTCTCTTTTGACAGAATTATTAGACTAGTCACTAAGGAAACTGCCATACACACAACATCTAGATCTCAAAAAGAGACTTGATTAAGTCTTTCAGGGTATCCTTGTGTACAAAATGGAGAAATGTAAACTGAATGATAACAAAACCAGATGAATTCAAAACTGGTCCCCAAAACTAGTCAGTGGACTAATGGATTAAAGCCAACTTAGAGAGAAATCTCCTATGGAGTGCCACAGCATCCTGTCCTTGGCCCCATTCTGGTGAATATGTTATCAATGACTTAGATTAAATTTTGTAGACACAAACTTTACAGGGAGAGATATAAAAAATGTTAGGTTACGTAATTAGAGTCTAAAAACAAATCATTCAACAAACTAGAAAGATGAACCGCACCTAAGATTTAATAAATATAACTACGCTTATACGGTTACTCTGAGCATCCACAGAGTTCAGTCATGCCTCTGTGCCTTTGCTGACTCCTTAAAGCCATAAAGTCCTCCTTCTCACCTCTTCTTTACCCAATGCTATAGACATTCTTCAAAGGCTATTTCTCAAAAAAAGTGTTCCCTGATCCCACAAGTTGATAACACCCTTCTCCCTATATAAGGCTCTTGATAACTCTCTAATCATCAACCTTGTTAACACTACATACTATATCAATCTTCATTGGTGCTGCTCTACAAGATTCTGAGTTTCCCAAACCAAGGGGCAATGTCTTACATAAATTTTTTCCTTTTCTACTATGCTGTTTGTTGAATATGTGCTTACTATGTGTGTGTTGCTCTAATTTCAATGTTTTTAGTCTTATACTCATAAGAGAGATCTTGGAGATTGGTCATCTAGCTTGATCTTTACCCAAAATGTAAGTCTCAACTAGAACTACAATGGCTAGTTATTTAGTCTCTACCTTAAAACTTCTAATGATGTAAAATCTACAGCCTCCAGAGGCAAATCATTTGATTTGTGAACAGTTGTTTCTTGTGTAACCTCAAAAATTAATCGATTAAGAAGTCAGATTTTTATCATAACAATAAATGAGTTTTCTAATCTTAAAAGTAAATGCCAAGAACAAAACTGACAATTCTTTCATGCACTTAAACTTGTAACATGACAAAAAAAGAATTATTAATTAGTAAAGCTGTACATAGTAAAATCAACAGTTTTTCATTAAGGAACACAATACAAAGAATTGAATGGCTTTTTCTGTGATAATAAGATTTAAAATTCATACACTACTTTTCACTTTCACCATGATTTCACATAGAAGATCACTTATAATTTTTTTTGCTCATTTGACCTATCACTATTTGACATACAGTATGGTCCAAAACAGTCTATTTTGTAACTCAGCTTTTTCTATTTTTATTTTGCTTTTCCCTTCCAAAGATAAACAAAATAGGATGGAAATCAGTTAGAAGAGACAAACTAGATCAAAAGGTAAATGATTATGACACATACATAATTAAGAAACTTTTATGCATTTTCTCAGGAGTGTTAGAAGACTAACATACCTCTAAATCTTCTTACACATAAAATTATGCCACTTAAAAAACACTTACTAAGTTTTTCCAGTTCTTGACGCAAGGTTTGGCATTCTCGGCTTTCATTTACAAGTCTCTCTTGACACTGGGAGAGCCGCTTCTCTACCTCAAAGTACTGTTGTTCTGGGGGAAAAAAATCGCAATGTCACAATTTGTTTATGTTTTTGTTCATGTAAGTGTAAAAATATAAAATATTTTAACAGTAAACTAATTTTCTGAGTCTTTGAAGGGGCGAAACTAATGCAGAGTAGAGAATCTGAGTAAATGTGAATAAAATCAGAGAGCTGGGAGCAGTTAGTTGAGCTACTTCACTTGAGAGATGAAGAAATGAGGTCCAAAGAATTTAAGGGAGTTACCCAATGTTATACAACTGGCTAGTGTCACAGCCAGGAACTGAACACTCAAGTCAAACTTCCAGTCCAATATTTTCAACTACCCCCAGATAATTTACATTTTAAGTCTTTTAAAAGGTCCTTTTAATGCCTTAGCACTACATAGCAAATTCAAGAAGAAATGAATCCCTGAGACCCACATACTGACTTAGAAAACTACAAGATAACATTACTGATATATTCTAGTTTTACTTTTGTTAAAAATTTCTCCATCACATTTTTAATCTGGCTTAGAACAGTAGTTTGACATCTCTGCATTATAGCATTAGCCACTGATGCTTCATCTTGGTGTGGAGTTTATTCTGGAAACCTGAGAGCTATGCCAATGAAGACTGGCACACAGTAGGCGCTTAAATACTTTGTAGAATAAAGTCTTCAAAGACAGGCTTGAAAGCATATTATGTTATCTGAAGTCCAAGCTAGTAGCTGGCACAGTGCTCTGCACAAAGTAGGTACTTAAAGAATACTGAATTGATTCATTAATGAAGCACTGATCAACTTTAAGGGATCAAAGGTTTCTTGCAGAGATGGTGTTCAACCTGAATGTTGAAAGAAACTAGGTATTTCAAGGGAGAAGACAGTGTCTTGCAGTAATAGGGAAAGGCACTAAACTGGAGATCCTTGACATAATCTTGGAGCTTTTGTTTAGCGAGCAAGTGGGTGACACAGAGCTGTATTTAAAGAACATTTGGCATTTATGTGGTTATACTGGAGAAGAAAAATACTTGTGGAGTGGTGGTGGTGGGAACTGAAGGGAGAGAAAATTAAGAAGTTATTGCAACATTCCAGAGGAGAGGTAATGAAGACCTCACCTAGGGCAGAGGCAGTATGAGTAGAGTAGAAATCTAGGGATGATTATTATGGGTTATAAAGCCTGACCCAGTAAAAACAGCCCCTTTTGGTACAATCCTATCAAATGGGGAATGCAAGAACTAGGTGGCAAAATGGTTTAAGACACAGATTCTTAACCTAGGGTCTATAGACTTGCCAAAGTGAACAGATGTCACGGGGCAAGTTGTGAATTTAGATGGGGAAAAAACAAAATTCCACTTCTTTACCTTGAATAATCTTTAACTAAATTTATCATTTAAAAAAATTATAAAAGGGGGCCCATAATACAAAAATGGTTAAACATTTCTGATTTAGATGAACTGCTAATCCAAATGAACAAAGGAAGGTTTTAAACTCTATTTTTCTAGTTCTAAGCCATTTTGTATTACACCATTTAGTGTAAACTCCTCTTCATCTCAAAATCTCTGAATCACATTCTTGATTCTTTTCTCCCACTCTGATAACATGGCCCTTCTCCTTGCTAAAGTCACTATCTCTACATACATGATCCCTTCCCTTCTCCAGGAGATAGTAACCTTGTTTAACATAATCTTCCGCTTCTACCTATCTAGAGGTAACTTCTCTACTGCTTTTAGACACATCCAAGTGTCCCACATCCTGAAAATAACCTACCATCCCTTAACACAAGGCCCTACATCTCCTCTCCCCTTCTCAGTCAAACTCCCAGAAAAAGTTATCAGTAATTCTTTTATTCCTCAACCCTTTGTAATCTGGCTTCTATTCTGGTCTTACTACTCGAGTCAAACTGCTTATTCCAAAATTACAAACAGTCCCTTCATTTTCAAGTCTGATGATCAGTCCTCCTCCATTCTGACCTGCTTCATTTCACACTGTCGATCATCCTTCTCTTCCTGGACACTCTCTCCTCACTGGGTTTTTGTGACACTTCTCTTCTGGTTCTCCTCTTAACTGTCTGACTTCTCCCTTTCTGTGGCCTTTTTTGGTTCATCATCCATTTCACTTCCCCTAAACCTATCACCCAAGGTGGGTCTCTGCCCTCCCTTGATGACCTCTTTAGGACACATGGGTTTAATTACTGCATCTATGTAAGTGACTTCCAGAACTACAAATCTGCCCCCAGTATCTCCCATGAACTTCAGTGCAGGATCACCAAATGCCTAAGGAAAAGTTCCAACTAGCTGTTTCCCATCGACCTCCCTTCGAACTCTTCCAATATTCCCTAATCTATTTTAGACACAACCATCTTTCCAGTGCTCCCACATTCCTAATCTTGGTACCATCCCGGACTCACAAACCCCTCACTCCATACCCAATCAGCTGCAATCTTGCCATTTGTCTGCCCACATTTTTCACCCCTGACCCGTTCTCTCCACTGCCGTACTGCAGATCTTCACCCCTTTCCTCACCGGTCTCCATGCCTCAATCTCTCTCCCGCTGCCGAAATGACGTTCCTTAAGTACATTCTGACCACAGCCCGCTCCCACATGATACACTCCAGAGCTCCCTGACTGCCCCAGAACAGCGCAGAAGCTCTGGCTTCGCTTCCACAGCGCTCTGCAGTCTATCCCCAATCTCTCCTTCCAGGTTCAGCGGCTCTGACTCCCGGTCCGCGCACCGGGACATTCAGGCTTCGGGCCACAATACTGCATCCCCCACCTCGGTCCGCGGCACTGGAACACACCCAAAGAATCCCTCTCTTCCCAGACACAATCCAAGTGTCACTTTCCACATGACCTTCCTGGATTCCTCCTCCCCTAAACCACTCGGTGCTAGTTCTCTTTATGCGGTTTCTAGCCGTCCGCCTGCGCTCACGCTTGCACTAAGACCCGCCTTACGCGTCTCCCCTCCGGCCGGCTCCCTCCGGGTACGAAGTCCTTACGCTCGGGCCCGCGGACGCTCTACGGCCTGAGCAGCGAATCCTTTCGAGACCCGGTAAGGGATGACGGAGGCCCGAAACGAGTCGGAGGACTCCAAACGGGGGCTCTGCTCGAGCTCCTTGGAGGGCGGAGGGGCAGGCCGCGGTTTTTCACACGTGTAAAATGCACGGGTGGCCTTAAGTTGGACTGACTCTAAGTGTAAACAGCCAAGGAAATCGTCTCCCAGAGGCGCGGGCCTCGAACCACGCTGCGCGCCGGGCGAGGATGCGCGCATCCGGGCCCGAGCGGGGAAGGCCTTTCCCGGACGCCAGGCCCGGGGAGGGGAGGGGGTGGGAGGCGCTTCTCGAGCGGGGGTCACTCCAAGGGGGGCCCACTCACCGCTCTCCACCTTGAACTTCTCGTGCCGCCCCTTCAGGCAGTCGATCTCACTCTGCTGGTCCGCCAGGAATTTCTCCAGCTTAGCCTGGACGGGCTTGGGCAGTTTGGTCAGCTCCTGACGCTCCAGCACCTGCTGCAGCACCGCCGCCATGTTGCCAATGTCCAGATCTCCGGGCCGGGGAGCGGGGAAGGGGGCCGAGGGCAAGGACAGGGCGGCCGGGGCCGGGGCCTGCGCCGGCGCCGGCGCCGAACCCTCCCGTGCTACGCTGACGCGCGCACCCGATTCCCTGAGGCTAGTTCGGCGGGACCCTAAGAAGCCAAGAGACAGGCTGGAGAGGACTCCTCCAATCCCCGCCCCGGGGATGCGCGCGCACGCCCCCCCTTCTCCCGCGCGGGTGCGCTCCGACGCACTCTCGAGCACCCTGGGAAACCGAGTCCAGAGGCCGGCTCAGATTCCCGGGTGCGCGCGCACCCCTCCCCCTCCCCCACACCTCGCTTCCTTCCCAGCGTGCGCGCAGAACGCCGGGAAATGTAGTAGTCTTCTCCCGTTTCTCTTCCTCTTCCGTCACCTCAACTACCCCTCCAACTTCAGCAGTCCTGAAACTCAATTCCTTTCTCCTTCCTCCCTCTCTCTCCTCAACTGCCCCTAGATCCCCGCACCCTCCAGTGTGTGAAAACGGTCGGTGAGGCGGGATGGGGCTGAGTGAGGCGGTGCTACTTACTAGTCAACCCGCGTCCCGCCCCAAGGAGCCGAGAGCCCTTTTCACTGAGGCTTCGGGACGACATGGGTCGTCGTCTTCGGGTGCTCCTAGACTGAGAGCCACTAGAGGGCATCAGTACCGGAGGGGCCGAGCGGGGCGGAGCGGGCTGGGCCGCTCCCGCCACACTCTCTATGGCCTTCCGGAAGGGGGCGAGAGGGGCAGGGGGCGGTCGCCTTCCTATAGCACGGGGGACGATTGGGGGCGAAAGGTGGGGCTCCGTTTTCCTAAGTCAGTTAGAAGGCCCAGGCGACGCGCGTCATCAGCTTGCGCCGGCTGCTCTCCCCTCCCCCTCCTCGCCCAGGAAGCTGGCGGCCGGAGGCCAGGGGGCGGTGTCTTCCGTCCGCACACGCGACCCCAGGCGGCTACGGAGGGCGCTGGGGGCTGCTGAGGCGGTCGCTGCCGCCCGGGTCTCGCCACCTTCTCGCACGTGAGTCAGCCCGTGGCGGGGCTGAGGCGGGAACGTGGGCTCGAGAGAGACGGGGAGGCTTCGCGGGGTCGGACTACAGCCCGACAGCTGCTCCGGCCCCGATGCGGGGTGGGGGCGGGGGGAACGTCTAGTCCGGTCTCCTCGTTTATGCAGATGAAGAAACCGAGGCTTTGGGGGTAAAGGGGCGGTGGTTGGGCCCGGCTGGACGCTCTGCTTAATAGTGGAGCCCTTGAGGATGACTCTGATGAAGTGATTGATTGATCCTGAGGTTGTGACATTGAAATGCCTTTGGAGCTAGGGGGAACCTTGAGGAATGTTCGGTCCCACTCGGTTATGTAAAGCCATGTTGGACCGTGAAATGAATAACCCGGAAGATGAAGTCATTGCCCGAGGTTCGAGGCGGTTTGGGTTGTTTGGGGGCAAGTGCTGTACGTATTCAGGTCAGTGCACATCCAGCCCTAGCCTTCGAGGGCCGAACTAACGTTTGAGGACACTTTAGTTAGGAGATAATTAATGGACTTTGCCTTCAGGAAGCTTACCGTTTAGGAGGCCGAGATCCATACACAAAAGCATAACACTCTACCAAGATTTGGGGGTCACTTTTTGTGTGCCCCACGCCCTTGCACGTGGCTGTCTCTTCTGGAATGCTTTATCCTCACCTCTTCCTCTTAGATTCCCTGGTCCCCGGCAAAGACCAGTTGCATGAGACTTTTCCTTGACATCTTCCATCCTCCTTCCACCCTCTCCCCTCCAATTCCTTCTGAGATTACCACCCATCATTCCTGTACTTAAGCCTTGTATGTGTCACCTACTTTCCCTGTGATCTCTCACTTTAGAATTGTGAACTCCTTGAGGTCAGGAACACTGTTTTTACTTTTCTGGGTATCCTCAGAACTTAACCCAATGCCTGATACAGATATAGGAAATGCTTAATGAATATTTATTGACTGACTGGAATGCATCCTAGAGATGCATCCTACAGAAGTGTTCTGTGAAGGGAAAGGTCATTTCTGACTTGGGGCATGAAGTAATACTCTCCAGTTTATCCTTTGTATGGTTTAGGTTTTTTGTACATTCTTGTTTACATGTTGTTTCTCTAGATTGCGAACCTCTTGGGGCAGGCACTGTTTTTTGCTTTTCTTTGTATCCCCTTCACCTAGCACTGGGTGCTTCACCTAGACTGGGCACACAATTGGTGGTTGTCCCTTGTTTTCAAAGAGGACTAAAATGACATCACTATGCTAGAGTCAAGCTTCAGTGTGTCTGACTGTGGCTGATCAGATCAATATGAACCCCAGGTCAGGCACAAATAGTCCATATGAATATTTGGGGTGGATTCTCCAAATCTGTGTATCCTGTGTTTCTTTTTGAGTTATTTCAATTATGCTTTGTTTCTGGAGCACAGCACCTTTTCTGATGTGGGCACACCATGTTGAGCGGTTCTGTGCCAATGTCTCCTATGTCACCCAGTCCATTCCAAAGTTCTTGAGAGACCTTGAGAGTATTCTCCTATCACTTCTTCTGACCACCATTTGAATGCTTACCCTATTAGAGTTCTCCATAAAATAGTCTTTTTTGGCAAAAGTACATTTTGCATCCAAACAGTGTGGCCGGCCCATCCGAGTTGCGCTCTCTGAAGTAGAGTTTTAATGCTTGGTAGTTTAGCTCAGACTTCAGTGTCTGGTATCTTATCCTGCCAAGTGATCTTCAGAATCTTCCTAAGACATTCAGTTTCCTGGAATGGGGCTGGTATACTGACCAGGTTTCACAGGCATACAACAATGAGGTCAGCACAATGGCTCTGTAGAGCTTCAGTTAGATAGTCAGCCTGATACCCTTTAGGAGCTTCATAAATGTTTTTTGGCAGACTGAATGAATGGTGACATTTGAATTGGATTTTAAAGAATATGTAGGAATTCTGGAGGAACTGGAGGAGAAAAAATATTCAAGGAATAAACAGCCTGAGCAAAGGTAAGGAAGCAAAAAAGAATAGGGGGTACCTGATATTATTACACTTTCCTCCCCTCGTCTGGGATCCAGTAATACTTGTTTCCTTGCTGATTTTTGCACATAGGTCAGTCTTTCTTTGACCTTGACATTTTCATCAACTGCTCCCCATTCTTGAATTTTTTTTCTCTTATCTGTCTCCTGGCCCCTTTCAAGACCCAGATAAAATTTCACCCTAAGAATTTGTTTCTGATCACTTCTAATGCTAGTGTCTTACTTCTGATAATTTACAATTTATCCTCATTTGTATTTTTGGTACAGTTGCTTACCTGTTATCTCCCTGGTTAGATCGTCAGCTCCTTGTGGAGGGACTGTTTTTTTGCATATCTTTATAATCCCAGCTCTTAGCTTTCAATAAAAGCTTGTTGACTTGTTATTTGGAAACAAGTAGACCAGTTTCATTGTAGTATAGATTACTTGGAGGAGAGTGACGCAATACCCTAGACAGATGGTGGAAACCTAAAGAACTTAAATTTTAATTAATGAGTACTAGGGAGCCCCTGAAGATTTTTGAACAAATGGATTTTTTTCAAAAGAATTTTGATCAGATACATGTGTAAGAACAGTTCTGGCTACAGTAGAAAAATGAATTGGAGGGAAAGGAATGGAATCAGTAGGATTTGGTAACATTGAATTTGAGAGTAGTGAGAAAGAAAAGAGTCAAGAGATAATGCTAGATTTTTCAACTGAGTGCATAGACAAAAGTCATGGACATCAGTGACCTCCAGTGAAGAGTTGGACATGAAAGCCTCTAAGTTTACCTGGTTTCTGTTAAATTGAGTAGTCGAAGGAGTGTTGGTTGAATAATTTGAGAATGTATTGAGTTTGAGCATAGACTGAGTATTTCAAAGGACATGGTAGTCAAATGGGTTTAGAGGATGGGAGGAGATGAACTTAAATAGGCCTTGTATAATTTGAGTATAGAGGAAGATTCACTGACAGAGGCAGAAAATTAGAACTTCAAGTTCACTTTTGCTCCCTTAGCTGGCACTATTGGGCTTCTGCACCAGAGAACCAGGAGGGATTTATATGATCTAGCCAATTCCATGTCCGTTTGCTATTTTGAAAGTAATTTTTCAAACTTAGTATCTGTTGTCATTCAGCTTCTCCTAGTTGCAACTCCAATCCCTGTACTAGCCACACTGTGCTCCTTACCCAGTCGTGACCACTTGGTGAACCAGTTCAGCTCCATACCGTCTTCTTGAATCCCTTGCCCCATCATCATGTTGTAGATCTTTGCTCTGCCAAACTTCAGCCTTGGGTCACTTCCACCACCTGTTTGCCTGTATTCCACTACTGAATGAAGATGGAAAAAATCATAGAACTGATCTGCCTGGGTCCCTTACAAATTTGTTATATAACTTCAACTAGACCCTCTGTTTCAAGGCAAGTCTTCTTACACCTCATTAATTAAATCAGTTTTTCCACTCAATATAACTTGCTCTTCCAAACCTTTTCATCCTTCCTCAAACCTCTCCTGACTCCGACTCCTCCCTCTACCCTCTCAGCTGAGAATCTGGCCTCATATTACTGAACAAATGAAAAAAAAATATTACTGAACAAACTGAACAAACAGACTGTTTCCTGAGAGCGCTCTTTTCCCATTTCCTCATCACGTATCACCCAGGTGCCTTCTCCCACTATCTCCTCCTTCCCCTCTGTCTCGTAATATGAAGTATGTCCTTCTTGCTAACACAAGCCCCTCTACCTGCACAAGTCATCTCATTCCATAATCTTGGCTCTGGCAGATTTCTCTCTGTGACTCCCAATTTTTCACTTATCTTCAGCCTCCCTGTCTGTGGATTGCTTCCGTATTGACTGTAGATATGTCTTCTCTGTTCATCTAGATGATGCAGTGGACAGAGTAGGTAGTGGACGTGAAGTCAGGAAGATCTGAGCGCAGATTCAGCCTCAGACAGTTACTGTCTATGTGACTCTGGGCAAGTTCCTTTAACTTTATTTGACTCAGTTTTCTCTGCTATGAAATGGGGATCATAATAGCACCTATTTACCAGTTACTGTCAGGGTGAAATGAGGCGGCCTTCTTAAAGTGCTCAGCCTAGGCCCTGGCTATTTCCCTTGCTTCCTATCTTCCTTCTTTCCCTCCCTTCTTAAAGTGCTCAGCCTAGGCCCTGGCTATTTCCCTTGCTTCCTATCTTCCTTCTTTCCCTCCCTTCTTCCTTTCTTGTCACAATACTTTCACTTGATCCATCCATCAGCTAGCCATCATACTATGTTTTCTGCCTCTTACAACTAAGTTCCTTGAGAAAGGCATCCAGAAAAGGTGCTTCCATGTCTTTTCTTTTCATAATCTTCTTAAGTCTCTACATTCTGGCTTCTGACCTGATCACTTAACTGAAATGTCTCCGACTAAAGTTACAATGATCTTTTAAATTGCCAAATCAAATGACATTTTCTCAATCTCATCCTTCTTAACTTCTCCCCAGCCTTTGACACTGTTGATCACCCTCTTCTTGATGTTCTCTTCTCCCTGGATTTTTGTGACACCACCCTTTCCTGGTTCTCTTCTGCTCCCCAGTCTCCTTTGCTAGGGCCTCATCTAAGTCATGCCTGCTAACTTTGACTGTCCCACCTGGCCTCTGTCCAGAGCCTTGGTGTTCTCACTAACTCCCATGGATTCAATTATCATCTCTATTCAGATGATTCTTAAATATACTTATCTGGGCCTAATCTCTCTACTCTCCTCCAATCTCAGCTCCAGCTGCCTATTGGATATCTTGAACTGAATGTGCAACACTTCTCTGTACTCTTATAGTAAACTTGTAACAGTTTGGTTACAAACAGTTTCTGTTTAAGTGGAAAAATAGTTTTGTAGATGTTCTTTTATCATGTTAATTTATAGGAAGCAAGTGCAATAGTTCATTAATTGCTTCTAAAGCCTGTCTTGTCCTTCCTATGTATTTTTCTGCCTCATTTTTTGTATTTACTGACCTTATCTTCACTTTCATTGTCTCCTGTTTGGTGCTTATTCTATACCAGACTCTGTGCTAAGCATTTTACAAATATTCATTTGATATTCACAACAATCTGGTAGGTAGGTGCTATTATTCTTACTTTACAGTTGAGGAAACTGAGGGAAACCAAGGTTAAGTGACTATCCCATAGTCCCAGAGCTAGTATATATTGGAGGTCAGATTTGAACTTGGGTCTTGCAGAGTCCAGGTACAGTGCTCCATCTACTGCACCATCAGCTGCCTAAAGGTGCTGTCTACATGCTAGTGGTTTAGATTGAGGGTAGGACCAAGGCAAATAAGGATTAGAATACTGGGAGAGGAGGAAGAGAAATTTGCTACCTCTGCAGATGCTGGATCTGAATGACAGGGTTAAGGAAAGCAGGACAGGATAGTTAAACTTCAGTTGCTTGAGGAGTGACCATTTGATAACAGCTTCCATTCTCTAGAGTCCCATGATGATTGAGGACAGTCAATATTGCCCCTCAGCACTTCTGACGACCAAAGTCTCAGGTTCTCTCAGGGTTATGAGAGCCTGGTAGCGTAGGAAGTACGGTGTAAGTCAACAGTATGCATGATGTCCAAAAGAACATACTGAATGTTCTGTTAGGCTGCATTAAGAGAGGCTTTGCTTTTAGGAATGAGAAGTGATAATTCTTCTGGTACTTTCCCCTGGTCATATTGTATCTGGAGTTTACTTTAGGGCATCAATAAGAAGGATATTGATAAGGGGAAAAAGAATGAAGTTTATAACTTTTGATGACTCCAACTTTCATTCAATAATCATTTTCATTGTCTTCTACATGCCACTCTGTCCAACTAAGCTAACCTTGTTAGTGTTTCTTATGTACAACATTACTTCCTGGAATGTGTTCCCTCCTTCCCTCTGCCTCTTAGAATTTCTTCAGATCTCAGCTCAGACATCACCTGTTCCTACATCACACTTCTGCTGATCTCACCCATTTGCTATTCTCTCCAGCCTCCCCCTCCCCATTACCTTGTATTTATTTTGTAGGTTCTTAGAATGTGGGCATGTAAATTCCTTCAGGTGAGGAGCAGTTTTTTGTTTTCATAGTCGTTTAATAAATTATTGATGATGGTTTGCAGGGTACTATACTAAGTGCTAGAATAATAAAAGCAAAAATGAAACAGGCCCTGATCTCAAGAAGTTTGTAATCTTTTGGAGACAATACTTCTCTCTGAAACAATAGACCCATCTTTTTTTTAATACTAGTGTTCCTCCATATTGTTATTTTATTTATTGTTCTATGATAATTTCTATTTGTTCTGTCTTTTCTCATTTATAGAACTTTTTAAAGATCTGAGACGCTGAAGGTGGTATTGATACTCTTTGAATAATGGGAAGAAGCTACATAGTAGAAGAAGCTGTTGGACAATACCTTTTAAACTTCAACAACCAAGAAAAGGCATTTATCTCTGGTCTTTTGATAGGACAGGTATGTATGTCTTATGTATGGGTATTTTAGTCTCAGATTAATTAATATAACTTAGCTTTTGGGGTTAAAAGTGTGATATAACATACTGAACACTTCACCCAGGATTTAGTTAGCACTTACTTTAGGCAAAATCATCCCTTTCCACTCCCTTTATTGTACCATTGTTTCCTCATCCTTCCACTTGTACATTCCCTCTCTTTCCACTCCTGTTTTAAGGGACAGTTTCTGTTAATTGGAAAAATAGTTTTGTAGATGTTCTTTTATCATGTTAGTTTATAGGAAACAAGTGGAATAGTTCATTAATTGCTTCTAAAGCCTGTCCTGTCCTTCTTCCTATGTATTTTTCTCCCTCATTTTTAGTATTTACTGGCTTTATCTTCACTTTCATTGTCTCCTGTTTATCTTTTATCCTTGCTTCTTAACTCCTCAAATTTTTATTCTGTCCCTTTGTGAAAAAATTTTTTCTTATACTTGATATGATGGAAAGAGCACTGGACTTGGGAGAGCCAGGATAGACCTGACCTTGAATTTCAGTTATGATATTGACTACCTTGGTCATTCTGGAAAAATAATCTGTCTTCTCTGAGCCTCAGTTTCCTCATCTGTAAAATGAGGATAATGCTACTTAAACTGTCTGCTTTGTAGAACTACCACAAAGAAAGTGCTTTAAAACATCAAAGGACTATATAAATATGAACTGTTTATCTTCCCTTCATTTCTTTCACCAGAGATTGGGATGGATTAGGGAGCAAGGAAAGAGACACAGAGGATGATATCCAGTTTCATGTGGATCTTTGAGAAAAACAGGAAAAAACAAGTTGAACCTAGACATTTTATTACTTTAGAAGATAATCCTTTTCTAATGTTTTCCTATGAAGTAGAATAAACACACGTTCTACACACTTTAAAATATTTTTTGTTAATTTTAACTCAATTTTACTACTTCCCCAAAGCATTTCTTATATTGCTCACCCTTATTACTTCCCTTTGAAGAACCATAGATCTATAATATATTAAAAGTTAGAAATAATGGCAAAACTACAAGTTTTTTAAGCAGAAAAAAGTTTTTGGTCCATATTTTTCCATATCTATTTGTTATTTAGATGAATCAGAAGAAGGACTATACAACTGGATGTCTGTTGCAGTACCATATTTATTGAATGTATTCTGTATATACTCGAATGATCAACTCACCAGGCATTTAATTTTTTTTTTAATACTTAAAATTATATTCTTTGAAATTCAGGACTGTGTTGTTTATTTTTAGCCTGTTTTATAAGATGTATTTTGTTCAGAATTTCCCTTTTCTCTCTTGCAAATCTTGGCAAAGACCAAGGGTCTGAGTAGATGTATACTCTGTTTCTCTCTCATGACCCTGGGCTTGTCTTCATATTACTATCTTCTTTATGTGTTTTTCCTGGGTCCAAAATTTGTCACTGTTATACTCTTCCTTATTGAAATTTACCTGTCCTGAATCTTCTTGACTTAGGGTCAGGGTCTTTTTTTTTTTTCCCAAAGTGATAAGTAGCCATTCTGTCCTAAAGAGAAAAGGCTTCTCAACCAAGACTTTCTTCTCCCCATACCTCCTGGCCCAAGAATTTGAACAGTTTAACAGTTAATCAATGTTAACACAAAACAGTTTTGCTTCTTATTTGAAAACCATTGATTTAGCCAATTCTTGGTTATTGAAGGTTTTAATAATACCAGTGCTAAACTTGTGATTAAGACAGTTCAAATTCAAATCTAATTTTTCTGTTGGGTGTAGTAAGAAGTTTGTTGCGATAGGTCAAGATTTTCTTTACACTGAAATTTTTGGATTAAATAGGTTTAAATTATCAACAGTTTTTATCAATGCATCACTAAACACCATTGATATTTAGTTGTAATGCCATCATCATCATGATATATTATTTAGAGGCTAAGTCCCTCAAAAAATGTGTTTGTGATTATGTAAAGAAAGTATAACAAGTAGGAAAGCTATGTCAAAAACTTTAGCAATTGCAGCTGTCCAAAAGTGGAATAGTGTACCTTGGTATGTGGTGGATTTGCCCTCATTGGACTTTTGCCATAAGACTGAATGATAACGCTCCCAACAAGCAGGAGGGGGCATTTAGGTGAAGCATGGATTGGACTGTATGGCTTCTAAACCCCTTTCAAACTCTGAGGGTCTGTGAGTTTAGTACTTGAAAAACTTGTAGATTGTTGTCTTTTAAAATTCTTTATTATTATTGTTAAAAGAACATGGAAAAGAATAGAAAAAAAGATAATTTTAAAAGTTTTTTTAAAAAAGCATATATTATATTTGGCATAGTACTTGTAAACACTGTCCTGCTTTTGGGTCACTTTCTAAACTTTACTCCCTCTTCTTTTCCTTATGCTGCTTACTTTACTTTCTGTTGGTTTATAGGATCATGATCATTTAGAAATGGCCATCATACAAAACTTACTGGGTTTCATCCATTTTATCATTTATTGTTTATTAATTTTCCATTACATTTACATAATTTGTTCTGCTATTCCTTAGTTGAGTGTTTTTTGCTTTGCTATAATCAGAAGTGTTATGACGCTGAGGCATTAAAAAATATCATCGTGTATGGTAAACTAATTTGAAAAATTAGAAATTTGTTTCACTGTAAATTTAATAACTAAATGAATTAATCAGCTGACACATTCATATTATTTCCTTTATATATGCCATATCTGTATTCTTTAATTATATGTCACTGATAGTTTTAACTTTATTTTAGTGATATTTTTATTGTAAACTAATATTTTTATTGTAAACTTAAGTGATCGAGCAGCACAAACATTTCAATAGACAAAAAAAGGAAAGAGGATTGATAAAAACTGTTAACGTCTGTGTAGTTTGTTTTAGAAAAGTATGCATTAAATGTAACATGGTAGAAACAATTACCATTTGTGTTTTATTTTTTAAGTGTTCTTCACAAAGGGATTATGTAGTTCTTGCCACTAGAACACCACCCAGAGAAGAACAGAATGAAGGTACAAGATCTTCTCAGTTACAGCTAGATGACTTAGATGAAGAATGGATTACAGCACATGCCAATCAGGTTGTACTATTTTATAATATACATAAATATTACATATATGTACATACATGTAACATTGTTTATATTACATGTGTGGTCATAGAATGTATATGAATGGAAAATTAAACCAGCATTTTATTTTGGTTAATGACATAAAATTGGAATTTTATTCATATTTGTTCTCAACTTTCAAAAACTGTCAGCACATGTAATAATATTTTTTATTCTGATTTATTCACATGTATCTTAGCTACCTTGTGGGTTATTTCTATCAACTTTAATGTTTTCTTTCCCCCAAGAACTCTCTGTTTTTAAAATATTTTCTTTGTCCAGCTGTACTGTGCTTAGTCTGTACAAATTCACCCTAACTGGACAAATAATTCATCATCTAATGACCAGCTTACTAGTGAAGAGTTTCTTCACATTTGTTTAGGCTATTCCTTGGAGACTGATATAGTTTTTGCTAGAATGGTACTTGAAACCTTTCCATTAAAGCAGACCCTTCCAGAGCTGCCATTTCATTGACACAGTCTTCTTGAATCCAGAGTCATCTGTACACCATGATGAGAAATAGGAGTAGGATCTTATGGAGGACATAGGAATGTGGACATAAGAAAAATCTATTTAGGATGGTAAATCTGCTCAATAAAAGTTGTATTCTGTAGTCTAAATCCAAATGGAATATTTAGATTATTTTACAAAAGGCACATATGTTAGTATGGATTAAATGTATTTAGAACTTCTGCTAAAATTGATGCTAAAGGTACATTGAAATTTAATAGGGAAAACTTGAGAGGATTTTCCAAATCTACTGTAAAATTCACCCAAAATTCACCCATTTTTTTCTGAAGTAAATGAGAAAATTTGTCCATTTTACTACTAGTTTGTAACTAAATACTTTTGGAAGTTCAAAAGATCTTGAGTTTATTTTAAAGTTCTCTTTATTTTGAAGTTAATCATTAACAGATCAAAGTATTTTAATAAACAAAAACCTTTCTTTTGTTTGAGAGCAATAGGTTATCCTTAGGTTTATATGAAGGCCAAATATTTGTTGATTTTTTAATTGGATAAAGGAAGAAATACCAGGACTTCACTACAATATTTTTCATTACATTATTTCTTACTGTAAAGCACAATTTGTAGTATATACTTACTTTAGTTTCAAAATATTTCATTCTAAGGTCGTTTCAATTATAAGTGTTAGAAACACTCTTGACACTAATAAGGTATCAAATAAAATTTATTGCAGCAGAGTTCAGAGGAATTGGACACTGACCAAAGCGAGCCCCCAACTTCTTTTCAGGAGGAGGGAGCACTGAATACAGAAGTGAGATGAGCTATATATATAGCATTACTCCAAGACAGATCCTCCCATCAGGAGAGGGACTGGTCTACTCTCCATTAGGTCACTATCTTCTCTACATGCCCATTATATAACCACCCTTAGTGTGATCCCGTTTCCCAAACATGCTTTTATGTGGGGTGTGTCTGCTTATATACATGAAGTTCGTTAAGCAAGTGCAGTGAAGAAAAGCCTTCTCCAGGTAACTCTAGGTCATTTTTCTTGGCTATAGCTAGCTGTAGATTTGGTTCCTTTATCAAAAACTTGGTAATTTTCTGAAGGCCAGTCTCTCTTTTGATTGGTTGAGTCCACCTGCAGTCTGCTGGCCTTCTTGTTATCTAACTTATTCTCAGTGACTTCATCAGTTAACAGTAATTTACTGTGGAAACTTAACTTTTGCTGTGTCTCACATGGAATGGATACCGAAGACAGGGTATTACAAAATACTTAGAGGATAGTGAACTCAGAGACTTTAGCACAGTTGGCTAATCTCAATTTCTTGAAACATCAGTTTTCTGTGGCACCTTGGACAATGCTTAAAATAAATACTTATGCCCAATAAATACTTGTTTAATAGATGGAAGAATGAGTGAATAATGTATCAAATAAGAAGGAAAACTGATTACAAACCAAAAACCATTATGCTGTAGTTAATATTTTAATTAATTTCTTTACTTAGGTATCTAGAATGCTACCTGGAGGTTTATTAGTTCTTGGAATATTTATTATTACTACTCCAGATCTTGGGAAAGATATTCAGAATGCTCTACGCAGGGTAGGTATCAGCATATGAACACTTTTCAATATGGTTTGGTTATCTATTGTTTTAATTAAATACAAGTTCATGTGAAGGTCACTGGATGTATTAGGATAATGCTCACAATTTTATGGGCTTGGATTATAATTAAATACTTATTCTTTCAAATCTGTACTGCAGGTTGTTGCGATAAAAATCTATGATGAAACAAAACTGAAGCTCAAAGTTCTGAGCATAATCATTTGTTAACATGGCTAGCAGTTGCAAATAAGTGGATGCATTAGGGATGCATTAGATCAAACAGAGCAGTCTTAATACTGTTGGTAAAGGTATAGTAGTGTGGGCTTACCTTTGTCATAATCAGCCTGACTTGCTAGCAAAAGATTGTTTCCAAAGTTCATGGTAAAGGGAAAGTTAGTCAACATCCTCTGGAAAGTCTAATAAGTCCTGTGTGATTGACCATGTGCACCAGAGTAGTCCTGTGGTAGGCTTATGGTCAGGCAGAACATTTTATGACCATGTCAATGCAATGAGTCTGTGCTGTAGCACAGAGAAATGGGGAAGTTAAACTCTTACACAGAAGTCAAACCTTATTATAGACTCTAATGTTAAGTAGTCAAACTATCTTTTAAATGAAACTAATTCCTAAGTATAAATTCCTGTGATTAGATACTATTCTCCATCAGTAATTAATAAATGATACAAAATAAAGTGGGGTATCAGTTTTCAACTTCACAAGGTAATAAATAAATACTTTAATAAATACTTTTTAAAATACTTTCCTATTATGTGCAGAGTTCTCTTGTTGGACTCTGTGTGGATGCAAAATTGAAATGAAATCATCCTTACTTTTAGGGAGCTTATACTCTCCTGTGGTGAGCAGCATATGTGCAGTTAAGTAAAGAAATGATACTTGAGGGAGGAGAAACCACTAACACTTGAGAGGTGAGGGAAGCCTTTACTGAGGTTGTGCTGAGCTTTGAAGTAAAGTAATGGTGAAAATACAGGAGGCGTTCCTGAGAGAAATGCCTGACCAAGGACCTTCATTTGGGAAGTAGAAAGCCAAGGGGCAGCTAGTGAGTCAATTTGGCTAGAACTTAGAGTAAATGAAGTAGAGGAACCTGAAATAGGGATGAAAAGGTAGGTTTATCTTAATTTGTAGAGGGCCTTCAACCCCAAGTTAAGGAATTTCCCCTTTGAATGACCAAATGTCATCTTGCAGTACCCATGTGCCAGATTTCCCAGAACACTTAGTTCCTAGGAATTGCTGTAAATATTAGATAGGCAGATATGAGAATTGAGTGAACCATGCTGACACCCCCTTGTGATTCAGTTCTGCATCTAGCCCAGTTCCCTTTCTATTCAATTATAGATCTAGTCCAGTTTCTGTTTTGTAAGAAAACTATTCAGTTTTTGGAATTGTGAGAAAACATTATTGCATTGTTTTAACCTAACCCTGTATGGCTAGCAAGCTGGAACTGGCCCATCTCTACCTGTAGCTCAAAGACGCTTAAATAAGGATATAGGTTATGCTAACCAGAAATCCAGTCAGATCCAAATATTGATGCAAGGAATTTTCTCATAATTATACATTATACATCAGTGTATAATATAATTATATATCAAGCAACTCATATGTCTTATCTGAAAACTGGCCCCATGCTGGTCAATCAGTTACTGTTTCCTTGTTCATTTAATTGAAACAGATGCTTAGAGGGGAGTGGAACATCTCTTTTTTTGATTTCAGAGAATTGCACTTGCTTACTTTCCCCCTCCCAATTCAGAAAACCCCTAATCTTTCCTCCATTTAGAAATTAGATGACCTAATTTTGTATCCTGGTTTATATTATGTTAATTGCTTTCTTTTAATGCATAAAAATCTGTTTCCCCCTGTATTCAGTCAGGGTCCAGTGCCAAGCTGAAAAGGCCTAGTCCCGATTTGTTTTGTAATTGGCTTGCATAGTTTAAGAAATTGATATACTTAGAACCTTGACCTTTGTTTCTTCAATCATTTTAATCAGTTGACATGTCATACAGGTGACATTGAGTTAGATACTTTTCTCTTTTGTGGCTCTTTAAATATAACCTGTATCAGAAGTTTTGGGAATTTCATGAGTTATACAATGAAATTTCAGTTATACAAAAATACAATTTCAGTTATATAATGGGATTCTAATGAAATTCTATTGAAAAAATTGGTTTCAAATTGAAACCAATTTTTTCATTTAATTTATAATTACTTTTCTTTCCTGTCTTTTCATTCAAATGCTGGTTGTCTAAAATTAATTTATGTTTAACCTATTTTAGGTGAAAATAATAGAATTTAATTTGAATAGCATTTATTCAATTAGTTATTTTTATCCTTAAGAATGGACTGCAAAGTAGACAATAATTGAAATTCTTATTTCATTTTAGCACCACCATACAGTGGTATGGTAAGAGAAGGAAAAAATAATTTATTTGTTATTTTTTCCTCAGCTAGTGTTTGCTGTGGAAAAATCTATAACTAAAAAGAGACTATGGAATCTCACAGAAGATGACATCTCAGACCGGGTCACACTTCATGTCTGCTCATCTACAAAAAAGTATCTTTTACACTGGGTGTTTACTATTTGAATATGCTACTGAAATTATATTCCTGTATATTTCTTCATAAATTCAATTCATATGTCATGCTTTATAAAACATACACACTGTATAATTTTGTTAGCACTTATATATACTTGCTATATAAGCAGTATCTGATTTATAAATACCCACCTCATGAATGGACAGCTGAGAAGTCCATGAATCTGACCTTCATGGGGAAATTTGCCCCTTCTTTCTTAATTGTCTTATTTGTAGGCAGCTAAATGGTAAAGTGAGTGGAACACTAGACTTGGAGTCAGGAGGTCCTGAGTTCAAATCCTGCCGCACATCCTTAACTAACTATGTAATCCTCAGCAAATAACCCCTGTTATAAGGATAAAATTAGAACATAATTATAAAGTGTTTTGCAAATCTTAAACCACTACATTTTCTGGCTATTAATTAAAAACAAAAGAGAAAAGGATTTGGCTACAGCTTTATTTTCTCTTACACAGAGAGTTTACAAATTCTTGGCATCTAGAGGGACCCAGTGTTATCTGCCCTCCCCTTTCCACTTATTACTTGGGGAGAATGCAGAGGACAGAAGCGGAACTGTCTCTTGAATTGGAATTTCTGTATATTTAGAAACAGTATTATATGTGATGATTTAAAAGTAGTATTGCTACTACATACATTATGAATTACACAACCTTCTGTGGAATACTTGGGGAAAATAACCACTATTCATTACATGAGTTCTGTGGGAAAATGTGTTTCTTAAATAATCTTTCTATAAGCTGGAGATTACTTGCACTTAAAGAAAAAGGATATACTTGTCTTTTGAAAATTTCAAAGTGACTACTGATTTACTACAAAAGATAATAAAGTTAAAGCAAGAAGAAACCCATTCTCCATATTACAAAATTGTTGGCTTTATAATTTGTAACATAATCTGCCCATTTTCCTTCATTCTGGATAACCCTAAGGAGAACTAGAAGCAGCTGGTGAAAGTTGCAGAGATGCATATTTCAGCTTGATAGAAGAAAATCATTTACTAAGAGTGAGAACCATTTAGAAATGAAATGGATTGCTTGGGAAAGGGATGGATGTAGTGAGTTCTCTGTCACTCAGAATATTGAAGCACAGACTGGATGACTTCTTTTTTTGTTGTTTTGGTAGATTAAAAAATTGAATTAGGATCAACTGATGGGCTTTTGCCAGGTGATTCTAACAGTTGTCTTTAAAGAGGAATTTCCTGCTCAGGTACAGATTTGATCTCATCCAGAGGTGCTCAGTAATTCTTGTTCTGACCCATGTTATGGGTCATTGACAAAAGCCATTAAATTATGCAACTATTTATTTAGTGCCAGCTTACATGCAAGGTGCCATGTTTGATACTGAGATCACAGACAAGAAACAAAACAGTCCCTGCCTTAACGTATTACTTCTCTCAAAAGTTCAAGGGTACATATAGTGTGTGGAGATCCCTTTTACCTCTTATATTTTCTGCCTTCAGATGCAGAAAGGAATGGAAAGAGAGAAGTAGGAAGGGGAAAAGGAGAGCACTTTACAGATATTTCATTTGATTCTCACAACAACCCTAGGAGGTAGTGTTGAAATTATCCTTATTTTTCAGTTGAGTAAATTGTTGAAGCAGTCAGGTTGACTTGCCTAGAGTCATTTGAGGCTATATTTGAACCCAGTCTTGTCTCCAAGTCCAGTTCTCTATCTACTGTGACACCTTCTGCCCCAAATAAATTTTGAAATTCTTTTATGACAGGAATACCTTTCAAATAGTGTAGGTGTGCACATTTTATATTCATGCTTCCCACTTTAGTGTGCTTTGAAAAAACCACATTATTTTCTTCTTTAAAAAAATTAAGCATTTTTCTCTCCCTCCTACCATCCCCAACTGCCACTGAAAATACAAGTTAGCAGCAGGCATTTATTAAACATTATGTGCCATGCACTGAGGGTGCAAAAATGAAAGGTATCCCTGCTGTAAAGGAGCTCAGCATGAGCTCCTCTGAAAGAGGAGACAACATGAAAAAAAGAAAAAAACCCCTGTAGCAAATATATATCATCAAACAAAACAAATTTACTTGGCTATATCCAAAAGTGTTGTCTCATTCTACATCTTAAGTCTAATACCTCTATCAGAAAACAGGTAACATGCTTCATCATTGGTTATCTGGAGTTGTGGTTGGTTATGATGTAGATCAGAATTCTTAAGTTTTTCAGAGTTGTTTGTGCTGACATTATTATTGTACATATGGTTCTTTTTCTTCTCGAGTCATTCTGAAACAGTTTATACAAGTCTTCCAAGGTTTTCCTGAAACCATTCCTTTTGTCTTTTCTTAAACCAGTAATCCATAATATTCACGTAATTTGTTCAGCTATTCCCAGTTGATGTTCTTGGCTTGGTTCTTGGCTTCTAGTTCTTCATCACTGCAAACAGAACTGCTAAACTTATTTGTGTATATGAGTCTTTTCTTCCTTTTCCTTTTATCTTTTCTTTTAATGCTTGATATTATTTTGAGGATATAGGCTATTTTGTAGTAGTGGTATTACTTGGTCAAAGTGTATGCACAGGTAGGACCAATTCATAGCTCCACTAATGTATTAATGTGTCTGTTTTATTGGCTCCTCTAACATTTGTCATTTTCCTTATCAGCTTTGTGACCTGATAGATTTGGGGTAGAACCACAGAGTGCCTTTAATAAATGATTTCATAAAAATTTTTTTAGCACTTTTATTTAAAGTTTCGAGTTCCAAATTCACTCTCTCCCTTCCCTTCCTCTCTGTTAAACAGTAAGTAATCAGATGTAAGTAATACATGTGCGATTATGTAGTTTTATAGAAGAAAGTCTTTAATGAAAGAAAAATGAAAGAAAGTGAAAAATAGCATGCTTCAGTCTGTATTCCGTCAATATCAATTCTTTCTCTGGAGGCAGATAGTATGCTTCATCATTAGTCCTTTGGGATTGGATCATTGTATTGCTGAGAAGTAGCCAAGTGCTGTACAATTCTTTATTGAACACTAGTGTTGTTGCTGTGTACAACATTCTCCTGATTCTGTTCACTTCACTTTTCATCAGTTCATGTAAGTCTTTCCAGGTTTTTCTGAAATCATCCTGCTGGTCATTTCTGATAGCACAGTATTATTCAGTTACAATCATATACCACAGCTTGTTTAGCTGTTCCCCAGTTGATGGTCAGCATTCCTTTGATTTCTAATTTTAGCTGTCACAAAAAGAGCCACTATAAATATTTTTGTAGACATAGTTCCCTTTCTCTTTTTTTGGATGTCTTTGGGGTATAGACCTAGCTGTGATATTTGCTGTATCAAAGGGTATTCACAGTTTTGTAGCCCTTTGAGCAGAGTTCCAAATTGTCCAGTTTTTCCATATCCCCTCCAACACCCAACATTTTCTTTTTTTGTCATATTAGTGCCTTTTAGGTGTGGGGTAGTACCTCAGAGTTGTTTTGATTTGTATATCTCTGATCAATGGTGTTTTAGAGCATTTTTTTCATATTACTATAAATAGTTTTGATTTCTTCATCTGAAAACTGCCTTTTCATATTCTTTGACCATTTATCAATTGGGAAATTGTTTGTATTTTCATAAATTGGACTCAGTTCTTTATATATTTGGGAAATGAGGCCTTCATCAGAGATAATTGTTGCATATTTTCCCCCCAGTTTTCTGCTGTCCTTCTAATTTTGATTGTATTGGTGTTTTTGTGCAAAAACTTTGTCATTTTATATAATTAAAATTGTGTATTTTGTATTTTATAATGCTTTCTGTATCTTCTTTGGTCCTTATTTTTTCCCTTACCCATAAATCTGGTGGATAAACTACTCAGTGCTCTCTTAATTTGTTTATGGTATAACCCTTTATGTATAAATCATGTACCCATTTTGATTTTATCTTGGTGTATGGTGGGAGATGTTGGTCTATGCCTAGTTTCTGCCATACTATTTTCCAGTTTCCCCATAGGTTTTTGTCAGATAATGAGTTTTTGTTCCACAAGCTTGATCTTTGAGTTTATCATACACTAGATTACTATAGTTATTAGTTTGTCCCTAATCATTCCCAGTGATCCCCCAGGGTATTTCTTAGCCAGTATCAAATTGTTTTGTTTATTACTGCCTGATGATACAGTTTGAGATCTGGTGTGGCCAGACTACTTTTTATTTTTTACATTTTTTTTTCATTTATTCCCTTGATATCCTTGAGCTTTTGTTTTTCCAGATGAAGTTTGTTATTATTTTTTTCTACTTTTGTAAAGTAATTTTTGATAATTTGATTGGTATGTCATTGAATAAATAGATTAATTTAGATAGAATTAACATTTTTATTGTATTGGCTTGGCTTTGCCCTGAGCAATTAATATTTTTCCAGTTGTTTAGATCTGGCTTTATTTGTGTGAAAAGTATTTTGTAATTATGTTCGTGTAGTTCCTGTGTTTGTCTTGGTAGGCAGACTCTCAGGTATTTTATATTGTCTGCAATTATTTGAGCGGAATTTCTCCGTGCTGGACTATGTTGGAAATACATAGAAATGCTGATGATTTATGTGGATTTATTTTGTATCCTGCAACTTTGTTAAAGTTGTTAATGATTTCAAGTAGTTTTTTAGAATCTTCCATTCTCCATGGAGAGTGACAGTTTTGTTTCCTCATTGCCTGTTCTAATTCCTTTTTCTTCTCTTATTGCTATAGCTCATATTTCTAGTACAATATTAAATAATAGAGTTGATAATGGGCACCCTTGCTTCACCCCTGATTGTATTGGGGAGGCTTATAGCTTATCCGCATCACCGATAATGCTTGCTGATGGTTTTACATAAATATTGCTTATCATTTTAAGGTAAGTTCCATTCATTCCTATCTTCTCTAGTGTTTTTAATAGGAATGGGTACTGTATTTTCTCAAATGCTTTTTCTGCATCCGTTGAGTTACCATATGATTTCTGTTGGTTTTGTTAATGATATGGTCAGTTATGCTGGTAGTTTCCCCAGGATTGAACCAGGCCTGCATTCCTGGTATAAATTCCATCTGGTCATATTGTGTGATCCTTGTGATTTATTGCTGTAATCTCTTTGCTAATATTTTACTTAAAATTTTTGCATCGATATTCATTAGGCAAATTGGTCTATAATTTTATTTTTCGGTTTTGATTCTTCCTGGTTTGACTATCAGCACTATATTTGTATTGTAAAAGGAATTTGATAGGACTCCTTTTTCACCTATTTTTCCAAATAGTTTGTAAGGTATTGGGATTAATTGTTCTCTAAGTGTTTGGTTGAATTTGCATGTGAATCTATCTGATCATGGGAATTTTTTCTAAGGAAGTTTACTGATAGCTTGTTCAATTTCTTTTTCTAAGATTGGGTGAAGTATTTTATTTCTCCTTCTGTTAATCTGAGTAATTTATATTTTTTTAGATATTCATTCATTTTATTTAAATTGTCAAATTTATTGGCATGTAATTGGATAAAATTGCTCCCAACAGTTGTCTTAATTTCCTCTTCATTTGGTGGTGAATTCACCCCTTTAATTTTTTGAAATTAGTAATTTGACATTCTTTTTTCCTTTTTTAAAACAAATTAACCAATAGTTTATCTATTTTATTGTGGGTTTTTTTCCCCACAAAACCAGCTTTTAGTTTTACTTATTAGTTCAGTGCTTTTCTTACTTTCAACTTTATTAATCACTTCTTTGATTTTCAAGATTTCCAATTTTGGTGTTTAATTGGGAATTTTTAATTTGTTCTTTTTCTAGTTTTTTTTAAGTTGCATGCTTTTTCTCTATTTTATTGATGTAAACAATTAGAGAAATATATTTTCCCCTAAGTACTGTTTTTAGTTTATCCCTTAAATTTTGGTATATTGTCTTGTTGTCATTTTCTTTAATAAAATTTTTGATTGTTTCTATGATTTGTTCTTCGAATCACTTGTTTTTTAGGATTAGATTATTTAATTTCCAACTAATTTTTAATCCCTCTTCCATTGTCCATTATTGAATGTAATTTTTATTGCATTATGATCTGAAAAGGATATATTTACTATTTCTGCCTTTTTGCATTTGGTTATGAGGTTTTTAATGTCCTCATACATGGTCAGTTTTTGTGTAGGTGCAAGGTACTGCTAAAAAAAGGTATATTCCTTTCTGTTCTGCTTAAGTTTTCTTTTGAGATTTATCATATATAACTTTTCCAAAATTTTATTCACCTCCCTAACTTCTTGTTTATTTTTTTGTTTAGATTTATTTATTTCTGAGAGGGGAAAGTTGAGGTCCTTATTTCCTCCTGACTCATTTAACTTCTTCAAAATTTAGGTGCTGTACTATTTGATACATATATGCTTAGTACTGATATGACTTCATTGTCTGTGGTACTTTTCAGCAAGATAGTGTTTCCTTCTTGATCTCTTTTAATTAAATCTATTTTTGCTTTTGCTTTGTCTGAGATCATGATTGCTATCCCTGCTTCCTTCACTTCAGCTGAAACGTAATAGATTCTGCTTCAGCCCCTTGTTTTCCCTGCATGTATCTCTACGCTTCAGATGTCTTTCTTATAAACAACATATTGCAGAATTCTGGTTTTTAATCCAGTCTGCTCTCTGCCTCCATTTCATGGGTGAGTTCATCTCATTCAAATTTATAGTTATGACAACTTACTGTTTGTTTCCTTCCATGGAATTTTTCTCTTATTTATTCCTCTTCCTTAACCCCTACCTTTTCCTTTCTCATAAGTGTTTTATTTCTGATCACTGCCTTCCCCAATATACCCTCCCTTTTATCCCCACCTCCTTCTGTTATCCCCAGACCTTTTTAACTTCCTTTTACAGTAAGATAGATTTCTTAATCTGAGTATGTTATTCCCTCTGTGATCCACTTTTGATGAGAAAATGGTTTATACTTTGTCTACCACCCCTCATCTTCCCTTCCATTATAATAGCTTTTCTGTGCCTCTTTTATGTGGGATGATTACCTTATTCAATCTCTCCTCTCTTTCTTCCAGTGCAATTTTCTTTCTCACCCCTTTTTTCGAAGGGGTATATTATTACCCATCAAAGTCATCCATACCCTCTGTTTATGTGTACTCGTTCTTAATTGCTTATACTAATAAGGCTAAGTGTTACAAATGTTATCTTGCCCTATAGAAATATAAATGGTTTAACATTATCGAATTTCATATGTTTTCTCTTTTTTACATTCACTTGAGTCTTGTATTTAGAGGTCAAATTTTTATTCACCTTTGGTCTTTTTATTAAAAATGCTTAAAAGTTCTCTATTTTGTTAAATGTCCATTTTTCCCTCTGAAAGATTATATTCATTTTTACTGGGTATGTGATTCTTGATTCTAACTCCTTTGTCTTCTGGTATATCATATACCAAATTCTCCAGTTTTTTAATGTAGAAGCTGCCAAATCCTCCTACTGTGGCTCCACAATAATTTGAATTGTTTCTTTTTGACCACTTGCAATACTTTTTCATGATCTGTGAGCTCTGGAATTTGACTATGATGTTTCTGGGAGTTTTCACTTTACAGTTTCTTTCAGGTGGTGATCAGTGGATTCTTACAATTTCTGTTTTGCCCTCTGGTTCAGTTTTCTTTGATAATTTCTTGAAAGATGTCCAGATATTTTAATTTTTAAATCATGTCTTTCAGGTAGTTTAATATTGCTTATATTACCTCTCCTGCATCTATTTTCTAGGTCACTTGTTTTTCCTAATGAGAAATTTCACATTTTCTTCTATTTTCTCTTTTTTGATTTTGTTTTATCATATCCTGATGTCTCTTGGAGTGATTAGTTTTCACTTGTTCATTTCTAATTTTTAAGAAATTATTTTCTTGAGTGAGCTTTGTATTTCCTTTCCATTTGGCCAATTCTATTTTTTTTTAGGGAGTTACTTTTCTTGGTAAATTTTTATTTATCTTTTCCTATCCTATTGATTCTTTTTTCATGATTCTCTTGTATTACCCTCTTTTATTTTTCCAATTTTTCTTGTCTTTCTCTGATTTGGTTTTAAAAATACTTTTACAGCTTTTTGAGGAGTTCTTTTTGGGCCTAAAAACAAATCATATTTTTCTTTGAAGCTTCACATGTAACCATTTTGACAGACAGTGTTGTCCTCTTCTAAGTTTATGCTGTGATTCTCCCTATCACCAACTTCTTCTTTTGACTGTTTGCTAATTTTTTTTCTGCCTTTTTATTTGTAGGGGGAGGTGACTTGGTGTTTTTATGTGAGAGTTTGACTCTGGTCCTGCACTGTCCCCAGCTTCTTGTTCTGGGGCTCTGGATCTTGCTGTTGGCTTTCACTTGGCTTCAAGAGCTTAGCTGCTTGCTTTCTCTGAGGGTTCTGGCTTGTATTGGGTGAGGTGGGGCCTGCCTGTTGGTTCTCTGGGACAACTGCCTGTTTGCCCCAGGGGTGTGGTCCTGTTATTCAGTGACTGTGGAAACAGGGTCTCCCTGCTGGTAGGCCCCAGGGTTGGGGCTTCACTATTAATCGTGACTTCAAGACCGTTTGAGTTATCAAGTAAATACAGAAGATTACAGTTATTAGCCTGGGTACTCCACGAGGGCAGGACCTATCTGAATCTGAATCTTCTCCAGCACCAATAGTCTTAATACATGTTTGTCAAACTGATTTACAGATGTTACTGGCAGAGAACTTCTTTAGATTGGATTCTAGATAGTACTTCAGTCAGAGGGCAATAGTCTTTAATAGCTCTAAAAATAAAGAACAATTAAAGTTATAAGGATGACTTGGCACATGCCTGGACTCCATTTATATATATTTAGGTCATAGAATGCCACCAGTGTAAAATCATGTACTCGGTAACCATGAGATAACCATATAAACACATCAAATTATAGCTATTATAAATATATTATAGCTAATTAACCATTCTGTAGGAACCTTGCTTGTTCAAGTCTAACTGCTGACTGATAAGGCAAAACAAAAAAGAAGGAATTGCCTCTGGATGACAACCTATGAATATGTGATTGTTAAAACTCTGTTACTGGTGGAAAGAGAGAGAGAGAGAGAGAGCTCACTGCTGAGGAATGCTGGCCCTAAAAAGTGCTTTGCCAACTCTCGAACAGTATTTCTCAAAGTGAACCCTGCAAAAGTTTCACGAAGCAGACTAAGGGAAGAGTTTTCTCCAAAAACTAAAACAAAAACCCAGCACTACGCTGGAGGCTTGTCAGCTATTTTCTTATTTGGGCTGCATTGGTTCTGTTTGTGCAGGAAATTTTAATTCTGTGTAATGAAGATTGTCTATTTTATTTTCTGTGATCTTCACTTTCCTTTGTTCATGAATTCTTCCCCTATTCATAGATCCAAAAGACAATTTCTTTCTTATTCCTCTCATTTGTTTTTAAGATGGCTTTTATATCCAAGCCATGTCGATAAATACAAATTTGCTAGACTGTTTTGAGGTTTCCCAGGAATTTTTGTCAAACGTTCTTTCCACAGTATCTATGTTCTTTGTGTTTATCTAATGCTACGCTACTAAGTTCATTTGCTTCTGTATATTGTATACCTAATGCTGGCCTGCCCACCAAAGGATTTTGGGCGGCCCATAAAAAAATGTAGAGGACATAAAACAGGCTTGCATATCACCCATGAGCCACTTTGGTGGGCCACATGTTGTGCAGACCTGGCCTAATGTGTTCCACGAGCTGACTTCTCGGTTGTTTTTTGTTGTTTTTTTTAAACCCAGTATCAGATCATTTTTAATGATTTTTCCTTTGTAAGGTCTTTTTGGATGAGATCAAATGTAGTTGGGGACCTAGTACTGCTTGATTCCCTTTTTTTCCACTTATTTTATCATTATTTGCCAGTCTTGATCTTTTGTTCTCCAAATGAATTTTATCACTTTTTCTAGTTCTACAAGTAGTTTGATATGGCATTCACAAGTGAATTAATTTAGGTACCATTGTCCCTTTTATTTCATTGACTCAGCCCGCCCATGGGCATTTAAAATTCCTCCCCTTATTTAGGTCTATCTTTATTTCCGTAAATAGTGTTTTATAGTTGTACTTATCTCGGGCTTCTGTGTGACATGGCAGATAAACAGTATTTTAGAACATTCTGTAGTTATTTTAAATGAAATTTCTCTGTCTCTTCCTGCTGGGTTTTGTTGGTAATAAACAGATGTTAATGACGAATGTGGATTTATTTTATATCCATAAATTTTGCTGAAATTATTCTTAAAGTTGTTTCTAGTCACTTTCCAAGATTCTCTAAATGAAATATATTTTCTGCAAAAAGTTTTGATTTTGCTCTTTTTTACTTATGTCGATTTAAACTCTCAATTTCTTTTTCTTAAAATTGTAGCTTGCCTTTCTAACTATATCAGATTATACTGTGAGATAGGCACTTTATCACTGATCTTTACTCCTGATTTTATCACAAAGTCCTATAGTTTATCCCCATTACATACAGTTCTGGCTCTTTGTTTTAAATGTATACTGTTTTCCATATTAAGGAAAGGTCTATTTATTCCCATGTTTTCTAGTATGTTGTGGTATGTTGGTTTTTTTTAATAGAAATGTATTTTGTTGAAAGTTTTTCTGCATTTATTGATATAATCATATGATTTTTGTTTTATTTATTAACAAGGTATATTTGTTTTATAATTTTTTAATTTTGAATTGACACAGCATTCCTGGTATAAACTCAGCCAGTTCATAGTGCTTGATGTTTTATGGTATTTATTTTCTCTATTCTCTTTGCTAATATTTTATTTAAAATTTTTGTAGTAATATTCATTAGGTTATTGGCCCATAGGTTTTTTTCTCTATTTTGATTCTTCCTTGGTTTAAGGTATTTCTTTCTTATTTTTTTTTAATATAAATTTATTTAACTTTTTACATTCATTTTCACAAGATTTTGGGTTCCAAAATTTTCTCCCCATTTGTCCCCTCCCCCACCCCAGTACACTGAGCATTCTAATTTCCCCTATCACCCATCTGCCCTCTCTTCTATCATCCTTCCCTTCTCTTGTCCCCATCTTCTCTTTTGTCCTGTAGGGCCAGATAACTTTCTATTCCCATTACCTGTATTGTTTATTTCCTAGTAGCAAGAACAATACTCAACAGTTGTTCCTAAAACTTTGAGTTCCAACTTCTCCCCATCCCTCCCTCCCCACCCATTCCCTTTGGTTTAAGGTATTTCTTTACTCTAACATGCTACCCCAGTATTTTGAGAAGGAAATGTAAGAAAGAGAACAATTTAAATTTAAAGTTACAGAAATATTTATTCTATTGCGTTCATATTAAAGATGTTACTAGTTTTCTTACATTTAAAATTTCATTATCTGACTTTAAAATAGATGTTAGTATTATTTTTTTTCTTTTGTCTGATTCTGTCAAATATTTACTTCATTTGTATTTCCTTAATTAGTCAAGAATACTATGTCGCACTTATGATATCCGTGACCTGAAGGTAAGATAAATGTTTTTTCTCCAACCAGTTTATCTTGGAACTAGTTACGTTTTTTAAAATTCTGCTTTAGTCATTAGTTTCATTGTATTTACCATAGCATGTTCCTACTTTCTTTTGAGTTGCAAAGCTAGCAAGAATGCTACTTGATAGTTGAATATAATTAACATGATTGCAAGCATTTCAGATCTGTGGAATAGTATTTAAAATACATTTTTGACTATCAAAGAGAAAGTGGAAAAAGTTTCCTAAGTTTTCAGCATATGTTAGATTTAAAAACTATAAAATACAAACCCCACTCTGTTGCTTTCAGAGCCTGTCCCTAGCCCATCTTTCCAGGTGAGTGGTATGTTACTCTCATTCACTTTCTCTCCATTCCAATCAAAGGGGCCTGCTTGGTGTTTCTCATACACAATGCTTTATCTCTTGTCCTCCTCTGCTGAGGCTTTCCCTGGTAACAGAACAAACCTTCCCTTCCCACCTGATAGAACCCCTAGTTTCCTTCAGAACTAATATGCTGAAACACTTCCTCAGTCTCACAGGAAGCCTATCTACCCTGAAAGCCTCCATTGATAATATACCCCCCAAGAAATTACTTTATGCACATTTTATACTGACTTTTCTTTGTATGTTTCCTAATAGAATATAAATTTCTTGAGAGCAGATATTATTTAATTTTTGTCTTCTATCATTAGTACCTCCATGGAACCTGAAAAATAGATACTGCTCAAATGATTTGCTGTGTTTAAAAATTGAATTAAAGAAGCCAATTAAATTCAGGGAAACTCCATTTGAAATGATGTTAATATTGTAGAAATCAGATGTATTGTTTTTGGTTACATGACGTTAGCTACTAATAGGGTAGGGAAAACCAGAAAGTGGAGCATTGTTAAGAAACAACTTTGCAGTCCTCTTTTCTTCGGGTAGCTAAAGTCATAAGACCTTGGAAGCAAGCAGAGCAGTCACTGAGGGCTCAGGCTTGGTTTTGAAGTCAGGTTGTATCTTGAGCTAATAAGTATAAGCAGAGATAGTAGAGAAGGCAGGGGCTGCAAACAGTTGTGCCCTTTAGACAAAGATAGCATCATTACCTCATTAATTAACTAATAGAAAGAATGACTGGCTTTGCCTCAGACTTTAATACAATCTCTGGCTCCGGTATAGCATAAAATGAACCAGGAAGTGGTGAGGAAGAAGGGACATCCACAGGAAGTTTCTGATTAAAAGAAGGACATGTAATTTAGTACAATCTTTCTGAGATAATATTAGAGGATTGGTTAAATTGTGTTTATAAGATAGCATATTCCTGTCTAGAGCATGGATCGTTAATGGTTGTTTCAAATCATTAATTAGTTCTGAAAGTGACATTTCTGTTTCTGGTACCTTAGATGCTGTTAAAGTCATGCTAAAGATCACCTGATTCAAACCCCTCATTCTACAGATGAGAAAACAATCCTAGAGAGGTCAGGTCACTCTGTTGAATATGACACAGTAAGTGACAGAGCCAGGATTGGAGCCCAGGTCTCTTGATACCTGATCCATTCAGGGTGCTTTCTATTATCCCATGCTAGAATTATACTTTAGATATAAATTTTGTAATTGATGCCAGAGGTTTTACCAGTTGTCTTTAAATTGTATAATTATATGTATTACATATATAATATATATATATATATATATATATATATCAACCTATACAATAAAAGATTAACAAATCACAATACTTTGTCTCCAGAAAATTCTCATTATAATACCCATTTATAGCTTAGAAACTGGAGTAGAGAGCCCTGAGTTATTATAACTTAGCAGTGTAATTAGTTAACTATCTCATTCCCTTCAAAAAAGCTGTTTGATGCTGAGGGGGCACAAGTATATGACTTAAAAAGAGGTTAAGATGAGGGGGAGGAAAGCAAAGGAGCAAGGTTTGGGTTAGGTGAGAAAGTGCTGAACAGGATCACTGACTAAAGAGCATGCCAGAGTACCTTAGGGAGGAGTGGGTTGCAACTTGACTAGGCTCTGGAGGGTAGGTTTATAGGGTTTGCCTGCTGATAAGTCAGACAATCAACAAGCATTTATTAATCACTTAGTATATGCCAGGGCCTTATTAAGTTTTATAGATGAGTCCACATACAAGTATAGTCACTCATTACTTTATGTACTTAAAGGTATACCGGTAGTAATTTGCTGACATCACCCCACCTACAAACCATAGTCTAACTCTTTCATTTTACAAATGAAAAAGTTGCGATCTAGTGAAATCTAAGCCACACATTGCTAGTTAATGTCCCTAAAAGTCCATTATTTTTTGGTGACTCAGCATTTATTGCCTATTGTGTTACAGGCACTGTGTAAAGCATTGGAGATACAAAGGCAAAAAAAAAGTCTTTGATTTCAAAGAGCTCAGTCTGATGGGATAGATAGCTTGCAAATGACTGTACAGGCACGCTATATACTGGATAAGTTGGGAATAGTAGGCACTAAGATTAAGGAGTTATGTATTTGTTTTTATAATAGTTTATTTTTTAGAAAAAAAATGCTCTCTTGCTATTTTGTTTGTCAGAAAGGTCAAACCTTAGGTCTGAGCTACCAGAAAGATAAAAAGATCTCCATTTAATGGCATTCTACTGAAATTGTCTAGATAGCCTTAAAGCTCTAGGAAGACAAAGAATCACAGGATCTAGAGCTGAAAAGGACTGGAGAGATCAACTTTTTCATTTTACTGATGAAGATACGGCCTATACCCCATACCCTAAGTGCTGATGTCATTATACATTTTTGTTAGAGGGATATATTTCAAACATCTTTGCTACTTTCTGTCCACCATTTGGATCAGTCTACAAATGTTAATTCCTATGTATGTACACACAGATAGATATACTTAAAGATATATTTTTCCATAATCAAAGTAGAGGGAAAAATGTAGATGGTAGTTATATTTCTTGTAAATATTTGGATATATTTCTTGTAAATATTTGGAACTGCTTTATAATATGATTTTTGAATAGTAACACTTTCTGCAAGGTAATTTTACTTGGTCTTTTTAAAAAATTCACAGAATAATCATTTTAATTTATTTTTTAGAAATCCAACAAAATTGTGTTTTTAAAGCACATCATTAATTAAGTTGTTGCCTGTTTAGGGCTTTAAATATTCTAAATGGCTACTTATGAGAAAGCTCATTAAAATAGTTTACTTTAGTGGAGTGGCATTGGAGGTGTGTATCTGATTTACGCAGGTATAGATAGAAAGTAAAATCCATCTCCCGCCTCATCTTAATATTTTAATATTCCTTAAGCTTTTTAGTATGTTAAAGGTTACAATGTTGTATGCTAAAGAAATCTGTTAACATTTGTAGGATAGCCCTGCCAGAGATAACTTAAAAGAGTAAGAGTTCCTGAGCTTTTATGTTTATAAAGTTAAGACATTTATTACAGTATTTCAGAACCCTGAACTATTTGGCATGGTAGACATATACATAGGCATTGTGCACAGCAGGCATGGAATAAATACATGTCAACATACCAGATGTAAAATCCCAGGTTTTAAGTGAGAGGTAGGGCTCTTACAAGAGATGAAGTCCTAGTGCCTTTTGACATGACAGCCTCATGTTTAATCTTGCCTCTCGAGCCAATAAAACTTACATGCTTCTTACTACATGCTTTTTAATACGAATTCTGGAAGCTTTGGTTCTGGTGACAACTCTGCTTGGTAAAATCTAGGTTCCAAGACCTCTCAGAGCTAACAATGAACCTTGGGAGTAATTATTACTGTTGCTTTGTGTTTTCATTTTGGGATAGAAGGAAACCTGGCAAGGTTTCAAAGCTCGCTGTCTTACCGCGTAATTGCTTTTTGTAACTTACTGATCCATAACATATTTTTATTTGAAGTGCATCATTTTATGCGTGTTTTTAAGTTTCAGTCTTGCTTCCCCTTATGTCACTTGTAGAGTTCACCAAAACCTGCAGACTGGAAATATCAAAATGGACTGTCTACTTCATGGCTTTCTTTAGATTGCACAATTCATGTTAACATTCATGTCCCCCTTTCAACTACAACTGCCAGCTATTCCCTAGAAAAAAATACAAAGGTAATGGATAAAATAAAACTTAGAATATTACTAAATAACTGTTGAGAGTATTGTCTTTCCTTTTTATTATTTGACACCATTATGTGATGATTTGTTATATCTGTCTTATTTTTCTATGCAGCCTATAAGTACCTTGATGATAGGGATAACCAGCCAGTGCCTTATAGTTGTTTTTATTTCTTGCACACATTAGGTGCTTGGTAAATACTCATTATTGAAAGGTGGTTTTTTTTTTGTCTTAGTCCTCAGTTTAGCTTCCTTACCTTTCCTGGTACTTGCTTTTTACTTCTTCTTTGTATCATTTCTTTTCTCTGTATATTTCAGGCTTAGGATTGCTCCACTTTTGTTGCTTTTTCCTTTTGACCTTTCTGTTAACAAGAGAACTCTCTGAAATGATTTGATATCTTTCATTCTATATTATAGTTCCTTTCTGTAGTTTCTTATGTTTTTAAAAATTTTTTTTTAAGACTTTTGGAATGAATAGGTATCTGTGGTTAAACGTTTTTTCTATATTTTACATATATTTAGAGAGATTTATATATATTTTAGATACATATAGATATGTATCTATATATGCCTCATATTTTTGATCAGGAAAGAAGATGAAGGATAAAGATTTTATGTATGGAACATTTAAAGACTGGAGATATATTGCAAGTTTTTTTAAAAAAACAATTATGTTTTTTAATTCTTGCAATTATGTAAGAATTTAATTCTTACAATTATGTAAGAATATTATCTTAATATTAAATGTTATCAATGCTTTTAGTTTTTTGGGAACTTAGTAAGCATGGAAGGAAGAAAAATCTAATAAAATTAAAATTATTTAATATATACTATACTTAGAGACTTAATGGGATGTTTTTCTTTTAAGAATGGACTTGCACGCTGGGCCAAGCAAATTGAAGGTGGTGTGTATTTGATCAATGGACAAGTTAAAGAGGAAGATTGTGAACTGCTAGAAGGACAGGTGAATTGAGGAAATTATCATTGAACTATTAAGTGACTTAAATATTTCCTTGAAAATGAAAAATTATATGACTAAGTGATATCCTGACAGCATCCATAGAATTTGTGTGTCATTTAGTCCCAGGATTTCGGAAGATTTGTACCTTAAAATGTGGTTAAGGGCCAAATTGTATTAATCAGAACATGGTGCAGTCTTGAAAAACTTACTGGAAGTACCCAATATTTGCAGCTCTGTGGCTCTGAGTACCAAAATAATAGCTAATACCTTCATAGCCTATGATTCTGACTCAAAACTATATTTCCAGTGAAGTAATTGGAATAGAGAAAATAGGGAAGGGATTGACTTTTCAAAAATTTTGGTGTTGATATATAGTTTAAAATTTCACCCCCAAAATGCTATCTCTGGTGATCAGTATGATAAACAATGCTATACTGTTTCTTGGTAGTGATTTTCCCTTAACTTTTTAGATTTTTTTTTTTTAGCCTATAGTATTTACAAATGTTGGCCTCTTGTTAGACCTAGTCTGTCACTAAAAATGTCTTAGGATGATTCCTAAATCACTTTTTAAAAAAACCCAAGTGAAATATTTATCGCCTAAATATTTTGTATTTTAATTTTTTCTCTTTCAGAAAAAGTCTTCTAGAGGAAATACCCAAACTACTACTCAAACTTTTGATGTCAGGGTTCTAACACATTTGGTAAATATTGGAAAAAATGCTACTAATCTAAAATCTTTTCAGAAAGTTATTTTGTGACATTAAAAAATTTGACATTTTGGGGTTTATTATATTTGCAATCTTAACATTTTAGAACTTAGAAGTTTTGAATTTTTCAGCCATAAGACTAGTTTACTTTCTAAATAGCTCACAGAGTATCATTTTCATGAAACCATTTCTGACTACATTCTTAGCCCTGAAGCTTGGAGGAAAGGAGCAAAGAATGGGAAATGATGTTGAAAGGATTTTAGGTTTAGAATTTGGGAGAAGCAGGAGCTCATGATGGATGGCCTCAATTTTCTCCATAGTGTATGCAATGGAGTAGGGATGGAGAGAAGGAAAGATTTAGAATCAGTTACAAGAAATTTTATCAGGGAAGAGCAAAAAGGATTGGTGTGTAACATTGAGGGCCCATTTAAGATTAGATAATATATGTGAGCTTCATTTGTCTGGTGTGACTGGCTCTTGGTAGTTACCCATATATAAAACATTTGAAACTAAATGGTGGCAAATATAAATGGAAGATGGCTATCTCATCTGCCTCCAGTAAACTCCAATGAATCCTGTTTTAAGTCATGGGGACAGATTATAGGGAGCATAAAGATAGGAAATGGAATACGAATTTTGGAGAATGGCTAGTTGTCCTTTTATTCTGGAACATAGGGGATGTGAAGGAAAGTAGTGAAATAAGTCTAGAAAACTAGATTGGGACCAGATTTTTCCATATTTTAAATAGCAGACTAAGAAATTTATTTATATTTTATTCTAGAGCTACAACATCAAAGTTTAGGAAGTTTTTTTCTTATTTTGAGTCACAATTTGCCTCCCTTAACTTTCACCCACTAGTTTCATTTTCTAGGACCAAGAAGCGAAATGGTGAACTGTCTTCTACGTGATAGCCCTTTAGATAGTTGGAGATGCTATCATGTCTTACCCCTTCCTTGTCCCTTCCATCTACCTGTCCTAATCTAAAAATCAGAAACAACTTTCCCTGAAGAGTACTACATCCTGAGCTACCATAATCCTATCTTCCTTTGCATTACCAAAGTCCAATAGAAAGTAGTCTGTATTTGACCTCCCTGCCTTTCCACCAATTGCATCCTTCACCCCTTATAATGTGGCATTCATCACTATCATTCTACTGAAATTAAATTCCTCGATACTGCACTTTTCCGGTTCTCTTCCTGTTCCTCTGAGTGCCTCTTCTGTTTCCTTTGCTTCCTTCTTCTGTGGCCTTCCTCACTTCCGCCCTTTTCCTAGGAGGTGGACATTTTAGCAAGGTTCTTTCCCCTTGGCTTTCTACTTAGAACTGTCTTATATTTGCTTCCTCAGTGATTACCTCTACTCCATGGCTGTAATTATTCCGTGTGGTTCATTACCAACTTTTAATTTTTTTCTAATTTTTCCCTTAGGCCTCATTTTGAAATACATACTGGGCCTTTCTGTGCGGTCGTTATACTTGTTTGTACTTCAAAAGTCAAATTCATAATCTTGCCATCTAAACTAGCTCCTGATTTTTCTGTTTCTGTGAAGTGTGTCATTGTTCTCTTAGTAAACTAGGCTTAAAATCTTGTCGTTGTACTATATTCTTTCACATGACATACTTGCCAGCCAAACTGAACTACCCGCCATTCCTTAAACAGGAATTATTTGAGCTATTATTTGAACATGCTTCCTACTACTCCATTTTACTGATGGCGTTTATAATCTTCTCCTGTTACTATTTCCTGCTTGTTAAAAATCCTTCCCAGCATTTCCGGATCTATCTTCTTCACCCCAGGTAGCTATTTTTGGTCAACCCAGGCAGAAGTGACCTTCATGTTATGTGAACCTTATTATCTGAGGTATATTGTATTTCTCTCATATGCTTTGTACTATAGTTATTTGTGTACATGTCTTCTTTTGTTCTGTTGGATTGAAAGCTCCTTGAAGGTGCCAACAGTGTCTTACTCATCATTCATTCTTCCACAATACTGAGCTCAGTGCCTTTCAAGTAATTGCTACTCAAGAATTATATTTTGGAATAAATATTAAATTGTTATATTTACACTCAGGGTAATTTCCCCTACCAATGCAGACTGCCAGTTAGAATCTTATTTACCTACAGAACTGACAGGATACATGACTTGTGCAGAGTTACACAGGCATTATGTGTTAGAAGTGGGACTTGAAAAAAGGCTTTGCTAGTTCTAATGTATAACACTACTTTTCATTTGTACTTAAATGAAAAAAAATTGATTGTGAGTTATAGTATAGATGCTCAGAAAAACAAACAACAGAAAGAAAAATGGGCTCAATCCTTTTCATAATTGTTTGAGAATATTTTCAAACATCGGGACAAGAAATAAAAGTCATGCTCATTAAATTCCTAAAATGCTTATGTGGAGTGTAACATGGCACTTGCTTTGTTTCTAATGGGAGGGTTACTTAGTCATTGTTTAGACCAAATGCAGTATTTTCTCTTTCAGCTCCTTAATTCAAATCACAGATCTACAGCTACAGTCCAAGTCTGCAGCGGTTCTGTAAACCTCAAGGGTTCTGTGACATGTAGAGCTTATATTCACAGCAACAAACCGAAGGTTAAAGACGCCGTGCAGGTCAGAATATAGCTACCACTGTACAGGGCATGATAGCGTTTTACTCCAGCTGTCCCGTAACGTTTTAACCTTTTAAAACTTGGAGTCATTCATCTGCCTACAAGGTTCCCTTTAGGGCGCATAGGGGGGAGATGCTTAAAGAGCTGTGAGCGTTATTTTTACTTTTAAGTCACTGAAATCACAGCACTAATGAAAATGTAGTTTATCTGTGTGTTCAGAATGAAATCCGAGAACTTGTGATAGGGTTTAAAGATCTTTGTTCTCATTTTAAGTGAGAATATTTATCATTTATCATTAAACGATAAATATTCTTAAGTTAAAGTAGCCTATGGATATTCCTTGGTATTTTTGAAGGATCGAGTTACATCAATGCGGGTAATATTGTTCTCTTATTTGCTGATAAGAGTAGTTACCCTCTACTGTACATAGAAATTTTTTTCTAGGTCTTTTGAATAGGTCGTAAGTACTGGTACATTAGGATTGCCAGATTTAGTCTCTAGATTGTTGTATAAATGGCCTACCTCCTTTTCAAATAATATTTTCTGAATGAGGTCTGTGTTACCTCTTGCGTGGAATCATCATTTATAATATGCTGCACCCTACTTTCTTCTGACGTACATCTCTCTGTTGTCGTCTGGGTCACTCACAATTTTGACTATTTAAAAATTATGACATTCTGTGAACTGAAATTATATGGCAATTTTCAAAAGGAATATTGGAGTTAAATAATTTTTTTATGTCAGGGAGCATCTTGGGTTTGTCAAACATATTATATCAGATAAAAATATTTTTATAGTTACTAAGATGTAGCATGCATTGTATTATTTTATATTTCTTCATTTTTCTGTGTGAAAATGGAGGGAATCTGTCCTTAAGTGATGATTACACAGTTCCTTATAGGATCGTCACCTACTACGGATGAACTATCATAATGGTAAAAATGCATCCCAGGTCCTTTGTCCTCTCAGAATGTTGTTTCTAAGAGCAACCAAAAAATTGAATTGTCATGTTGAGTGCCAAGTCATTCAGAAGTTGTGAAAATTGTGACACATTGAAACAATAGGGCACCAGTTTAGAGCATTCACATTAACTAGTATTATTTATGCAATATGTACATACTTGTTAACATGTAAGTAAGTAATTTGGATAGGACTGAACTGAAACTTACCTTTATTCTATTAAAGGAAAAAATACTTTTTATAACACTGATATATATTGCTGAGTAGATGAATAGTAAAAATGAGTTTGCAAAGGAAATGTTTACCTGCTTTAAGGACTAAGCATGTCAGTCACTTTAGATTTAGATTATGTTTCCATTCGCATTTTTGAAAACATAATTTGACGCTAAATATTTCAAAATTATGTCAGTTAGGGTCCTATAGCAGTAGCTCTGCATTTCTGTTTCTAATTGTGTTTTGTTTTTGTCTCTAGGCATTAAAGAGAGATATATTGAATACCTTGTCTGATCGTTGTGAAATACTATTTGAAGATCTTCTTATGCATGATGCAGCAGGCAATAAAGGTTTGAATATAAAAGAAATGATATTTAAAATTTCATTTTATGTTTTCTCTATTTGATGCAGGAATATAATAGGGTATAACTGGACACGTTTTTAGCTTTGTGATAGAATAAACTATTTTCAATCGCAATAAAGTGTTTTTAGCACTTTAGGAATAAATTTTAGCAATATTTGCAAGCTTTTATTGTCTAAATGATAACTTTTCCTCTAAAACACCAGACTTAGTAGTATATGTTGCCTGTGCTATAGATGATTACTTTTATTTACTTAAACATGTGAGTTCCCTCCAGAACCTCTCAGTGGTCAAAATATAATTAAAATTTTTTCACTAGTTTTAGTATAATGTGTTCTGCGTAGCAGTTTATTTCTTTGAAAATTGGTAATCATTGTCTGGTATGTATGATTGCTTGCTACTAAGTAGAATATTTGATGAAATAGGAAACTTTACCTTTGGGGTAGACTAAAATATAATTAGGTACAAGAAGGACTTTTAAATATTTATGATTGGTATATAGATAATAGGTACATAATAGGTTATTACTGGGTACTAGGAATGCATAGATACATCCCTAACATTTTAAGAGGTTGTCATGAAAACAGATGTGTCTCCCATAAAACTTTTCTTGTTACATTAGAGAAAGAGAGAGAGAAACATTGAATTGAATGTAAGGCTTAAAAGTGAGAAGACTTGACTTAAGTTCTTCTTCGGATATTAACTACTTCTGCCTCTGGACAAGTCATTTAACCTTTCTAGAATTCTTTTTTCTTATTTTTAAAATAGGCATAATAATTACACTGCCTTTCTCCCAGTGCTATATGGAAAGTTCCTAGTATACCATGAAGACTCTATCATATTATATTCTTTGTATCTATATATATATTACTTATGCCATTTAAGAATGCCTAATGATTTTTTATCATTTGTTCTGAATCAAATATTTTTAACTTTATATTCAGAGTAGAGTAATGCTTTGAACATTTTGATGACTTACCTATTTAATATCTCTAAGTAGCATTTTCGTGACTTAACTGACACATTGAATATTGCATCCTTTAAAAGTAGGGGTTCTTAACTGTTTTTGTGTCACAGACCACTTTGGCAATCTGATAAAGCCTGTGGATCCTTCTTGGAAGAGTAATATTTTTTAAGAGAAAAAAGAAAAGAATCATTTTGCAAGTTGAATGACTATTCTTCTGGCCCTTGTAATAATATGAGGTGTTTGGCATTGACTATCATCATTATATAATTTAATTATACAATATAAATTATATAATTTAATTATACAATATAAATTATATAATTTAATTATGATATAAATTATGTAATTATATTAATTATATAGAAAAAAATAGGGAGTTCCACAAGTTTTAGTGCAGTTTTAAATTATTAAATATATTTAATACTGCACTCAGACTTTTGGGACACTTTATATTTTTGTAATTTCCTGTAGTATACAGGAAACATAACAAGAAACTTTCTACCCTGTGTCCGCCTTCCCCCAACATAGCTACTTCTAGAAAGTTGATAAACTTTTTCAATTTTAGAGGTAGCTGTTGTTGTTTGTCTTTCATTCTTGTCAAGGACCATGGTGTCAGGGATGTTGATGCCATGACTTGCAAGTGCATTGGATTTAAGTGAGGGAGGGTTGTGTAAAGTCACCAGTCTAACTCTCTTCTCTAGAGCTATCTGGGTCCTATGGCAAGATGTCGATCAGGACAACTGGGGGTGTCCCCACATGCAGTGGGAGACCTTGGCCTTTTTAAGTTAAGGTCTTTCCCTGGTTCTGAGTTCGACTGAGGCAGTGCCCATTCAGTGATGAAGGCTAAGGAAGAAATGAGACAGATATGTGTGGCTTAGTGAGTAGAATGCCTGGAGTCAGGAATACCTAAATTTGAATTAAGCTTCAGGTCACTTAGCCTTAATCCACTGAAGAAGTAAAGGCAAACCACTGCAGCATCTTTGCCAAGAAAAGCCCTTGGACAGTATGGTCCAGGGGGTCATGAAGGGTTGGGCATGACTGAACAACAACAACTCAGTTTTGAAGTGGAGAGCTAAAATATTTGCTCTGTAACTATAGTTTTAAACTTGAATCAGAATTCCACAAGTGAAAATGTTTGCAAACATTCATATGAGAGGTATAGAGTTTGAAATTGAAAGACCATAGAATCTTAGAGTTGGAAAGGACTTTAGAGGTCACATAATCTCACCCTCTTGTATTAAAGATTACAAAAAAGAATCTTAAAGAGGTTAAATGACTTGCTTATTGTCACACAGTTAGTGTCATAGAAGGCATCCAGCCCTAGGCAGGTCTTCCTGAATTCAGCACTTTGACTACCACACTGCCTCTCATGTATATTTCTAGAAGCTGTTTGGTTGTTTCAGTCGTCTGTTCCTTTGTGACCCATTTGGGGTTTTCTTGGCAAAGATACTGGAGTGATTTGCCATTTCCTTCTCCATCTTACTTTACAGAGGAGGAACTGAGGCCAACAGGATTAAGTGTTCTGCCCAGGGTCCCACAGCTAAGTGTCTGAGACCAGATTTGAACTCAGAAAGATGGGTCTTCATTACTTTGGCCCTGGCACACTAGCCACTGTGCCATCTGGTTGCCCTTTTCTAGGAGTTACCTGCAGATAGATGATACCTGAACCTGTGGAAGCTGATGAGATCACCAAGAGGGACAATAAAGGGAGAGCAGAGGAGGGGACCAGACACGGGGGTACAAGACATGGATGATGATTTCAAAAAGGTACTGTGGAGAATAGTCAGGAAGAAGGGAGGAAAAGGAGCTGAGATACTCAAAACCCCTTGTGGGGAGATACAATGTATGGAAGAAACCAGTGGTAAAATCTTTGCCTCAAGTGTTTTGTGTGTACAAATGGTCAAAGTTCAGATATCACATGAGGAGGTCTCAGAGGTTCTGGTGCACAGAGGCAATTTGATGTCATAGTGATCACTGATACTAGGTGAGAAGAAACCTGTGACTGAACTGTGGCTCTGTTTGGGCCCAGCTGATTGAAAATAAACAGGATAGATAAGAGCAAGGTATATTCCTATGAGGAAATCTAAGAACTAGAGGGAATCAGAACAAACATTATTTGGATCTCACGGTTCATATGAAAGTTTTTTAGCATCCTGCTTTTTGTCTATCAGGAACATCTTGCAGATAGTGATATTTGAAATGCATAATATAAAATTTATGTGAATCACAGCACCCTTGCATGTATTTGGTGTCTGTATAGAGTATATTTACTTTACTATACAATCTTTTAAATAAACACAGATGCATTTCTTTGATGTGGGGGTGATCAGCTTTGTATAATTGTATAAAACAACTTATGATACTAGTAAAAACAATTAGAACCAGTACCTTACGATTAGCTTTTTTTTTGTTGCTGTGGTATAATAATGTAATCATTCTTTTTTTTAAGAGAAATAAACTTGAGATCTGTGTGAGAGACATTGCATATTTCTTTTTGACTTAAATATTTTGGTTCTTTTTTTTTGCCTCTGAATCTTTGGAAGGCAGATTTGGGTTCTCCATTTAAAAATACCTCTTTGAAAATGAAAATAAATATAGGAATGATTTTTGGAATAGTGGAATTGTCTTCCTTTTATTTGTGAGTTTTTGGTGTATTTTAAAAAACTTATATATATAAAAATACATCTGATGATCTCAATTTTTGTCATTAGTTGTAAACTAATTAGAAAACCAGTACTCATTAGCAAATAAATTTAATTTAGCTTCTGAAAAAAAAAGAAGTTAGAACTGTGCTTCTGTTTCCTTTTTTCCTTCTTGTTTTCTCTATTCTTTGCTCACATTTCCTGTTAGCAGTATGTTAACTTGTTTTGAAAATAAATTAAACCTACAAATTTAATATGCAGTTTTTAACGTACAGGGAACAAACATATTTTTAAGGTTTTTCTTCTAGCATGCCTATATTAATACCGCCCAAAACAGTAAATTTTATTTTGCATTCTAACGTTCCTTCCATTGGTACAAACTATAAGTTTCACTGGATATTTTTTAGCTCAATAATAACCATGATTACTATTGTATATGTACATGAGCATGTTCATACTGATGTGAGGAGAATAGATGGAGAAAAGTTACAGTGCAGTCTGCAGTGCAGAGATTTTACAGCTAGGAGGCAGTCTGGTCAAAGAGGAGAATTTAATTTCTCTGAAAGGTTGATAATGTGCTAGATCTAGAAGAATGCTAATTTTTACATTTCCTTACTTAAGGAATTTCTCGTTTTTCACCTTATATCTAAATCTTTGCTTAGTTCTTTGACACATGTAATTTTTGTCATTTTTAAGTCCTTAAACAAAGGACCACCATGTTTTTAATTATTTCCCCACACACACTTTGTGACTTGAAAAGAATGAAGAAAATGATGTTATAAAATGATTTGAAAAGTAACAACATAAAATCCAGAAGAATCATTTTTAATTTTATTATTGAAGGGATGTATTCTGCAAAGAATAAACCCTTTTAAAAAGTAGGCTATTCTGTAAGCATAATTTTAAATAGTATAAATCATATACTAAATTTTTATAATTGTATATTCTTGTGAATAAAATTATTTATATGAAGAAATAGGAAAACAGCTTCAGATTTCATAATCTGGTTACTTTTTAAAAATAATTTTATCGATATCTTTTGTTTTTATAAACATTTTTTTTAATAGAATGTTTTTCTCTAGTGGTACCCTCTTACCTTTAGTGTGGCAAAATCAGCCTTACTTTAAAAATCCCTGAGGAGTCTGGATTTCACTCACTTTTCATGACTTACTTGATATTATTTCCCTTCACATTACCCTGGACTCCAGCCAAAATGGCCAACTGGTTATTTTTCAGACTTCTGTACTTATCTACTGACTTTGTCTTTGCATAAACCTAAAATGCATTCATCACCTCCGAATCTTAGAATCAATTCCTAATTTCTTTCAGGGCTTAGCTCAGATGCCAATATCTCAGGGAAGTTTTTCCACATCCCCCTGTTGTTAGTGCTGTCTCCTTCCTCAATTTAATTCAATTCAGGCATTTTAAAAAATTCCTCAGATTATGTTATATTTATTCTGTATTGTGGACGTGTTGTTTCCTTCAGTAGGTAAACTCCTTCAAGGCAAGGATTGCTTCATTTTTGTCTTCTGTTCCCAGTGCCTGGGTTAATCACTGTTTGTTGAATTAAGTTGTTCTGGTGTTGAAGAGGACAGAAAGGTCTCTTCATCTGTTTATTTTTTTAGCATTCTATAGTTTTGATTTAGTGATGCCATCATTGTTAGGAGTTGCTTTTTCATAGCCGGTAATGGTATTATTTACATGAGAATGACTATGTTTTCTTCTAGATTCTGAAAAAGAATTCCATGCTTTGCCACATCGAATATTTGTCCCCATTCCTGGATCCAGTGTAATGCTGTGTGATTATAAATTTGGAGATGAGTCAACTGGGGAAATACAGGAACGTTTTATGGAATTGTTGGATCAGCACATAAGAGTAGATGACTTAGAAATTGCAGAGGAAATCAACACAGGTAAAAATAAGATCTTATTCAGACAAGGAGGCATCTTTGTAGCTATTGTAAACAAATAAACTTGGACTCTAGTTTTTGATGTTCCACTTTGAGAAAGACACATAATTTCTGAACCTCATTTTCTAATGTTAAACTCTATTTTGTTGCTGTGAGGAATCACTTAATTAGAAGATCAATAAAAGATTAACTTTTAAACAGCCTATGTTTTGGGTATACTGATGTAACATTTTAAATAAGACATCTCAGACTTTAATCTTTACAGGGAAAGACAATGAGCATATCCTTTCCCATGGGATATTAAATATTATTGTTCATGTTTAAATATCAGTACATCCTATACCTGTGATTTCATTGGTTTGGGAATTTTTCTCAGGGCACAGAGTTCAAGTGGTTTGTTCATCATCACTGAGCTAGTAAATTCTAGGGAGCAGACTCTAGCCCACGTTTTCCTAATTCCAAAGAAATCAGTCTATTCACTGTGCAAGCATTTATAGTAAATAAATGGAAATATATATAGTAAACATTGGCAGAGTGGCACAATGTTGATAGTAAATACTAGTAAAGCATCACAGTATTTCAACTGTTTTCAAAGTAATGGAGGGGGCTCTTGATAAGATAAAAATAATGTCGAACATAAGTGAGTTCCTAATAGGAAAAATTATAAAGTTTCATATCCTTCCTTTTATAATTTATGGAATTTTTCTCAGAATTCCATTATCTTAGTGGCTTCATGCTGCCACACCTCTCTCAGAAGAAGAATAAACACTTATAAGGTAACAGAAAGAAATGTCTAATTTCCAAAGCTATATTCTTTAGAAACATGTAATGCAATTTCTTCCCCATTTTCATTTTTCTTTGTTATAATGGAGTATGTATTTTGGATTTTTGTATTATTTCATTTTGTTCCTGTTGAATACAAAATTCCCAGGAAATATATATATAAATGCATTTGAGCATTACCTTAAGAAATAATAATATAATGTCCCCAAGGTAACTTTAAATGTGTTAATTCTTTAAACAAAGGTTGCTGCCAGGAAAGAACAATTAAATCATTTAGACTATCAGTGTCCATGAGTGTTCTCCTAGGCACATGGTTACCCTAGTCTTTTTTTCCTCATAATGAAAAAACAAGTGCTTTTAAGTCTCAGGACTGCAATTTTCTTCCAGTACATTTTGCAAATTTCATAGTTATTCATTAGTTGCTATGGTATCTTTATTTTATTCTACTTCCACACCCCCTTGTGTTTACTGTATGAGCTGGAACTGGATTATAGTACTTAATCCAAGCACTCTTGTTACTATGGTGAGTCATGTAATTGATTGGTGAATTTCCAGCCTAGCTGTAGTGCCTCAGGTGTGAGTCGGGACCACCAGCTTTTTCTAAGTGGATCATTCCAGGTGTTAGTGCTAATCATTATGAGGAATAAAAAGTGTGCTTCACAGTGAAAAAAGGGAAGAAAAAAATCTTCAAAATCCTCAACTTTTGATTTTGTAGCAACAAAATATTTTTGAAATATCATCATTAAATAGTAATCATATAATGTCTGATAATATCATCATTTTAAAGACATATGGTTTTGTTTTGAGCCTTGAACCATAGGTCATTTTGTAAGTCTTATTCTTTGTACCACTGCATATTTTAATGATTTCATAGATCGGTGGCATGAACTTTTCCTGGTAGTCATTTGTAAACTCAAAATTGAAGAAGAACGAGCCCATAGGTCATCTTATCTGTTGCTCAGTTAATCCCTGAAAAGCCCTTTTCTTGCACCTTTGAAAGTGATGGTCATCTAGCCTGTCTTTGACTTAGTTCATGAGGCAGGTTTTTCTATTTTTAGATAGTTTCAGTTATTATAGTGTTTTCTCTTCACAGAATCTCAGAGTTGGGAAGGACCCAAAAAACCCAACCCATATTTCAATAAGTACAAGCATGTTGAGCAAAAAAATTATTTCCCTGTAACGTCCATGTTCTGTCCCCTGAAGCAACCTGGAACTCATCTTCTGCTCATTTTTATACAACATCCTTTCAGATACTTGAAGACATGTGTCCTTACTCATCATCTTCAGACTACCATGAACTTGTTCCTTTAAACAATATATGACATTACTGACAGATTTCCTTACCATCCAGGTTACCTTCCTTAAGACATATTCCAGTGTCCTTAAAAATGTGGCACTTACAATCGAATATATACTCTTGAGGTGATTGGACCTTTCAGAGTACTATACAACTTTTATTTCCTGTAATAAGGAGTAGTTTTAAAGTGAAAATAAAACAAAAAATAAATAAAATTTTTTTTACTTTTTAGCAGCTGCATCATTCTTCAGTTACAGTTAACTGTTCTTTGATACTTTTACACCAGGGCTTCTTAAACTTTTTCCACTCTCGAGCCCTTCAGCACTTCTTAAACTGTGGGTCACGGCTTGCACAATCCCTAGCTGATGTGAACTGCTAACTACTAATCTATATTCTACCTATTCTGTCCAGATGATATTTTAAAAACTTAAATGCAAGCTTTACCTTTATCTCTGTTAAATTTTGTCTTATTGGTTCATTCAGATTTGTTGAAATAATTTTGGATCTTAATCCTGTCATTTCATAGGAGCTATGCTTTCCAGCTGACGAAAAATGATTTTACTTTAAAATGAAAATTTTCATTTTTCTATCTCTATTTTCTTTGCCCTATGAGTTAAAAAATGGACTGCACCTGTTCACACAGGTTAGACTTCTTAATTTTTGGTACTTCTAATGTTTATTTATCTTTCTAAGGTAATCCTTATTATGTACTTCATTAACTCCATTGTATAATCTAGGTGCCTAGAGGTTACTGTGTTTAAAATAAGTTCTTTTTTGAGTAGAAATCTTATAATGGCTTATCTTTATATAATCAAAGGAGGAAAACAAGTTTGTAAGTGTAGAGTATCTATGGACTTACATTTTTTAGGTATGTTAGTCATCTTAGAATATAGACATTCATTTAGTAATGTATTTTACTTAGACTGGTGACAGCAATGGAGTAATATATGTTTGAAATTTTAATGAAACTTGTTTTTACCATTTTTTTGACCAGTTTAAAAAAACACTGCTGACTCAGATTGAAGTCATACTCCTAGATTTGAATAAATGAGTAAAAAAAGTGTTTATTAAGTGCTTACTATTTGAGAAATATTGGAATAAGTGCTAGGGATACAAATAGGAAAAGTTACTGACTTACTGAACCTGATCTACTAGAACTACTTTACTGAGGCAATGGAAGGCAAAGCAGAGGCATAAAATGGTTGGGTTCAGAAACAATTAAGAGATTATCGTAGTAATTTCAGCATAGTATTTAAAGTCTGGAGTAGTTTGTTGGGCATGGAAATGGAAAGGAAAGACCATTTCTGGAGATACTTCAAGGGAAGGAACTACAGGTTACCTCCCCACATAGAATCAATAAAGGAGGAGTTTCTGGAACAGATCTGTAGGGCTAGGTAGTCAATGGTGTAAGAAAAAGGTTGAAAATAATTTAAAGATTTTGAGCCTTAGAGAAAAGGAGAAACCTTAGAGAAAAGGTGCCATGGATGGAAATGAGGAAATTGTAAATTAGATTTCTTTTTGGAATATTAATCTCCATGCATACTCCCCTACTCTGGGGGAAAAGTACCACTACACCTTTCTGACAATTCTTATGGGGACATGTGATTTTGCTGAAGGAACTTAGAAAGCATTACTAAGGATAGTCAAGTCCTGAGTGAGGAACTAGAAACCCTAGAGGAAGAGATGACGTTGGTTTCATCAGTTCAGTCAGCTAAAAGCCAAGGCTTCCAAAAAGGGCAGATTTGGGAAGTGAATGGTTTTTTGTTTGTTTTAATGGTGACTGAAAGTAGGATTTGAGTTTCTAGAGTTTGGATTACAGGATAGCACTTAGTCAGATATGTAATATGCCTAATGTTGTTCAATAAAAATGTTTGCCTGGAGTCTTGCAAATCTTGACAAGATTTAAAACGAAAAGGGAAAAACAGTGAAAATTGCTGGCATATGTGTTCCATGCTGGATACCACTAAGAGTGGTGGATATAATTTAGCAAGAAAGACTTCTATAGAGATATCTTTTCATAGGGAAGCAGTATACCCTACCTACCCTCCAGAATACAGAAATAAATTTCTTGTCCTCGTATATCTAATACACACACACACACACACACACACACACACACACACACACACACACAAAGACGTATGTACTAAGTATAGGTCGTAAGGTAGTCTAGAGTTTTTGCTGCAAGGAAGTAAATTGGATTTCACATGTATGACTGAAACTTGCTGGCAGAGGCTTTTATGAATGGAATATGACTTTGGAGGATATACTTTATTCAAAAGGAATAGTGCTGTAACATTGAGGAATCAGGGATTCATTAGAAAAGGATTGTGATGGAGAGCATTTGGGTGAAATTTAGTGAGGGAAGAAATAGAAGCAACATTATATTGAGATTATACTACAAACTGGAAAAAGGAAACCAGATGTAATTGAGGGGATAAATCAGAAACCTATCACAGAGGTATGGCATAGTTGTGGGATTAGAGAGAAACTTTCAAATGTATTTTGGCTTCTAGGGCTTTTTCTGCCAAAAGCAAAGTTACTGTCTAATTATTGTCTTTAAAGATTATTTTATTTTTCAGAAGGTGTAGGAAGTGAAGGGGTAGAGGGTGGGGAAGTGTTATTCTGAATCCTATTCAACAGGAAAGAACTGGTTACAGAAGTAGAAATGATGGAAACCTCAGCAGGAAGTTACCACTCCTTAGAGTCTGTGATAAGGTGCAAAGCCTAGCCTATTACTCTGGCACACATACTAGTTTTTGGCAGAACAAATTTCAGAGTTCAGCAAAAGAATGGATAGGAAACTGTAGCCTAAAGTTCTATAAGTTGGTCTAAGAGGGATCTTAAGTTTCTTCTTGAAGATGCATCACTAAAATCAGATGAAGCAGAAAACAGTTGTTTAACATGATAACATACATCCATAGGGAACTAATAAAACAGTTTAAAATTTTAAAACATGTATAGATGATAGAATCAAGTGCAAAAAAAGAGTGAGTAGAAAAGAATGGCACAGTTCTGCTTTTTTAATAGTACCAGGGGCACTAAAGCTCATAATTAGCTTAGATTGACAGTGAATGTCAGCAGAATCTCAAAGTGGGAAAAGATCTCAGGCGTTTTATAGCCCAACCTCTACCTTAAGAAAGGAACCCCATAGGTAACATTTGACAAGAGGTCATCCACCTTTTGCTTGAAGAGTTTTAGTACTCTATAACTTAAGATATTCCATTTCATTTTGGGATAACTCTTAATTCTTGGAAACTGAAATTGAACTGATGAAATCTGCTACTCAGCAACTTGCCCAAATTGCTTCTACATCAAAAGACTTTTTTTTGGTAGTCCTTGACCTGTGTTAAATATTGTTATCAATAATTTGAATGACAGTTTGAATATCATGCCTGTTAGATTTATAGATGCCATTCAGTAGTTAACATGTTGAATGTCAGAGATGAGATCTAAAATGATCGTAGCAGTCATCATCCAAAAAGACTATAACAATATGTATCTTACAAAATGAAGTGAAATAAGAGAAGCCATAATGCTGAATACGAATTAGTCCTGGGAGAAAGAAGTCAAAAAAGCTAACAATCTCATTTGGCATTAAGAAAGGCATGGATTGTGGTCATATTGCTTTGCTTTGCCCAGCTGGATAACATCTGGAAAATTTTGTTCATCTTCTGGGTGCTATATTTTGTAAGGACATTTATCAACTAGAGTTGGTCCAGAGGAGGGTGATGTATCATTTGGGTATTGGAAACCATATCTGTATAAGATTTGGTGGAAGGAGCTAGGGCTGTTTATTGATGAGAAGAAAAGTCTCTGGGGACACATGATCTTATTACAAATATTTGAAGTCCTCTCATGCGGAAGAGAGGTTACACTTGTTCTGCTTAGTAAAAGCATTGGGTGGAAGTTATGGCAAGGTAGATTTAGGCTTGGTATCAGGCAGTTTCCTGTCAATAGTGGAATAGACTTATTTGGAAGTCATCACATTTCCATCCTTGGAAGTCTTCAAGCACATTATGCATGACTGCTTGTTGGGTATGTTAAAGGTCTACGAGAAGACCTAAGGAGGAACTAGGATGAGGTGATCTCTGTGATCTTGTTCAAGTCTAAAATCTTGTGATTCCCTATTCCTTCCTCTGTGATCTCTTCATCTTGGTGTCACAGCTCTCTATTTCGGGTACCTCGGTTTACTGAGTAACCATACTTGAAGCAAATTTTTTTTTGACCAATATATTGGGATGTGAAATTTCTTGTCTTTAGACTACTGGTTCACTTTCAGTCCACATGGCCTTTTGTGCCCTAATCTGGGCCTCCGTTTCTTTGTAAAATGACAGAGAAGGCTCCTAGCCATAAAAGGTTTTTTGCCTGTACGCAGGTGATCTCTATAAAATGATTTTTCCTAAGCCTAGGAATTAGAAAATTGCTCTCTCTCCTTAAATTTAACAACTTGGATAACCAGAATTCTCTTTGCTAAACAGTTAACAAAATTGTCAAAAGTCAATTTTAAAAGATGCTTATCCTGGTAGAATCATTGAAACTTAATGACCCTGATTGGTGAAGTGACTTGACCAGTATCCCACAGGTGGTCTGTAGCTGACTTAAAGCCTATTTTGTTGCATCCTCAGTTTCAGTGACGTGGGTGTTCATTATACTTTTTAGACCACAAACCTTCCATGCCTGCTTGTCCTGTGTCTTGTGGTATTCTTGTCCACATTTTTCTGTTTCTTCGTTGAGGGTCCTTTCAATAGGCTCAATTCTCTCTTCCCTCTTTTATTTCTTGCCTATATCAGGGTACTATTTTGCCACTTTCCTTATGTGTTTAGGTATTGTTGTAATGCTGAAATTTACTTTGAGAACCTTGGACAGAAAACTCGTAATAATTTGAGGATGTCATTTGAAATTATTTATATCTTCCTTATCTTTATAGAGAGCATTGAATATGGATTTTTATTTGCCCATGTTTTGGAAACTTGAAATTCAGAAACCTAAAGCTATATGGAAAAAGGCAGTGTTAAACTAAGGGTGGGGTTTGTGTGCCCTCTGCTCAGTTTCATTTTATGCCCTCTTCTCAGTTGCATATACATTTTAAGGTAAGGAAAAAATACAATTTAGCATGTCATAATCTGGACCTAAGAATGAAACAGGAACTTAACCTTGTGTTTTTTTGTTTAGAACATTTTAAGTTATAATGAATTCTAAGAGTAATTACTCCTATTATGTACTTACTTCTTTTTCCCTCATTCAGCCAGTATAAATTCATGTATGAAAAGGGAAGACATACCAGACAACACATATGATGATCAACCAAAGCATCTGGTTAAAACTACAGTGGCATTGAGAATTCAGCAAAACATAGGTGTGTTGTCACTGTTCTTTTGCATGCAATGATTCAAAAAAACATTCTTCTGGAATGTGAGTTTACCTATTTTTGTTTGTCATGAATAATTTTTCTTATTTTATTTTCTTAAAAACTTCTTACTGATATTTATGGTTTTGTGAAGGATTGTTACTGATCTCTATGTATTTTGAGAAGGAAAAAACCTTAATCTTAATTTTAGGCTCACAGTAATATAGTTTATGGAACAAGTAGTCCAGTTTGACTAGAGCTTTGACTGTTGGCATAGATATTTAGAGAGCAGAGTTTCATGCCAGCTGAATCACTGATTAGTTATATGAATTTAAAAGTATCAAACATTTGTTGTGCTGTAGATGTATGTTTTAATCTGTAAAAACAGGAATAGTACTGCTTACCCAACTTCATAGGAATTTTAAGTTAGAAGTTAGAGCACTTTACGCTAAACATGCTTTTGTTATTGTTTTAGGATGTGTTCACAGGTTTGATGTCATTTGGTCATTAAGTCAATAAACATTTATTAATTATGTGCCAGGCACTGTGCCAATTCGGTCACAATTCTTTAACCTAAAAATTTTTCACACTCTTTGGTTTTCCAAAAAGTGGTTTTCATTATTTTAAGGAGAAACTGAACTCAGCATAGTGAATGAGCAAGCTAGAGTTATTGCTCCTGTCATCTAATGGCTATTTCCCCTTTTCCTGGTACCCAACCTTTGACCAAAATATCTTATGTCATTTAAAATGAGCCACAAAGGTGGCAAGTAGTTGGAGCTTGCTTGAAGAGCCAAGTTTCTCTTGAGCATACACCTCGATGGCAGGTGTGGTCATCTTTTCTTTGTATCCCTAGCACTTAGACCATTGTCTAGCACATTGTCGTAGCCTTTTCGTAAATGGTCATTGAATTGAATTGACCTATACAGTTCTATTTAAAACTGCCTATGTAAAACTCTGTAGATACAACTTTTTATGTATTTTTCTCTTTTTGTAGCAACCATAAACTTTTTATTCCATTATTTTGAGTTTTATTTAGAAGGCTGTGAAGTAGATGGTTGCCATTTAGATATAAGCAACTTTTTGTCTTCTTTAGAATCATAACATTCAATGACATTTCAATTCCATGACAAATGTTGGAGGGGATAAATTAAATACTGATTCAACCATTCTGTAGACCAATTTGGAACTATGCCTGAAGGGCTATAAAATCATGCATACCTTTTGACCAAGCAATATCACTCCTAGGTCTATATCCCAAAGAGATTAAAAAACAAAAAAGAAAAGGACCTATGTGTATGAAACATTCATAGCATCTCTTTTAATTGTGGCAAAAAATTGGAGATTGAGGGGATGTCCATCAGTTAGGGAATGACTGAACAAGTTCGGTATGATGGTGATGGAATATTCTTGTTCTGTAAGAAATGACAAGCAGAATACTCTCAGAAAAACCTGGAAAGACTTATATTAACTGATGCAAAGTGAAATGAGAACCAGGAGAGCACTGTATACTGTAAGAGCAGTATTGTATTATGATCAGCTATGAATGACTTAGCAATTCTTAGCAATACAGTGATCTAAGACAATTCTGAAGGACTTATGATGAAAAATGCTATCCATCCCCAGAAAAATAGCTGATGGAGTTTGAATGCAGATTGAAGCATATTTTTTTCTTGGTTTTTCTTTCTTTCACAACATGATTAACATGAAAATATGTTTTGCATGACTGCACATGTATAATCTATATAAACTTGTCTTCTCAATGAGGGGATGAGAAGGGAGAAAATTTGGAAATGCAAAGTTTTAAAAACTGAATGTTAAAAATCATTTTTACATGTAATTGGGGAAAAAATAAAATATTTTAAAAATCATGTTTTCCTCAGAATACGATTTTCCTGGCACATAACAATATTTAAAATGCATTAAGAATTAAAGGCAAGATTTTTTGTATCTACAAAATGTACACAGTCTTCTGGCTGTGGAGATGGAAAAACAGTGGACAAGAATAAGAAGAATCCTCTGAGAAATAGAAAGGGCACTTCTAATATCTTTTCTTTATACTGTTTTGCATAAATCAGAGAGAACATTCGCACTTGTGCTACAATTGACTTTGCCCCTTCTTTTTCTGGTCCTGGGAATCCTTCAAAGGTTCTCCTTTGGTTCACTCATGTTTTATGTTGTTTGTTTGTTTGAATTGTAGGTGTTGCGATAGCAGCTATGGTGGCTCTCCTTGCTGCTGGCTTTTCCTTTCATTACTTCAGTGACTAATCTTAGACACAAACTGCTTTCTACTCGTTGTGGGAACACTGATCAGGGATGACGAGCTGATCCTGAAGATGCAAGCAAGACCTAGGGACTTAAAGAATAAACAGGCAGATCTGTTTTCATAAATGGCTAATACGTGTACTTCTGATTTGTCATAAAATCTCTAGCTGCCTTGTGTAGGCATGGCCAGCACTATAGGTAGAATAGGTTTTCAAAAATAAAGTGACTTATTGAGCTAAAAATTTACGTTACATGTAATATAAGATTATTAACTATAAAGAATAAATAAAAACAAAAACCAGTTAGAGCAACCATGTAGTATAATGGAAGGACCACTGAACTTGTAGTTAGAACACCTAGGTTTCGGTGCTGCTTCTGTCACTATGTGGAAGAAATTTGGCAAATTATTTTAACTTGTCTGTGTTTTGGTTTCCTCATTTGTAAATCGGGACAATAATATTACCTACCTCACAGGGTTGTTGTGAGGGCCTAAGGAAATGTATATAAAGTGCTTTAGGTGAGAAAAGCACTATATACATATGAGCCATTATTTATTGTCTTTTTGAATTGTGACACCAATCAGGATGTATAAAAATCACGGTACCATAGAACAATGCCTCATGTTCTTTGTAGGGGAGAATGATTGGACAGAAAGAAAAAAGAAAGCCTACTATGTAGGCTGATACCTTGGACCCTCTATAGCAAGCAGATAGATTGGTCCAAATAAAACACATGGGGATCAAGATGCTCAGTATCTCTGTTAGCATATTGTGATTATCTTTTTAGACACTGATAAAAAAATTTTTGTATGTTCTAAGTACTATTTTAATTATTCTGTTTATTGTGTCTTGCTTGAGGATGATAGGCCTTTAAAAATGTTTTAAGGAAGAAAAAATTAATTAGAAAACTGCATCAATGCAGCAGAAAACCAGTTGATTTTTCTTGATATATACTTATATTCTTACTGGTAAAATCCAGTAGAAATATTAAACAATGTAGTCCTTGAATCCTCATGTATCTATATCATAATCCCCAGTGAGAAGATAATATAAATTACACTTGTATATGCTTAGTATTTGGATAAAAGGATGTAAAACCCAAAAGGGGACCCAGGTTACCCTCTTTCTTTCTGCAGTTTTACCAGATATATTATTAACCTTCTTTCATTGTGTTGTTTTGGTGTCTCTTTGAAGTCTTTTGAACAAATGGTATTCCTCTTCTTGCAGATAAAGAAGCTCAGACTTAGCTTGTTGTGACCTTCATATTTGTCTTTAATCTTCATGGCCTAGACATTTTCTTCCTTCTTGTATTAATACTCCAGGAATACAGAATGCCTTGGTAATGTTACTGAAGCAAATATGACCAACAGATATTAATAAAGCATTAGCTAATTGAACTCTATGCACAATAAATTAATCTGTGCTTTGTAATGGACTCTTGAGTCCACTAAATCACCACAGAACTTAAGGCTTCCCATTCAGTCAAAAGCTCATTTTTAGGAATTTAAAAGGAAAAATATTCCTAGCCAATTTTAGTTGCGTTGGGTGTTCAGTTTGGCAATAATTCCTTTTGTTTAAAAATTGTGGAGCGGCATTCGGTGATAAGAATAAAAGGAGTTTAATCTTGCATTAGATTCTATTTTAGACTAATCCAATTTAATCGTCTGGGTCTGTGGCTTGCCCTTGTGATCAGAATTCTGAATGGGAATAACACTCAGATATCAGGCATGAAACTAAACTAAAATTACTTAAATTATTTTAGAGATTTTTTTTTTTACCTTTGATAGTGAATATTTATTTTTCATCTGCCAAGGAGACATTTACTAGTAATTAGTTCCTGGGTTCTGGGTCTAGTGCAAAGAGCAGTGGATTAAGATTTAGTAAAACTGTCTTTTATTCCTAACTTCTCTTAACTAATTGTATGAACCTTAGTCAGTGATCTGGCTTCTGTGAGCATGAGCTACATTACCTGTAAAGTGTGGAAATTAAACTAGGTAATCCCTCAGGTCCCTTTTAGCATTAATTATAATTTATCATTGATTTCGTTATCATAAAAAATTGGAAATTAGCCTAACTTTCATAATGTTTCTGAGCTACATACTTCACAGAGTGATTGTGAGGCTCGATTGGGAAGATGTGTACAACTGCTCTGTAACAGTAAAGCTGTACAACTGCAGGCTCTTCTTGATTTGCACAGGAATAGAGAGGAACCTTGCTTAATTAAATTATTTGCATCCCTGCTCTTAAGATGATATTAGAATTGTCAGTTGTATTCATAATCATCTTCAGTGAAATCTGTGTAATGCTTAAATAGAAGATACAGTTCACATCAGTTACACATTTTAAATGATTTGGTAGACATTCAGTCCCAAGGCCAAATGCGTGAGCACTTTGTCGAATGAAATGCTGCCTTAAAAGTTTTATTAACAGTTATTTGACAAAATTATAATATTTCTGGAAGCTAATATTTACTCAAGTATACCAGAACTATTTAACACTGTATTATGCTTTAGCTAACTAGGTTTTTGTGTTAGATTTAGAAAGGACATTAATAGGGGAGTAGTATAAGTGAAAGACCACTGGATTTGGAGTCATAGTACCTAAATTCAAGTTTTAACAACCAATGACTAGTTGTGAAAGCTTAGTCAAGTCGCAACTTCTCTGGGCCTTGGTTTTCTTCTTAGTGAAAAGAGTGGGTTGGACTAAATGATCTGTAAAGCACCTTCCAATTCTCCGCTTACGATCCCACGAACTAGACCTTGGGCCTTCAGTTTACAAATAAAGCAGCCATTTGCTCAAGTCTTGATGAACCTCAGATATAGACCATTTGGTTTGCCATAACTTGCCATATCTTGTAATGAATGCTTTTTTTTTTTTAAAGAGAAGCTCTGCTTTTGTGATACTATTGTAAAACCAAAGTGTAAGTAATCTTAAGAATTAAAACAACTATCCTTTTGACTGGAATACTGAACAATGTAGAATCTGTATACATGGTGAAGGTTTCCTAAGCACTCTTAACTCTTAGCACATTTCAGAAATTTCAATAGAATTCTATATTACAGGTGTGAGAACTGTAGTGCATTGCACATATCTACATATATTATAAAGTGAGTGGATCAAAACTAATTATCTTGTTGTGGTAGTATTTGAAACAGCTAGATCTAGGCAAGATGGTGAAGTAGGGTATATTTTTCATGGCTTTTATCTCTTATAAGAAGACCAATACTGTTCGGTAGATTTCTGTTCAGAATAATTTGGCAGGGTGGATAGAGTGCCAGGCTTGGAGTCAAGAAGACTTGAGTACACATTCAGTTTCAGGCCCTTCATAGTTGTATGACCCTGGGCAAGTCGCTTAACCCTGTTTGCTTCAGTTTGCTGAACTATAAAATGAACTGGAGAAGGATATCACAAACCACTCTGGTGTCTCTGCCAAGAAAACCTCACATGGGAATACAGAGAGACAGGACTGCCACAATTGAGCAACAGAACATTTGGAGCTAACCAAAAATGGAATGGACTACCTCAGGGAATGGTGTTGTGCACATCAATGGTGGCCTTAATGAAGATGACAACTTGTTGGTTTGTTAAAGATGGATTTTTAAAAAAAATTTGAGTAGAGCTTAAATTAGATGATCTCTTAAGTTCTCTTCCAGTTCTGTTCATGATTTTACATTAATAAAAACTGCATTTTTTTCCTTTTCTCACATGTGTCTAGTCTTCTGGTGGCCATAAGAAAATAGAGTTTAATTTCAAAAATAAACTTTAAGGGGAAGAAAAGGTTACTTCTCGGAACTGGTGCCAAAAAAAGTATGTTAATTATCTGTAGAGATAACAACTAAGTAAAAGGACAAAATCCTAATTCTTCCCATACCACTTCCCCCTTCTGGTCCCATTTGCTAATGTACCATTCCTTCTATTACTTCTTTCTCTGTCACTGCCCTCATGCAGTCAGCTACCAAGTCTGACCAATTCCACATCCATATGTCTCACAACTGCCCCCACTTCTCCACCCACTAAGTCATTGTCTTGTTTAGCACCTTTCCTGAATTTTGATATCCTCCCATCTGTTGGCCAACTTTCAGATACTCTTTCAGTCCTATCTTACAACACAATAAATTTCTATTGCACGTGTCTTTTTCCCTAACCATGTCTTTTCCCCAATCCAAAACCCAAAGTGATTTCTTGTTACCTCTAGGATAAAATACCAACACTTCGATATTTAAAGACCTCTATGATCTGACTCCAACATATCTTTCCATGGCTTTATTTCATGTTAACCTTCATGAACACATGGTCCAGTGAAACTACTAGCATGGTATTCTACTACCTGTCTCCCACACATCCATGCAGGCCATCCCTCCATGCCAGGAATTCTCTCTCAATTCAATAATTGAATTCAATGAAGATTTAGTTCCTACTATAATAGAGACATTAGGAATACCAAGATACAAAAGCCTGCTTTCCAGTAGCCTTCACTTCACTAGGGATGTGGTCTAGGGGAATCAGGAAAGGCTTTTCATGGGAGTTGGCTCCCATGAAGGCTCCGAAGAGGCACAAGTGAGGAAGGAGGCGTCTGTGCCAGGTATGGGTGCCAAACTGGCAAAAATTTGGAAACACGGTAAAATACTGAGTTTGGGAGCTGGTTAGTAGCATAGTTAGACAAGAATCTGTCATAGAAAGTAATCACTATGGCGAACTTCTCGTATTGGTGATCACATAGTTCTACCTTTTCTCAAGAAGCTAAGCCTAAAAATTCCATCATTCAACATTCACTTCTCCACTTCCTATGAGGCAAAACTTGAACCCAGGTCTTCCTGACTTATTCCTCCATCTGCTTTGCCACCTGATTTTTTTATATATCTAATGACCCTTTATACTCCCCAATTTTGTGGAGAAGATAGTTTTCCTCTTTTAAATCATTTCCTTCAGATTGCCAATCAGCTGACCTTATTATAGCAACACATAAAGCACTGGACTTGGAATTAGGATGGCAAGTTCAAATCCTGCCTCACATGCTTACTAGCTATGTGACACCAGGTATGTCAGTTAACCGCTTTCAGCCTGTTTCCCCATCTAAAAAAATGGAGATAATCACAGCAATTACCACCCAGAGTTGTAGTGAGGATAAAATTTGAGATATTTATGAACCTCTGAGCACTATACAAATGCTATTAAACATTTATAAATTACAGTAATATCTACATACACACAAATACAATCCTTTTAGTATTTGTCTGAAAAAGATTTGTACTGCATACTGTATATGTGGAGGGAGAGGTGACTTCTGACTGAGAAAATACCGAGTATGTTGATGAATATCTACTTGGCCTAAGGGACTTAACTTCATTTGGAGAGAGAGAGAGATAATGGAGGTGAGAACTTTTAAATTGTAAACTGGAGCCTTTGACCTTTGGCTATATATAATATATATATATATATATATATATATATATTATATATAAGAAACAGGCTCTACCATGTCTCTTGACCTCCGTAGCTTGTAGCCCTAGAGACCGGAGGGTGGATCTCCCTTCAGTGAGATCATTTTCTCTTAATTTGAGCTGAGATCCTACTGCATTTCTCCACTGAATAGACCATTACTCTTATGAAAACTTTAGTATTTCTAGATTTAGGGAGGGAACAGATTTAGCAGAAGGAAAAAAAAGAAGAAGAGAGATGGAGTGGTCAAAGACACAGTAAAACCAACAGACTGTAAAAGGACTTTTTTCAAGAAGGGTAGCAATATGAAATACGGCAGAGGGGTCAAGCAGGATGCGGTCTGAGAAAAGATTATTGGATTTGACAAAGTAACTGGCTCATGTTCCCACATCATTGTTTCTTTTTGTCTTTGAAATGGTCTAAGAAGTTTTATAACTCAACACTACATACTTGACCAAGTTGCCAACTTAGGTAAGTTATTCTTCACCTAAGTCTGGTGTAAACAGTGTTTCCAGTGCCTAGGAAACTGGAGATACAGTGGCAGAGTAGCCAATAATAGAACAAAAGCCTTGGGAGTAGCATCACTCATCACACTAACATTCCTGCTTCCAGGTCAGCCTTCACAGCTACTATCCAGGGAAGCAACTCCTATGGAAAAGATGCTAACCCTCCCATCAGCTGCCATGCAAAGGCAAGCCGTCCTAGCTGAAGCAGCAAAGGCAGCCTGAGGAAGAGACAGGAGGCAGCATGTGCCCAGCAAGTGCAATCATCATCAACATCATCTTGACCAGCACTTCCCCCCATACCTGATGGAAATAACTGTACCCTAAACTCAAGAGTCTTGGGAAAGCAATGCTTCTAGCCTTATTATTCCCTCAGCCATCATCTTAGGAAACAACACCTATAGAGGTGCAGCCTGGAAACTGCTCCTGCAGGTACTGTAGTCACAATAGTCATTCAAAGAGGAATGTTCTTACCCCCTAAGTCCTTGGCACACTGTCGAATGGTTTAACATCAGAAACTAATATGATGTGATCAGTGAAAATGACATTAAATAAGAGACATTAAGTCTGCTTTGTTGCTGTACTCTAAGGTTCCCAGGAATTTCTCCATCTGACTTGGAACTGAAAACTTCCATATATGTTGTCCCCATAGAATGTAAGCCCCTTGAGAGCAGGGGCTGTCTTCTTTTTCTGTTTGTATCCCCAGTATTCAGCGTAATGAATGGAGAGAGAAAGGGCAAAAGGGAACTAGCAGGAAGGTTAGGGGTAAGGGCTCTTCTTACTGCTTTCTGTCTGGGTCCTTGAGACCCAGTTAGGATTAGCAGGCAAATAATAAATATTTATTGAATTGAATTCTGAGACTCATATCTTAAACAGAAATAAGTTATAATGAATGAAATTGGACCCCAAAGCTTTCTTACGAGAGAAAAGTGATTATTTTTGACATGAACTTCTTTTTAATATATTTCAGATCATTGATATTCTTGTTGTATACCACTAATTAACCATAATAAAGTCCAGTTACTATTTTACTGTTTTTTCATATTTTTCTTAATAAGTATACTTTATCTTTACATATATTTTTGTAGTTCTCTGTTTGATGCTATCCTCTATGATACAGAGTGGCATTTAACAATCAATAGTGGTTATAGATAATGGACCTGGAATCAGAAAGGTGATACCTATGATACCTACTAGCTTTGTAACCTTGGTCAGGTTGGGTAAGTAGGTACATTTTTTCCACTGGTAAAGGAAATCATGACAGGTTAAAAAAAAAGGAGTGAAGTGGAGGAGATCACAGAATGTTGGACTTTATAGGACTTTGGAAAATCTATACTAACTCTTCACTTTGCAGGTGGGGAAACTGAAGTCAAAGACCATAATGTGCTATAAATTTAAAATGTTATTTCTTTCCTTTGAGACAAAAATATTTTTGCCCCATGAACGTTGCAGAATGAAAGTGATTTTGTTATCCAGGATTTTTGCAAGTAGTGGACTTAAAATATTTGAGTCAAATCCTGTCTTTTGTTCAGTTTTTCCTGCCGAATGCTATGATCAGAGTTTCATTTTGGTTTCCATGAGTCACCACCTCCTTATTTTGAGTATGGTTGCTATCATCATAAAGACTGAGTATTGGTTCCACCTAGTTACTTTTGTTTGACAATTATGGGTTAAAGACATTGCTTGCTGAAGCTTGTTGGTGGGGTACTTCTTGCTGCAAGACAAAAGCTGTCTTGAATGAGAACCTTCCTGAACTCTGTTAATTAATATTGTTCAGTTTCTTCACCTTCTCTTTCCTTCCCTCTCCCCCAAAGGATAGTTTCATTGCATTTTATCCTTGCCTGTATGGCTTTACATTTCTGTTACTGTGCTGCAAAACTATAATCATTAATACTGATAGTGTAGTCAAACATAATTCCACACTTATTGCTGCATTTCAAGTATAATACTACATTGATGTGTACATATGAATCTTCTTTTTATTTAGATGCTTTATTTCACTCATTTAGAACTAGGGCCAATCCAAAGATTAGCTTCTTCTTGCAACTGGAGGTTAGACTGTGAGCATCTCAAGTAGAGGAAATTTTCTGCTGTTTATTTTTATTACTGTTTTTATTGTTAAGAACTTGGAGTTTTCTCTTGGACCTTCTTCTCTTTTCCTTTTATACTACTTCACTTGGTGATTGTATCAGTTCCCATGGAATTTAGTTACCATCTCTATACTGATGATTCTTAAATTTACCTATCTTGACCCAGACTCTCTCCTGGCTTCCAGTCTCACGTCTCGAACTGCTTCTCAGACATCTCGAGCTGGATGTTCAAAAGACATATTAAACTCATTATGTCCAAAGTAGAACTTATTATTTTCCCCTCTAAACTCTCACCACTTCCTTACTTCCCTTTTACTGTAAAGAGTAACACCATCCTCCCAGGGCCACAGGCTCAAAACTTAGGTGTCAGCCCCAACTTCAAGGCCTGCCAATTTCACTCTTGTGATATGTCCCCAATAGGCCCCTTTCTCTCCTTTGATGCTACCATCACTCTGGTGCAGGCTCTCATCACCTCACATCTGAACTATTGGAATAGCCTGCTGGTGGGTCTGCCTGTCTCTCCCTATTGCAATCTACCCTCCCTTTAGTCACCAAAGTGATTTTCCTAAAGCACAAGTCTGAACATGTCACCCTCCTTCCCCACTTCCTACCCCAAACACTCATTAAATTCCAGTGTAACCTTTAGGAGCAAATACAAAATCCTCTGGTTTTCAAAGATCTTCATAACCTAACTCCCTCCTATCTGTGTAGTCTTCTTATATCTTATTCTCCACCAAGTTTTCTTCCATCCAGTGACATTGGACTTCTCTGGCTGCTTCATGAGCAAGACAATCCATCTCTCATATCCAGGCCTTTTTTTAGCTGTCCCCCATACCTGGAACATTCTCCTTCCTCATTTCTACTTACTGACTTCCCTGGCTTCCTTTAAGACTCCAATGAAATCCCATCTTCTTTTAATTCTAGTGCTTTCCTTTTCTTAGTTATTTTCTATTTATCATGTATACAGCTTGTTTCTTCACATTTGTTTACTTATTGTCCCCCTCATTAGATTGGGAATGCTTTGAGGAGAGGGATTTTCTTTCTACTCTTTTTGTACCCTTCAGCATTTAGCACATACTAGGCACTTACTATATGTTTACTGACTATTGGTCCTTACTATGTATTCTCCCCCACTGACCCCTACTTTTTAGCTTCTTTTTGTGTGTCTTTCTCTATTAGGCTGTAAGGTCCCTGAGGGCAGGGAACTATTTCTTTTTTATATTTGTATCTCAGGCACTTAGTACTGTGTCTGGCTTCTTAGTAGGTGCTTAATAAATGCTTATTGACTGAATGACTGTTTCTGCCAGGGACTATCAACCTGTACATTTTTTGACATCTGCCCTGCCCTAGCTTCTTTTCAATTTTAGTTCTTACTTTAGATCTGGGAACAATAATTAAACCAATACCACTCTTTATCCTGACTACTGGATAGGCTGTGACAATCTGCTTCCTCTAAGAAACCCAGTTCCCAAAAGGCTATTTAAACCAAAACTCTCTCCTTAGCCCTTCACGCCACTTTATATGCTGTGTTTGCCTGTAAGAATGGAAACTCATAGTAGGCAGAAAAAGTGTATCTCTAGTGCCTGGCACATAGTACAGGCTCAATGAATTTTTTTTGATCAATAGCTTTCTTATTCTTACCTTATCTAATGTCATCTAAGAAGTTTTCAGACATCGGTGAATGGTGCAATCTTATGTTTGGTGAGCCAATGTCTTAGGTCAGGGGAAAAGAACAACCTCCCCAAATGTTAATATAATGAAATAAAAAATGTAATAAAATAATGTTATAAGTTGTGGGGAAAAGTTCTAAAATTAATCTAGTCTTTTTTCTGAAAAGGGCTCAATGTGAAATGTTAACTGAGTGAAAAAGGGGAAACAAATTCTTATTGAAATGAGAGGGATTTTAAAGGGTGGGATGAGTTTAGAGAATAGGGAAAGGATATGCTTTTCCCCTTCTCTTTTCTCTTCCTGACCTTTTTAGAGCAAGATCTGTCAGCATCAGTCCATGTATTTGAAGCCTTGTCAGATATATGTGCAAGCTCTAGGAAGCCTTGGACTGGCCATGGGGTAGGCACTGGAGCTCTTAGCTTAATCTTGTTCATTGTCTTACTATACTCCTTCCTTTTACCTTAGTCATAGCCTAGACCTACCTCTCTGCCCTTCCTACATAAACCTTATTTTTTCCCCCTCTCTTTAGAAGGTAAGAATAGCTTAGATGGGAGGAAGCTCATGATTCTTTCTTCTGTGTTGGGCTAGTGGAAGCATAAACTCAATTAGTGCTTTTGATTCTAATGGACTCATGACTATTTTTTTTTTTTACTTCAAACTACAGATATAGTCATCTAAATTGATGTAATGTAGACCTTTGTTTTTGTAGCAGAGGACTATAAACAGTAGACTTGTTTGCCTCAAATTTTAACTTAAAGCATTTCATGGGATCTCTCTTTGACTCCTATCACTTTCTACCTTTTATCAACCTTTATAGATCTCAATTAAATTGTAAGCTTCTTTAGGGCAGCAACTGTGTTTCTTTTCATTGTTGGATCTCCAGGACTTGGTGTACTGCCTCCCATATAATTGGAACTTTTACAGAGAAGTTTGTTGAATTGAATTGAGCAATACTGGAGATAGAAGTTTCCTTGGGGGTGGGAGGGAGAAAGGATAGATGAGTGGGAAATTAATTTCTTGAAGCAGCAGAAAGCAAATGGCAGAGTCAGGGACAGAGTGAAACACCACAAGGCATATAGATATACTACAAAAAACCTACTAGATTGCTATTCATAGCAACCATGCCTTTTGTCTGGTACATAGAGCAGGCAAATTTCACTGCTAAGTAGTAATAAGAATCCTCCCAATCAGTTTCCCAGGTAACTTTATAGACTATAAATCAGACTATAAATGACTGAGGGAATTCTTGAGGAGTTCCTTATGCTAATGAGATCACAGGTCCAAACAAAAGATGGACAAAAAATGTGTAATGAGTATAACTAGGGGAAGTCCCTCTCTAGCTTTTCTGACGAGAGTATATTCCATGAAGCATGTGTTTAAACTCCTCTAGCACTTCTTGGGACATAAGCTGCTCAATGCCAAAAGACTCAACACTTTGGGGTGACAATAACTGACTTTCATGATGGCAGAAGGGCAGGAAATGGCATCAGTCAGGACAGGACTGGATGCTGAGCTAGGAAGAACCACTTGTTCCGTAGACTTTAAAGAGGCACTTTACCCTAAGACTGTTCTTTCTCTCTCTCTCCAGAGCTTATAGCCAATGATTTTCTCTGGGACCTCCTGTTGGGTGGAGAAGAAAGGGCTGGGTATTGCTGTCATTTGCCAGCTAGAACAGGGGTTCTGCTAGAGAAGTGTGGCCTTGGAACTCTGCTTGCTGGGACTCATCTGCTATATGTTTCTTTCTCTGAGTGTAACATTGATCCTGAGAGATAGATGTTTCAAGAGTTCCAGTCTTGGATCTGTTTCTTCCTTGGTTGCCTAGGTATACTTTGAGAGGATCTCCTGTAGCTAACCATAATGGTTGCTGTGGAAGATGAGCACTGATAGAAGAAGCCCAGACCCTTTCCTGGCTTACCAGAAGACGTGAACCTGGAAGGAATTGTTTGGACAGTGAAGAACCAAGGTGATAGTGAAACACTAATTCATTAAGCTCATAAACTAGCTCATGTTTTGATGTTTTAAGTACCATCCTCTTAGTTCCTTCTTAATAGTTTAAATTTTTTGTCACTTTTTGTCAATAATGCATTTATGAGTTTTTTGAACTTGATATTTCTTTTGTGTGAAGGAAATAAATAGTTTTCCTATATGTGATTTACCTTGTATGTTGAATATTTTTCCATTCCTTGTTTTAAGGTTTACCTTTTATATGTTCCAATCTAAGTTTGGAGCATGTAAAAGGTAAACCTTAAAAGAAGGAATGTGATTTTCCCCTGGGCTCTGAGGAGGATGTATAAAGAGACACAGAGTTGGAAGAAAAGAACCTGACTCTTAAAAAGAGGGACCCCCTCAATTCACCAGTCCACGTGAATGGATCCAGAGCTTGAGGGACCTTGAGAAGGAGAGGGGAAAGTTCCCAGTGTGCTCTGAGGCCATCAGTAGTTTTGACTGGTTACATTAAAAATATGGATAAACTTGGTATTTTTGTTGTTGCCAAATTTCAGAAAGCATTTACTGCACATTATCTCATTTGCTTCTTTGAGTAACCTTTCAAGGCAATATGACATACTGCATAAGGATTTCAGCCTAGAGTAGAGTTCAGTTCTTGACTCAAATACTTAGTAGCTCTGTGACCTGGACAAGTGTTCAGTTTTCTGTGCTTCTCTTTCCTTGTCTTCAGATAAACGGTAGTGAGGGTGGGAGGGATCCTTTCCAGCTCCAAATCCATAACCCTACAGGCATGTAGGTATTACTATTTTTATTATCTTAATTTTACAGAGATTTTAGCTCCCTCTTCTCTACTTTAAGGTAATTCAATTTAATTCCATTAGCATTTTTAATCACCTATCACGTACCAGACACTAGGCTAGATTCTAGCGATACAAAGGCAAAAACCGTCCTTGCCCTCAAGGAATTTATAGTCTGCTGGCGGAGGGAAGAACATGTAAATATGGAATATATATTATATATAAAATATATATTTTTGGAGAGGCACTAAAGATTAGGAAAATCAGTTGTAACATGGATGAGGTTTTTTTTCACTTGATATGTATTATTAACCCTACATAATGATGATTTTGTTTCACATTTTGGGAATTTCTCATTCTTTTTTAGTGCCTTGCAAAATTTAATAAATGAGAAGAAATGAATTTCACACAAAAAATTTACTCTTGCAACTTTATTAGTATTACATAAGCAGAATATAGTTACTTCTCCAACAGTAATCCTGTGGACAGAACCAAAGGGAAAAAGGCCAGAGACTTTTTTTTTAATTCAGAAAAGGGAAATTGATTCTGTCCAACATGTCAAAATATCATTAGTTCTCTCTTAATCTGTCTATAACATTACTGAAGGTCACATCCTAACACATATAATAAATGTATAACACAAATAATAAAATATGACTTGAAAAGAAAGCTGACATGTTCAAAGGTAAGAAATCCACATAAGTCTGGTATTTACTTATTATGTTAGGTTTTTACATGTTAGAGTAAGCAATTACCACATATAGATTTTTCTAAAAAGAAGAAAGGAAAAGAGATCTTTTTGTTTACAAAAAGGAGAAATTTGAGATATTGAAATATTCTACATCAAATTACTCAATATCTTCATCTTCCATGCTGGCCTGATCCAGTGCATGGATCTCCCTTTCAGGAAGTAACCCATACTCATTAAGAAAACACTCAACATCCATTGCAAAAAAATCTTCAGCAAACTGCTCAGTGACACTAATGAAATTGCTGATAAGCTCCCCACCTTTGTATACCAGCAATGTTGGAAGCACATCTGAGGAGAAGCGGTCCCCAGCACCTGTGTTAGAAGCTTTGATTTTACAAAATTTTACCATCGAATATTCTACAGCAAGGCAGCTTAAGCTGTTATTCAGGGCCTCGCACCCTTTGATCTCATCTTCATAGATGTGAACAATGACTGTGGTGACCTTCTGTTCCTTCTCAATGGCTTCCAAGAACTGCTCCCCACTCTCCAGCTCAATTACAAACCCGTACCTGGGTCCAAAGCTCAGCTTCTGGTGCATGTCTTGCATGCATTGTTTCCGGTATTTACGGAGACAGTTTTCATCCTCTTTGTCTTGGTGGATGAGTTCATATTCTTGCACACTCATCTGTGAAAACAGACAAACAAACCCACATTTGACCTTGTCACTCTCCTACTCAGTTGTTACCAATGACTATCACCTTTAGGATAAAATATAAATTCTTCTGCTTAGCTTTTAAAGACCTTCACAACCCTTTTTCCAGACTCATATCCACAAAATTCAATCTAGCCAAACTGTCCTTCCCTCTTTTTCTCATATGTAATACTCTACCTCTCATTTCTTTCCTTTTAGACTTAGTTGAAGTACCACATGGTACATTATACCTTTTCTGATTCCTCTAATTGCAAGTGCCTTCCCTTCTTAACCACCTCATATTTAACCTTATTGTATTTAATCCCATCACATATGTATATATATATATATATATTTTTTAATATATATATACACACACATATTTGTTCCTCCTGTGTAGGGATTGTTTCATTATTTTCATTATTTTCTTGTGTTTGTATCCTTAGTATGTGTCATGGTACCTGGCACATAGTAGCCTCTTAATAAATGCTTATTGACTGCTTGATTGATTTACTAAAGAATGGGTGGTACTGGCAAGAGCAATAGATTTTGGGTTTATTTCATTGTTTCTATTTGATGCAATAAGGTGTTTATGTTAGAATTTTGAAAACTACAGTGGATTGGATCCATTAGAACGGGAGTCCTTGGGGAAGGAAGAGAGGAAGGAAATAACCATTTATTAAGCACCTACTATGTGCCAGGCTCTATGCTAAGGACTTATAAATATCTCATTTGATCTTCACAACTCTGGGGGGAGTGCTGTTATTTTCCCCCTTTTACAGTTGAAGACAGAGAAATGTTACATGAGTTGTCTGTTGTCACATAGCTAGTCTGTGTCTGAAGTCAGATCTGAACTCAGATTTTCCTGACTCCAGACCTAGAATTCTTATTTACTGAACCACCTCAGCTACTTCGAAAGCAAAGAACTATTTGTTTTTATTCTTCCTTCCCCACTCCTTAGCACAAGGTAAAGCATTTAGAATCATGGTCCTTTAGAATTTGAAAAGACCTTAATGGTCATTTCATCTAAGCCCCTCATTTTACAGATTTGAAAAAATTAGGCCACATAAAGTGACACAGTAGCAGAGCTCACATTCAAACTCAGGTCCTTGGACTCCAAACTTATGCTCCTTTCCTCTCATCCTAAACTGTATATGGACTCAAAATCTTGGCTTGTGTTACTTGCTAGCTGTATGAACTTGGGCAAATCACTTAACCTCTCTGTGCCTCAGTTTCTTTTTCTATAAATGAGTATTAGATAAAAGGATGGCCTTCCAGATATAAGTTGAGGGCTAACATCTGATATGTTCCTCAATTTTCCATACCTGCATTTTCCTATTGGAGCAATTTCCCACATTTTCATGTATTAATCTTTAAAAAATCCAATCCAATCTAATCCATTTCAACAAACTTGTATGGAGCCCCTACTTCTTGTAAGGCACAGGACTAGTGATTGTGAATACAAGCATAAAACCAAAACAGTCCTTGCTCACAAGGGGTTTTGATTCGGCTGAATCCAAAAGGTTTATATACCACCTTTTACTTTTCAAGACACTTTCATGAATATCTCTTCAAATCCTCACAACTTTATTATGTAGACAAAGAAGGTGTTAGTATTATCCTTCTACAGACAGGAAAATTGAAGCAGAGAAAGTTACTTGTTCAAGGTCACAGTAAGTCAGTGAGAGAACAGGAACTTGAAATGAAATTTTTCAACCCCAATCATGCCCTCTTTTTTCTTACCCTCATTGTTCCAGGAGGGCCAAATGCATAGCTAAAGAGCACCATGTATTTGCTCAGGATAATATCTCTATGACACCAAAACAAAAACATTAACTTACTCAACTGTGTTGGGAATAGAAAAATTTAGTTGAAACCTTAATTGATGTCCTTTATGAATGGAATGGAGTCCATTCACCGGGGGTTGAATTCAGTCTGATTCATTTGTATGATTTGCACTTACCTTTTCTTGCAAAAATAACATCATCTCTTCTTCTTACCTTTCTGCTGAATCTTTCTTTTGTGTCTTTATCATCTCGACACTGAGGAGAAGACATTTGTCTGAGAATTTCCTTCTTGTTAGGTGGGATGGAACCATCATCTTCACTTTCCAACTTAAACTTTCTCCAATCATTGATAACTCCTTTGGGGCCTGGAATATAGGAGATTTGTGATTTGGTCTTTAGATTATCAAAAGGGCGGCTTGTAACTCTTAAGTTTATATAGGTGTTATCATAGAAACAAACATGTCTTCTCTTGCTGGTGAAACCAATGACTTGCTTGGACTGGATGTCTATGATTGTCGTGATAATGAAAACACCCTCCTGTTTTAAGCATGTTAAATAGGTTTTGGCACAGAATCATCCAAAACTCTCTGCATTATAAATATTTTTAACATTGACTATCAACAAAAGAACACTTAAAATCATCACAATATAATGGTCAGATTAAAATAATAGGGTGAAAGGGAATTGTTAGTATCGTATTCTCTTCCCTTCTTTGCCTGTTGAACCCCTAGTTAAACTTTAAAATTCATATCTGCATCCGGAAGTCTTCTCTTATCTGCAAGTCAGGAATGACCTTCCCTCTCTGACCTCAAATAGTATTTTGTTTTGTCACTCTTTTATATTTTAATATTTATTTACACATTTATCACTGTAGCTATTTTGGCATCATCCCTCTGGTATGCTCATATTTTGTATAATTTTTTTTTAACATTCTCAGTGCCTAGCACACTATTTTCTATATAGTAGGTCCTTAATAAATATGTGCTGTACTATTACTGTAGAGCTAATATTTAGGTGGGTACAAGAGAAAATTGAAAAGGACAGAGAAGTAGAAAATGAAACAGTTCTAAATTCTCTAAGATCTAGAAAAAAAAAATAAGGAAATCCCAACTCTAGGAAGGCAACTTTATGTAGTCTTGAGATTTGTTTTCACTTAAATAAGGGAATGTTTTGCTTAGTGTGTTTTTTACCTGTATGTGTGGCCTGTCCTTCAAAATCCTCTTCCAGACTGAGACTTTTAGTTTGCTCCATTTTTGTGTCAGGGTCTGACATAATCTGTGTGGTCAACAAAGAAATCAATAGATGAGTGATAGATGGGTCTAGAATATATAGTTGAATCATATGATTTCCTATTATTCCTAGGTTTGATGATAGACTGACATTTGTAATAAGTGATATTAAGCCTTAGACAATGTTTAAATAACAAGTGTTTAGACCAAATCCTAGTCCAAAGTAGTTTTCCTGTATTGGACTATATACTTTGTGAACAATGCTCGTTACTCTGTAAAGTTATCATGTAAAGCTGTTATCTCATCACAATTTGAATTGTAGAAGTAAAAACACTAAAATACATGGGGAGATTTTTGCCTGGTCTATGGCCCAGCTTTTCTCCAAAACTAGAAAAAGATATTCCATCAGCAATCACATCCTAAAAACACAAATGTACTAATACCTTCCTGATCAAGATGTCAGTTCTCTAGTAATGTTGCGTGTCTAGAACACAGGCAAGAATTGGGTAGGAACCAAAATGATATTTGAGAAATCAAAATAAAGAACCCAGGATTCTTATACCAAAGAAAGCATGTATTCTTTATTCATAGGCAAGTATTCATATAGGGACTATTTACTTTTACTTTGCATGTATATTTAACAGGTTTGATTATCTCATTTCTCAACCCAAAACAAATTGGAAGCCAGAAATTACATGGAAGGAAGGGACTGGTTATAGGCAAGTATACTTTCTATGTTACTCCCTATAATAAGAAGTAAAATATCAACTGAGCCTGGCAGCAGAGGCGAAGAAAGAAGAACTAATTTTTAAAAAAAGTAAACAAATACCAGGACTGAAATATTGTAGTGTTTAACTTAGATATGGCATAGACTTACATGCTTCAGTAGACTTAGAGGACATCATTGTCCAGAACATAATTTTCATAATGATACTCACATCAAGAAGTTTAAGTTTTGTTTAGAATATTCTAAGAAGGAAGGAAAATGTGCTAGAAGTGGTGGTGTGTACCTGTAATCTCTGCTACTAGGGGATACTGAGGCTGAAAGAGTATTACAATTTGGGAATTCTGAACGTGTGTGTCCACACTAAGTCTAGTATGAATATGGCAAGCTTCTGGGAGCAAGGGCCACCAGGCTGCATAAAAAGGGGGCAAAATGGCTCAGGTTGGAAATCAAGCAGGTCAAAGCTTCCATGCCAATTGTCAATGGGTCTTACCCATGATTGGCCATCATACTTTCAGTCTGGATGAGATAAAGACATGAGAAAATAAAATGATAAAATACAAATAAACACTTTTAAAACTTTAAAGCATTATATAAATCTTGCTATTTTATGAAAAGGAAAACAGAAAGAAAGAGGTAGTCTTCATGAATCATACAACTAGAAACATGAGAAAGGAAGTGAGCTACACATTCAGAAATAAAGGTGGAGCACAAAAATGGCAGTAACTCAATTTTATAGAATCTAAACAACTTTTTTATAATACTATAACTATTAACTATCTAAGACAGTAAATAGGGAAAAATTTGTAGTCATCAAAAGTAATTGCTGGTAATTTGGTATATTAAAATAGAAGTTATAATTATAAATAAAAATGGTAGATCACCTGGTAACTTGTAGAACTATTTAAAATTCAGAATGCTTTAGCTTTGAGTTACAGAGTTTTCCTCCTTCTGAATTTTGAGAGAACAAGATCCTTATTTCAGGTACTTATGTACAAAAAATATGAATAGTGTTTTAACAACTCTGAAAACAATTTTGTTACCAATAACCAAGAAACGGAAATAATGCTTATTGTCTTTGGTTTTGCTAAGACAAAAGCCCACAGTGAAAGAAAGGAAAGCTGATTACTGTTAAAAAAAAATTAAGGCACTACCTTGCTGAGAAGGTAATCCAATCCTCAAGACAAGCTTTAGGTCACATAGAGAAAGGTATTCATTGTGGAATGACTTCATGTGAAATAGGGGTGATTTTGACCTTTGTTCATGGATTGAGGGTACTGATGGGGAGGGGATAGGGATATAGCCGTAGCTACCAACAGTAGCATTGGTTGATACCATCATAAGGAAGGGACAGAAAAAAATGTGGAGGAAAAAATTATGTTGCCTTGCTTTTCTCAACTCTAGGAAACGATAGACTTTACTTTGTCATCATCCACATTTCCGTTAATACTGCCAAATCATCTGAATTGCTATCCAATTTCCTTATAATATCAATCCATTTGTTCTAATTTTAGCTTTACTCATTTCATTCATTGAGTCATCCATTATTTAATACTTCCATTGTATACACATTGCATTTATAAAGATATCTCTACACTTAGACTTTTTAGCCTGAAGTTCACAGGCAATAGGTTTCTGGAGATCCACGAACCTGGATGGGGAAAAAATACATCTGTATTTTCTCTAACATCTAATTGAAATTTAGCATTTTCTTCAATTATGAATGTGGGCAAAAACCATTATTCTGAGAAGGGGTCCACAGGTTACACCATATTACCGAAGGGGTCTGTGACACAAAAAATGTTAAGAACCTCTGGGTCTAGACTATGATCAAATGAGATCACATATCCAAAGCACTTTGGACATACATTGAACAAAATGTACCAAAAGTCTTAGCAGATCGCACCAAGACTTTGGGGCCACCCTATATAAATGTTAGCTCTATAGCTTTCTCTGAGCAAGATTTTTTTAAAAATCCAGAACATTTGTCCCATAATATCATTTAGTAGTCATTAATATCCATGTCCACTTAGTCCTAGGCAATTCACTTAACCCCTTAGTGTCCCCAGCAACACTCTAAGAGTATTAAGTTGCAGACCAAGTGCCCCTAGAATCTGCATTTTATTGCTTCCCAGGAGTATCTTACACAGGATAAGATCATAGGTCTGGACCAAAAGAAGGAGGAAAAGACAAAAACTAAAAGGAAATCTACAATCATGGATGAACCAGAACAAAGGTTTTAGAGCATTGCCAGTAGAATCATATAAAGCATTGTTATGTATCTAACAAGTTGTTGTTGTGTTTGTCCTTCATTACAGAAGAAGACCATGCCATCAGAGAATTGATAACATGACTTGCAGTTGACTTTGTTTTGAGTGAGGGAGGGCTGTGCAAGGTCACCAACCTCACTTTCTCCTCCTGAGCCATCTGGGTCCAGTGACCAGATATTCAGGAGAATGACTGGAGATGACCCAGGATGCACTGGGAGACCTTCAAACAAGTATGTTTTATCGGAAAGAGGTGAGAAACTGGGGCAAGGTGACAGAGAAAACTGTCAGCTTAACTTAGGGATTGCCATTGTTCCAGGAGGGTTACCAGATTGGTTACCTTATCTGATTAAAAAGAGTTATGACTATGACGCAGTTTCTTCTTGATTAGAGCAAGGCAGTTTTAGGCAGTTGTAATTGTGCATTTTGCTCATCCTTAAAAGCTTATTGACCTTAAATAAGAATCTTGGTCATGAAAACCCAATGACTGAACAGCTTATTAAATTTTAAAGGGCTACTTCTCTCCAGTTTTACTATTCTCTATGTATATACATAGATACATTAAAATACTTTAAATGCTTCACAGATATGTGATTTAATTGGTATGGGTCCTTGCTCCTTCTATCAGTGCTTAATGATGGACCGACTGATGCTTCCATGGGTAAGTGTTTAAGAGCTGCTATGGCTAGAAAGATCCATCCTTAGCTGTCTAAGTTCTTGCCACCAACTTGTTCATATCCTTTTCCAAACTTAACTTGATTGGTCCTCAAACAGTAGACATCTACTCTATTACTGGTGGACCTGTCCTTAAAACTATTCTAGATTGGTAGGACCTGAGAGAATTTGTACAGCACTGAGATATCTGTTGATAATTCAGGATCACCCCCATGCCATGAGGAGGCAATGGAAGGGAAGAAGAAAGAGAAAGAAATAATCATTTATATTATCTCTACTATGTAGCAGGTGTTGTGCTAAGTTTATACCCTCTTTATTTTCTTTTTAACATATTATCTCATTTGACCCTCAGAACAACTGTGGTAAGTAGGTAGCCATTATACAGTTGAAAAAATACAGACATTAAGTGATTTTCCCAGGGTCACACAACTAGTAAGTGTCTGAGACTGGCTTTGAACTTAAGTCTTCCTGCCAATGTTCTATCCATTGTGACATCTAGCTCCCAATGGAATAGGACTTCAATGGATGAAAAATAAAAATAATTAAGATTAATCAGAATGAAGAGTTTAAATTAACTTTCCATATTTCTTGGTGCTCATTTTATACTATGTGGGGATTTAATAGTAGTAGTAGTAGTAGCAGTAGTAATAGTAGCAATATTAATATTAATAGTATTAGATCCCAGTTATTCCTGTTAGATAAGAACATATTCTTCAAATCTTTTCTCTCAAAGTCTTTAAAAATTCCTTTTTATTAATCATTTACACATTAATTCAATCAAGTTCTTACTGGGCATAGAGAGGCAGCCACAGAGTCAGGAAGACCTGGATTCAAATTCTATCCCTGATACATAATTAGGTTGCGTGATCCTGGACAAACCACTTAAACTCTTAGTGCCCTAGGCCAGTGGTGTAGAAATGGGGAAGGTCACTAAACTCTAAGTATAGATCTTGGCCAGCTGTATATTAACTTAGTTTTAAAATATGTTATCTATGTTTTATTGTATTTTTGTTTATTTTGCTAATTATTTCCCAAGCATACAGGTATTTGACCCCTAGGCAAGTTTCAAAGTCTGTAAATTGCAGTGAGGGTATCAACCTGCATCAGGAGATAGTTTCATCATTTGGGAGTTCCTTATACCAAAGAAATCACAGGTCCACATTTATCTTATAAAAATGATTATTTGAATTGCCAAAAGAAAGGAAATGCTTAAAGTCTGACCTTCAGTTAAAAAAAAAAAGCAATTTGAAAACTAATAGAGCTGTTGCTAAGATATATAGTTAAATCTGCCCTATGACAATGTCTATTACTAGTCATTTTAAATATTCTGACCTATATTTTTGTTTGTCAGAGACCTGTCAAGTGTTTGATTTGTTGCAGATGGAAATACTGATATGTGCTGAGAAAAACGAAGATTTTAGGAGAATATTCTCTGCTGTAGGCTGTGAGCTGATTACAGGTCACTGCTATTGTGACATTTTAATTCAGTAAAACAAACTAATTGAAAAGGGGATACATGTAGACATGAGTGATTTAGGAAATTAAATCAAAATAACTTAAAATGCATAGATTATACATATTTTATATATAATATATGTATTATATATGATATATAAATAAATATAATATTTACATATTTTTCTATTAACCCTCATAAGTTTATATGGAAAGAAAATATTTGTCGTTTCGTTGTAAGATTTTTGAACGAAATTTGAATTATTAGTAACAGCTAATACTAATAACAATACTGGAAGAGATAAACCCAGAAGCCAAAGAAGCCGGTTCTTAGGGATCTTTGAGGTGCCTCCTTATTTACATGTTGTCTCCCTCATTAGAATACGGGCTCCTTGAGGACAGAGACCATGTTTTTGCCTTACTTTGTAACCCCAGTGCTCAGCACATTGACTGGACAGAGTAAACGTTTAATAAATGCTTGTTGACTTACTGAATGACTGACTTCAGCTCCAAATTCTGTAATATTTTCTATGATACAGTCGTGTTTGGGGAAATTTTGTGAAAAATAGCAAACCATCATTCATGTACTCATCACTGCTGTTTTTAAAAAAAGGAAATTTGTATTCCTAATGGAAACTGTCTTGGTAGGTAATGTAACATATTTTTGATTCCAGGTTCACTTGAGTCCAAGAGCTTGCCAGTTTTTTTAGTTTTCTATTCCCTCCTTTATTTTAGGGTTGCTGAGTCCTACAAAGATGCTAAGCAGTGCTGTTTTATTCTGAGGTCCCCATAATGTATGACCAACATATAGCATGTCTGCTATAAATCAATCGTCATTCAAGAAGCATTCATTATGCACCTACTATGTGTCAAGCACTCTGCTAGGTGCTCAAGTTTCATTCAAGAGAATCTCTCCTCTCAAGAAACTTACATAGCAGGTTCTTAATAAATACTTGTCAATATAATTTATATTTATATTCTCCTATTTGTTCAGGTACAGAAAAAATACTACTGATACTTTGGGGTGGGAATTGAGGATACTGTTTCAAAATGCTTTATTCTGAACTTTGTTTTAAGAGGTAAATGATGAAGAGATTAAGAACGTAAACAAGAAAATCACTTTTTTGATGATATAACTTGTATTTTTCTCCAAAGAGGTAAAATGCAGAAAATAAACAGGAGTGAGATAGCTAAAAAGTAATGCCTTAACAAGAAAACAGTTCTTTTATAATAAGGTTTAAAATCAATTCTTTTCCATCTCTTGAACACATGAAGGCATATGCTGCCTTCACAAACCACAATCCAGTCAGGAGAGGAGTTAATTCCAAATGATGCTGGTATGTCTGAGTTTATGATTAGCCAGAGGACATAAAGAATTCTCTAAGAATTAAATGCTGAAGTAAACGATCACTTTTAAGCCATTAAACTAACAGTGAGCACGCCTCTAAAATATTAACTACAGAAACTTGGTTAGCAAGAATGTCCTATTGTTGGGTAAAACTGTGAATCTCAGCAAAGTTTATAAGCATTTTGCTTCCCCTTTAGGAGCAGCCTTCCCTTTTTTCAGTCCCCCATCCCACCCCCTGTGTTGTCTCCTTATTCCATTTTTTCCACTTATTCTGCCCTCCCTTGCTGGGCTCATGCTCCCCCTCACTTTATATCTCCTTAGACCCCTCCTCAGACAGTGTCAGGGATTATTAACTGATTCATAGCAGATGATTAAACCCAGAGCAGTCACTTGCTTTCCAAAAGTATGAAACTTCCCCCTCTCAGCAGACCCTTGGAATGATTACCTAAAGGGATGACTAATGGGGAGAACAAGTGCCAGAAACTAAGCCTGATTACAAAAGGTATCTTGGGACACAAGAAAATTTACAGTCCCCTCCAAGTTCTACAGTGTAATCGCCCCACAATGCTTGGCCTCTCCCGTTTGCCTACCTACACCCATAGAGGTGGCTGGTCTACAGAGAGTGCAGACAGCCAACTCTGAGACTTTATGCTATTTTAATCCTTAATCATTTACGACCTTGTGTTCTGTGAGTGCTTCCTGTGTACGTGTCTTGTACCCATAAGATGAGTGAGTCCCATGTAGCTAGGTACCATATCAAAAACTTCTTTTTCATGCCCCTTCAGCATGCATATTCTAGGTCCACAGTAGGTGTTCACTAAAGCTATGTTTATTGATTGACTGTAGACAATGTCTCTTAATAGAGAAAGTAGTAATAGATTGAAGAGCAGGACTGATTTCTGGGTTAAAAAAAAACCCCATACATCCTACAAAAAGCTTGGCATAATAGATAAAATCTTGGGTTTGGTATCAAGAAAGCCCAGGTTCAAACGCTGACGGGTAGAACTTCTAAAAAAAAAGACCGAGGTTCACATCTTGGCACTTTAGTAGTTGTATAACCCTGGAGAAATCACTTAATTTACCTGTGGCTCAGGCAGCTTCCCAGAACTTATTTGCTAAGTCAGGCTGAAGACAACCTACACCTGGAGCTCCCCACATACTTAGAATTTACAGATACTTTGCATATTTGATTATGCCTATGTGCATTGGATTTTCTCCCCTGATAGGACTTAGATGACTTCCCAAAATATCCATTGACTTTATGTAGTTGAACAACATACCTCCAATGAGCATTTTATTCTCCTGTTTCATCCATGCCTACAGTTCATCTATCATAACATTTTGTTGTCAATTTATTTTAGAAAAGATGAGATGTTTGCTTTACAATATGAGTTTAGTTGACCAATAATTTTGGAGCTCTTAGTAGAGTAATTTTTTAGGAGAGAATAATCAAGATTTATTTTTGATCAAGAGCTAAGCAACTCATTTAGAATAAATAGATGCCCATTTTGTTGAATCTTCAGTAGGATTTGAGGACTGATATAGCTTCAAATATTAATATAAAAAACTTCTGTTATTTCATTTTAGACTGTTTAAGTGGTAGACTGATATGGAAAGAAACATATGATTAAATATCAGTCAAGAAAACCACAAGTATTGGATGGTTCTTCCACTGCTTCTAAATGGTTTCTCTCATATGTGTTTATGTATGGAAAAGGAGGATTTGGGCAGCCTCCCTGTAAAGTGACCTTCCCTTATACAACATTTTGCGAATTTTAATGCATTTTCCCTCTCATTTTTCCTCCTCTTCCCTTTTATGCTACAAAGGAGCTGCATTTTTTGCATTTTAAATCTGTAATGAAGTAAAAGTTTACAGGGGAGGAAACAACATCCAGAATTTCTACTACCATCCTTAAATTCTAGCATCTGAAAACTCTCAGGACACAAATAGCTTTCTTCTGACCTCACTTTTCACTTTTTTATTTTTTGGATGTTGTTATAATGACCACTGCAACTAAACAAAAAGCATCGGAAGCCCCAGAAAGTAAGGAATTCTGCCTCTTCCCTCTTTAATCTGATTAATTATATCTGATTAATATAATCAAAACAAAGTTATAACTCTCCTAATTGAGATCTTGCAGTGTCTCTTAAGATACCCTAAGATAAAATAGAAACTCCCCTGTTTGTCATCGCCATCACCCTGGCCTAACTTTCAAGACTGGTTACACATTATTTCCTCTCAATTTTATATTTCCAGCCAAACTGTCTGACTTTCTGTTTCCCTAAGTGACATTCTATCTTCCACCTCTCTAGCTATGCCTAAGCTGTCTCCCTCCATATCTAGAATGCTCCACTTCTCATTTCTGCCTTTTGAAAACCCTAGATCCACTAAAGGTTCACCCTCAAACAGCATCTCCTCCAAGAGGCCTTTCCTGGTTTACCTAGTTTTAATCCCCTGCATCACCTTGTATTTATTTTGAATGTATCTTGTATTTCCTTGTGTGTATGATGCTGTCCCCTTTCCCTGCCAAAGGATGTATAAATCCTTAAAGATAGCAAAGATAATTTTTTCCCACTTCTTGTCTTCAGTACTGAGTACAAGAGCCTGGCACTGCTTGATGAACTCAATTACAGCATGATTAATCTTCAAAATCTAAGCATAATGCCTAAAGAGTATGCTCCTTATCTTACTCTTACAACTGTCCTGTCACCTTTTATATGTGTCACCTTTCTCTTTTGTTCTGATTCTAGATAATAGCTCACAAGCCCTTCCATAATGAATGTTGCTTTGGTCAAAAGCTTCTGCTACCTTTTGGTTGGCGATGACTGGAGGAGTTTTGCCAATCATTTCTATAGTAGGAGAGGACTCCAATTTGAAGCCCATTTTACAGCACCTGATAGCAGCAGTAAAGCTAATAATATGCAAATGACCTATGATGGCCATCCAACCATGATTGAATCAATTAGTTGCCCAGGCACATAGAAATGAGCATAACTGGCTCTTTCTACTAGGTTGCTTCTGTAAGAATAGTGATAACACTAATTATAAATCAGTAAGTGCTTATGAAGTGATTACTGTGAACCAAACCCTGCTAGACTCTTAGCTCCTTGAGAGTGGTGACTTTTTGTTCTGGTTTTTTTTTTGTATTCTCAGCGTCTATTTAGCATGGTGTCTGGCACATAATAGGGACTTAATGATGCTGCCTCAATAAATACTCATTGAACTGTTCAAAGTTTAGGGGATGCAAAGAAATAGAAAAACAGTCTGATCTCAAGGAGCAACATTTTAAAGGGACTTATTAATAGCTATAGTTGACAATTAAATGTAAGTCTTCCAAAGTACTTTTATGAGCATTATTTTATTGGATCCTCACAACATACCTGTGAAATAAGTACTATTGCTACAACCACTTTTTCAGATGAGGAAGCTGAAAATCAGAGAAGTTAAGTGATTTACCCAGGTCATAGAACTAGTAAGGTGTGAGACTGATCCTAGGTTCTCAACTCTAATGCCAACACTCATTCCTCTCTCCCTTGATAGGAACTATTTGCTCCTGGAGAAAACAGTCTCTCTCAGAAGAGGCCTCCCACCTGCTTGGTGTTAACTTGGTAATGCTGCTTTTACCCTAGGGGAGAGGAAATGAATTTCCTGAAATGGAAGGAATAGATAAATGAAAAAACATTTATTAAATACTTGCTTTGTGCCAAGCACCATGCTAAGATTTGGGAATAAAAACAGAAAATAAAAACAGCCTCTGTTCTCAAGGCATTCACACTTCACTTAGAGGAGCTAATGGAAAGGCTTGGAGGGCCTCAGAAGGGGCTGTTTGCAGGTGGAAACGTCAAGCCACTCCAGTATCTTTGCTAAGAAAACCCAAATGGGATCACAATGAGTCAGATACAACTGAAAATGATTGGAAAGGCCCAGGAGTCCTTAGTTTATGTAGTATATCCAATAACAATGCTAAAGGTCTTGAGGGCACAGAGGTAAGGGCAGATGGTAAAGCCTGGTGCTACTACATCAAGCAGTTCAGATGGGTTCTGGACAGGAAGGGACTAAGGGAGGAGATGAAGGGAATGACCAGGCAAAGGGCATCGCCAGTGGTCTTAAGCCTTCCTTCTAGCTTTTCTGGAGGAAATGAAGAAAGTGGCGGGCTTCATTTAGAAATTTAAGGGCAATTGTATCTGTAGTCTTAAAATTTCTTCATGTGTCAGAAATACTTTGGTGGTATTACGTTACAGTCCATGTGAATTCAATTTCAGCCAATATTTAATGGCGTTCATAGTTTCTAGATAAAAAGCTGAATCACATAATAAAGATTAAATACAGAAACAATAAATTTCCATAAATACAATTCAACAGAAATTTCTGAATAGTTACAGGGGAAAAGATTGCTTGTACCCAGCCTACAGAACATTTTTTCCAATCTATAAAGTATTCATCAAAATTCTAGCACAACAAATCAATATGGACTGTCCTTTGTGATGTCTGTTATAGATTCTGGCATGTTAAATTGATCTTTTGCTGGGGGATGCAGCAGACTCTCAAGTGCAAGTCTTCTGTGATCACATGTTTTTAAAAAAGGGATGTTATAAGTAAAAGCTGATTCTGCAGATTAAAAGGGTCTCTTGCCAAACAGGGTAAGAATCCTGCTTCATGCACTTTCACAATTCAAGCTGAAAATATTTGTTAGTGTTAGTTATTTTTGTCTAATAAAATGGAATGCTTAGTAATGGTCATCTCTGAGACATACGAGGAAAGAAGGTAGAAAAAGAATTCTGCAAGATTTCTTATCTAATTTAAGGCACATCAGTGGAAGCTTAGGAGTTCCCTTTCAGCTTTTCAGCCACTTTACTTCAGGTGTTCCCTGAAGTTACAATAGAAATTAATGGGATCATAGATCTAGAGCCGAAAGGAATATCAGCAGTCATTCAATCCAACCCGTTCATTTTACAGATGATAAAATTGAGGCAGAGTGGGGTTAAATGATTTGCCCAAGTTCCAGTAATAATATGACACAGGTGCTCTGACTTCGGGGCCAATGCCTTTTCCACTGTACCGTGTTGCTTCCCAATTTGGTCCTGTAGAGAACCTGACAAAATGGTTTAATTTTTTCACATTTTCTAACAGTTGTTCTTTTTCCCTGTCATGATAAAGCATGGTAAACACCATGGTGTCAAACTCAAATAGATATGGATCCCTGTGGGCTATATTGAGTTAGAAAACCAAGAAAATTGATACTATCTATATTTTATTGTATTTTTATTTTTTTATTAAACATTTCCCAATTACGTTTTGATCTGGCCACACTCTGGGAGTCTTGTGGGCCCCTGTTGTTTCAAAGCATTGAAGAAAGCTTCCTTTTCTTTCTTGTTACTTCTTCTTTCTTTTTCTTCTACCACCTTACCTCAGACCTAGATGGACATAGCCTAGGAGCCTGAACCCAAGAGCCTTTGATATAGGAATCCTTCTAGTCCAGTAGCTGCAGGCATCATTGCAGGAAACAGTCCCTATTGTCATTCCTGCAGGGACCACATCCTTAGCTACTGAAAACCCAGCAAGGAAAGTCCTTGCCATCAAGGACCTTGGCATTGTCAAATGATTCAACATCAGAAACTGATGGGATTGGATTATTGGAAATGATATTAGAAAAGAGACACTCCCATTTGCTTTGCCACTGCACTCCCTAAGGACCATGGATCCTTTCTACCTGAGTTGTATCTGAAACCTTCACTAGCTTGTAAGCTCCTGGAAGTCAAGGACTGTCTTATTTTACTGTTTTTATCCCCAGCCCTTAGCACAGTGCTTTGCAGATAGTAAGCTCTTAATTTCTTTTAAATTTTTCCTTCCTTCCTTCCTTCCTTCCTTCCTTCCTTCCTGCCTTTCATATCACACTGGGTTTGAGGCATGAATAGAAAAAAACAAAACCTCAGCCAGGAGTTTTTCATCCACAGGTTCCTGGAAGCTAGATCTCTAAACATAACTTGCTGAGTAGGCAATTTCTTTTTCTTCCAGTTCTTTCTCTCTTTCCTCTCTACCTCCGAAAAGACTGATGAACTGAGAATTCCAAAATTCTAAACCTTATTCCAAATTTAATCCAATAGGATGCTCTAATTCTAGAGGAAACTGATTAGCACAGACTAATTTTAAGCGGCAAAGATAAACCTCAGGCATTTGTTTTTCATTATAGTATATATATATATATATACATATGTATATACTCAATATGCATATATATATATGCATATTGAGTACAATTCTGGGAGTGAGTTAGGAGGACCTAGGTTCAAGTTCTGTCTCAGACACCTTCCTAGTTGTGTCACATAAGAAGTCATTTAACATTTCAGTGCCCCAAGTAATTCTTTAAGACTACAAGAATAGCTTTGTAGTAGGGCTACTTTTTCTTTTTGAAATAAAATCTAAAAGATAATAGACCAACTGGTCTGCATTATTGTTTCATTTCGCTGCTTCACTTGTCCCAAGAAACCCCTGATGAAGACAGCGGTATCTGTAAATGTGTGTAATGTTAAAAAAAAAACTAACACATTAAAGTGACTAATCCTCCCCGTCCAAAAAAAGAAACAAAATCCCAACCTACCTTTTGGCCTGCTGCTCAGTTGTCTGAATCAAGTTGCAACTGGAGCACTTGGTGCCTTTGATAGTATTCAGGAGAAGGGAATTCCTTTTTGACTGAATTCCTACAGCACATAGGTAGATCTAAGCCCGGATTGAGGTCCCTGGACGATGACCTTGCAGGAACAACTCTGAATAGCTAATAGGATTGACATAAGAGAATTAGCAAAACCCATCTATTAACAACAGGCCGGTGAAATAAAGAGCTTATAGATTCCTTGTAAACATAAATTCTATCTAGTAGCGATCAATTGCAAGGAACATATTACCTGTTGGCAATACCCTCAAAAAATTCAACAGATGTGATTAGGAATAAAATTGATTTTCATCCAATTTTTTTATTCTTTAAGAGTACCTAGGAACTTGAAATCCTTGGAAAAAATTATTACCTAGCTTATAAAACTGAAAATTATCTCCTCTGTTTTCCATCTGATTTAATATATTCTCTGAGCATGAGAAAGTTAGTAACTGGATATATGTATTTTGAATTTTGATAGCACTTAAAATTATCTAACCCTTATATCTTTATGTTTATTTTATATTCATTTCTAAATATATTCCTTCTGTATTTCAAAATATGTCCCTTTCTCTCCCCTACACAGTATTCAGTATATTACAGTTATTCAATGTAATTAAGATTTTTAGAAGAGATAGCATTATAGTAAAACTAATCAATGCACTATATCTAACAGTATTAGCAACATTCCACATGTGTGATGGTTGTGAGAATCAAATGAAATAATATATATATTTTTAAAAAAGCATTTAGCACTATTCCTGGCACAGAGTGGGCATTTGTTATTGTTGAGTCATTTTAGTCATGTCCAGCTCTTCATGACCACATCTGGGGTTCTCTTAGCAAAGATACTGGAGTAGTTTGATACTTCCTTCTTCTCATTTTATTGATGAGGAATTGAGGTAAACAGGATTAAGTGACTTTCCTAGGGTCATACAACTAGCAGATATTGGAAGGTGGTTTTGAACTTAGATTCTCCTGACTCCAGCCTTGTTACTCTATCTGCCATCTCACTTAGCTGGGTTCCTTGTTATTGACTGATATTCTTCAAGTATAAGCTGGACCACTAAGTATTAGGGCTATTTTAGAGATGACTTATAGTCAGATACTGATTGAACTAGATGACGTCTAAAGCACCTTCTAAAACTGTCTTTTCAAGAAATTAAGAAAAGGGAAAGGAGAGGTGGAACATTAAACATAAAGGATAAAAGGGTCAAGGGAAGAATTTTAATCAAATTGGGAGACCTTTACATGTTAGACAAATGGGAAGAAGTCAATAGCGAGGGAAGGAGTGAAGTTGAATGAGAGAAGATAACCACTAGTAAGGTCCTGGAGGAGAGAAAGTATTTTTAAAAATTAATTTATTTTTAGTTTTCAACATTTACTTCCACAAGATTTTGAGTTCCAAATTTTCCCCCCATCTTTCTCCTCCCCTTGCCCAAGACAGTGTGCATTAAGATTACCCTTTCCCCCAATTTGCCCTGCCTTCTTTCATCCCCCCTTATCCCCTTAACTTCTATTTTCCTGTAGTGTAATTCTATAACCTATTGCCTGTAAATCTTATTTTCCAATTGCATGTAAAAACAATTTTTAACATTTATTTTTAAAACTTTGAGTTTCACATTCTCTCCCTTCCTCCCTCTCCACCCACCCTCATTGAGAAAGCAAGCTATTCAATATGAATTATACATGTTTATACATGTGTAGTCAATCAAAACACTTCCATAACAGTCATGTTGGGAAAGACTAACTATATTTCCCTCCATCCTATCCTGCCCCCTATTTATTGTATTCTCTCCTTTGACCCTGACCCTCCTCAAAAATAATTGCTTCTGATTATCCATTACTCCCTTTTGCTATCCCTTCTATCACTGCCTGTCTCTTATCCCCTTTCCCCCAATTTTTTTTGTAGGCTAAGATAGATTTCTATATTCAATTGAATGTGTATGTTATTCCCTCCTTAAGCCAAATCTGATGAGAGTAAGGTTCACTCATTCCCTTTCACCTCCTCCCCTTTTCCTTGCTGCTTTTATGTGAGATAAATTTATCCTATTCTATCTCTCCTTTTCTCCTTCTTCCAGTATATTCCTCTCTCACCTTTTAATTTCATTTTTTAGTTATTACCCCTTCATATTTAACTCACCCTGTGCCATCTATATATATCTATATCTAGATATCTATTTACACACACATATATACACATACACACATACACATATACATACATACACACATATATATATATATATACATACACACATACACACATGCACAAACACATGCGCATACACAATCCCTCCAACTACTCTAATACTGAGAAAGGTCTTATGAGTTACAAATATCATGTTTCCATGTAAGAATGTAAATAATTCAACTTTAACAAGTCCCTTATGATTTCTCTTTCCTATTGACCTTTTCATGCTTCTCTCAATTTTTGTATTTGAAAGTCAAATTTTCTATTCAGCTCTGGTCTTTTCATCAAGAATGCTTGAAAGTCCTCCATTTCATTGAATATCCATTCTTTCCCCTGAAGGATTATACTCAGTTTTTCTGGGTAGGTGATTCTTGATTTTAATTCTAGCTCCTTTGACCTCTGGAATATCATATTCCAAGCCCTCCGGTGCCTTTATATAGAAGATGCTAAGTCTTGTGTTAACCAGATTGTGTTTCCATAATACTTGCATTGTTTCTTTCTTGCTGCTTGCAATATTCATCCTTGAGCTGGGAACCTTGGAATTTGGCTACAATATTCTTAGGAGTTTTCCTTTTGGGATCTCTTTCAGGAAGTGATCAGTGGATTCTTTCCATTTCGGTTTTACCCTCTGGTTCTAGAATATCAGGGAAGTTTTCCTTGATAATGTCTTGAAAGATGATGTCTAGATTCTTTTTTTATCATGGTTTTCAGATAGTCCAATAATTTTTAGATGATCTCTCCTGGATCTATTTTCCAGGTCAGTTGTTTTTCCAATGAGATATTTCACAATGTCTTCTACTTTTTCATTCTTTTGGTTTTCTTTTATAATTTATCAATTTCCCATAAAGTCATTAGCTTCCATTTGCTCCATTCTAATTTTGAAGGAATTATTTTTTTTTCAGTGAGCATTTGGACCTCCTTTTCCATTTGACCAGTTTTGCTTTTTAAGGCATTCTTCTCCTCATTGGATATTTGGACCTCTTTTGCATTTGGGTTGATCTGTTTTTAAGGTGTTATTTTCTTCAGTATTTTTTTGGGGGGGGTCTCCTTTAGCAAGCCATTGACTCATTTTTCATGATTATCTTGCATCACTCTCATTTCTTTTCCCAATTTTTCCTCTACTTCTCTTACTTGATTTTCAAAATGGTTTTTGAGCTCTTCTTTGGCCTGAGACCAATTCATATTTTTCTTGGAGGTTTTAGATGTAGGCGTTTTGACTTTGTTGTTTTTTTTCTAGTTATGTTTTGATCTTCCTTGCCACCAAAGTAAGATTCTATCGTCTGATTTTCTGCCCTCTGTTTGCTTATTTCCCCAACTTATTGCTTGACTTTTATGTTCTTTGTTAAGGTAGGTCTCTGCTTCCAGTGTGGAGGGTATACTGTTCCAAGCTTCTGAGGTTTTGTGCAGGTGTTTTCAGATATAATTCCAGGGACCTGTAAATTTTCAGTTCTTCCAAGGTTGTATGATCAAAGGAAGGGTATTTACTCCTCTCCTTGTCTGTACTCTGGTCTGTGAGTGACCACAAGCACTCCTTTTTGCCTTTGCCTTTGTGAGGAGGATTCCTTCTTCACCACCAAAACAAGCTCTGCCACACCAGTGCTCCTCCTTGCCCTAGGACTGCCACCTAGGAGTACAACCCAGATCCAAGCAGGGCAAAAAAGGAGAATCCTGCATCAGCAAAGAGATCTCTGCAGTCCTCCTCTCATCAGTTGTTCAACCTCCCACTGCCTGTAGACCTAGAGCACCAGAAGCAGTTGTTGCTACCTCTGCTACCCTGGTTCTACTCCTCTCTCACCCACATCCATTAAACCGTTCTTACTGACCTTCTAAGTTGTCTTTGGTGTTTGCAGGTTGAGAAGTCTGGAAACTACCACAGCTGCCATTGATTCAGTCTCCTGACGGCTGCACTGGCTCTGTCTGAGCCAGTGCTCATTAGATTCCGTTCCTCTCTCAATCTGGTGCAACAGACCTTTCCTGTTGACTTTCCAGGTTGTCTTAGCTGCAGATTTGTTTCACTCTGTCATTTTGTGGGTTCTGTGGCTCTAGAATTTGTTTAGAGTCATTTTTAACATTTGAAGGAGTTTGGGGGAGATCTCAAGCAAGTCTCAGCTTTTACTCTTCCATCTTGCCTCCACCCTGAGAGAAAGTATTAATTAGCCTGCACAAGTTAGGCAATTCTTGGTTTAAATATGAGGGATTTACAGGTATCAAAGTAAATTAAGGTTTATTGGAAGGATCAGTGGATTGGGGCCAGGGATGGCAGTACAAGCTTGTAATTCTTGCTACTAGGGAGATTGAGTTTGAGATTTCTAAACTACAGTGGGCTCAGGCCGTTCGGTATCTGAACTCAATCAGGCATCAGTCCCCCTGGGAGCAAAGACTCATCAAGTTGGCTAAGGAGGGATGAACTGGCCCAGTTTGGAAACAGAGATCCAATATTTCATGCCCATTAGTAGTGGGATCAGACCATTAGTAGCCACTGGATTTCCAGCCTGGATGAAACAAAGAGACCTGCTCTTAAAAGAAAAAATGGTGTGGGAGGATAAATGGACTCACGTGCTATTCACCACTTCTCTTTTCTTTCTTTTTTGCCAAATCAGTAGTCATAACAGATTTTTGGTTGGATAGAATGCTGGATTTGGAATCAGGAAGACCTGAATTTGAATTCTGTCCTAGCTTTTATTAGCTGTGTGTTCTTAAGCAAGTCACTTAGACTTCCTCATCCTCAATTTTCTTATCTATAAAATGAGGATGATATTACTACCTACTTCATATGTTTATTATGAAAATCAAACACGATTACATATTTAAAACATTTGCAAACCTTAAATCACTATGTAAATGCTAGCTATTGTTATGAATTGTTAGTTTAGTCCCTCATGCATAACCTCAGACCTCAGATTCTCAGTTATTGGGATCATGGCAAACCTAGTCAATTAAAAAAAAAACCCAACAATTAGAAAATGTGTGGATAATAGTTGAAACCAATGTCCTATGTACAAGGTCAATCAGTGCCCCATGGGACAGAGAAGGTTTTGAAAGCCTGGATAGAAAAAAAAATACTGGTAGTACCTTCATGACAACTCTTGGCACAATCTTTTCCAAGGTTAAGGAGAAACAGAGGGCAAGAGGCTTGTGAAAGGAAGGACATGATATCTCCAAGAAGGGGCTGTAGAAGCTAAGGGAAGTTAATCTCTCATAAACAGCAACATATGTAGAAAAGCTGAAACTCAGCATGGATAACTATCATACAGATAGTTAACAGAGTCAACCTAATTTTACCAGTTATTCCTGCTCCCAGTGAATACCTCTTCTGTGACCTTAGAGGAGAGTGATGACATTGAGAAGGTTTGAGGAACAGAGGGGATCTGAGGGGATATCATCTATGCTGGCCTCAATCTCAGTGAAATAGAAAGCTACATAATCTCCTTTTAGAATGTATGTGTATATGAGTGTGGAGTAAAGGGAGTGGGCTGCGTGGTTGGTACAGTGGAGAATGAGATAAGAACATGAAAGGATTGTTCAGTAGCAGGGATTACTCAGGTAGGGTTATCTATCATGAATATGTAATGTGTGAAGACAACTGTAGCTTGTGGTCTGTAGCAGTGGCAAAAGGTAGGATACTGTTAATATCATAGGTCCATCAAACCACTAAAGCATAAATCCAGTCATTAAAAGTAATCAAGTTGTCTCTAAGTCTTCAGTTAAAACCAGAAACAGAAAAATAAATGCTTTCTCAGAAGAGTTTCAATGATAAAACACAAAGGATTGGCTTCATCTTGCTCCTTGAATGCTAAGGAAATATTTAAGTGGTTTTTTTTGAACAAACCAAAAAAGAAGCTCCATTTGTATGGCTGTACCTGTTTCTTTGGAGAAGTATTAATTTCTATCTGCTGTTTTCTTTTCTTTTTTTTTCCAGGGCAAGAGCAATGAATGATTACTGTTTGGACTAAGATGACTCCAGAGATTCTTGTCATTCCTTCACCTTCATTAATAGTTTGGGTTAAACATAATATAATTTATATTTTAAGCCTACTCATTGGGAAAAAGTATTATCTTTTTACACGTTAATAGTAACAATCTCTAGACAGCAAAACTCAATAATATTAGGGCTTTTCTTCCCCCTTTTCATGAAAATTCAAGTTTACTTTTACATCTTTCCTCTTCCTATCCTGTAATTGCTTTTTGAGAAGTAGTTATTTTTTGAGTCATCCATTGGGCACTTGAACAACAGTCACAGAACAAAGTCCCAGTGACCACTCTGAAACAGCGAGACATTCCATGATATACACTGACTTCTACCTTTACCTCTTAGGAAGTCAATGATTTCATCTATAGTCAGATGGTGGCCTTTGAGATCTCATCTAGATAATGATCCTATGATTTTTACAAGCTGGGAGGCTCAAATGAGATAATGGATATATAATGTTTTCTCAAACTTGAAATGTTGTCGTTTTCATCCTCTTGTCACCAGCCTTCCAGTCTGGGAATGACTGTTTTCTGAGCTTCCTGCTGCCTCCTGCTGCGCTCAAGAAATGCTTATAAGTTTGCTGTTAAATGCTTAACAAATGATCTCTGAACACACATTGATTCTGCATTATTAACACTTAAGTCTAGAAAATCAACAAGACAAATCTAGCTCTGATTTATAGCTGATTGTGGATTTCTGAGTTGTTTGACTCACACCAAAAATTTAACAATTGGTCCTCATAAGTTGCTTAGAACTTGCTCCAGTGTACCCCTGCTATTTGCTTTCAGTATTACCAATCCAAAATAACTTTTCAAAATATGTAGAATATCATTAGCTAGTCCTGAGGTCAGTTTTAAATCAGTATTTATTAAATTTCTTATATATTTAAAGAAGCAAAGGTTAAAACTTTTCTGGGAACTTGAAAATGAGTCAACTATTAAAGTTATTGCTTAAGTCACTTTATTAGGATAATGTTAGATTTTTTTTTAAAGCCTAGAGTGGCCAACATGCTACCGTTACATGGTAGATATAATAAAGGACTCATAAGGGAAAAAATATAATTTCTTTTGTTAAGCTTGTAGACTACATGGAGAGATATAGATTATGTGATCATAAAATTAGGTGGATGTAGAATGGTTGGACCCAAAAGATCAGTCCTTAATAGTTCTGTGGCAACTTTAAAGGAGGTCTCCAGGGAGTACCCTGGGGGATCTGTGCTTGATCCTAAATTAATGAATATTTTTTATCAGTGATAGAGATAAAGATTTAGATGATCAAATTTACACATGATATAAACCTGAAAGGCATGGTTTCAAAGGGGTTTGAAATGAGATTCAAAGAGATTATGACAATTATGAATATTAGGCTGAATAAAATAATAAGAAATGTAATAGAGATAACTGTAAAGTGTTATACTTAAGTTAAAAAAAATCTAATGTCAAAGTAAGGAAAAAAACCTTTTTTAACAATTAGAACTACCCCTCAACTGGAAGAGGCTACTCTGGGAAATAATGGGTCTCCCCTCACTGGAGGTCTTCAGATAAGAAGATGTGTTAGATATGATGGAGAGGAGTTTTTTGTAGAGAGATTGGTTGGAATAATTAATCTCTTAAGTACTTCTCAATTTTTATACTCTTTGATTAATTTGAATTTATATTACATTTAATATTTAGAAAGTGCTTTCATGAACCTAAACTTGAATCTTAATTATTATAAAAGGATATCTACATATGTATACTTTTCCTCCAATGATCAAACACAACCAAGAAAATATCAATAGACATTAATTAATTATTTCTTGTAGATTCTATATGCTTACATTTTTTATTATTTTTCATTTACCTGTTGTATGCTTCTCTTCAATAGTACATTTTATTCTTCCGATTCTTGTACAATTGTGTGCTTCAATAATTCTTCTGTCACAGAGTTTTTATTCTGAAGATAGTGGTTCTTTATTTTTCCCTTGGCCTCTTCCTTTTAATAAGATAAAAACTTTTCTAACTCTAGCTTGTCTACTTCCTCCTTTGCCCTCTTCTAGAAACTTGATTGGTTTCAAAAATTTTTTGCTCTGTACATTCAGAAACTAAGGGTTGCTATATCTTTACCTCCCCACATCCTTCCTTTGGTCAGACATTGTCTGTCCTGTCAAGGAACTAACCACTGGTGGGTTATGTAAGACCTTCCGCATGACATGTCTGCTTTGTCCTAGTTCTCCTATTCCCACTAGTTTTTTGGATAACTTTTTAAAAATTATGAAATTAATAAAGATCAACATATATGAATATTTTAACATGCACAAAAAACAAACCTGGAGATTGTCTATGAATGATGAATTTTAATTAGTCTTTTGTTTTCCCCATCATGTGCAGTTTTTATGTACTATTCAAATCTAAATGATAGTTTCAACATTGCTCTATGTTTGTGTCCCCTTCTGAATTTTCTTCTGCATTTTTCTGGTCTGGTTCATTAATATGTTTTTATTTCCTTTTTATTTCTTTTTCCCCCCTTTTCACTCCTTATTACTGAATAGAAAAAAAAGGCAAAAGCTATTCTTTGTAATGAATAAGTAAGGTCACAGAAAACAAATCTACTTATTGGTTGTGTCTGAAAATATCACATTCTGAACCTTTATCAGCATTTCTCTGCTAAGAGGTTGGTTATTGCTTTAATCATAGTTCTCAGGTACATTAGAATTGTTTTCCTTTACAGTAGTGTAGTCATTGTTTAAACTCTTCTCATTTGGTGACATTCATTCAACATCAGCTCATAGAAGTCTCTCCAGGTATCATTGAGTCTTTCTGTTTTATATTTTCTTATGGCACAGAAATATTCCATTATATTCATATATCATATAGCCATTCCCCAATTGATGAGTGCCAACTTTGTATCCAGTTCTTTGTAACTACAAAAAATGCTGCTGTAAATATTTTTTGTAGATATGGATCCTTTCTTTCTAGCTTAGATCTCTAATATATCAGCCTAATAGCAGTGTCTCTGAGTCAAAGGGTTAGCACAGTTTAATGACTTTTGGAGTACAGAACCAAATTGCATTCCAGAGTATCTATTCTCTTATATCTCCTCCAACAATTGTTATTTTCCCTTTTTGTCAGCTTTGCTGTTTGCCTCTCCCTAAGAACATAGGAGAACATAGAAATGACTAAGGTGTTATTTTCTTGGTTCTTGCCAAAAATAATCACTCAAAATTATGAACATTTTTATTTATCTATCATCTATTATTAATACCGTGACAAAAAATCTTCTACTGCCTTTTTCCTCTCCCTATCACTGAATTACTCAATCATGGACCAAGTAAGAGACAAAATATCCTCAAACCCTAACTCCTGTTTAATTAGCCCTATGCTCAACTTATGTCCTACTACAACCCTGCCTATACCTCCTATTATGTCTTCATTTGGATACTCTTTGTCTCTCATGCCTCCATTGAGACCTGGTCTCTTCAAGATGACCTCTCCTTTCTTCCTAGGTCTGACTATACCTTCACTCATATTTCCCATTTCCCCTTCTTTTCCCCTTGCCCTGCCCCTAATATGGGTCCTTCTTCTTACTCCTCTTCCAGTCTTCTTAACTCATTAGTCCCCTCCATACATTCTACTATCCAAGCAACATCTACCTTCTTGTAGTTCCTTGTATCCAACTCTCCATCATCATTCTCTGTGCTTTTGTATAGACTTCGTATAGCTCACACCTAGAATGCTCTGTTGCTTTTGACTTTCCCTAGCAGCTCAAATCTCTTCTTCAAGAAACCTTTCCCCATTCCCTCTCCCATACCTGTCCCTTAGCTGCTAATACCTTCCCTTCAAATTATTTTCATCTATTTTGAATATATCTTAAATGTAAATAGTTATTTGCATTTTGACTTCCTTTTCAATCACTGGGTGGTTGTTGTCCTTCGTTCTGGAAGAGGACCCAGATGACATCACCATGATAAACTCAAGTTTTAGTGTGTCTGACTGGGGCTGATCACAATGAGCTTGGAATGTTCCATCACAAGTTGGGCACAGATAGTCCACATGAATTATTTGGGGTGGATACTCCAAATTTTCTCATCCTACGTTTACTTTGTGCTGTCTCAATTCTGCTTTGCTTATAGAGCACAGCACCCTTTCTGATGTGGGCACGCCATACTGTGTGATCCTGTGCCAGTGTCTCCCATGTTGCACAGTCAAATTCAAAGTTCTTGAGAGAGACCTTGAGAGTGTCCTTATATGGCTTCTTCTGACCACCATGTGATTGCCTGCCCTATCTGAGTTCTCCATAAAATAGTCTTTTTGGCAAAGATACATTTTGCATTTGAGTAATGTGGCCAGCCCATTGAAGTTGTACTCTCTGAAGCATAGTCTGAATGCTTGGCAGTTTAGTTCGAGCAAGGACTTCAGTGTCTGGTACCTTATCCTGCCAGGTGATCCTCAGAATCTTCCTAAGATAGTTCAAATGGAAGTAATTCAGTTTCCTGGCATGGCGCTGGTAGACTGCCCATGTTTCACAGGCATACAACAATGAGGTCAGCACAACAGCTCTGTAGCTCTTCAGTTTGGTAGTCAGTCTAATACCTCTTCTCTCCCCAACTTTTCTTGGGGGCCTCCCAAACATTGAGTTAGCTCTGGTAATGCATGCATCAACCTCATTGTTAATGTGTACATCCCTGGAAAGTACACTACCAAGGTAAGTGAACTTATCCACAGCATTCAAAACTTCTCCATTTACTGTAACCAGTGGTTCCACATAAGGATGGTATGGCTGATGGAGCACCTGTGTTTTCTTGGTGTTAATTATCACACCAATATTAGCACAGGTAGCAGAGAATTGTTCCATATTTTGTTGCATTGTAGCTTCAGAGGCTGCATTGAGTGCACAATCATATGCAAACAGAAAATCTTGCCCCAGTACTCCCTCCACTTTGGTCTTGGCTTGTAACCTTTTCAAATTGAAGAATTTACCATCAGTGTAGTAGTTGGACTTGATGCCGTGTTCATCCTCATTGAAAGCATTTGACAACATGGCTGAAAACATCATGCTAAAATGCATAGAAGCAAGCACACAGCTCTGTTTCAGTCCATTGGTGACTGGCAAGGCACAAGAGCATTGTCCACTATCCAGAACCCAGGCAAATATGCTATCATGAAATTGAGGTACAATACTGATGAACTTCTCTGGGCAACCAAATTTTGACATAATTTTCCATAAGCCCTCACGATGGAACAATGTCAGAGGCCTTGGTCAGATCTACAAACGTTGTGTACAGACCTCAGTTCTGCTCCTGGCATTTCTCCTGGAGTTGTTGGGCAGCAAACACCATGTTGACTGTTTCTTGGCCCTTCCTGAAGCCACTCTAACTCAGGTATATGACCATCTTCCAGGTGAAGGATCTCTAGCACTTAGTGTAGTGCATAGCATATAAAAAGTATTTAATATTTGTTGATTGACTGAGTCATATTACTTCCTCCCCTAAATCCCAAGAGTCCTGGAGAAATATTCAGACTATTCCTTACTCCCTAGGGCCCCTTCCATGCTTTCTCTTAATCGTCTTCACTAAGCAAGATTTCCTCCTTTCACATTGATTTTATTAAAAATTTCCACTGAGATCATGGTGACTGTTGTATGGTAGCCCCAAAATCAATGTCCTTCTTTTGCCAAGGAATTCAGAAACTGTTATACCATCTTCCTCTCCTATCCAGCTTCTATCATTACTCTAGGAGAAGTCAGTATTCATTTTGAGGCACCCTCAAACTCTCTGGACTCTCAATTTCTCAGTTTCCTTAAATTTCATGACTTTCATTCGACCTCAGTTACACATGGGCCCTTCACACATAGCGTACTCCCGTACATTGTTACTCACACCTGGGAACTCATTATCTACAAGTGTTCCACTTTCTTAATAAAACCCCCTAACACTCCTTTATCTGATCATAACTCTCAAAAATTATATTTCTCCCTTTGCCTCATCCCTCCAAAATCTATTCTTTGTCCTCATCTAGACTATACCTCTGTCCTGCAGAAGTTGTCAGTCTACTAACCCTGCTCTGAATTAATGTTATTCTGTCTTTATACTAAAGATATCTAATTCAACTCCACATGGTCCTCTGTTCTTTAATCCCTTAGCCCCTAAAACTACTGTTGTTTATCCTTTACCAAGCCTTAGGCCTGGATAAATCCCATCACCCTCTTTAGCTACTCACATTCTGCTGAATGGATCTGGAAGAAGCCTCACAACCACGCTAGTTGGGTGCAGTGTAAAGTTGTTATCCAACTTCAACTGAGCCCTCACTCCCATAAGGCAATCCTTTATTCTTCCCTAAATGACTCTCTATTTCACTCCTCATAGAATCTCTTCTAAACCTCTTTTCTCTCAAGTCTTCCACATCTCTGTCTAGAGGTGGTTAGCATTCTTCATGATCAATCTTTACAATGATGAGCATTAAATTTATTGATCAGATTTCTTTAAGTCTTCCAAAATGGTTTTTTATAAAGTGGTTGCGGTATAAATTGCTCTACTTTTACTCACTACATCATTTCATACAAGTTTTCAAAAGTTTTCTTTGAAACCATGTCGTTTATAATTTCTCATAGCACAATAGTATTCCATTATATTCATGTACCACAATTGGTTCAAAAACTTTGCATTATCTACATATCATAAACATAATTTTCAGCTCTATCCTCTGGCAAATTCTGTGACTTTATTACTTTCCTTTTAGGTCCCACTAATACACCCTTTGAATATCCTTGTTAGCTATTGAAGTCAGATTGCTGCCAGACTTAGAATGAGTGTTTAGTAATATTAGGAACCTCTGATTTCCGTTCTCCTCCTTTTCTTCCTTTTTTGAAAGTATCACTCTATTTCTTATTTCATTGTGATGGTCACTTCAAATTTGAAAACAGAAGTCAAAGTTTCATTTAGACTACTGAGAGAAACCACCAGATTCAGGAGCACTTACTGTCTTCAAGTTGATTCTACCCAGAAAGTCTGCTGTTCAATGATTTATTTCTTAATCCTTTCTTTGGCATCTTGCTACAAGCCCACAATTGTTCACCTCTTTTCTGTACCTTCTCTTGTCCTTGAAACAGTTCCAGAAAGAACTATCCAAACAACTGAGGTTTTCTTCTGGCACTCTCTTAATCTGTCTATTTTTAATCTCTTAAATCTGACCTGCTTGAAGTTCTGTGTTTAGGCACCAGTCTCTTCTGGAAGTATTTTCAAAGACAAGTTTAAGTAGCGGAAAGATCACAGGGCTGCTACTAAGGACATCTAGAGGCTGGTACATGTCCTGCCATGATTAAATTATGTGACCTAGAGTAAATCATTTACCATCTCTTGCGGCTTTTACCTTGTCTGTAAAATTAAAAGATGGGACTCAGTGACTCCCAACACCCCTTTCCAACTTTAATGATGGACAATTCATCCACTCTTCCCACTCATGAAAATGCCTCCGGTTAGAACCTTTCTTCTTTTGTGTAGCAGTAGATAGAGCAGCCTCAGATACTTACTAGCTGTGTAACCTGGACAAATCATTTAGTCCCTATTTGCCTCAGTTCCCTCACTATAAAATGGGAATTAACAATAGTAATGGCAGCACCTACTTCCCAGAGTCGTTTTTTTTTAAAGCACAGTGCCTGGCATATAATGAGTACTATAAAAATGCTTATTCTTTCCTTCTTTCTTTTTTAAAAATAAAATTTTAATTTTTCCTCATTAAGAAGAATTTTTTTTATCTTTCTTCCACCTCCTCTCTGCTGGGGGAAAAAAGAGGAAAAACAAAGTCATTATTCACATATATACTGAGACAAGCAGAATAGATTCCTATGTTGTTAGTGTTAAAAAGTGTCTCATTCTGGTTTATCCACCTTTCTGTCAGGAGACCCTCTGGAATCATGGATGGTCACTGCATCAATCAGAGATCTTAAATTTTTTAAAGTTGTCAGATGTAGACCTACTTGACTTGAGCATATTGAGTTCTGATCTTTTCCCTCCAAGTTTATTTATAACGTCTTGGTTTATGCAGCTGGAGGCTAACAATTGATGACTCTTTAAGGTATGGGATACAAGACACATGTTGGCCTCTAGTGTTGTTGTCAGAACTAAGATTAGAATGAGCAAAAGGAAGCCTTGACAAGGCAGAAGAGAGTGGAGAGTCAGTGGCTAAAGGGCACACTGAGACCTTGGCCATTCTGTACTTTATCTCTTGACTTCTGGTGTTTCCTCTGGCTATCCCCCATCCTCTTCATCTCTGCCTCCAGCATTCCCTGGCTTCAAGAAGCCTTTCCTAACTCCTCTTTATTCTAGTAGGAAGAAACCCATTTTTGATTTTTTTCCTCTACATAGTTTGTTTGCATGTTGTCTTTCCCATTAGAATCTGAGCTCCTTGAGGGCAGGGACTGTTCTGTACCATTTTTTTTGTATTCCTAGATCTTAGTACAATGCCTGGTACTCAGTAGGCATTTCATAAATGTTGTTGACTCACTGACTACTGATCCAGGTCCCTATTTTACTTTTTTTTTGTGGGCATCCAAGGATCTGCACAATGAATCATCTCCCTGACTGGGCATGGAGGTGTGGGTCTAAGTTCTTTACATCCATTACCCAACATGAACTTGATTCCAGACCAGGAGGAGGGAGAGAAGTGAGGGAAAATGAAGGCACCTTCAATATCATAATCATAACAGCTAGCATGTTTATAGAGATTCAAAGTTTTCAATGCGTTTTTTCATATATTTTATCAGTTGATCCTGATAGCATCCCTGTGAGGTAGATACTTTTCTTATATCCATTTTACTTGTGAGGAAACTGAGGCTGAAGGAAGTTCAATGACTTCCTCAGGATCTGTAACAGCAAGCACCGTAGCACACCCAGAATTACCTACTAGCACATGTTCTTTGATCTGCTTTACAAAGGAAAGATATCTTAAAAGGGGTTAACAATGCTTCTTTAATTAAACATATATAAGTCATTCACTAGTTCAGGGGAAAGGTTAATACCCTGAACACAGAGAAAATACAAGCAGAGAAAAGATCAACAGACAGAGCTCCTTACTGTCTGAACAAAGGAATTTAACAGCTTACATACACCACTGAATGGGAGAGCACAAACCCCTGAATAGTGGGGGAGAAGGGGAGTGAGTGTGGGTGTCTTAACAAATGGCCACTCAGAGCCCTGTCCGGGAAATCAAAAGGTCCTACTCGTAAGCGAAACCCCCAAAGTAAAATACCAACCTCCCAGTATATAGTTCCAATAAATACGCTCACAGCCAGAAGACATCACAGCCCACTTACCTCAGCACAGATGTGAATTATCCATCAGGTGTTTTCAATTTAGCCTGAGCATAGGAAACAACTCCAAAAAAGAAACAACAATAATCCCACTTTGCTGGAGCTTACTTACATGGTCACCTAGCTACTAAGTATCTGATGCAGGATTTGAACTCTGATTGTGCTGAATCCAAGTCCAGTTCTCTATCTACAATATTACCTACCTGAATAATGTGTTCCAGGTCAAAAGTTGACCAACATTATGGTCAGAGAAAGGTATGAGGAAAGCCTTGCATATAGACATAACCAAAACAGATGTTTTAAATCCAACCTCCCCTGGGGACTGAGGAAAGAACTGGGGTGACTCTCAGTGTGATTTAGATCTATAGAGAAACTATTCAGGGAATGCTGGAGAGGGAAACACTGAGATATATCAGGAAGGTACAAGGTAGTTTGGAGAATGGAGATATTGTTAAGAGATGGATTAGGGTATTTGGGAGCTCAGAGAAAGAAGCGAACTAAGTGTGCTTTCCAGTATATAAATGCCAGAGGAGAGTCTGGACAATTTCCCTTGTACAATGGCTAGAAATCTGTTATCATTGAAGGGTACAGGTGGATGCCATGGAGTCTGGTCTGTTATCTCTGCATTGCTGACTTTCCTTTAAGAAAGTCTGGTCTGTTCTTGCTGTGATGCTAACTAGCCATGCAGGTGAACACCACCAATGAGCTGTTTATAGCAACAAGATGGAAGGAGGGGTGGTTGTTCACCCTGAATTCCAGACTTCCATCCAATCATATTGTTTTCTATCAATTATGATACTTCAGACTTTGTGACTAATCATACTGTTCTCCATCTGTGAAGTGCCCTGTTCTTTGTTCTTTCCCCAAACTATATGAAGGCTTGCAGGCTCCATCTTGTTTGGCTGACTGAAGAACTGAGAAGACTCGTTTTATTGGGAATTGCTAGCCTTACCCAATAAGTTGAATGTACTGAGAACTTTGTGCCTCAGTTTACCTCATGTTCAATCTTGACAATTCTTTATCTTTTTTTTAAACAAAAAAACACTTACTTCAGAAGGTATAATCATATATATACAAATTTATTTCCCCAGTAAGTGAGAGGCATAATCTGTCCTTCTCCTGCTCCTCCCCTGCACCACCTCAGGCTCTGGGGAAAAGAGGGGGATGAGATTTGTAACTGGGCTCAGTTTCTCTAGTTTCCAGTCACAGTGCCAACATTCTGATGAAGAAGAAACAAGGAGATAGGTAGCATATTGTATATGTAATATATGTAATGCAATATGTAAGCATATTGAGGATAAATACAAATAAATCCTGACGCATCCTGTTTTGGTTTTGGATACCCTCAACTGTTAGGAAGTTTTCCATTCATGGAGCTTAGAATGTCTCTCCTGGCAGTTTCTACCCGTTGTTCTTCAGGGCTAAGCAGAACAAATCTTTTTCTCCTGCCACCTGACAGGTCTTTAAATACTTGAAGCCTTTTGCTCAGGCTGAATACTTTTTAGTTCTTTCACCATCCTGATTATCTGTCCAGAAATTCATTTCCCCTAGACCCCCTCCAAGTTCTTAATGTGTGTGTGTGTGTGTGTGTGTGTGTGTGTGTGTGTGTGTGTGTGTGGTGTGCATGTGGTACTAGTGAGCCCCCTTTGGCAGTCTGATCAAACCTAGGGATACCTTCTCAGAATATTAATTTTAAATAATTGAAGGAAATACAAAATTTCAGTTACATGTTAGTGAAGATAAAGATGTATTTTTTTGCCCCGTGCAAGTTATTAGATTCCTTGAAATCTATCCATATAAGAATGTCTATAGACCCCAGGTTAAGAACGTCCACTCTAGACGTACTGTGGGTTATTAGTATTCTTCCTATGATACACAGTATCTAAAAGAGAACGCAACATTCCAGGTGTGGTCTCACTGGATCAGAATATAGGAAGATTCTTACCTCCTTCATTTTGAATATTGTCTTTTAAAATACGGCTTAAGCCTGCATTAGTTTCCCCCCACACTCCCATTTCATGGAAATGTGCCATCCTTCAATTTTTTTCTTTTGTATTTCTTTTTTTTGTTGTTGGGGGGAAGGAGGTGTATATATTCAAAAATATAATCTTTCTCCAATCCAGTTCTCATTCATCACCAAAGATCTTTCTACCCAGGTATTATATCTTTTGAATATGTTTCCCTAGCTTTGCTCAACTTAGATGTAAATTCAGATGCAAATCATGAAACTCCTGTTCACTCAACTTTTCTTCCATGTTCACATACTTTTTCTTGAGTGCCTCAATTAAGCAAAAATTGCCATTTCTCCCACTTCCTCGTTTCTCTCCAAGTATATTCCTTTTTCATGACTTCTTTACTTTTTAAAATTCAATAAAACAACAAAATTACACTCAAATCTTATGTTTCTAGATTTCTTAATTACCCATGTGACTAGAGAATTCAGTGGTAATTTTGAATGCATGCTAATCTCATCTTCTATTGGAACATAAACACTTCACTGTATAACTCTTTCCATTCTAGGTTCCTCTTGAGAACTGTTTCTACTTCATAGTTTCTGGTCATTTCATTAGAAGTTCCATTATTCTATTAAAGATCCAACTTTCCCTTTTAGAATTATACTCAGTTTTGCAGGGTGAGTTATTCTTGGTTGTGAACACTTACATTTTTGACTTTTGAAATATTATATTCCAAGATTTTCTTTCCTTTATTCAGTTGATCCTGGTTGTGTTTCATTGGTATTTTAATTCTTTCTTTCTGGCATCTTGCAATATTTGGTTATTTCTTTGAGATGAAGAAACTCAAGAATTCCATTATGACATTCCTGGCTGTCTTCAGGAAAAGGCAGGTACTAGAAATCAGTCAACCATCTGTATAGCCTTCACTGGCTGAGTGAGGGAAGGGGGGGATCAAAAGTGGTGCCATTTGCTTTTTTTGTAGAACTTCAACTTAAAAAGTGTTCTTATGCTTTCCTTTCTTTAGGTAAGAAGAAGAAGAGTTCTTCCTCCTTAGGACATAAAGCTCCCAAACCACAGCTATGTAAATACTATTCTGACTCAGCTATAGTATTTAAAACTGCTTTGGACTATGTAATCATATCCCCTCTCTGTACATTTCTCATATATCTGGGAACCATCAGTTTTCTGTTGTCTAGAATGATACTAATTCTGTAATATTTGTTTCCTGGATGATATTACCCTTTTGCCTTTATGCCAACAGATATTATACCTCTGCAAGAGCCTTAAAATAAAATCACAATGAAATTTTTTTAAAAATTTGATTGATTTATTTTCAGTTTTCAACATTTATTTCCCCCAAATTTTGAATTTCAAATTTTCTCCCCATCCCCCCCCCCACCACAGGACAATTTGCATTCTGATTACCCTTTCCTTCAATCCACCCTCCCTTCTATCATCCCTTCCCCCCTCTCTTATGGATTCCTATACCCCATTGTCTATATATCTTATTTCCTAGTAGCATGTAAAAACAATTTTTAACATTCATTTTTAAAGCTTTGAGTTCCATATACTGTCCCACCCCCTGTCCCAATCCACCCCAAATGAGAAGGCAAGCAATTCAATATAGGTTATATGGGTGTAGTCATGTAAAATACTTCTATAACAGTCATGTTGTGAAACACTATATTACCCTCTATCCTGTCCTGCCCTCCATTTATTCCATTCTCTCCTTTGACCTGTCCCTCTGCAAAAGTGTTTGTTTCCAGTTACCTCTTCCTCCAATCTTCTGTCCCTTCCATTATACATTCTCTCTTCTCCCCTTCCCTCCTACTTTCCTGTAGGGTAAGATAAACTTCCAAACCCAAGTGAGTGTGTACGTTATTCCCTCCTGAAGCTAAATCCAATGAAAGAAGGACTCACTTATTCCCTCTCATCTTCCTTTTCCTCCTCTCCATCGCAAAAGCTTTTTCTTACCTCTTTTATGTGAGAGAATTTCCTGGATTCTAACTCTCTCTTTCTCTTTCTCCTAGTACATTCCTCTTAACACTTAATTTTCTTTTTTAGATATCATCCCTTCATATTCAGTTCACCTTAAATGCCCCCCATGTATATGTATATATATATATATATATATATATATATATATATATATATATAATATGTGTGTGTGTGTGTATGTGTGTGTGTATACATATATACACACATATATCACATATATATATATATATATATATATATATATATATATATATATATATGTACATGTACATACACACATATATTTCCTCCAACTATCTTAATACTGATAAAGGTCTCATGAGTTACAAATATCATCTTTCCATGTAGGAATATAAATAGTTCAGCTTCAATAAATCCCTTATGACTTCTCTTTCCTATATATCTTTTCATGATTCTCTTGATTCTTGTATTTGAAAGTCAAATTTCTATTGAACTTTGGTCTTTTCAACAAGAATACTTGGAAGTCCTTTATTTCATTGAAGTTCCATTTTTTCCCCTGCAGTATTATACTCAGTTTTGATGGGTAGGTGACTCTTGGTTTTAATTCTATCTGGAATATCACATTCCAAGCTCTCTGATCCCTTAATGTAGAAGATGCTAAATTTTGTATTATTCTGATTGTGTTTCCACAATACTTGAATTGTTTCTTTCTGGCTGCTTGTAATATTTTCTCCTTGACCTGGGAATTCTGGAATTTGCCTACAATATTCCTAGGAGTTTTCCTTTTGGGATCTCTTTCAGGAAGTGATTGGTGTACTCTTTCTATTTCTATTTTACCCTCTGGTTCTAGAATAGCTGGGCCGTTTTCTTTTATAACTTCTTGAAAGACTATGTCTAGGTTCTTCTTTTTGATTATGGTTTTTAAGGTAGTCCAGTAATTTTCAAATGATCTCTTCTGGATCCATTTTCCAGGACAGTTGCTTTTCCAGTGAGATACTTAAATTGTCTTCTGTTTTTTCATTCTTTTGGTTTTGTTTTATAATTTCTTGATTTTTCATAGTCATTAGCTTCCATTTGCTCAATTCTAATTTTTAAGGAATTATTTTCTTCAGTGAACTTTTGGACCTCTTTTTCCATTTGGTCCATTTTGCTTTTTAAGGCATTCTTCTCCTCACTGGCTTTTTGGACTTTTTTTTTTTTTTACCCTTTGGATTAGTCTAATTTTAAAGGTGTTATTTTCTTCAGCATTTTTTTTGAGTTTCCTTTAGCAACCTGTTGACTTATTTTTCATGATTTTCTTCCATCACTCTTATTTCCCTTCCCAATTTTTCATCTACTCTCTCACTTGATTTTTAAAATTCTTTTTGAGCTTTTCCATGGCCTGAGACCAATTCATATTTATCTTAGAGGCTTTGGATGCAGGAGCTTTGGCTTTGTGGTCTTATTTTGGTTGTATGTTTTGATCTTCCTTGTCATCAATGATATAGGAAAATACTTCTTCACCGAGAAAGGAAGAATCTCTAGTCTCTTTTCCCTGTTTGCTCATTTTCCCAGTCAATTACTTGAATTTTGAGCTCTTTGTTATGTGGCACCTCTACTTCAAAAGTGGTTGCTGCTGCCCTGGGGCTAAATTGCACTCACCTCTCAGTCAGGTGAGAAGCCCTTCCCACTGATCTTCTAAGCTGTCTTTAGCATTTGTGGGTTGAGAAGTCTGGAAACTGCAGCAGCTGCCAGCAATTCATGCCCCCAAGTCCTGCTCTAGCTCTGTCCATGCTTTCATGGCCCATGCCAAACTGTTCTCTGCTCCTAGCCCAGTGCAATAAACCCTTCCTGTCTATTTTCCAGATTGTCTTGGGCTGGAAATTTGCTTCAGTCTATCATGTTGTGGCTTCTGCTGCTCTAGAACTTGTTTAGAACCATTTTTTAACAGATTTTTTGAGGGGTTTTTGGAGAGAGATCTAGCAGGTCCCTGATTCTACCCTGCCATCTTGACTTCTCCCCACACAATGCAGTTTTGACCTGGAACATTTTCCTTTTATTTTCTCTTTAAAGATAAAGCACACATGTTTAGAGTTAATTAAAATATCCCAGGGGATCTATGAACTCATCAATGATGGTACTCCCTCCAACAAGGTAGATCTGGACTTATTTACACCTGCCTAGTCTGTGTAACTTTTGTCATTGTTCTTCCATAAATACATGATAGGGAATCCATTTAAAGGTTGCTAGCTTTCCTCAAGTTCTCTTGAACATTGCATGGACCCTAATGGAGCAAGCAGACTTATATGCTATATATAAGTACATATGTATATGTATGTATATTAGTTATACCTCACACTTGCTAAATAATTGAGCATTGTTTTTCCTCTTACACTTTCTATGATGAAATGAAATCTTCAAAAATGTCAAAATTTGGGAAATGCAGGGCTTAATTGCACTACTAAATAAATTTTAAATTGCATGATCAGAAAGCTTTTCCTGATCCCTCTTAATATCAGTGCCTATTTTCTATTATCTCCAATTTATCCAATGTGTGCATATATTATGTATATATTTATATATATATTTATGTATATTTATATACTGTACATATATATTTTTATATATTTGTACATAGTTGTTTGCATGTTTTCTCTTCTATTAAACTGTAAATTTCTTGAGAGAAAAATACTACTTTTTGTCTTCTTTATATGCCCATCACATAACATACTGCTTGACACATAGAAAGACAATAATTTTTGATTAACCTAACTTGAAAAGAGCCATACATGTTGGTGGTTTGAGGAACCTAAGTATTTTATGCAACACAAGTAAAATCATGCTACCTATAGAGGTCAGTATTTACCTTTTAGACACAAATTTTCAGGTACTAGATTAATTCCTATCGTATTCCTAATAGCAATTTACTCAGCAGATCACTCAGCAGGTAACTAATAAGTCTATGAGGAAGTCAAAGGATTCCTTCATAGTTGTATGTACCTCTTGAAAGATATTCTTCAAGTAGATAAAATTTGTATGTACCTATTGAAAGATATTCTTCAGTTAGATAAAATTAGAGGGAACATCTAAAATATTTGTAAAGGGTTTAGTTTTTGTAGCATTCCAAATCAATGAAGCTGCTATCAAAATAATATGTAAGAAATATTTTTTTCCTTCAGAAAATCACCTCATATTTTGAATTCTCATATACAGCCAAAACTTTGGCCCAAATCCAGAGACTTAGGGAAAAAACAGAAGGATGACTATGTCTCTCATGCCCTGTATATTTGCACTATTATCTTCCTTTTTACATGCATCTATTTACGGAAAGGTATTTGTGGGAAGATACCGTGATCTCATAGTTGGCTCTTGTTTTGACAACATGTTTGAATTAATTACCTCAAAAGTAAACTGAGCAATTTTTGTAGATCACGAAAACTTGTCAAAAAGAGGAGTTAAAAATCTCAAGATCCACCCACTCAAGTATGCTTCCTGATTAACTTTTAAAATATTTGAAAGGATTAACATTAAGGGAGCTCAGACTTTAAAAAAAAATTACAATTTTAAGAATCCTGCAGTAATACAATTTAATAAAGAAAAACTAAATATATCAATCTCCCCAGTCAGATATATATCAATATATCAAACCAATATATTCTTCTGAAAAAATTAAGTAATTATATATCAATCTTAAATAAGAAAAAGAAAATAACAAACTCCCTAGCAACCACAGTAGTACTTCTTTGAAACATTTGAAATTCCATTGGTAGGAAAAAATTCTGGAGAATGTTTTTTAAATTGTTGATTTTAAACCTTCTAATTATTTTTTTCTAATTTCAGTTTATGTGAAAATTGTATGATTTTTTTCTATTGGTTATTTTACTAGTAAAATCAGAAAGATGGCATCTTCCCCAGTCAAATTTTAATTCTGCCCACAATACATAGAATGCACTACGACAATATGTTTATTTTCATCAGAGGATTTCAAATAGAGACCGATTATCCTTTGGTGGAGGACTGATATATTGGATATATTGTTGTGGAGATTCTTTTTGGGTGACAGTTTGGATCAGATGGTCACTGAGGTCTCTTCCAAATCTGAAAATCTGTGATTTGATTTCCCTGTTTTATCACCTCTCTAGTCTTATCTGAGACTACTTTCCTTTTGGTTTCACCAAATTGGGTAATTTACTAGTCTCTAAACTTGGCATGAGCTTGTTAACTTCCTTGTCTTAGATCAAACTATTCCCTAAGTCTTAATGTTCTCACTTCCATTTTGCCTCTTGACATCCTAAACATCCCTTCAAGAATCAATCTTTTATTATGCCTCTACTAATTCCTCAATCAAAAAAGATTTTTTTCTTTTTTAATGGCATCTTTTACTTTGGTCAACCACTTACATTCTATTTTGGATTATAGTAATTTGTGTACATTGCTAATCACTGCTTGACTCTAAACACCTTGTTTATGTTTATAGTCAAACATAGTGACCTGCACATAGGAAAGAGATTAGGTACTAGATTGTTAATTTCATTAGTCTAGGGAACGAGAGGAATGTCTCTCTCTCTCTCTCTCTCCCTCCTTACTAAGATTAAAACCTCTTCAATTTGTCATCTTTGACAGTTCTTTGGGGCACTGAGAGATTAAGTGGACTGCCCAACATCCCATAGCAGTTATGTGTCAGATACAGGACTTGAGTGAAGGTTTAATTAGATATATTGACATAAATCATGTGCTTACTCCAAGAAGTGTAAGCATTGCCATCCACATTTGAGAAGTTGATCTTGAACATAGCAATTGTAGCTCCCTGACCACCAGAGAAAACTTGGTTTTCTCCCCATGTATCATCTGGTATTGAGTGGAAGACATAATCATTCATGAGACCATGGAACCCTCCATCACATGGTTTTTATTTATTGAAAATAATCAGATTAGGGTCCAGCAGTGTCCACTTATGGGTGAAATGTTAATAAAAATGTTGAAAAAGGAGACCAAAGACTGATTGATTCCTGAGGGCATTCCATTCTACTAGAAATCTCTGTTTTGGTTCAAGACCCATTTAAAATTACTCGGTGAGTCTGGTTCATGAGAGCCTTTGTCAAAAGCACTTCTGAAATCTAATTTGATAATGATGACAACATTTCCCTGATTTACAACCCTATTTAGCTTTTTTAAAAAAGGAAATGAGATTAATTTTACATCACCTGATCTTGATCAAGGTGTGTGGGCCTTTTGGAATTTCTTTTTCCCTTTTAGACAGAGTTTAAGAGTTTCTAGTCTAGAATTGGTTCAAATGAATGAGCTTCTTGATATTTGATACAGGAGGATTTTTTGGGGGGAATCTCAGTCTGTGATTACAACAGTATAGGGAATCACCTTTAAAAAAATAGAACATAGATTATAGAAAAGAAATGGAAAATAGAGATAAAAAACTGGTAAAGGAAACAAAGGAGACTGAGGTTTTAATATAGACAGTTTTGAAGAATTGTTCAAAATGATTCACCTCGAGTCAAAAAGGGAAGTTAATGGAACATTTAATAATTTCTGTATCAGTTATCAGAAGGAAGCTGGCAACTCATGATATGTCATAGACTTGCCCAGCACATTTTAATATGATGTATATCCAGGGAATTTTTCTTTTTAAACAGCAACCATTTATTGAATATTCAGTTATAAGGGATGCTATTTTATTCATTAAAGTAAAAAAATTAAAACAACTCCATTTAGTTTTAAAAATAAAATTTACTTTAATAATGAGTCATGAAATACCAGATTTTTGTTGTCATGATATACAAAGATAGTAACTTTCATGATCTAACCACTTAATGAATTTATGCCAAATGATCAAACTAAAGATAAAGGTTTCATTTACCTATTCTAAATAATGAGATTACATTCACAAGATGGGGTTTATGGGGTCTTCAGAAAGGACTAGTACCTCTGATGTGAGGACTTGCAAAGTCCTTTTCAGAGATGCTTGTCTACTTATCTCCCAACTCCTACCTGTGACGCCAAGAAGCTGTAGCATGCATAGTGGCCACACCCCAGGAAAACCATCTCAGCAGACAGGCTAAACTAGGTTGAAGGTCACTGACAAAGTTCATTGGTGAGTCAAGGAGATGTCTACCCAAGCATGTGAAGACTTCTGGTGGAATGAGTGAGAAAAATTTGTTCCATTGAACATGAAGGCCGGTAAAGCAGGTGCTGTGGGGCAATTAGAACTTGGTCAGCCCTCAAAGACGCCATGGTCATCCACCGAATCCTGGGCCATCGCCTATCATCATGACTTTTGTCTTGTCACTAGACTTCAATGACTGTGGAAGAGAGTGAGTCTGATGACTGCAATTCTGCCTCATTAAAACGCAATTCATGTGTAAGTCAAGACGTCACCCTGTGATGTTATTGGTCATCTTCCAAAAATGAAGGATGAACCACGCTCACGAGTTGTATGGACTCTAATTCTTCAGCTGGACCATAGCAATTAGGTAACAAAGCTATTTCTTACTGGATATCCAAAATCAGGTTGAAGTTGAGGTGCTCTTGGGACATTGCATTTATTTAGCTTTTTTTAATGAGTGAGTTTTGAAAAGGCTTTTTTCCCTAAATAGCTTCATGTAAGAGGTAAGATTGGAAGGGATTGGATAAATTAAAGCCTAGAAAACAGGAAAATGATTTGACTCCTTTAGCTGATCAAAGCACTTTTTAGTTATCTTTGTGGGGCCACATTTAATCCATCATAATTTCAAAGCAAGAGGCAGCACCAGGTGATACAGTGGATAGAATGCCAGGCTTGGAGTTAGGAAGACTCATCTTGAGTTCATATTTTACCATGTGACCCTGGGCAAATCACTTAACCCTGTTTGTCTCTGATTCCTCATATGTAAAATGAGCTGGAGAAAGAAACAGTGAACCAATCCAGTATATCTGCCAGGAAAACCCCAAATGGGGTTATAAAGAGTTAGATATGACTAAATGGCAACAGTAAAAAATCTCAATGTAATCTGATTTTGGTGTTCAATTCATCAAAGGTCACTTTAAATTTATTAACCAAAATTCTCATATCATCCTGCTCAGTAGCTAAGTTCATCAATTTTCCCACCACAATCATAGTGTTAGAAGTCTCCTGTTCAAATTCCTCATCATTGGTGGTAATCATTGACTCTAGAAATAGATCAAAACAAGTTATTCTCTCCTGCTCTTCTTTCATTTAAAAATGATGCTGGGACTTAAATACATCATTAATATGAGTATATTCTAGTTTACTTATATGTCTATCATCTACTTGACAGTGATTTCAATCTTCAATCAGTGGCAAGACATAGGTCAAGATGACTGGTGATGGCCTGGGATGCAGTGAAGACCTTGGCCTTTTTAAACTAGGATCTTGTTCAGGTCTCAGTTGTCTGAAACGACTCAATAATAACAAATACCTACTCTGTGCCAGTAGTAGTGCTTTTATTTATTGTCCTTTTTTTAAACCAATATTATTTGATTTCATCCTCACAACCATCCTTTGAGAGAGGTGCTATTATTATGAGACAAAGCAATTAAGTGATTTACCCAAAGTCACACAGCTAGGGAGTGCCTAAGGCTAGATTTGAATTTGAGACTTATTGACTCCAGGCGCATTTCTTCATCTACGACTCTACCAACTGTGTTAAGAGCATTGATTGTAAATGCTGTAACCTTACTACGCATACTTTTCATAGCATTCGGAATGAAAACATTTTTACTTTTTCCATATTTTACTTCTAGGAAACATGCTCAACTTAGATTCATTAGGACCTTTAGATAAATAAGACAGGCATTCCAACCTATTTTCTGGAGTCTCAAATACCAGATCAACAAATGGATTAGTTGATGGTTCAGAACAGGACTACACTGAAGTGAACTGAGACAAAATGAATTTCTGTTGGCTTTTAATCAGTTTATTGCACCCGCTGGAACAGGTGGTAACATTTTTAAAATGTAATTTCTTAATTGAGGGGTTCATGTATTAGCACGACTATTAGTACATTCATTATAATTTTATTTCTTTCCTTTATTACCTTAATAATCTGTTTAATATTTTAAAGTGAAAAAGGGCATTGTGTAATTGAAGTAAAACATGAGTAGAGTACATGAAATGAAGATCATCAACCTTACACTGCTGGTCATGTCTGATCTGGTTACTTATATAGATCTAAGAATTTTATAGAATATAGCTGGAGGTGAAGAAAGGACTAATTATTATTTTACTAAACCATATTGTCACCTCGGTAATGAGAACACATGTTGTTAGAAAATTCAGGCTTTCTATATTTCTACAACATCTAAAGTTGTTGGTTGGTTGTTGTCCTTTGTTCTCAAAGAGGACCAAAATGACATCTATATTATGTAATTCAGCACTTAATATATTAGCAAACCATTCATATTTTAAAACTAAACGAATATATCATGTGATCAAATTAAAATATAAAGCTATTTTTTTGTGGAGGAGACTGCATATGTTTGGGCACACTCCCTATCTACAACCTTGGATCATGAGTTTAGATTTTAAAGTGATCTTAGAGAACATCTCCAATCCCATAGAATCACAGAACCTAAGGGCTGGAGGTCATCAAAATCAACTGAAACTGGATAGGAATCTCCTCTCTAATATTGCCAACATATGCTCATAGTAGATTAGGGATAAACTCAGTCAGAAAGACCTATATTCAAGTTCCTTCTAAGAAACTTATTAACTGTATAGACCTTATCTCTCAGTGTAGGTTTCTTCATTTGTAAAATGGGGTCAATAATAACATATTTTTGTGTAGATCAAATGAGCTCGTAGGCACACAACTTTCTGAAATCCTTAAAACACCCTATATTCATGACTATCATTAGCTTTTATTTAACTTTTCCTATCTTCATTTTCCTTGTCTGTAAAATAGGAACGATCATGGGCCATACATTATGAAGTTGTTATGAAGTTCCAATGTGATCATACATGAAAATACTTTATAACATTGTATAAATAACAACTATTATTCTTTAAAATGAACCCAATACTTCTTGAGACAGATTGCTCTACTTTTGGACAGTTCTAATTATTAGAAAGCTTTTCCTTCTCTTGAGCCAAAATTAGTCTGTCTGTTACTTCCATCTCTTGTTCCTAGTTCTATACTCTGGGGCAAAAGTCTAAACCCCCTTCCCTAAAACAGATCTTCAAATATTTGAAGACTACTAATTGTCCTAGCCCCTCTACATTTTTTTCTTATGTATGGCATGTTTTCAAATCCTCTCATCCTCCTTGTCACCCTTTAGAAAAGCTTCTACTTATCTATGTCTTTCCTAAAATATTGTACCCAAATAGAACATAGATATGTAGTCTGATCAAGAAAGAGTACAACAAAGCCGTAACATTCTTTGTTCTGGACGCTGTTTCTTAATGCAGCATAGGCTAGAATTAACATTAGCGTGCTCGCTTCGGCAGCACATATACTAAAACTGGAACGATACAGAGAAGATTAGCGCAAGAATGACACGCAAATTCGTGAAGTGTTCCATATTTTAAAAAAACAAAAAACAAACAAAAAAAAACCATTAGCTCACTGTGTTTGAAAATCAGTAAAATCAGATTTTTCCCATGGAAATTATTGTTTATATGCTTCCTTCATCCTATTAGTACAGTTGGGTTTTAAAATAAAGATATAGAACTTTACATTTATCCATTTTAAATTTGATTTTGTTAATAAGTTTCAACCAGTCAAGGTTTTTTTTGAGTTCTGAACCTTTCATTCATCTTGTTAGCTAACCCTCTGGGTTTGTGGTATCTGCAAAATGAACAATGCTTTCTATAGCTTTATCAAGTTGTTTAACAACAAAAAAAATGTTTAACAGCACAACAGGATAGCTTCCTGTGGTGTTCTCCTAGACATATTTCTTCAAGTTGACATAAACATGATGTTCACATGATTACCTTTTGTGTCTGATCATTCAGTCAGCTCTAAATTCATATTATCTGACATCTTACCATCTTTTCCACAGGATAGTATGAGAGACTTGTCAAATGTTTTGATGAAATGTTCTTTATTTTACAGCTAAGGAAATAGACCTAACTTTCCTAAGATCTTGGGACTTTTGACTTTTAGATCCACAGACTTTTCAGTATACCATACTATTATCTTTAAATAATGTTATTTTGGAAGAAATCATTTGAGTCAGTTAGATGAAGGTTTTTCTTTTTTTCTGTTTTTTAATAATTAATATATTTAAAACAGTCATTTAATTCTGTCTATAACATGTTGAAAAAGTAAGTGAAAGATAAAACTGGTCATTTGGTGCCTTAAGAACAAAAAGATGAGAGGATTCTGGAAAGGTAGTGGAGTAGGTCAGAAAATTTCAGGTTCTCAAGATTTTTCTCCACAAAAGAAATAAATTTGTGCCTCTGGGAGAACATAGAGCTATGAAACCAAATAATAGTAGGGGCAGAACTGAGGTCCTCTCGGGACAATCTGAGAACTGAAGAAAAATTCCAGGACTAGATTCTTTCCCTGTTGAGTAAACACTTCCAGACTAAGGTCCACTTTAACAACAAGTTGCAAACAGTCATAAGCCCTAGGGTTAGCTGGGTTGGGAGACTGCCTTGGCCCCAGCTGCAGGAACTTTTACCCATGGGACCGTAGGATAGTTGGGTGTCTGATCCATGCAGATTGAAGGAACCTCAGCTGACAAGGAACTCCAGACTCAGCTGTGCTATGAAGAGCAGCCTGGGTGAGAAGGAACCAACACAAGCCTGGTGAATGCAGAAGCAGTGGGACAGAAAGCCCCTGACTGTGGTCACTTACAGGAGGCTGGATGTCTTGGTTTGAGTTCAAGGTCAGAGAGGAGAATGGAAGCAGATCAGAGACCAGAGGCACCATCCCCCATAATAGCCCACAGCTAGAAGTGATTATAAAAACTAATTTATTACCAAAAAAAAAATGCACAGACAAAGAAAAAAACCCAACCAACAAAGAACTACCATGGGAGTAGAGAAGACTTGGGTTCATCTTCAAAGGAGGATACTGAAGCAAAGAAACCCTCTTCTACCCCAAGAGTAATGTCAAATGATCACTTGCCTAATAAGAATTCATTGAAGAACTTAAAAAAGACTTTACAAATCACATGAGAGAGATTGAGGAAAAATTAAAAAGAAAAGTAAGAATAAAAAAAGGAAAGCAAGAAAATTATGACAAGAAAATCAACCAAGTAGAAAAGGAAATCCAGAATCTTAAGGAAGAAAATAACTCCTTCAAAGTCAAAATTGGGCAAGAGGAAGCCAGTGAAGTTATAAAAGATGAAGAAACAAACAAAAAACCTCCACCAAAATATAAAGAATGAAAAAATAGCAGAGAATGTGAAGTATCTCATAAAAACACAATGAATCTAGAGAACATATAAAGAATAATTGGGCTACCTAAAAGTTCTGATAAAAAAAAAAGAATCTTGATACAATAATACAAGAAATAATTAAAGAAGATTGTTCTGCAGCATTAGAAGAAGAGGGGAAAATAGACATAGAAAAAATCCACCGATCGCCACCTGAAAGAGATCCTATGAGGAAACTCACAGAAGTGTTAATGTTAAATTCTGAAACCACCAGATCAAGGACAAAATTTTATGAATAACAAGAAAAAAAGCAATTTTTGATGGTACCACAAGTGGAATCACACAAGAGCAAGTGCTGACAACTCTAAAAGATCACAAATCTTGGAACACTATATATCTAAGACCAAAAGAACTGGGCCTTGGACTTGAGTATGATATGACTTCAAAATGTAAAACAGTTCAAGAACAGCTAAAAGGGTAATTATCTTATACAAATGAGGTGAAGGAGGAAGAACCTATACAGAGGAATTAGATAGGGGAGGAGGACTGCTCTGGAAATTTACTTTCATCAGGCTTGGGTTTAAGGGAGGAAAATATATATACACCTAGAAGAGTATAAAAGTCTTCTAAATTTAGAAAGAAATTCTAAGGGGATAGGGATGGGGGAGAGGACAAAGGAGGAATCTTTAGAGGTGAGAGAAGAGAATATTAGTCAAACATACAGCTCTGTGTCATGTGAAAAACAAACATGATTTTAAAAAAAAAATCTTTTCATATAGTCTAGGAATTCTCAACCTTTTTGTGTCAGAAACCCCTTTTATAGTCTGGTGAAGTCCAGGGATTCCTTTTCAGAATATACTTTTTAAATAATTGTAAGGAATGCTAAATTTCAGTTAGAGGTTAGTGAAAATAAAGAGGTAATTTCTTCCCAGCCAAGTTCTTAGTTTCCATGAAATCTATCCGTGGTCAAGGTTCCATGAAATCTATCTTAGGTCAAGAACTCATGGTATAAGGAAATCTATTTTATCCAAGCCTTAATTCTTTTTAATTAGTTTGTCTTCATTTCCTAGACTTCTTGAAGAAATATTTTAAGAGTTTTACATAGACATTATTTTGCTTTAATGATGGGTGTTTTCACCTCTAAATTATTTCAATTACTTTTTCAAGCATTATAGAAATTGTGGAGAAAAAGAATGTTTGAAAACATGACTTGAGAAGATATATTCTGCCACAAAAGATTAGCATATGCATACAGAGCACAGTAACTTTTGGTGTATCTAGATTCTATATTTCTGATTCTTATTTCATGAATCTTATCAGGAAGTCCAAGGGTCTGTAATTTCAAACTGTTTTGAAATAAAGTGGTTGAATTAAGTCAAACTTTTCTAGTTCTTTGAATAATTTCTTGGATCAGGCAAATCCTCAATTAGTGCTCATATTTAAGATTGCTGAATTCAGCCATTACTTTTAGCACCCTTAGTGGGCCTCCCAGAGGAGGCAGAATTGACAAGATGGGTAAGGGAAGCATATCCAACAAAGGAGAAACCTGAATGAAGGTACAGGAGTGTGAGGACACAATGTATATTTGAGGGGGCACAGAACTGTCAAGTTATGTGGAGGGTAGAGTATATAGAGGACGTGTGTGGGATTTAAGAAGTAAGGCTGGAAAGGTGCTGGCCTGAGAGAATTTGTGGATTTTCCAAAACGGTCTAACATACTCTCTGTTCATCATCATCATCATCTTCTTCTTCTTTTTCTTTTTTTCCTTCTTCAAGAGCTGCCTCATGAAGCATTTGAATGTCATCCTATGTTTCTCATGGTTTCTCCCATTTGTTTTCATTCTTCCATGCAATATGACTAATGTAGTTTTAGTTCATTAATTAACTTCAAGGGAAGGCTGTGTGATCACATGTTGCATGGTGGTAGAAGGGATTCTTGGCTGCACTGGATGGTCTCTGAGAATCCTTCCTATCTAGAGATTCTATGGTCCTTTGAACTTGGTTTCTAGGTCTCTGGGGTCACTTTTGGCCATTTGGGAAAATATAAAAGTAGCTTTCTTGAGGTCAGAGACTGTTTAACTCTTGTATCCAAAGGCAAGCATTTAAACGAATGTGTGCTGAATCTCTCTAGAACCAGAAGGCACTTTCCATCGCCACTGCATCCAATCCTCTCAGAGAAATTAAGTGACTTGACCCAGATCATACAAGAAGGTAGGATTTGAACCCAATTCTCTGACTTTAGAGCCAATGCTTCTTCCTCTCTGCCATGCTGCCTTCTATTGGAGGCAGCTGGTGGTGGAGAGTTGTTATGAGGATATAACTGATATAATGTCTGTAAAATTTTAGTGTAGTGTCTGGCATATAGTAGGTGTTAGATAAAAGCTTGTTCTCTTCTTTTCCCCCTATTAAATTAACCAACCAACTTTTACAAATAGAATTTGATGTCACATATACTTTGGTGATGCCCCAATTCATAAAAACTGACATAAAATTGGTCTTTTGAGAAAGCATACTAATTTGTTTAAATGTTACCAGATTCCTTCCATGAATTAGAATATAGTCATTCCAAGACAATACCAACGAATTCTTTCCCCTTTTAGTCATAAGTAATATGCTATCCATTCCCTGCATAGTTGATTTAAAACTTTCACAGTGGAGGCGAGTTATTTTTATTCCTGCTAGTGATGCATTTAAGTCAAGAGAAACACATTTTATGTCAACTGTCAGAAAGGCATTACAAAAAAATGTCAATGAATAGGTTCTTCCCTCTTCCCCGCACCCCAAGACTGGAGGCTAGACTGTTGGAGCATGTCCATTTTGTACCCTACTTCAACCAAGATTTAATGGAATTGGTCTGTTTCAAAAAAAAACAGACTGACAGGTTGGCTTCTCTTTTAAAATAGTAGCTGTTAAACTACTTAACTTGTTAGAGATGGTAGTTGCTAGATGTAATCTGGTGGACAGAAAACTGGCAAGTGGCCTAGAAATATGAGTCTATCACTGATGAGCTATGTAACCGCAGGTCAGTTGCTGGCCCTCTACTATTCTCTTTGTAACTTGAAAGAAGACCTATCTTCTGGAAAAATCTATAAAATACTTTTTCAGTTTAAAAAAATTCTTTGAAAGTTGATATGACTACATAATCTAAAATGTTCTTTCAGTTTTCTGTAAGAAAGTTGTGATGTGAATATAATTTCAATGTATCATCAAGCTACTTATTTTAATTTCTAGCTTTAAAGAAAACCTTGCTCTTTGTGATCATTTGCTCAAGGTACAATTACAACCATGCTTTACTTAGCTGGCATCATGGGAGATTTGAAGTGTTCCATTGGAATGAATTGGCTAGCTAGTGGAAACCTACCCCTTCAAAAACCAACTTTTTTTTTGTTAAAGTTTTAATAGAAACATTTCAAAATGTGTTTTCCATACTTCCTTACCTTTTAAATAGCATGGTATAGATAATTTAAGCCTTTTAAATGACCTATGATGATTATTTTGAATATTAATTTTTGTGCTATGATATAATATATTAATATCTTCACTAATTACTGAGCTATATACAGCTAATTGGCTTTATACAAAGAGATTCAAGACAATGTTATAATCAGTAATGCCATCGTCCCTTCTTTGCAAAGGCACTTTTCCATTTGTCTTTGTCTAGCAGCAGCTCTCTATTTCCAGGAATGATTTGCTCCATCATAAGACAAACCTGGTAACCAAGACTGTTAATTTAGTAAGCCTAATTTTATACACAGTTCTAAATCAGCAAACTAAAGGTGGTTCTGCTGTGAAGAATGATGGAAGATGGATAGACTGACTTATGAAGACTTGTCCTTGAAGTACACTCATATATACTCCTACTTTTAGCCCATGAAAACAGGTGCAGGCTTTGGAGGAACCATCTTCTGGCTATGTATAAGGTCTTCTAATTGGCATGTATCTAGAAGACCTAATGAAACAGAGGTTGCTGAGTAGGAAAAGAGTTGTTTTTCAAAAAGGTTGACGTGCTCTTTTGTCGCTCTCTTTCTCTTCATGACTTTGAGTTAGCAAAACTACCTTGAGTTGGTTCTAAGAATTTTGAGGGCAGTTAGGTGGCACAGTGGTTAGAGTGCCAGATCTAGTCTGGAAGGCTCATCATGTTCCTGAGTTCAAATCTGGCCTCAGATACGTACTAGCTCTGTCATTTAACCTTGCAAGTCACTTAACCCTGTTTGTCTCATTTCCTCATCTGTAAAAAATGAGCTGGAGAAAGAAATGGAAAATCACTCTAGGAAGTGATTTTAAGCCAAGAAAACCCTAAATGGGATCGCAAAGTCAGGCAAAGTGAACAACAGTAATACCAAAAATATCAAGAAATTTGTAGGCAGGGAGCAACAGCCCTGTTTTCAGGGTTTTGTGAGTAAATATTTAACAACTGGCTCCTGAAAAAATATACCCACTATTACTTGTAAGTTTAACCCAAATTATTACCATTTTCTCAAGCATCTTCTTAGGTTCAGACAATCAACAGAACAATACATTAAGACCCAATATAGTGCTTGGGATTCTCCAGGTGTAAACGCTCATACTGAAAATTTAATAGTTGGATTTCGAAAGTGTGTTCAAACTTAGGATTCCCTCCGGCACACATTCTGCTTCTCACTTGCCCATAGTCACCTCTATTTCTGTATTTATCCTTTCCTGACCTCAGGGAAATGTATATTCCAGGATGGAATTGTCCATCTGGTGAGTTGGGGACATCTACAGAACCCATTAGATCTCCTATTGGTTATTGGAGCGGAATAGTATTAGTAGCAGTTTCTCACAGTGTCAATGAGTGTCAGTATCAGTGGCCACCAGAATGGTTGTAGCCAATGACAATTGAAAGTGTCTGTGGATGGATGCAGAGAAACAATCACCTTAGGAGAGTGAAAATTGTAACATGTGACTCCTAGTTGCAGAAAAAAGTTTTGGATATGCCCATTAGGAAGCTAAGGTGACTTGAGAGAACTTCATAAAGGAAGGAAAGAACTTCGCAGTGCCAGAGTATGAAGTAACCCTTTGCGACATGTGTTCTCTATCTGGGTATCTCACTATTATCTAACTTTAAGTTTGAGCCAACCCTCCCCAAGGCCTTTGTGTGTGCAAGGGGAGAGTATCATATACCTTAGGAAGACTGATAAAATGAAGAACATTCCAAAGAAGGCAATCAGTGTGGTGGTATGAGGATAGGTGAAGGAACTGGGGATCTTAGCTTGGAAAACAGAAGCTTTAGGGAAGGATACAATAGTGTTTTCAAATATTTGAGGTTGAAGAAGAATTTTACTTTTGTTAAGTACTTAGTCCTAGAGCATAGAATTAAGAACAATGGGTGAAGATTGGAAAGGAGCACATTAAGCCTTGATAGTAGGGAAAAAAATCCTAATAATTATGGCTATGTAAAAGTGGAGTGGGTTGACTCAGGAGGGGTATGAGGTGAGTTGGGCATAGAGGCATACTCCTTTAATCTCAGAGCAGGAGGTTGAGGTTATTTGAGTTCTTAGCTTTAGTCAACTAAGTATTTCCACCAAGGTTAGCATTAACATGGTGAGCCCTCAGGAGTGTGTGTCTGTGGGTCACCAGGTTGCTTAAGGAGGAACAAATTCACCCAGGTCAGAAACAGAATAGATTAAACTTCCATTGCTGAACAGGAGTAGGATCAGGCCAGTGAGTAATCCTGAACTTCCAATCTGGGCAAGAGAAAGAAAAATGTAGTGTTGAAAGAAAGAAAGGAAGAAAGAACACACACACACACAGAGACACACACACAAAGAGAAAGAGAGAGAGAGATATAGAGAAAGAGATACAGAGACACAGAGATACAGAGAGAGAGAGAGAGGCAGAGAGAGGAGAGAGAGAGAGACAGAGACAGAGACAGAGACAGAGAGAGAACGATGAGGTGTATGAGGAATCTTGCTGAGACTGTAACACTAGATGGTCTCTGATGCTCCTTCAAACTGGGTTTCTGTATGTGACTTCATAGGGAAAAAACCAAAATGGTGTTATATATGAAATCATAAACTCTAATATACTTAGAATTTGGAGTTTGCTGCCATTTCTATTTACAGAATTATAGTCTATGTATATATAGTCATTTTGATTTATTTTAGTTCACTATGCATAATTTTATATATTTCCTTATTTCTTTGTATTCATTATACCTATCATTTCTTAAGTTGAAATAATATTCTAGTTACAGACATATACCATAATTTCTTCTGCTATTCTCCCATCATTGGGCATATGGATTATTTTCAGGGATTTCTTTTGCTATTGCAAATAAAATTTCTTTGAATGTTTTGTAATTTATAACTTTCTCTCTCTGACTCTTATTAATACATGGGAATACAGTTCTAGTAGTGGATTCAAACAATGTAGTTTTTGTAACTCTAATTGTATACGTTACAAATTGTTCTCTAAAAAATTTATAGCCATTCATAGCTCCACCAGGAATCAAACACGGCCTGTTTCTCACAGTCTGCCAACATTGAAATTTATTTATTTTTAATCCTTTGTCAGTTTGATGGGTATATATTGGTACTATGATATTGCTTTAATTTGTATTTTTCTAGTTAGAAAATTTTGATTGGAGATTTGCGTGTCATTCTTCAAGAACTGCCTCTTCATATCGTTTGACGTCTTATCTAATGGGGAAGTGATATAACTCAAAAATTTGTGTCAACGTTTCAACAATTTTTTATGTTACTTTTTTATCAGATATGATTGTAGCAAAGGTTTTCCACCCTTTTAGCATATTTCTTTTCATTTCATTCTAGATACTTTGATACTCTTGAAAATTTTTCTTTTTGGAAGCTAACATTTACACCTTAACATAATGAAGTGCTATATTTCCTTGACATAAAACTTACTGAATCTAAAGTTGAGGCTGGAAAAATTATTAAATAAAAGCATTATTCATTGATATTCCAGACTACCACATTGCATCATACTTTCTACCTCTCACCAAAGGTGAATATCACATAATGAGTAAAAGTATTACTCATAAAGTTTTTTTTTAGTACTATGCAGCAAAGTTCTATTTTGGGGGGGTAGGGTGGGGACCAGATAGCCATTGCTTGAATCTCTGACCTTAGCAATTAGTTCATTTAGTCAGTATTAGGAAAGTCAATGATAAACTGTAGATTAAAATTCCTCAGGATTTTAACTCAAAGCTATGATTTTGAAGAAACAATTGTTAAAATTTTTGTTTTATAAATTAAAATTTTAAGTAAGCCTATTCCCTGTGAGAAATCATTAGAGAAAGAACATTGATTTTAAAGTCAGAAGATCTGTACTATATCCTAGTTCTGATGCCTATTTTACGTCTATTACCTTGGCAAGTCATGTGATCTCTCATTTTATGAATTGTAAAAGGAGAATAACAATATTTCCTCTGTCCACCTTACAGGACTATTATGAGAAATACTAAAAATACTAAATACTAAAATAGAAAATACTAAAACAGCGTAGAAATGAGTTATTATTATAGTTTATTATTATATTTATTACATCACAAGTGAAATGGAGACAGTGATTTTGAATTTGTTGAATGAAACTGGAATGTTTGAACAAAGGGATAATTTTTCAGCTTGCTTGTTAAATTGAGGGTAAGAAAAATTCTTTGGCCTTGGTAACCCTGTTAGTGTCAAAGAGGCAAATTCAAATAAAATAAAAGAAAGGAATACTTTGTATATCAGATGGTAAACACATGGGACTGATTACCCCTAAAAAAGATGTACAGTCTGATAAATGAGCAGGTATTTAAAAAGACTGGTAACAAAAGCTGGCTTCTCACTTCTTGGCAGAAAGTTGATAGACCAGGGATACAGAAGGAGACATACATTCTCAGACAATGGCCATCATGTTTATTTGAATATATACGTACATATCTATCTATATGTAACTATCTATCTATCTGTACGTGTGAATACATACGCACATATATTTGTTGTTAGAAGAAGGCTTTTTTTTTTTGAGGGAGGAGGAAGCAGGATAGTGATTTAGATACCAAAAAAGAAAGAAGAAAATGAAAAGAACAGCAGGGCACCATTAAAATTTTGATAGGAGAGAATAAAAGTTCATATTAGGGTTACCATGTGTACTTTACAGATATTTTAAAAGCACAAGTTGTAAACAGATTTACAGTTTTATATGCATTCCTCTTTCTCTGTTCTTTTTATGGAGAAATGCTTATGTTTGTTAGTGTTTGCCAATTTCAGAATAATAAACAAAATTCAAAAATGAAAGATTTTGATAAATTCATGGATTAAGAATCCAGAATGGATTATTTAGTGAGATATGTTTTGGAGGTAAAAATTTAACCTTTGAAATTGTTGACATAGCATCATAATTTGGTTATTCCCTTTTGGTATAGAGCACTTAAACTAATGGTGATTGGATGTCCCAGAACAGAAGAATTAAATTCTGATAACTTTATGTAAGAATGCATGAGATGTATAATGTATTCATTTATTCTAAGAAGATATTTATTCTAAGTAGACTCCTAAAAGAATAGCTCCTATTTTTATAGCTTTTGGTCAAGCATTAATATGACAAGTATTTTAAGTAATTTCAGAAGTTTTCAACAGGGCACTTGAGAGGGATTACTGTGATTGAATATATTTCCTAGTATTATTCTTTGGCATTAACTTAGTACCTACTAATCTGCTAATTATTTCTAATAAAATGGATATTTTTGATGAAAATATTAATATTTTAACATGATACCAAAATGATATTTGTGTATGAATGGCTTTTTTACCACTCTAAACAAGAATAAAGATTGTCCTTGGATTTGTAACTCTAGGTTTTATTTGCATGTTTCTTATAATCAGTACTACCTTCAATTTGACAGTTAAGGTCATGATTGGCAGATAAAAGATCTGTGTCCATAGGGTAATTCTCTCTTCTCTGGTATTAATGGTATTCATGATGGCAACTGTTTAATAATTAATTTGTTTTCAGTTTTCAGCAATCACTTCCGTAAGTTTTAAGTTTTCTCTCCTTCCCTTCCTCCCCTGAGGGAGGTGGAAGGGAAGGAGAGAAAATGGCATGTAGTGTTATATGGGTTCCACACATGCATTCTTATTATACGCATTTTCACATTTCTTATGTTGCATAGAAGAATTAAAATGAATGGGAGAAAGAAACCAGGAGAATAACCAAATCAAATCAAAACATAACACAAGATAGGACAGTCTGCTTCATTCTGTGTTCTGACTCCGTAGTTCTTTCTCTGGATATAGATGACATTTTGCATCGAGTCCTTTGGAAATGTTTTAGGTCTTTGTATTGCTGTGAAGGGCTAAGTTTATCAGAAACGCTGTGGTTGTTGCTGTATATAATATTTTCCTGGCTCTGCTCCTTTCACTCAGTATCAGTTCATATAAATCTTTCCAGGTTTTTCTGAAGCCCTCTTGTTCCTCATTTCTTACAGTGCAATAGTATTCCATTACATTTATATACCACAACTTGTTCAGCAATTCCCCAATTGATGGTCATCCCCTTGATTTCCAGTTTTTGGTCATCAGAAAAAGAGTTGCTATAAATATTTTTGTACATGTGGAGTCTTTTCCCATTTTTAGGATCTTTTTGGGATACAGCTCTAGAAGTGATATTACTGGGTCAAAGGGTATACACATTTTTATAGCCCTTTGGGCAAAGTACCAAATTGCTCTCCAGAATGGTTGTATTAGTTCACAGCTCCAACAACAATGAATTAGTGTTCCAACTCTCTCACATCTTCTCCAACGTGTATCATTTTCCTGTTTTGTCATGTTGGCCCATCTGATAGGTGTGATGTGGTACCTCAGAGTTGTTTTGATTTGCATCTCTCTAATAGTGATTTAGAGAATTTTTTCATAGGTAGCTTTAATTTCTTTGAAAACTGCCTATTCTTGTCCTTTGAGCATTTATCAATTGGGCAATGGCTTGTATTCTTGTAAATTTGACTCACTTCTCTATATATTTTAGAAATGAGGCCTTTATCAGAGATGCTAGTTGCAAAGATTCTCTCCCATTTTTCTGCTTCCCTCCTAATCTTGGTTGCATTGGCTTTGTTTGTGCAAGAACTTTTCAATTTAATATAGTCAAAATTATCCATTTTGCAGTTCATGATGTTCTCTTATATCTTGTTTGGTCATAAATTCCTCCATTCTCCACAAATCTGAAAAATAAACTATTCCTTACTCTCCTAATTTGTTTATAGTATCAGATAATGGCAATTTATTGAATTTTAATATAAGAACTAAGGAAATTTAGAATAGGTGAAACTAAAAAGGGGGATAATTGAGGGGGGGTCATTAGTTTTGACTTGTAGCTAAATACCAATTGAGAAAAGAAGCTAATTTGTTTGTCTGTTATTAGTGGAAACCAGGAAGATAAAATTTATTGTTTTGTTGTATTTCTACATTTGGAGGGTTGGAAACTTTTAAAAAAATATCCTTAGGCTATTTTCTTAGGGTATTTAGAGGCAGCCATTGTTTCTTGGTCTTTAATACCTTTCTTCTTTAAAGGAACAATATTTAAGACAGTGAATGTATTGAATTCAATTCCACACACACTTATTAAATGTCTACTGTGTTTAAAGCTTAAAGCAAATAGCTGGAAATACAAATAAAGTAAGACAAGTCTCTTTCCTCAAGGAGCTTACAATCTAATCAGAGAGCTAGAGGGGTTACTTTGGGGAAAAACTAAACAAAACTTTGTCTTACAGCATTACCACTTCTGCCTTATCTTCCTATGCCTCCTCCCCCCATTTTTGCATGATGCTGTTTTTAGTGTAGCATGTTTGTATTCTTCTGATATCCCCTAACATATGTAAAACAGTGTTTGATTAAATGAAAGGTTATTTACTCTCCCAATTGAATGAGTATAATTTTAATAAACTGATAGCTATAGATTGTCAACATTGTAGCTAATTTACCATGAATTATAGGGCAGAATTACATACATACATACATTTTGTATATATACATACACACATATAATAGGACAAATTGGAAATTATTCATATAACCCAGTGAAATCCTTCCTCACTTCCTCCATTTTCTTTTGAATATAGAATGTACTTAGCATGAAACAGATGGAGCAAGGTGGACGAAATTCTAGATTCTTTTTACTGTAAGTGGAATTGCTCTGGTGTCTTGCTAAATCCTTCTTCACAGAAGACAAGTTAAAAGGGACAATGACTGTTGGGACTTTCTTCGGAGTTCAAACATCTGAGGTTGAGAAAAGACCACTACTGTATCAGGAGGAAGAGATTCCATGTTGGATCAGTGTTGAGATTAGGGACAGATTTGGATCATTTGCAGAGAGATTGTCATACTACTGTAATATCACTCAGAGCCTGCTAAAGATGGCAAACTATTAGGAAACCTTCTAGAGGAAGGACTGTTGAGTCAGAAGAATCTTTGCTTTCTCCCCAGTTCTTTTTCATTGAGGAACATTGTGAAAGACCTACCTTTTCTCCATTCTCTATAAGCCTTGGGTGTACATAGGGCCTCCCTCTATACAGAATATTTGGAGGGAAAAGAGAAGGAAAGAAAGCAATAGACAATGATACTATTTCTGAGGTTGTAGGATAATTTATTTACCTTCCCTTTCATTTCTGATACATTAAAACTGTAGTGAGGCACATGTTGATTGTCTGAATCAAAAGGTACAAAAAGAAGAGAAAGTAAAGTAAATTCTTCTAATGGGTGGGGGCAGAACCAAGATAATTATACTATTGTTGTTCAGTCCTTTTAGTCATGTTTGACTTTTCATGACTCCATTTGGGGTTTTCTTGGCAAAGACACTGGAGTGGTTTGCCATTTGCTTCTCTAGTTCATTTTACACACGAGGAACTGAGGGAAATAGGGCTAAGTGACTTGCCCAAGGTCACACAGTTAATAGGTGCCTAAGGCGAGATTTGATCTCAGAAAGATGAACCTGAGAGGATTATAGTAATTAGTTTGTAAAAATATTAATATTTTATCTCTTAGACTAGATAAGGGAAAGTGGTAGCTTGTACAAGGTATAAACACACTTTCAAATTCCGCATTCATGCTGCACATGAAAGTAAATAGTAGATGTTGCCATTAAGAGGACTTAGGATTTCCAGGCTGTAAGCACTTTCTAGTGGTAAGAAAGGATATTACATCTTGTTAAAAAGTTTGCTGTCATGGGTACTAGTGACCCACAGGAAAAAAGCAGTTCAAGTATAGCACTCCCTAGTGGATAGATCAGGTATTGCACTCACAGTTGCTCCAACTGTCTGGACTAGATTTTTTCAGATGTGACAGTAGTCTCTCCGAATGTTTAAGGGACATAGTATATAACCAGACATACATGTCAGTTACAGGATCAACTACAATAATTCATCAAAGAAATGTATGATTGAAAAAGAAGATATACAGAAGGTGTACGCATGACAATAGTAAATGATAATGGATGGATAGCCTAAGAATGAGAAGGTGACCCACAGTATGTTGGATAAACTCCCTTTAAGGAACTGATGGGAAAGTAATTGGAACATAGGTTTTGAGTTGGAAGACACCTTAGAAACCCAATCTCATAATTTTACAGACCAGAAAACTGGGACACAGAGAAATCAAATTATTTTCCCAGTGTCACATAGCAATCAATTGATTAATAAGCATTTATTAAGCACTTACAATGTGCCAGGCACCCTTCTAAACATGAGAAGGTATGTAAGGAAGGTTCTAAACCTAGGTATTCCTACTTCCAAATCTATTGCCTTATCTATTAGACCATGCTGCTTCTCAGGGAAGTAAACATGAGTCAGGAAGAAAGGGCAGGAATGAATGGCCTGTGATCTGAATCATTAGAAGCTATGCCCCCCCCACCCCGATGAAATCACAGATCCATCAGAGCACTGAAGTTTAGGAAACAATTATTTATTACTATTGAAAAAAAGGGCAATCATATTCCTATTATACAGTCACTTCAGGCAATGACTTTGACTAAGACCCTTCCCTGATAGAGGAATGAGTTGGTAGGGCAGTTGGGGAAAAAGGAGATAAAGAAGTGACTACATTACTGATGCTTCAAAAGAAAGGGAAGAAGAAAAAAAGAAAAGAATAAAAGAAGACAGGAAAAAAGGAAGGAAGGAAAAAAGAAAGGAAGAAAGAAAGAGAGAAAGAAAGAAATGAAGGGAAGAACTTGGAACTATTATACTCATATATAATAATATCCTCCCAACCTTCCTCTATTACAGTAATAAAGCCACTCCCTCTCCCATGTTTCACACCCTGTGCCTTTGGATACACATTACTTCTTGGAGACATTTCCTCCTTCAGTGTTGCCTTTGATTTTCATTTCGTTGACTTTTCCCTGAATAGAAAGGTTCTATTGCCTCTCTAGGTCTGATTTTGTTGTGCAAAATCAATATTGGAAAAGGGCAAAGGGAATAAATTTAAATTACTTCAAGATTTTTTTGGAGGGGCAGAGGGAGTGAGCCATATTTAATGGACGTGTCTAGACTTCTAGAATATTTCTTGACAAATATAGCTCGGGTCTCTGTCAAAACAGTAACCATAGTTTTACAAACTTTATCAAAAGTTAAAATACAGTTGAAAATGAAAGCTCTCCCTAAATTTTTGAAATATTGTGTCTGCTTAGTGGATCCTATAATTGCCACTGTCAGAACCTGGAATCACTAGCTACCATTACGCTAAGTTTTGTTTGGATTCTTATTGTGGGAGAGAGGGTAGCAATGAGAGGTGGTTATTGCCTCTTATTGCTGGGCTCCAGTGCTCCCTTTCACTGCTTGTGTACATTTATAATTTAGTGAGATGGGCCAAGATAAATATTTAAAACTTTAAAATCCCCATCGGTAGTTTGAAGTTTCAAGTGATTCATCACTGAATTTACAGAGTCTCTGCCTAGATTAGGGCTGGAAAAATGCAAAGATCTCTGTGTTCTCAAACAAACAAAAAAGAGATAATTTTTGGGGAAGTGATAAGGCAAATGTGTGGCTATCAAGACAAGAAAAATTTGTAGAGAACTGGAAACAACTGCAATGGAAATTTCCTCTTTGGTATGATGCCTGTGACCTTTGAAAAGAAAAATTAAAAAGAGAGAGGGAAAAACGTAACTAGAACACATCATTGTACAGTCATATACTAAAAAGTTAGTCTGTCTACTCTTAAGTGACATCATTGTTACTACTAAACTATTTTGAGAACAGATAATGCAAATAGACTTCCCACATTTGGATACTGGTTCCACTGATTTTAAGGTGTTGTAACTCAGAACTGCTTTTGTTATATTTACCTTTTGCCTAAAATTGTAGAAACAAATCCCCCTTTAAATAAATTTAGATAAATGAAATGTAAGAAATATTTGAATAAAATTATTACAGGATTTTGTATATAATTTAATAAATCCAATTAAGAATGATTATTTCCAAAGGCAAAAAGTCCCCTCCTAGAGTCACACTTGGAATACTTGGAGAAGACAAGAGCTCCTTCAGATCCAATGCTTGGACCTCAAAAATCCTCAGCACCATCACCCATTCTTTCCTTCCCTCTGCTCGCAGACAATAAAGTATCCCTAATATTCATGAGGTCTAATTCTTCTACTGGTGTTCCTTATCCCTCTCTTTCTCTACTTTAACAGTCAACTCACTCTCCTCATGCATCTTCAGTATTTCTACAGAAATTTGAGTCCCTTCCTAGTCATCTACAAACAGATTCACTTCTTTCATTCTAAAAACAAGCCAACAAATATATAAATAAGTAGAAGTTTTCTATTTCATTCAGCTAATGCTCCATTTCCCTCTTCCACCTTCCTGCTCAACTCTTTTTAAAAAAATGTTTGTAGCCAGTATCATCATTTCATCTCTACAAGCTTATCCCCTCAATCCTTGCAATCTCAAAAGTCTCCAGCATTCTGGTGAAACTTCTTTCAAAGGTCATCAATGACTTTCTAATTGGCCAACCCCATGGTCATCCTTCATTCCTCTCTCACTCTGCTGCTTCTGGCACAAATGCTCATTCTCTTCTACCATGAGACTTTCATCCTTTTTGACTTCTGGGATACCCTAGTTTTCAAAATCTTTATCTTTTCCGCAGTTTGAACTGTGTCAACAATCCAAACAGCCAATAGTGTTGGACCTGGCTGAAGGCAGGAGCCCTTGCAAATTCCTCCTCAGTTACTTGGAAACTGTGATCCTTAGGAAGTCACTTAATTCTCAGCCTCAGTTTTTTCATCTGTTAAATTAGAACAATAATATCTTCTACCTCACAAATTATGAGAATCAAATTAGATAATATAAGTATTAAAGTAATATATAAATGACAGTAATGACCATTATCTTTGCTTTTATACCCCTTTAGTCACTCCTCTTGCTGCCTTCTTTCCGACTCTTTATGTAAGCGGCTTTGACTATCATACATAGGAAGATAATTTCCAAATCTATATTTACTGATTTTCATTCTGAGTTTTGGACCTTTCCTGCTCATGTCAAGACATCTCAATTAGTCATTTTACAAGCATTTATTAAGATTATATTATTTTGTTGTATTATATTATAAAAGCATAAGTTATCATTTTATAAAGTTATACAATTGTATTATTTTATCATTATATTACAAAGCATAAATTGACAAGTTGCTCATAAAGTTTTTTTGAAACAATGATTATGGACAACAAAACTTTAATTGCTTAAAAAGCTAAAATGTATTAAAAAATTTCTTTTGTTCACATTATTAAAAAGAAATCAATAATTGAAAACTAAGAGACTCGGGGTTTGGATGGAAAAGGAGGTAGAAATAAAAACAGAGGATTAGTGAGAAACTGGTGCTAATATTTTCCTTTGGAAGTTGCCTTCCAAGTTGGAAGAAAGGGTTCCAGGCGTTGTTAATATGAACCCTACATTTGTAGCTGAACGCGTTGTCACCTTTTGGCTTTGATAGCCTTGGCCTTGAAACATAGAATTAGTTTCTTCAATCTGCCTTTTCTAATGTTCAGGTACCACAATCAGAGAATCATTAAATTGGAAGGGATAGCACAAATCATTTTGTCCATTCCATAACTGAAAAAGAATCTTTTCAATTACTGTAAGTGGTCATCTGGCCTTTGCTTGAATACCTCCAGTGAGGGGTATCTCATTTACTTCCCAAGGTGGCATGTTCTACATTTAGTTAGCACTAATTATTAGGACGTTTTCCTTTATGTCAGGTCTGAATATACCTTTTTGTACCTTTCACTCCCTGCTTTTAATTATGAAATCTCTGGTAAAACAGGACAACTTTAATCCTTTCACATGACAGACTTTCATGTATTTGAGGATAGTGATCAAATGCCCCCAAGTGCTCTTTTTGGACTGAGCATCCCCAAACTTATCCTTATATAGCATGAACTTAGGCATTCATCATTCCAAAGGAAATATAGGACAGTCTTCATCCCTGGATTCCTCAGCAGACATAGTTATTGAAAAACTAACAAAGGGAAATACTTGATACCATTAAATGGTTTAATATGGGAAAAATATGGTTTTATTACTGGAAGTAACACTGAAAAAAGATGCATTATCATCTACCTTAACACTATACCCTAAGGACCACTGGGCCTTTTCATGCACCCTGCAGTTGGACTATCCCATATATGTTATCCTTCCCCATTAGAATTTGAGAGCAAAAACTGTTTTGCTTTTCTATTTATGTCCCCAGCTTTAACTCAGTGCTTTTCACATGGTAAATGTTTAATAAATGTATTTTCTTTTTTTCCTTCCTTCCTTCCTTCCTTCATTCCTTCCTTCCTTCCTTCCTTCTCATTGTCATCCTTTGTACACTCTCCTAAGTTAGATCCCAGGAATGAACACAGATTTCCAGATCAGAGAAGGGTACAGTGAAGCTATTACCTCTTTATTCCCAGAAACTATTCTTATCATAATGCATTCAAGATGGTGCTAGTGTTTTTGGCTGATATCACACTTTTGGCTTCTATTGAATTTAAAGTTCGTTGCATGTCCCAGATCTTTTTTTCCAGATGACTTGTCATCTTGTCATCCCTTATCTTCCCTAGCTTGTATTTATACAGGTAATTTCTTTTTTCAAAATTATGAATAACCTTCTGTCACACATATTCAGAGCTGGGTAGGTGGGCCTCTGAAACTAGCTCAGCCTTGTTTTTGATTTGAAGCTGATCTCTGCTACTATATTAGGGAAGGGATATAAGGATTATAAGAGTGTATGGAGAAAAGAAGGACCCTATTAACTTTCTATTCTTTGTGTAGCCACCTATATATTAACCCTTGCATAATATTCCTTCCCATTGATATCAGATAAAATACAATCTAAACTTACAACATAGAAGCAACTTGTGTGTCAGTTTGCAGATTCACTTAAATATATACCTTACTATAGGCTGTGATTCTCAAAGGGTGGTCCATAGAACAATGGGGTCCCTGTGAAGGTTAAATCTATAAGGTTAAATCAGTTTTCATAATAATCCGAAGACATTATCAATTTATTAAAATACTACTCCTTCCAACTGCATATCTGTGTGCAGTTGGATTTTCTTCATGTATTTCAACCAAAAAACAAATTTCAAAAGACTGAATGTAGAAACAGATAGGAGAATACAACTGTCTTCTATCAAGACAGAAATTAAAGAGATTTGAAAGAATACATGAAACAATGCCACTCCACTCACTTCTTTTATTCTGGAAAATAGTTATTTTTCATAAAAATTATTTAACATGTAATGGGTTTATTGTCATAATTTTAAGTGAATAGTAAATTTTAAAAATATATCAGTTTTAATTTTTAATATGGCAGATTTCAAAAAAATGTAACTTATATAAACAGATGGTTTGGTTCCTCAACAAATTTTCAGAGTGTAAAGGGGTCCCAAGACCAAAAAAGTCTGAGAACTGTCTACCTTAGTAAGGTCTTCTCCCCCTAAGTGTTAGACTTGAGAGTAATTGTAGATGGTGGAAAAAGTATCATCTGTTTTTCCCTTAGTCCCAGAGCTGTGGTCCCAAATTGGAATTGACTGGAAAGCCTGCTTGTAGTTCTTTGCTGGAATTAAAGATGAATGTGTTTCTTGTCAGTAGAGGAAAGGACTAAGTAAACTCTGATTGACTGCAGAAGAGTAAGAGTCCTTTAGAATCAACTGTGTTCTTTGGAGTCTTCTGTTTGTTAACTAGGATCACAGGATGATGGAGTGAGACCTAAAAAGGTCACCTAATCCTCCTTTTCTTATTTTATAGATAATAGTCATAGAATATTATCTCAGAGTTGAGCTAAAAAAGCTTGCTCAATGGCAGCAGGAAGATATCAGATAAAGTGTAGAAGAGGACAAGAACTGAGAAAGAAATGACTGAGAGGGATGTTCACATCCTGACAAGGAGACATTTTGACAAGGATAATGTTACACATAACATTGGAGTCATAATAAGGCTGATAGGTATCTCTGGATTATGAAAGTGCATCTTACAAATCTCCAGTATTATAAACCAAATGTCAACTCCCTTAAGATATGTAATGCTCTTTTTGAATACTTTCATATTTCTCTATTACATGATATGTCATGCTACAGACAGATGCAGAAATGGTATGCTTCAGCTAATCAGCTGTCTCAGAAAGGGACAGGATAAGGGAGATCCCTATCCTTCAGGGAAGGAGAAATTTTAGACACTGTCATTACTAAGAGTATATAAGAAAGAAAAAATTTTATATGCATTTTATGGTCATATTTTGTTACCACTTTTGGAGGCTATAGTGTTAATCATGGGACAGAAAATGGACAAGAAGCCCTTTTATTTTCTCTTTTGATTTTTAAAACATTTTCAATTAATTAACCTTTTCTTCTTTTTCTTCTGTCTTCCCAACCCCAAGCTTGACAATTAAAAAAAAATAAATGAGCCCATTAACAAATATGTATTGCTAAGCAAAACAAATTTCTGTATTGGCTATGTCCAAAAATATATGTTTCATTTTGCATCTTGAGTACATCACCTGTCTCTCAGGAGAGGGGAAACATGCATCCTTACTGATGTTCTAGGATCATGGTTGGTCATTGCATTGATCAAAGGTCTTAAGTCTTTCAAGCTATTTTTCCCTTCATAATGTTGCTGTTTCAGTATAAATGGACCTCCTGGTTGTCCTCACTATATTCTGCATCAGTTCATTCAGGTTTTCCCAGGTTTTTGGAAACTGTCTATCTCATAATTTCTTTTAGCCAATGCAATAATATTCCATTGCATTCATATGTCGTAGTTTGTCCAGTAATTTTCCAGTTGATGGCAACCCCTTAATTTTCAGTTCCTTGCCACTATGAAGACTGCTAACGTAAATATTTGTGTACTTGGGCTTGTTTTCCTTTTTCTGTAATCTCTTTGTAGACTAGATCAAGGAGTGGGTCAGAGAACTCAACTTTTTCAGAATGGTTGAACCATAACTATTCCAATAAAGACCGAGCAACTCATTTTTCAATTTTTATCTGGTAGCACTCATAACACTATGTTTTACACTAGTCAAGCACATATTCTGGGTACTGCACCATGCTGAGCAATATGCAGGATGCAAAAAAAATGTGGGGCTCAATTTCTGTTGCTAAAGAGAGATAAGTTGGACAATAACATAACTGTACAATGCTGTAGCTTCTCAGCATTCTTGGATGTAGAACACACACCTCTGTTAAAAGCATGTAGAGAAAAGACAAGGGATTATTTGATTAGACTATCACTTTATAAGAGGCAATATTTAGAAGTGTTTTGTTTTTATGTATGGGTGGTATTTTTTATTTTTAGGACAGTGAAAATTTATTTCATTGTAAAATTTGAGATTTTTAAAGTCTTCCTTTCAAGAGTACAGATAGATTCTTGGTCTCCCTCTCCTAGAAAGCTCCCTTCAAGTCTCAGCTCAAGGATTACATACTTATAAGAGGCCCCCAGTGTTCACTGTTATCATTAATGACTGGCATTTATATAGCACCTACTGTGTGCGGGACATTGTGGTAAGTACTTTGTAAATATCATCTCAGTTGATTCTCACAATGACCTTGTGGGGTAGGGGCTATTATTTTGCTAAAGCTGAAGCAAACAGTGGTTAAGTGACTTGCCCAAGGTCACACACAGCTCTTGTCTGAGACTGATTTTGAGCTCATATCTTCCTGATTCCAGTCCAGAATTCTATTTACTGTGCTAGTTTACTTTTGAAACATTTTGTATTCATTTATTTGGGTACATTTCATTGCCCCCCGTCCCAGAATGTACATGTCTTGAGGACAGATACTACCTTGAATTTGTTTTTGTATTAGTAGTTTATCACACAGTGCCTGATACTGAGTAGGCAGTTAATGAATTCTTGTTGAATGGGTGTAGAGGAAAGAGTGCTTTGGAGTCAGAGCTTATAAGTTCAAATTCCAGCTCTGCATCTTATGACCTGTGTGAACTAGGGCAGATTGCTTAATCTCTCTGGATATCAGTTTTCTTACATGCAAAATGAGAGGATTGGAGTGAATGCCCTTTGAGGTCAAGTCTACAAGTCAACAAGCATATATTAAGCATTTACTATGTACAGGGACTGTACTAAATGCTGGGAATAGAAATAGAAAAAAAACAATCTCTATCCTCAAGGAGTTTACATTCTAATAGGAGAGATGGTGCCTAAAACAATAGTCTTTTCTGGTTCTAAATATTGTACCCTATGAATTTGAATTCTTTGGTTATCTTATAGAATAACTCATAGATTTTCTGACATCTGGTAATAATTCTTTTCTTTGGCAAGTAACTTCATATCTTCAGCCTTTTCAGAGGGTCCTCAAAGTCAAAACTATTTTCATAACTATACTAAGGTGTTTGAATATTGAATATAGTAAATATAGATAGCTGAAACCCTTGCTGAGGATTGGGGTGGAGCATGCACCCCAACATACACAGGAGGGCCTGCTATCACGGCATCTTAGATCTGTATCCATAAAAGGAAAGGCAACTTTTGAGGGATTATCTTCAATCACTTTAATCAAGCACATGTATTATTCCTTTAACCAAGCATATATATCATTCATCTAATTCAAGGGAATCAACACCCTGAATTTCAAAGAAAATACAGGCAAATTAAGAGTCCACAGACATGGCTTTCTCTACGTGAAATCAGCAGACTGTTCCAACTGTCTGACCATAGTTACCAAAGAGGGAAGCACTGACATCTGGATTCTCAAAGCCGGGGGGCTCCTTAGTGACTTCCCAGAGTTCTCATCTGGCCAAACAAACACTTCCAGTCCGTAAGCCCACAAATAGAACCCTCACCTCAGAGTCTTTATAAACTTTTTAGAACCAGAGGGCATCACATCCCTTGAGAACCAGAGCCTCATTAACAAAAGGTATGGTCCTTCTTACAAATCTTCTCAGACTCAACAATGGGTGGTAAAGATCCTTCTTAATCACATTATTCAGAGGCACTTTTAGAAAAAAATAGCAAAAGATCTTACTTTGCTTGACTTTACAGGGCAGAGGTGGTCCTTAATAATTTATAATAATATGAGAGGGTCTGAGACCAAAAAAGTTTGAGACTGCTCTGTTAAGACAAACTCAGGTCTTGCCTTGAGCACTCTCCAAATATTCTCTCTTATCTTTAGTCTGCAATGAAGGGAGAGAGAGGGAGAAATAATATTAAGGGCAAATACTCTAGAGACCCTGCCCACCACAACCCATCAAACTAAGACATGTTCTCAGTCATGACTCTAAGGCTCTCTGGAGCCCATGCAATACCTATCTACACTGAAGGGTTTGCCAGGATAAAGTCAGTGTGGACAGAGGAGTGCCTGATGTTCATTAAGTGAAAAGAGATCCATCTCTCCCTCATAGTTTACAGTGGTATACAATTCAAATGTAAATGGGGACCACTAAATCCATTCATAAGGATCTCTGTGGGTGGTACATTGACTTAGAAAACCACATCTTAACATTACTTATGTTCTATTGTATTTTTATTTGTTATATATTTCCTAGTGATATTTTAGTCTGATGTTTAACACCTCTGGTTTCCAATATTGAAACCAAGAGATTTAATATCAATGGTAAGAAGCTCTTCCTTCAAGACTATGACCCAATGGACATTACCATTGGACAGGAAGAAGTTAGATGGTGGAAGGGTGGGATCTATTAACCTCCTGATCTCCTCTTAAGTAACTCGAAGGTATCAGCAGTTCAAAATCACCTTGCAAGTGATAGTGAAGCTGAGAGCACAGACAAGAAATGTCAGTTGGTTAACTTCGACATTACCAAGGAAAGTCATGAGCTGAGGCTACCTCATAATTCCCTGTTTCTACTCAGACATCTCAAAGCAATAGCCTATACTTTGGGTTTGCATTTCCCCGTGTCTTTCCTTTTATCCTACCTTGAGACCTAAGACCTGGTTCTAATCTTAACTCTGTCACTAATTATGTGACCATAAATAAATCTCTTTACTTATCTGGGGCTCATATTTCTCACCGAGTGTGAGCAGGGCATTGTGGGGGTTGGGGGGGAGTGGACAGAGTAATTCCTCAGGGCCTCTTTTAACTTGAAAGTTCTATGATTCTTAAGGAAAACTTACCTGGCATAAGGTCCAGTATCTCAGCTCTACTTTTCTACTTTTTATGTGACAACTGATGAACTGACTCATGCTAACAAGAGAATGTCTGCTAGTATCTTAATATGCTTCAGCTCTAGTAGTATTTGTATTGTAACAATTTCTGGAGACATAAAACCTTCATCCAAATCTAATGGGAATTTCGGACACTACTATAGCAAGCTGGGGAAAGAGAATATGGGGTTAGAAAGAGACTTTTGAATGATCTTCAAGTAATATATACTTGGCATTTGACTACCCTTGCCCACTTTGGTGGGGGCAATATCTTAAACTCCTTCCTTGCTCTCTTTCCTCTTACCATGCAAATTTGGATAGTTTTGGCTCAGGCAGTTGGCTCAGCTTCCTGGTTACCTGAATGCAAGACAAGGGGCTGAATTTCCCCACCCTCTCCCACACATTTGTGATCCCAGAATGGCAACATGAACCATATTGAGAAGTTATATGCAGATCTATCAATGTTTTATCAGAGATAAATATGCCATTACGCTTCTAAAGGCCTTCCCCTACCATGGCTAAGTAAACTTTTTATTCATTTAGAGTGAATATGAGTGTTCATTTCATTCTAATTTTAGACCTAAACTAACAAAGGATTAGTCTGAGTCAGGCTCAGTCCATGACACCTACTGTAAGGCTAGCTATGTGTCAGTGACACATTTTGTTTACATTTTGTTTACAAATATGGTTACCAATGATCATTCAAATGGTTAATAAAAGGCAAATTTCTGCTTTTTCCATTTCCTTCATAATCCAATAAATTCTATAGCAAAAAAGTGAACTGTGTGAGAGTTTATAATGGACTTCACAGCATATGACCATTTATAACCAAAAATAATTATTTGGCAAAAAGCTTAAGAAAGGAAATTTCACAGCATATAGCATACTCAGTATCACAGAAGGACAGACATATATAATGCTAGAAATCTGGTAACATGACTGATGTATTTTCAAATCTTTTGTTGATCTTTTATTTGACATCCACTTAATTTTCCAAAATAAACCTTTCCCTTTGTCTCTTAGAGAACAATTCCTTTTAACAAAGAAAATTAGTTCAGCAAAATTAATCAACAAAGATTAAAAGAAAGTCTGAAATCATATGCAGCACACCACCTAGGAGAAACAATAGCAAATAGAGAACTGGTCTTGGAGTCAGGAAGACTTAGCTTCAGATCCTACCTCTGATACAAACTATGTTTTCATGGGCATGTCACTTAACCTTTCAATGCCCCTAGACAACTCTCTAAAACTATAAATTACAAAAAAGGTCTGACCTTGTATTGTTAGGGAGTGTTCCCATCTAAGGAGGCCTTATGCCAAATGAAATTGTGGATCTAGTCCCCTATTCCATATATTTTAAAACTCATTAATTTGCTTTTTGAAGGAAATTTTTGTGAAGGTTGGCTTCCCTTCTGTGTTGGGATTCTTTGGCACTCTGCAGTTCTAGGCTTTGGTCACTTGAGGGCAACATGATCACACATGACTGAGCAGGTCAGATTGTGCTGTGTAGTGTCTAACCCGAGGCGCAGTGTTGTAGATTGTCTTTTGTGACCTGCAGTTTTTTAAAAATGGTCGAGGGGAAAGAATTTTCTAAGAGCATTTAAATGACTTCATTTTTCTTAAGAGAGGATGGACACACTAGAAAGAATGAGACATAATCAGCCGCACTTTTGGTATTTAGACAATACTTAATGTAAATTTCTATCAGGAATACCATTATAAAATGTATAATTTGCATAAGAGTAAAGAATATTTAAATGAGTTAATAAATTAAAAAACTTGGAGTTGGAAGAGACCTTTGAGGTCATCTAGACTAACTTATTTTTTGAGGAAACAGGTCTACAGATTGATTGATTTAACCAAGGTCATATAGCCAGTAAGCATCAAGATTAGTTCTTGAACCCAGGGCACTGAGAGTGGCCTAACTTGTGGTCACTCAGCTAGTATGAGAAAGAAGTAGGACTTGAAAAGGTTTTTCTGACTCAAAGACTCTCTTTGCAGAATGTCATATAGCTATGCCATTCATATCTATATTAATGACTTAATATGGGACCCCTTCTAGGCATTTTCTTTTTCTTTTTTTATTTTTATTTATCCTTCTAGGCATTTTTAAAGTACAGTAGTATTAAAAATTTGCCATATTTCATTCTGATTATATTATTTGGACATTTCCAAATCTTGATAAGCCCCATTCTTTCAAAGACCACTAGAATCACAAGATCTTCAAAGTCTATTACAATAAAGGGACGTTCCACATAATCCTAGATCAGGGGTGGGGAAATTGTAGCCTTGAGGACACACGTGACGCTCTAGGTCCCCAAGTGTGGCCCTTTGATTGTATCTAAATTTCACAAATTTTCAGAAATTCAGTCAAAGGGCCGTAATTGAGGATGTAAAAGGCCACATGTGACCTCGAGGCTGAAGGTTCCCACCCCTGTCCTAGACTCAAATTTTAAGTCCACCAGAACTGAATCCTAAGAGTGCCTTTGATGTGAATAGGTAACCCTAAGCCATCTCCAGGAATCCTGGCTTCTGCTTCTGAAGAACTTGCCTATAATGGAGTGTAAGTGTGGAAATTACCCAGAACTTCAGGGAAAACTGCCAAACTCCAAATCCACTGGAGGCCTCTGCCCCAACCAAGGAAGCCAGGGGTCTCTAGATTGGCACAAGGATACATGAGCTATAATGAGAGCTTCCAGTCTTACAGTGTCAGAGGTTGGAGCAGCACTAGGGTATATTTAGCACTTATGGGGAGCTCTGGAATGCACGTAACTTATAGGCAGTTCTGGAAAAGTACACATGGATTTTCAAATGAGATCTCAAGTGCCTGAATGTGGAGAATCAACCTTTTTGATGTGTTGTCTTTGGCCTTGAAATCAAGAATAATTTACATTTATCAAGACTGCCAATTATTTAATATTGTGTGTGTATAGGCTGGCAAAACTTCTGTATTCAGAAATTTCTGTGTCCTGGTACACAGGAAGATAGAAATCTAGGAGTCCTAAGGCAAGGTAGGGGCAAGAGATTAGCAGAGAAATTGGTTATGTTGGGTATTATATTTTGGGTCAAGTTGTCTTTCCGGTAGACCAGCTGTAAAGTGAGGCTAAAAGAATTTAGAGCTGGAAGGAACCTAAGAGATCAGCCAGTCCAACCTCTTGATTTTATGATGCACAGAGTGGTTTGGGCCACTAAATGATGCAGTGGCTAGACTGCAGGTCTTGGATTGGAGAAGACTTCACGTTCATGAGTTCAAACCTATCTGCAGACACTTACTAGCTGTGTGATCCTGAATAAGTCACTTAACCCTCTTTGCCTCAGTTTCCTCATCTGTAAAATGGCTAGAGAAGGAAATGGCAAACCACTCCATATCTTTGCCAAGAAAACCCAAAATGGGGTCCTGAAAAATGACTGACCAACAAGAACAGAGAAGTTTAATTATAATTTTGTCTAAAATCATATTTCTAGTTAGGGACAGAGACAGAATTTAAATCCATCTTCTCCAAATTTAATTCCAGTGTTCTTTCTACTATACAAAATTGCCAAATTATGAACTATTAGGTGCTGTTTTTCTATTTAATACCTCCTCTTTGGTGCCCCTTTCTTTCCCTCGATATTCCTTCCCTTACCCCTTGCTTAACCTTTCTTTTTCTCCCCTGTTAAAACCTTCTCTCAGGGAAGGAGATGAAAAATTCATTCACACTGACAGATAAGTAATAGGTAAAGTGTAATGTCTAACTTTTTAGAGATATAATATTTTAACCATTAGAGGAAAGTACTGTAATTGAATGAATTTCATTGGTTAATGACAAGTCTAAAGAGAGCTTTTTTTTTTTCTGGCAAGGAGAAGCTGTGGTGACATTCAAACCGCACAAAATAAGGATTGCTTAATCTCTCCATTTGCAAACAAGTCCATTCCCTTTTTCATAGAGATGAATAATGTGCAGAGAAGTCTATAATGGAATATTGTCCATAAAGTCCTACAATATACTAAAGGTTGCTCATGAATGAGACTCTCTGGGGCATTTATCCAAACTCCCATTCAACCTGATGAGTTGAATCTTCAGGGTCTGGCTACAGTATCCTCTCATAGTTTAGAGGGTTGGGATGTCCCTCAGAATTTGGGGGTTGTCTTTCTAGCTCTGTAGCTAATGAACCCTCTTTGTTCACAGAGCTGAGAATCAATTTAGTTAATCTTAAATACCTTTGAGGAACGATATTTACCAATGGTGCAGTAAGGTTAATTCAAAACCTTGTATCCCAAATCTATGGCATATTCTCCCATAAGCACATCAAGTTCAGGGAAAAGGGAGTTCAAGCTTTAGAGATCACATGTGGCGAAGGGACAAGTAATCTCCTGCTTGTATGAAATCTTTCTTCCTCCTTTCATGGGATGCTCATGGCCTAGCTTCTTTGCCAGGCTCCTCTCAAAGCCATGAATCTGCCTTCCTGTGACATATCTAGTTATTGCTGTTGCCAGGGATGACGCTAGGATGTCAGTGGAAAATCCTAGATCCTTTGGATCCTTCAAAACTTGCAAGTTTTGTTAGCTCTGGCCAATGTTGGGGGAGGGAGGGAGACAAAGATAGAAGTTGAAGTGCTTTCTCCACTTCCTGTCTCACTCCCCAGTCCTTGAGAGGTACAGGAGAAGGGGAAGTATTATCTCTCTTTGTTTCTCCTTTGCTAGAATCTGAATCTCTTGAATATGTCAGTTCTTAACTAGCTAGCTATTTTATAAAAGACCTCCCAAGGTGGGACCCAATTTCCTCAGCACTCTTCCTGTGCAACTTTATTATAGTTCATCCATTCAGACATTTCACACTAACTCTAAAGTGTTTGATTGGTGGATTTAGTCTTGTTAAGGTCTAGGGGTACATCATCATTTAATCATTTGACTCTTACATTTGTCTGGACTTTTTTTTTATGATTTCATCTGTGAATGGAATTCCCTCTACCAGTACATATCACCAGTTATATTGCAACTTATCATCTTAAAGAGGTGTGTATGTAAGAGACAGAGAGAGAGAGAGGGAGAAAGAGAGAGAGAGAGAGAGAGACAGACAGAGACAGAGAGAGACAGAGAAACAAAGAGAAAGAGAGATAGACGGACAGAGACAGATATATATATATATATATATATATATATATATATATATATATATATATATATATATAGAGAGAGAGAGAGAGAGAGAGAGAGAGAGAGAGAGAGAGAGAGAGAGAGAGAGAGAGAGAGAGATAAGGGAGGTTATAGGAAGTTAAAGTACTTGATTAGAGTCACATAGACAATATGTGTCAGAGGCAATATTTTAGCTTACGTTGTCAGGATTCCAAGGCCTGCCTTATACTTGTTGGTTCTCAAAAACTTAGAAATGAATATTTTGGTACAATTTTAGAAAATTTATTTCATAGTGAATTGTCTAAACTCAAGTCCTTTGTTTTTTTAATTTATTTCTGAACTTTTAAGCAGTACTAACATAAACTCTCATGCTTATTTGGAAATACCGATGACATAACATTCAGTACTACTCTTTGCTTTCCTTTTTTCAAACCCACATTCCTGCAAACTCAAAGTGAATTTCTGGGCAGGGATAGAGATATGATGTTTGCAACAAAGCCTGGCATTTGTGATTTTTATAATACTGAGTTTCCTTTTCTTGACTGAGAAATGGTTAGTCACAGAATATTTCTCCAATTCCTTCTCTCTGTCTTATGTGCCAAACTTATATTATTATATTTTCTGCATTTTTCACTAATCTGTAAACTCAGATGTTTTCTATAATCATAATTTTATGTTATATACTATAATATAATTATATAACATAATAAGATATAAATATATTATATAATCGGAATTTTTTCACTAATCTGTAAACTCAGATGTTTTCTATAATCACAAAGCTATTGGAAAATCTAAGTAGTAAGATCTAAGATTTCTCCACACTAGGGGTACTTCTCTATCCCTTTAATTTTTAGATTAAGAAAAGTCTTACTTTCCCCCGACCACCAATTTTTTTTTAATTTGGTAGGTATTCTATTAAGTTATTTCTCTTCTGTTGGTTCAACCATTTAGTTCAGTCATTCCTGTTTTGCAGAGCCATGAAATGCCTTGGATTTGTTTAGTCTGATGTCCTCATTTTGCAGATAAGGAAACTGAAGCTCGGAGACTAAGGGACTTTCTCTTAGGTCATGCCACTGTCATCTCTCTGTTCAGTACACTTTCAACTACAGGGGCTATAAAACTCTTCTGAAGAAATCACTGAGAAAGGAAATAGACCAACAGGTCTGAGGCCACTATGATTGTTTTCTCTCTCTTTTTGTGGTACTTCTTCTTTCTCATTTTGACATGGTAATCATAGAATTCCCAGACTTTTGCCAGGTTTGAATTTACTTTTGCACTCAAGCCTTGAGGTCTCACCATGGATCTGCATTTTATTATATATTAAGTCAGTCAACTTTTATTGAGGACTTGGTATGTAGAAGGTTTAGTGTTAGCTACTATAGGGATACAAAATTAAATAAACTCTGAAGGACCATATAAGTCTTGTTGGTTAGCTAAGATACACTTTAAAAAAAATCTCTAGTACAAGGGCTAAGAAATATCAGAAGGGAAGTGTGGTGTGTTGTGAAATTAGGGTGAGAGATGATAATCGATCCCATCCATGGAAGTTGATGAGATTACCAAAAGAGTATAAAATGGAAAAGAGGGCTCAGGACAGCATGATGCAGGGCATACTAGTCTATTAATGAGATTGATTGAGAAGGAATTGTTAGACAGAAGGAGAACTAGGACACAGCAATGCCACAAAAACCTAGAAAGGAGAGTGAATCTTGGAGAAGGATAATGTAGCAAGGTCCAAAATAGAGTGATGTCAGACTTAAGCCTTCCATTTAAGGCCTTTCCATTTTTGGAAATAAGTAACCAAATATCTTTGTGGTATAACTGGCATTTTTCTAATGAATAGGTCATAGAGGAATGAAATCCTGGAAAAATCTAGTATCAGTATATGACAATATACACAATTGGTGAAGAGGTGCTCTACAAACACATATAAAAGCCCATAACTTTAAATTAGACCTGAAAAATATTATGCTGAAGGATCAGAAAGACTGTATGATATCCTTAGGGAAGCAGTAACATTAAATATTTCTGTTTGGTAGATGACTATGAAGGCATAGCTAGATGGTGCAGTGGATAAAGTGTTGGGCCTAGAGTCAGGAAGACTCTGCTTCCTGAGTTCAAATCTGGGCTCAGATATTTTCTAGTTGTGACTCTGGGCAAATCACTGAATCTTGTTTACTTCCATTTTCTCACCTTTAAAATGAGTTGGAGGAAGAAATGACAAACTACTCCAGTATCTTTGCCAAGAACATCCCAAATGGGGTCATGAAGAGTTGGACATGACTGAAGCGATTGAACATTGTCATTTTAGGGAGAATGTGTTTTAACTAACTTTAAAAAAAATAGTATTTGATAATTCAGTGGTATTCTTTCACTCTCCTGTTCCCTTTCCTGCCCCTACTCTCTCCCCAACCTTACATGGATTGATTCATAGTATCATGGTAGGCAGAATCTATCACCTGGAAATACTCCCAAAACTGGATAACCCAGTTGAGTGGTGGTCAACTTAATCGTTTTATCTTTTGCTTTTATTGTTTGTTGAGTGTCAAAGTTTCCATGATTGGATGTAGAATATTTTAAATGTAAACTGAGGTATATCTACAGTGTAACTATTGGATAGTATAGGGCTGGGGAAACTGCAGCCTGGAGGCCATATGTATCCTTCTAGGTCCTTGGGTGCAACCTTCTGACTGCATCCAAATTTTACAGAACAAATCCTTTAAGGATTAAAGTTTGAATTTCGTCTCTGCCATTTACTTGTTTTGTGACCTTGGGCGAGCTATGATATGATACTGTTTAGCCTCAAGGTAGCATTTTATTAACGCTGAAAGGAAAGAGGTAAAACTGACCCAAAACTTCACTACAGCAAAGAGTTTCTGTCCCTAAACCTTTCGCTTTTTGCCTTTCTGAAGAATTGATCATTGATATGTGTCAGAGTTGTAATCTGCACTAGACTTATAAATTCTGAGTTTGGAGACCAGGTCTATTTTATCTGTCTCCTGCAGATTAATTTAAATGTATTCATGTATTGTAACAGAGGCACAGTCACATCATTTGGCATTGAAGATTTTTAAGACTTTTTGACTTTCTGAGTGTTCCTAGGTAGAAGTTTGAGGACATGAAAAATATTGGGTCCCCTTTCCAATTCCTAGAATAAGGTCTTACATAATGAACTAAAAATACTTGTTGATTGATTTAATAATGCAAAAGAGAATAAATGTAATTTATAGGGGTTACTGGTTGTATTACGCAGTCCATTTAAATTTAGTATTTATATGAGGCTGGAACTGAAACCATGCTGTTTAGCTCTGGTGCTTTTATTAGATAAGAACACCTTTTGTTTGAGTCAAACAATCACAACTAAATGTGAACAGGGATTGTTGGCTTCCCTGAATCAATCAAAGATATTCTGTGAGAGACTAGGTCATGATCTAAGCAATTAGTATAAAAAGGAAAGGATATCACAGCACGGAAGAGGAGGAAAAAGAGATTCTAAGTATCTGGATCCAGTAAGTTGTAGCAATCATGGCATTTTCAGTGCATCTTTGAGGAGTAAGGGGAGGACTGTGCTGTGACGGATATCATTGGTACCATAGGCATCTTGAAGAAGAGATCCCAGGCTGAGGGAAGTCTCAAGATTTGCTAAGTTCTTTCCCCAACTCCCCTGTCTCTCCATAGCCACTAAAATGTAATCTACTATCTCATTACCTAAATGTTTACAGTATGTTACCTCAACCATAAAGATGAATCATAACCATACTAATGAATGATAACTAGCATTTACATGGAGCCTTAAGGTTTGCAAGGTGATTAATAAATACTATTTCTTTTTATCCTCACAACAGCCCTGTGAGAGAGGTGCAATTATTTCCCCCATTTTACAAAAGAGGAAATCAAGACAGGTTAAGCAACTTGCTTAAGGTCACACAACTAGTTGAGTCGGAAGCTGAATTTTCATGTCTTCTTGACTAGAAAGATGGAAATGTAAGGTTAGGTGAGGAGTCCAATCTCTTCCTAAATGTGGACCATTCTTAGTTGGGCATTTGGGCAACGGAGAATGAACTTAGAACTTTTCCTCTAAAATAAATCCCCTAAATCTGAAGAGTAGGGAACCTAGGGGACTTTGGGGGCCATTATTTTGCCCCTGGTCTTAAAACAAACTAAACATTTTAAGGTGTTGCATAATCCACTTGGGTCCTGAGTACCAAGGTGGGAATTGACATGTCCACATTAGAAACACTTAAGCAAAAACATGACAAACTATATCAGCACTGTGAGTTTAGGATGAGAGATCAAGAGTGGCTTGCAAAGTCATCATGATACTGTAGAATGAATGGGAATTTAAATTCAGAGCACCTGGGTTCAAATCTGTGCTTTGCTATGTGTTACTTGTGTGACCTTGGGGAAATCACTTACAATTCTAGGTCTTCGTTTTGTCTTTAAAATAAGGGGTTTGGACCAGATGACCTAAAGTCCTTTCCTGCTTTAGACCTTTCATCTTGTGATCACTTTTGAGCCTTAAAAACCATATTATGAGGTAGATACGAATTCTTATTACAGAGGAAGAAATCAAACCTTAAGAAAGTAGAGTGACTTGTTGATGTTCCTATTGCTGGTAAATAGCAAGGGCAGTTAAGTGACACAATAGGACACAGAACACCAGGTCTGGAGTGGGAAAGGCTCATCTTTATGAGTTCAAACCTAGCCTCAGATGCTTCCTAGCTGTGTGACCCTGGGTGAATCACTTAACCAGGTTTGCCTCAGTTGCCTCATCTCTGTAAAATGAGCTGGAGAAGGAAATGGCAAAACTACTCTAGTCTCTTTTCCAAGAAAACCCCAGATGGGGTCATGAAGAGTTGAACACGGTTGAAAATGACTGAACAACCATCAGAGGCAAGTTTTTAACCCAGCTCAGACTCCAGGTCTAGCACTTGATCCATTATGTCATAACGTTTCTTCTATTAACTGGAGTATGACTAGAGGAAGACTGGCAACTGATGATGCTAATATGAGAGGAAACCAAATTTGGAAACTTCACAGAGGATTCATCATGGAAAGACTGTACCTGTTTTCCTGCTGGCTAAGGGTGACTGATTTTCCTGAGGTTCCCTGAGAAGCAATCCAGAGACATTCACTTAATGATTCATCAAACCAGTCTTTTCAAAAATGCCTTTAAGTCCATTCATGGCTTACTTTCTCCTTTTCAAATACCAAATGAATCTATATCCTCCTCATAGTTATAGTCAGCCCATTAGTCATAAATAGTGGACAGGCAGCCTTGGTTTTGCTTTCATGAGGATAAAATGAAAGAGGTCGTTTCTACCTCTAAATCTATGATCCTAATTTTTTTCTGAACAAAGGTCTGTCATTTAGGGAAATACATGAAGCACATGAAGTGAACTGGAATCTTAGTTGAGAAGAGAAAATATTCATTTTGAGGAAATTATAATCAGTAAGAGGAGAGAAGGAGGTAATAGAATGAGGATTTCTGGTATTGGTATAAATCGCCATTTAGCTCCTCTGCCCTCCCATTTCTTAGAGGATATTACTAGAATTTCCTTGAAATAAACCTACAATTCCTATGCTGCACAGTTTCTTCTGATCTGACCTTTGAATTATGTAGTACAAAAAAGTTTTGACTAGTTTCTGTTGGAGATGACCTCCCATAGAAGGAGATCTGGGTCATTTAAAATTATATCAAATCACAGTCCAGAACAAAACTTTGGATGAGCACATTATTTCCCTTTAGTTTTGAAACCATTAAGATATTTTCTCCCAGGATTTGTTGAAGAAAAATAGAGTTCAATTTATTATGAATGTAGCTAAATCTTAGTTATCTGCTGTATTCATGGAAAAACCAGAGAGAGCTTCTTTTGAACTGTCTTCCAGTCAGGTTTTTGAATGTCATTAAATGATGAAATCAACTCATTTGAATTTTTCCTACACTTATTTCCTTCCCCTGGAAAAGGAATAGATGACTGGTAGCTAAAGAGAGAAGGAAGAAAATGAACGATGTCTGATTAAACCTTATACTGGAAGATGACTAATTGAGACTAATTATGTGTGTGTGTGTGTGTGTGTGTGCATGTGTATAGGAGGAATGAGGGTAGTATTCTTTTATGTTAACTTTACAGTCTTCTTAAAATATTGAAGTTTAATCTATTTCAAAATCAGAACTGTTCAGCCATATCTGTCCTAAAGGCTAGTCAGTTCATTAGGTAGATAAGAATGAATTCTCTAGGTCTAGTGTTTGTGGGAAACTTCAGCATGTAAAGTCTGAGGTCAAGTGTTCTGCTTATCTACTGTGAATGCCTCTACGAATTTTTTTTTTAAGCAGTCAGTCATCAGTTTTCTAGCTTACAAAGTCTTATGTAGAAGTAGTGTCTGAGGTAATTGTTTCCCTGTCCTCTCTGCTGATTAGAGCATTGTGTTCAGTTCTGTGTTTTCCATTTTGACACCTTCAAAGGAATCTTAACAGATTAGATTGTGTCCAGCTATAAGTGGCCTGGAAATTACATAATTTAAATAGAAATTGAAAAAATAAAACAAGCATTTACTGAACACTTACTATGTGCTAGGTATTGCCTTTTCAAAGTTCTGAAGATACAAGGAAAAAGTGACTCTGCCCTCAAGGAACTGAATTCTAATTGGGCAAGTTTTATATAATAGAAAAACACATGTATATATATGTATATATGCATTTATACGTGTATCTTATATAAACTGATATACATGTGTACACATATATGTGTATCTTCTGTATATCGATCTATACACATATGTATATATGTACACATACATGCATATCTTATAAAAACTGGTATACATATATGCACATATATGTGTGCCTTCTATTTACTTATGCACATATATATGTGGATCTTGTATATACCTATACACACATGTATAGATGTTCTATATACCTATTTATATAAAGGCATACTTATGTATGTTTTGTATATACTCATATACACACATATGCACCTTGTGTATATATAAAACATACAAATTTTATGTCTTGTATATACCATTCTCTATATACAATATATGTATATCTTGTATATGTATATATGTACAAAATATATGTTCTTATATCTATATGTATACATATGTATCACATATACACATACATATGTCTATGCACATATGTATATTTGGCATATACTACATCACATACTCACACAAATATGTATATCTTGCGTATACCTATATATACACATGTGGTATCTTGTATATACCTATAAAATATATACACACATGTATATCTTATATATGACTATATATACACACATGTGTATCTTGTATATACCTATATCTTGTATGAAACATATACATATACATGTGTATACATGCAACTATAAAATATATGCACACATATGTATCTTATATACACACATCATATATGCTTATATACATATGTGTGTATCATGTATATGCCTATAAAATATATGCATACATACATGTGTATATCTTGTATATACTTATATATACAAGATGTATGCAAGGTAAATATAAATTAACCTTAAGTGTAAGGGACTGGCAGTTGAGAGGGTTGGGAAAAGGCTCTTGCAGAAGGTGTCTCTTAAAGTGAGTCTTCAATAAAGGATGCTAAGAGGTAGAGGTGAAGAAGAGTGATAGGGGAAACTAAGCATTATGTGTGGTGAAGAGTAACCAATATGAATGGATTGTGGAATACATGGAGGGAAATAAGGTGTTTGATAAATGGAAAGATAAGGAGAGGGTAAGGTTGTGAAGGTCTTCACATGCCAAATAGATGAGGAAAATCTCTACCCCTGCTCTAGAAATATTAGCTTTGCTACGCTGGGCAAATCATTTAAATTCTTTTGGCCTTAGCTTCCTCTTTTGGAAAATGAATTGATTGGTTAGATGGTTAGTTAGCTGATTGGTTAGATGACGTCTAAAATCCGTTAAACCTCTAAATCAATAATTCCTTAATAGTCGCCTTTAAGTAATTGAAAGGTTTTCATATGGGAGATAAAAAAAAATGGCAGGTCTTTGACAGTAGAGGTTATTTTTAGCATCTTTTTAGCATCTCTATTGCCAGTGCCTAGCATAATTCTTGACCCATATTTGTCATTTATAAGTTCTTGTTGATTGCTCAGACTCATTCTGTGTTGCTTCAGATTGTTGTTCTGTGTTGCTTAAATATTTAGAACTCTTTTTACCAAGATACACTAAGGAACTATGTGAGTCCAACTACAAAACACTCTACAGAAATAGTTGGAACTAAATAATTGGAGAGATATTGTTTATGGATAGGTCATGACAATGTAATGAAAATTGTGATACTACCTAGATTAATATATTTATTGACTACTACAAGAAAGTACAAAAAAATTAACATTTATCTGAAAGAATGAAATCTTAATATTTCATAGGAAATAAGGGAAGAAAGTGGGGAGAAGAGGGCTTTGCTCAAACTATATGACAAAAATAATAAGGTTCAAAATTATTTGATTCTGAGGTGGAGATGGTTAGAGAGGGACAAAAAAAAGCAAAGCTCTTAATTGTGATTTTGACTAAAAACTGTATTAAATGGAAGGCTAGGCGTGAGGTAGAGTGTTCCTAGGCTCCTTGAGCTCAACGTGTCTCTGTTGTTACACTAAGGTTAAATGGGGCTTGATTAAATTCCAAATGAGCTGTTTGTTAACAATATTCCTTGTGGTAAAATACAATTTTTTTCATGTTAAGGCATATTTTATTGGCACCTATTGAAAGAAATGGTTCTTTAAGGATAAAGCTATACTTACTTTCTTCCCAAGAAGGAGTTCCTTAGAAGGAAATGTTCTCAAAGAATGCTTCTGGCAAGAAGGAAGGTGTTAAAAGGATGCTGAAGAGCTTGGAAACCATGTTTGAATTTGAAGAAGGGCTGAAGGAGCTGCTAACATTTTGTTTTGAAAAAGGAAGACAATTAGGAGGGATTTGTTTTCCTTGTGTATCTGAAAGTCTGAAAGAGGGATTATACTTGTTCTTCATGGTCATAAAGACTAGATCAAGAAGAATGAACCAACTTTAAAGGAAAGCAGATACTACTTAATAGAAAGAAAGCTTTCTCAATGGTGAGAGTTGACAAAAAAAAATGGAATGGCTTTCTATGGAAATCAGAAGTCTTTATGCAGAAGCTGGATTAGCTTTTGTTGGCATTGTTGAAGATGCAGTTCATGCTTCAGAAGAGAGTTGGCCTCAACAACACATAAGATTTGGATTTGTTGACCTCAATGTTATTTTGTACATTAGGATGAATACTGAAATAATGGTGTTTGTTTTTCTTTAAAATGATGGGACCAAAGTTGACTAATTATTTTTATATCAAACTTCCTAGATATAAACAAATATTCTCTTTTGATTTCTCAGTGGGTGTAGTGGTTTGGGAAAGCAAAGATAATAGCTGAACACTATGTACTTTTCGGATTATCTAACTAAAGCAGTTAAAATATTTCTAGATTATATCTTGACCACACCACTTATATCTGAACAGTTACTCATTATACGTTATTTTGTGAGATAAATGTTTCAGAAATGAACATGGAACAAAAATAGAAGATTGATCTTCTTTATAGGATACAGTTCTAGGAAGCCCTGAAATGGCAATAACTTCATTTTCAAAAAGTGTCTGCGACATTTTGAATAAAATGTTTGTCAGCTTAATCTAATTCCTATGGGACAAGTGACCACATTAGTAAAATCATAATTATAACTAGATGTTATTAAAAGGTCAAGAACTTTAAATTGGAATGTGATAGTACAAACTCAATAAATGTTTGTTTAAATGAATGAACTCTTATCGTGACTGTATTCTTTATTGGATGAACAACTCAAATTCACATAATACTTTAAAGTTTACTCATAATAACACTATGAAGTAGGCAACATCATCCTTGGCATTCTCATTTTATAGGAAATTAGCTTAGATAGACTCTTTAGGTGTTAAATAACCGGACATATTTAAACAGCTGATAATTGCTAGAGGTGGGATTTGAATCCAGGTCTATTGACTGTCTGAGTCAGTGTTCTTTCTATTACTTTATATTGCTCAAGTTTAAATGATAATGTATACTGCTGCAGAAAGCCATCAATAAATGGAGAATTCCAAGTATTTTTCCAAAATCTGGATTGTGTTCTTCCTTGAATTCCATGTGAATTTCAGAGTTGGGCTTCTTTTTCAGCTTTGATTAAACTTTGTGAGCTCTTAGGGTGTTTCAGGGGAAATTTTCTTTTACTGTAGAGGAGAAGAGCAAGCATTTGCTTGCTTTGTGCTAAGGAAGGACCACTACTAGAGTAGTGTGTCAGATACATCTTGCTGATTTATCCCTTTCTGGTTTTTCTGACGTTATTGTGGACTAAGGAGGGAAACCAAGAGAAGATGCTTTTGAAAGTCCTGCAATGGATGTTTTTTTGTTATAAAGAGAAAAATGAAAAATATGATGGAAAAAATTTGAAGGACAGAGTTGTGGAACACAATATTTGGACTATGCAATGTGGCATAATAGATTGAAGCATTGAACTTTGAGTTCAGAAGACCTGAGATTGAATTTTACTTCAGATATATAATTGCCTATTCCTGGCAAATCACTCAACCTCCCTGACCCTTAATTTCCTTGTCTTAGAAATGGGCATTACAATAAAACATATTCCAGAGCTGTGTAAACTTTAAATGATAAAAAATATATGTTTTTCAAACCACGAGATACTATATGAATGTGATCTCCTTATATAACGGTTAAGTTTCACATTAGGATAAAAATAAAAGAGAGGACTCAGTTCCAATCTTGTGGTCAGTAAGATCCCTTTGATAAAGTATACAGGTTAACAGCAATAATTCTGATCTGCTAAACTAATTACTTAGCTTTCTCTAGTTAACAAACCATATACTTCATGACCAGAAAGATAATGCTACATGATTTTCAGTAAGGGACTCCATACCCTAACGCTTTGACAGAAATATTTAAATTTTATATCTAAAATACTATTTAGGTGCAGCATTTCCTAGTTAATGAAGTTGTAGACTTAGAGTAAATAAATAAAACTTTTGCTTTCGACACATATTAGCTGTGCAAATATGGGCAAGTTACTTAAGCCTTGGATATCCCAGGCAGCTTGTAAGACTATGTATCGTAGTTGAGTTAGGATCAGCATCAATGGTGATGAAATACAGGGGGAAAAAGAGATGGAGGGAGAGGAAGAGAGAGAGGGAGAGGGAGAGAGACAGAGAGAGACAGAGAGACAGAGAGGGAGAGACAAGAAGCAAGTTAGCTTGAAGCATTGTTGAACCAACTATTATTAAATTTTCAGTGTGAGCATTTATACCTTAGAAATCAATACATATTGCATATCGGACTTCAATTCATTGTTTTGTTGATGGTCCAGATTTAAGAAAGTGATAGAGAAAATATTAATATTGTAGATTAAGCTGTTAGCTTGATCAAACTAACATAAGACAAAGTGTGCTTGTGTGTACTTTTTTGGGTGGGACGGAGAGCTAATTGGTTAAACATTTACTGGCACACCATTGCAGAGAGGTATATTGGGATAATTTTTTAGTTGTTCTCAACTTCCTTGTCTGAAATCTAAAACATGAATAAAAATTTTGAAGCCTTATTTGGACATTATTCCTTCGATTCATTTTAAATCGTCTTTTTCATTGTTATTTTTCCAAACTCTGTGTCAGAGGTTCCTGTTCTTTCTTTTCTCTACCAGTCCTGTTTATTAGAGTCAAATACCATCCTGTGACAGCCTATGGAGTCAGAAGTGACTAGATCTCCTAATAGTCTCATATTGCTTATAGTCATCTATTTAGGACTTCCACTGAGATGAAGCTGGTGGCAAATGTCTAGGTCTTAGTAAAGCTAAGAGAAGAAAGTAGTGGGGCATTGACCAATGAGAAAGTGGACAATGAGAAGTGGACAATGAGAAAGACAAAAATTTAGAATGATTATTTTTTTTTAACAAACTTGGGTAGGAGACACACATACTCTTGTTCACTCATTGATGTACTGTGTGGATTTGGTTAGTTGTTCTGCTCAACAAGCAAATCACTACTGGTGTTTGGTAAGGCTTATTTGATTTCGTTTCTCTTACTCAATGTATACATCTGTATACATGTATGAATCACAGGTAATTTTAGAAGTATTTTAAGAAACCATGAGCTTACTCTATTAGAATGTTCAGCTCTGAACAAGACACAATAGTTTTACTACAAGTATTGGAGATTCTATTGTCATTTTCTTAGAACTTAGAATCCAAACAGGCTCCATGAAGCTTAACCAGTCTTTTCAATGGCATAATACTTGTTTTTTTAATTAATTAATTTATTTTTAGTTTTTAACATTCGTTTCCACAAGATTTTGCATTCCAAATTTTCTCCCCATCTCTCCCCTCCCCCACCCCAAGATTATTCTGATTAGCCCTTCCCCCAATCTGCCCTCTCTTCTATCACACTGCTCCCTTTCCTTAGTCTCATCTTCTCTCTTTTCTTGTAGGCCAAGATAAATTGCTATACCCTCTTACCTGTATTTCTTATTTCCCAGTTGCATGCAAAAACAAATTCTCAACATTCATTCCTAAAACTTTGAGTTCCAGCTTCTCTCCCTTCCTCCCTTCCCACCCATTGCCACTAAGAAGGCAAGCAATTCAATGTAGGCTATACATGTGTAGTTATGCAAAAGACTTTCATAATAGTCGTGTTGTGAAACACTAACTACATTTCCCTCCATCCTACCCTGCCCCCCATTTATTCTATTCTCTCTTTTGACCTTATTCTCCCCAAAAGTGTTTACTTCTAATTACTCCTCATCCCATTTTTCCTCCCTTCTATCATTCCCCATACCTCACTTCTCCCTTACTTTCCTGTAGTGTAAGATAGACTTTCATACCAAATTGTATGTGCATGTTATTCTCTCCTTAAGCCAAATGTGATGAGAGTAAGTTTCACTTTTTCCCTCTCACCTCCCCCCTTTTCCCCTCTATTGAAAAAGCTTTATCTTGCCTCTTTTATGAGAGACAATTTGCCTTATTTCATTTTCCCCTATCTCCTCCTAATATATTCCTGTCTCACCCCTTAATTTTATTTTTTAGATATCATCCCTGTGCCCCCCCTCTCTCCCTATGTGTGTATATATATATATATATATATATATATATATATATATATGTTCTGAGAAAAGTTATATGTATATATATATATATATATATATATATATTCTGAGAAAAGTTTCAAGACTTACAAATATTATCCTTCCATGTAGAAATGTAAACAGTTCAACTTTAGCAAGTCCTTTATGATTTCTCTTTCCTGCTTGCCTTTTCATGCTTCTCTTGACTCTTGCGTTTGAAAGTCAAATTTTCTATTCAGCTCTGGTCTTTTCATCAAGAATGCTTGAAAGTTCTCTATTTCATTGAAAAACCATTTTTTCTCCTGAAGTATTATACTCAATTTTGCTGAGTAGGCGATTCTTGATTTTAATCCCAGTTCCTTTGACTTCTGGAATATGATATTCCAAGCCCTTTGATCACTTAATGTAGAAGCTGTTGATCTTGTGTTGTGCTGATTGTGTTTCCTTAATACTTGAATTGTTTCTTTCTGGCTGCTTGTAATATTTTCTCCTTGACTTGAGAACTCTGGAATTAGGCTACAATATTCCTAGTAGTTTTTATTTTTTTGGATCTCTTTCAGGAGGTGATTGATGGATTCTTTCACTATTTATTTTATCCTTTGGTTCTAGAATATCAGGGCAGTTTTCCTTGATAATTTCATGAAAGATGATGTCTAGGCTCTTTTTTTGATCATGGCTTTCAATTAGTCTCATGATTTATAAATTGTCTCTCCTGGATCTGTTTTCCAGGTCAATTATTTTTCTAATTAGGTATTTTACATTGTCTTCTGTTTTTTCATTCTTTTTGTTTTTTTAATTTCTCAGTTTCTCATAAAGTCATTAGCTTCCATCTGCTCCATTCTAACTTTTTTTAAAAATATTTTCTTCAGTGAACTTTTGAACCTCCTTTTTCATTTGGCTAATTATGATTTTTAAAGCATTCTTCTCCTCATTGGATTTTTGGACCTCTTTTGCCATTTGGGTTAGTCTATTTTTAAAGGTGTTATTTTCTTCAGCATTTTTTTGGGTCTCCTTTGGCAAGTTGTTGACTTGCTTGTCATGATTTTCTCACATCTCTCTCATTTCTCTTTCCAATTTTTCCTCCACCTCTCTTACTTGATTTTCAAAATCCTTTTTGAGCTCTTCCATGGCCTGAGACAATCCATATTTTTTTGGAGGTTTTGGATGCAGAAGCCTTGACTTTTATGTCTTCCTCTGATGGTATGCTTTGTTGTTCTTCATCTGAAAGGATGGAAGAAATACCTGTTCACCAAGAATGTAACTTTTTGTAGTCTTATTTTTCTTCCTTTTTTGGGCATTTTCCCAGCCATTTACTTGACTTTTGAGTCCTTTGTCAAATGGATGGTATACTGTAGGAACCTGTAAGTTCTCAGTTCCTCCAACATGGCACAACCAAGGGAAAGTAGTTTACTCCTCTCTTCACCTGTGCTCTGGTCTTGGAGCAACCACAAGCTTTTCTGCCTAGGATCTGTGAGTAGAATTCCCTCCCCAGAGCTTCCAATAGGTCCACTAGGCCAGTGCTCCTCCTTACCCACCGGTTGCCACTCAGGGCTGAGACTCAGATCTGTGGCTTGATTCCCCCAGGGTCTTTAGGCTGAGGGCTCCTAAAATGGAAGCTGCTGTTCTGGGGGCAGCATTCCTTTCTGTGTTCTCTTCTTACCTAGGTGAAAGATCTTTCTTACTGACCTTTGAAGCTGTCTTTGGCATTTGTGGGTTGAGAAATCTGGGAACCAAAGCTGCTACCCATGATTCTGTGGCCTAAAGCCTGCTCCAGTCCTATCCCTGCCACATTGTGCAGCTCAGGTTGGACTGTACTCTGCTCTGAACTCCATGAGTTAGACCCTTCCTGTCAGCCTTCCAGGTTATCTTGGGCTGGAAATCTCTTTCACTCTGGCATTTTGTGCCTTCTACTGCTCTAGAATTTGTTTGGGGTCATTTTTTACAGGTACTTTATGGGCTATGGGGGGTGGAAAGCTAGAGCAGGTTCTTCCTTCTACTTTGCCATCTTGGTTCTGCCCGATATAATACTTGGTTTAAAGACAAAAAAACATTAGGAATATTCAAAAGTCATTTATTATTTTAGTAAGAGATCCTGGTCTGTTTTCATGTTAATGAATAAGATAAGGATCTGTGATTTCCTCCATGGGACTTGTGAGAAATTCCTTTCACCAAAATAGCAACCTGCTTCTATGACCTAGTAAACCGGTTCTGAGGAATTGCCTGAGGTACTGAGACTTGAAGTATCTTGTCTGGAGTAACACAATTCCTAAGTTCTGGAGGTGGGATTGTACACAGGTCTTATGGACTTCAAGCCCAGCATTCTAGCCACTATATCATAGTACCCCAGATATAAACCACACGACACACTATTTTCCCTTTCTCCCTTCCCCAGAATATACTATACTGTCATTGTTTCATATCTGGTCAACTCAATGAAGCTGACTTTTGTTCTATATTTTTAAAAAATTATCTTGGGTCCTACTCGAGTGCATAGTATATAGGTACACAGCTCTGAAGCTAGAAAGAACCTCAGAGTTACGGGATCATAAATTTAGATCATCTAGTTCAACTTCATTCATTTTATAGATGAGAAAACTGAAACTTAGATAGAAATGATTTGCCCAAGTTCATGCAGGTAACAATTAGAAGAGCTGGGCATCAAAATCAGGCCCTTTACTTGAAATATCACCATTCTTTTCATGGTACTATACATAGTTCCTCATACACAGAAAGAATTCAAGAAGTATCTGTTGGATTGAATTGAAGGCTGTTTTTTCAGTATTTTTTTCATGATAAATTCATTATAATTATAATTTGTAAACAATCTCTCAGTAGTGTAGATGAAAAAACCATAATGAGGAAATGATTAAGGTGGTGGGAAGTTCTTCAGCTTTCTGGACATTAAAGCATACCAATGGGCGAGGCTTCATAGCAACTGTTTCCTCAACTTGAGGCTATTTTTTTCATTGTTGAACAATCTTTTCTGGGCTTCACCATCTTTCCTTTCACATGAGGCTTACTTTTGCTTCTTCTTCTACAGAAATAAACAATATTTTCCTCTTTGGATTTCCTGATTCCTCACTGCAGAGATCTCAAACTTTTACTCTATATTTTTGATACGAGAGCAATATCTCTGCTGCCTGATGTTCTGTTCTATAATATCCTTCTTTGTAAGGAAGAGGAAGGGGGAAAGGAAGAAGCATTTATTAAGCACCTACTATGTGCCAGGGACATTGATAAGTATGTTAATTCTGGGGTAAGTGCTATTGTTATCCCTGTTTTTATAACTGAGGAAACTGAGTCAGACAGGGGTAAATTGACTTTTCCAGGGTCACACAGCAAGTAAGCAACAGAGGCGGAATTTAAACTCAGGGCTTCTTAACTGTAGGCCCAGTACAGTCTTGACTGTGCCACCATATGGTCAAACACATGTTTATGTTGTTGTTTGGTCATTTCAGTCTTATCTGACTCCATGTGACCCCATTTGGGATTTTCTTGGCAAAGATACTGGAAGGTTTTGCCATTGCCTTCTCTAGTTCATTTTATTTATGAGGAAACTTTGACAAAGAGGGTTCAGTGACTTGTCCAAGGACACACAGCTAGTAGGTGTCTGAGATCTGATTTAAACTCATGAAGATGTCTTCCTGACTCTAAGCCTAGTACTCTATCCACTGAGCCACCTAACATATAATTTACATAACCCACCAAATAGATTTTAGGTTTCTGGTTGCATGGAGCAAATTAAATTATTTTCCTTCTATGTTAGTAATTTTGTGAATTTGGAGCAGCATTCTGAGAACTTAAGCTAAATAAAGGTCACTAGATTCTGCCTCTTTTACTTTTATAATCTCGACTTTGTTGTAAAAATCCTTAAGATTCTGATAAACATCTTGATATATATAGTCAGGAAGTCTGGTTTTCATTCTCCATCTTTGACACATGCTGGCTGTATGGACCTGGGCAGCAAATCATTTAACATTTCATTGCTGGAGGGAATACACTAAGACTATACATTGTAGAGAAGGCAATGAAACAAAAATTCTTTTTGTTATCTATATTGAGAGGAGAGTCTCAGTAGTGCTTCTTTTGATTAGGCTAGTTGATGTAAAGAGCTTCTAGGTGGTGTAGTAGACATGGTGCTAGGCCTGGATCTAGTCTCAGACACTTATTAGCTATGTAAACCTGGAAAAGTCATTTAACTTCTGTCTCCTTCAATTTCCTTATCTGTAAACTTGGGACAATAATAGAAGCACCTATTTTAAGGGTTGTTGTGAGGAGCAAAGGAGCTAATAATTAAAAAGTGGTTAATACAGTGGTTGTCACACAGTACGGGTTATGTAAATGTTTGGTATTACTATTAGTTTCCTCCTTATACGTATATGCGCTATGTCTCCCAAGGGGCTTGCAAACTCAAGGGTAGAGACTTTTTTCTGCTTTTTCATCAAATCCTCTCTCTGCCTAAGTAGTGCAGTACTTTGTACCTAGCAGGTACTCAGTAAGTAATTTTGCTGCCGTATCTTGTCTGTCCTTTAGACCAGCTTGGAATATATGTTTATTCTTCCAGAGCAGGAGTTCTTCACTTATTTTGTATCATGGGTTCCTTTGGTAATGTGGCAAAGCCTGTGGACTCCTTCTCTGAATAATGTTTTTAAATATATAAAATAAGGGGCAGAGCCAAGAGGGCGGAGTAGAAAGACTCACCTATGCGAGCTCCGAACCCACAGCCCATGGATTTCCTCTAAAAAGAACTCCCGACAAATTCTGAAACAGTGGAAGCTGTGCAGCAACACAGTGAGGGAGATTTCCGTTCCAGAGAGCCATGAAAAACCGATCCCAAAGGTCCATCGAGCCCTGGACGGGAGCGGAGCCCACCCCTGCCCTGGCCACATGGCACTGAGAGGAACAAGCAGATCTGAGCAGGCTTCAGGGATGGAATCTCTAGTGGCCACAAAGGTCCTGCCACCCACAGACGCACAGATCAGTGAAAGAGACAGGCTAACAGGGGAGCAGGGTATCTCCGGGACTCAGGCCCCCTTGGGAAGCAGCAGCAGAGGCAGCAGCAGCAGCAGCGGCAGAGGCAGCCAGGGGCTCCCAGAGCAGGCAGGAGCTCAGCAGCAGCTCCATTACAGAAGGTCTCTGCATAAACCCCCTGAGGGAACTGAGCCTGGGAGGTGGCCCTGCCCCCACCTGAGCACCAGCAGATAAGCTCCCATT
>CM053770.1:622287182-622406153 GCA_028658325.1 Potorous gilbertii | reverse complement strand
AGCTGTGTTTTTTTTTATCATTTTATGAAAGTGTGTAGGAAGGAATTTAACCCAGATCTTAGTTTGGGACTTTTTACTGCAAAATAATCAAAATAGACTCACCAATTTTTTTATTTTAGTGAATGCCTCAAACGATGGGAAGTTAAAATAAAGTAGACTTGCCAATGAGAGATCGTGTGTATTGAAATTAAAGACAGGCACTCAGGAAATAATAGATGTGGATTGCATTCTTGTCTAGCTACAGAATAGGCAAATGCTCTGGCCCTATTGTCAAGAAGATTGGTGAATTTCTTAATGAAATGTACTATGAATTCCTTAAGGATATGTACCATTTCTTATATGGCTATATGTTGGAAAGTATTGAGAACAATATTTCGTATGTAACAGATATTCAATAAATAGTTCTTCTATGTTAAGTAGAGTTGAATTTAAAGTTATTATCAGCTCCTTAGACTAATACTCATATACCACGGTCTCAAATTCTGTCTTCCCTTTCTGAATACCCTGAGGCAGTCAGGTGGAGCAGTGGAAAATGATTCTTGACTTGGAGTTGGGAAGACCTGAGTTACAAATATGGCCTCTGATGTTTACCAGCAGTGTGGCCCTAGGCAATTCACTAAACTTCTCTGTGCATCAGTTTTCCCATCTGTACAATCAGAATAATAATGTACCTACCTCCCAGGGTTGTAAGGGAAAAAAATGTGATAAAATATGGAAAACACTTGGTGAAACTTAAAGCACAATATGAATGCTAGCTAGTATTATTAATACTCTCTAGTTTAATAGCCTTTCCTAAAATGTGATTCCCACCACTGAACACAATATTCCAGATGTGGTCTAATCAGGGCAAAGTACAACAGGATTGTCAACTCCTTTGTCTGGGTCACTGTAAGTCTCCCTCAGTAACCCCTTATGCTCCATCACTAAATCGCTGAAAATTTGAATGTTGCCTCCATACCACAGCATGGTCACCAGCTTTTAGAGTACATCTCAATGCTCTTTTAGATCTTGGAGGCAGAAGATAGGGAGAATGAATAATTGCAGACAGCTGATCAATCACTCCCTTCCCTGCATAACTGATATTCTCGGAGATTCTCAGCTTTAGTGACCTTGGGCAGTGGATCTGATGAGACAAAATTTTGTAGAGCAGTAGTTCTTGAGATGCAGTAGTCTGAGGACTTGTGGGGGCTCTGAGATCCTTTGAGGGGATACTGGAGAACTCCTATTTTCATAATAATACTATTTTAATTTCCAATGTGATAAATATCAGAAGGGAATCCTCAACAATTTTTGAGTGCGGAGAGATCCTGAAATCAAAAAACCTGAGAACCACTGCTAGAGAATAACTTTATTAATTGATAGACCACAGCAAGAGCTGCTTTTTATACTGTAGTAATAGCTTTTAAAGAAACTACTGCAAATACTATAGAATCTTGCTGTTGATACTTTGAATATGATACAAATACAGTACTCTACTACTACTACTCATTTAAATAGTGTTTCAAGATTCGCAAAGTACTTTAAAAAAATTGTCTCATTTTATGAGACAATAAAGCCTGGGAGGTCGAGGATGTTATCCCCATTTTGCAGTTGAGGAAACTGAAGCAGACAGGGGTTAAGTGACCTGTGTAAGATCATACTGTCAGCAAGTTATCTAAAGTAGTATTTGAACTCGGGTCTTCCTGATTCCAAGTCCAGTGCTCTACAACTGTATGAATAATTAGGATCTCCTAATTCCAGGTAATAGATACAACTTTGAAAGTTTCTATGCTTCCTTCTGGCAGGTTTTAAACCATAGACTCTCTCAAGTTCTTTTTTCATGTAGAATCATCATTCTATCTTTGGTTCTGTGGACAAAACGTTACTAAAATTCTCCGTAGCCCTAAGCAATGGTTGGTATGTCTGACTGGATGCAGAGAAAATATGAAGTTTATTTTCTTGTGTTCTATTGTGGGTTCATCATGAAATTCTCATACAAGATAATCTTCCTATATATATAATTTAGTAAATCCTCCAAATTGTAATATTGAGACAATTAGGGCTGCTCTGTAGAATAAACGTCAATGTCCTCAACAGGTGGTTGATCCCAGATATGCTGGAGGCCTTCCTCTCTAGAGCCTAGAGTCTGAATTTTTTGTTTTACCTTCCTGGAAACCATCCCCCAAAGGCTGAGCTGTTCCGAAATGTGGCAAGATTTGTTACCCAATGAAAACCTCACGTTCCTTTTTTTCCACGCTCTTCATGAAAATGCCTGTTTTTCAGGATGTCTGAAAGAAGAAGTGGGTTTGGAGTGTCATTGTCTGCTGTAAATATTCCTTTCAATGCTTTTACATAGACTCACTCTTTGAAATGTGGTTTGAGGGGGAAATTGCCTAATGTCCCAAAACATACTGCAAGGTACAGGGAAATCTCTGCCACCATGAGAAATATGATCCTTGGCGTGATGAGAATTTGGCACACCTTGGAAACTGTTATTCTCATGTAGCCCTGATAATTGTACTAAAGATGTTGACTGCCATCAGTAGTTCGTGATCCAACAAAATTCAACTCAGCAAGCTTACCATACCAGAAGTGTGAGTGGAAGTCCTAGCATAACAAGTACTAAGAGTCAAACAGTAAGAAAGATTTCCATTAATCAATTTTTGATTCAATTGAAGTTGGGAAATTTCCCCAAGTTTCCTTCAGGAGAAGTCTTGGACCTCCAGAGAGAAGGGTGGGAGACAGAGTCCCCAGGACAACACAACATTCCTAGGGAGGCCGCACTGAACAGAGGAAGCAAGGTAGAATTAGACTAAGAAGAACCTAAACTTGGGTGTTCCTGATGGGTGAGGAAGGCAGTCATCTGACAATTTCTTTCTTAAATAATTATTCTTTTTAACTAGGTACTAGGTTCAATTTTTTAAGGCTCATTTTTTAATCTGCTGAGTATAGACATTGCCTGCATCCTTTCAACTTGGGCACCCTGGGTCAAAGCCCTGGTTTTCCTACTCTACTCATTGTACTATGCAAGATGTTATGCTGGGCTCTGAGGGTAGGAAAACAAACAAACAAAAAACCCCCCAAATTACAGTCCCTGTAGGCAGTTCAAAATGTGCAGTAGGCAGCTGGTGATGGAGGTTCAGGAGAGAAACTAAGAATGAAAATGTATATCTGGGAATCATCCACATAGAAATGATAATTAAACTAATGGAAGCTGTTGAGGAACCAAGAAAAAGAAAAGTGTCCAGGGAATATCCTGGGTTTAGGGAATACCCACAATTAGGGGATGTGATGTAGATGATGAGCTAGAAAAAGAGACTGAGAAACAGTGGAAAGAGAAAGTAGGAGAACCAAAAGAATTTAGGGTCATGGACACTCAAAGGGGAAAAAGAAGATGGAATTGATCAAAAGTGTCAAAACCTGCTGTTCTTTGTCTTTCCTTCTCAAAGAAGACCAATGACATTAGGAGAGGGATATCTTGACTTGCAGGTGAATCAGATTTAACTGAGGCAGAGCCATGCAAAGTCATCAGCCCTACTCTCTCCTCCAGTCGCTGGAGTCCAGTGGCAAGGCATAGGTCAGGATGACTAGAGATGACCCACGATGCCATCAAATGCTGCAGAAAGATCAACAAAATTGGGGTTTGAGAAAAGGCCATCAAATGAAAAGGAGTAATGTTCAGTAAGCTTGGAAAGATAACCTGGAGACAGACTATAAAGGGTCTGAACTGCCCCCTGCTTAAAAAATGTTTTATCCTACAGGCAATATTGAGCTACAAAAGTTCCTTGAGCAGGGAAGAAACTATTAGACTTATACCTTAGGAATATTATTTTTTGTAGCTATAAAGTGGATGGATTACAAAGGGGAGAGGATAGAAACTAAATTTAATTAGGAGGTTGTTGCAAGAGTCCAGGTAATGAAGGCCTGAACCAGGGCTATGTAAGTTGGAACAGAAGGGACAGATGTATGAGACATGCTATGGAGACAGAATTTCTAAAACTTGATGACTTATTGGTTGTAAGGAATCAGGGTGATGAGAATGTTTTTGCTTTTTGTAGAGAACCTGTTGCTTTGTTGATTGTTGTCATGAAAACATATAAAACTTAAAACCTCAACACCCTAGTTAGGTACTATGGCTCATTACTAAGTCTTATTCTTTGCAATGTTATTCAAGATCACATTACATTTATGAACACAATACCATTGCCTGCAACGGTGCCTTAGTCTGGGAGGTCTCTATTCACTGTTTTAAGTGAATGACTTGGCAACTAGGTGGTGCAGTGGATGGAGCACCAGTTCAGGAGTCAGGAGGATCTGAGTTCAAATATCACCTCGGACACCTGACACTCACTAGCTGTGTGACCTCGCCCTTTTGATATCATCTTGGTATTATATTGGTATAATCTTTTTTAGCACTTTTTCATAGCTTCCTGGAATAAAGCTGGCCTTGGAGTCAGGAAGATAGAAGTTCAAGTCTCTTTTCTGAAACATACTGGCCATGTGATTATGGAAAAATCTTTTAACCACTCAGTGCTCCAGGTAATGGTTGGAGAGAGTTTCCTCACTGGTATTTTCCTATACCAAGGAAATCATAAATTATGCCTAGAATTATCCGTGCATTAAAACTACAATCCCAAGAGATAAAGATAGGGAAATTAGTTTAAGAAAGCCCACAAAATCTCTACAACTGTTTACATGCACACACACACATTTACCTTCATAGAAATATATTGAGAAAAAAATTTGTCAACATAAGGTGGAATCAAGATGGCACAGAAAAGGCAGGGATTCCCCTGAGCTGTCTCCCAAACCCCTCTGAACATCTTTCAATAATGCCTCAAAACAAATTCTGGGATGGTAAACCCACAGAGGGACAGTGTAAAACAATTTTCCAGCCCAAGACAACTTAAGATCAGCAGCAAAGGTCTGTTACACCAGGTGAGAAAGGAGTGCAGTGTAGCGCAGGCTGCAATGGCACAGCCCCAGTCCTAGCAAAGCAGGAGCAGGCCGCTAGGTGACTGAATTAGCAACAACAGCAGCTGCTTCAGGAGCTCTTAGCCCAGAGATGGTAAAGATCGAGGGTCCAACAACTGGTCAGAAGAAGATTACAGGGGTCTCTTTGTTAGTGCTAGGTCAAGACTCTCTTGCTATCTCCATACTCAGATTTGAGTCACTTTCCTGGGTGAGAAAGGGAAAGGGAGAAGTAGAATAGGGTAAATTATGTCACACAGAAGAGGGAAGAACTTTTACAGTGAAGGGGAAGATGGGGGAAATAATGCGGGATGCTTGAAACTTACTCTCATTGGAAGTGGCTCAAAGAGGGAATAACATACACACTCATTTGGGTATAGAAATCTATCTTACCCTATAGGAAAATTGGGATGGAAGGAAAGAAAAGGTGTGTGGTGGGACTGATAGAAAGGAAGGTGGGGGGAGGGGTAGTCAGAATCAAAACATTTGAGGAGGGACAGGGTGAAAAAAGAGAGATAATGGAATAATGGGGGGAAAGAATGGGGGAAATGCAGCTAGCAATCATAACTATGAAAAAAATTTGAAATAAAGACCTCATTTATCACACATAGAGAACTAAGTCAAATTTATAAAAATAAGAACCATTCTCTCATTGATAAATGTCAAAGGATATCAACACTCGGTTTTCAGATAAAGTAATTAAAGCTATCTATATCCATATGAAAAATGTGCTCTCATTATTGATTGGAGAAACGCAAATTAAAACAATTCTGAAGAAATATCTCACACTTATTAGATTGGGCTAACAGGACAGAAAAGGAAAATGACAAATACTGGAGGGGATGTGCGAAAATTGAGATATTATTACACTATGGGTAGAGCTGTGAATGGATTCACCCATATAAAACTGTGTATACCCTTTGACCCAGCAATACCAGTACTAAGTCTCTATCCCAAGAGATTAAAAAAACCAAAAAGGAAACAGATGCATATGTATGAAAACATTTGTAGTGGCTCTTTTCTGGTGGCAAAGAATTGAAAATTGAGGGGATTCCTATCAATTGGGGGATGCCTGAACAAGTTGTTGTATACGATAGTGATGGAATACTATTGTGATATAAGAAATGATGAACACAATGCTCTCAGAAAAACCTGGAAAGACTTACTTGAACTAGAGCAAAAATAAATAAGTAGAACCAGTAGAACAGTGTACATAGTTACAACAGTATTGTAAGATGATCCACTGTGAATGATTTACCTATTCTCAACAATATGATCTAAGGCAATTCTGAAGGACTTATGATGAAAAATGCTATCTATTCCCAGAAAAAGAACTGATTTAGTGAGAATACAGATTGAAGCACATTTTTTAACCTTTATTTTTGTATCTATGTTTTCTTTTACAACATGACTAATATGGAAATATGCTTTGCATGACTACACATGTATAAGCTACATCAAATTGCTTGTCTTTTCAATGTGGGTGGATGGGAGTGAGGGAGAGAATTTGGAACTCTAAATTTAAAAATGAATATTAAAAGTTCTTTTAATGTTTAATTGGAAAAAATAAAATACTAAATGATTTCTTGAAAAAAAAATGTATTGGGACTTTATCAGAGGAGTACCTAATCAATTGACTAGGAGTTGGAGAATAGCCCCAGCTGTACAAAAACGCTGTGGAGTCTAGCCTTAAGTTTTCTTTCTTTAAAGTTCTTGTGTTTCAAGGAGCTGGTAGAAAAATGAGGTTTTTTTGAGGGTTTTTTTTGTTTTCAGTTTTTAATTAGTCATTTTCCAGTACAATTCCTTTGCACGTCAGGCTAGTTATTTTGAGAATACATTTGCATGGTTGAATTCTTAAGTAAGTAAATCCTATCTGTGGCATTACTAAACTCATTACAATAATGGAAGTGGTAAGAGCACCACGCATGTTGCATTTCTAGAATATTGGAGAATAGCAATGCAATTGGAGGACAATATAGGTGCTCATCCAAGTTAATAATTATTTTTTTCTGATTTTATATTGATCAGACTCAGACTGTTTAACTTATTGTGATGTGAGTCTAGAGAAATTGCATACACATTGTTGGGACTTTCTGAGTTTATTTGTTTGTTTCTTTTTAAGCTATCCTGATTGTTTTAGTGAGGAAATGAATCCAGATCTCTAACTGGCATACTCTATGTTTTACAAGGATTCAGTGGAGAAATTGTGGTTGCCTTACATGTTTCAAAGAGCAGTTAGATGGGTTTTCATGCAATATAGTTTGTTTTCACCTGTAAGTCAAACCTAATTCCCCTATAGAGCCTATTTGAATCCTTTTCCTCTCCCCTCCCCTCCCCTCTCCTATTTACTTCTCTCTCCTTCCTTCCTTCCTTCCTTCCTTCTTTCCTTCCTTCCTTCCTTCCTTCCTTCCTTCCTTCCTTCCTTCCTTCCTCCTTTCCTTCCTCCTTTCCTCCCTTCCTCCCTTCTTTCCTTCCTTCCAGAAGACAAGAACTATCATGTGCAAAGAGATTAGATAGGTCCTTTTTTACATCAGAGGGCAATATTAGGACCATGGTAGAAGTTGAAAAGAGGCAAATTTGGCCTTCATATAAGGAAAAGCTTTCTAATCAGCTGTCTGGGGAAGTAATGGCTTTTTTTCTTCTTGTTATAGTTCTTTGGAATCTGTGTATTTGTCCTTCGTTGCTGAAGAAGACCATGCCATCAGAGAAATAATGACATGATTTGCACTTGACTTTGTTTTGAGTGAGGGTGGGTTGTGCAAGTCACCAGCCTCACTTCTCCTCCAGAGCCATCTGAATCCAGTGACCAGATATTCATTGGAATGACTGGAGATGACCCAGTTTGAGGCAACTGGGGCTAAGTGACTTGCCCAAGGTCACACAGCTAGTGAGTGCCAAGTGCCTGAGGTGAGATTTGAACTCGTGTCCTCCTGACTCCTGCACTGGTGCTCTATCCACTGCACCACCTAGCTGCCCCTCTTTAGAATCTAGATGACCACTTAACAGATATGTTGTTTTGTGAGAATAGCTTGGACTAGATGATGCCTCAGGTCTCTTATAACTCTAAAATTTTGTGATTCTCTTCAAACTTCTTTCAATTCATCATCTTGTGCCATAACAGATTTTTAAATCCTTCCAGACAATCATTCAGTCTGTCAGTCAAGTTATTCATTTAGTCAATAGACCTTTAGGGGCACTCAGATGACACAGTACTGGGCCTAGATGCAGGAAGACTCATCTCCCTGAGTTCTAATCTGGCCTCAGACACTTACTAGCTGTGTGATCCTGGGCAAGTCATTTAACCTTGTTTGTCTCAGTTTCCTCATCTGTAAAATGAGCTGGAGAAGGAAACGACAAAGTGTTCCGGTGTCTTTGCCAAAAAATAAACCCCCAAACAAGCAAACAACCCAAATAAGATTATGAAACATTGAATATGGCTGAAACCAGTAAGGGTCCATTATGTGGTAGGCATTGTGATCAGAACTGTACAAACATTTGATTTGAGGATCTCTTAATTATTTCCTGTTTATCTGCATCTAACTTGTTTTTTATATATTTGTTTACATATCGAGTCCTCTGTTAATTTGTATGTTTTTTGAGGGCAGGGATCATCTTTTGCCTTTTTTTTGTATACCCAGCATTAGCACAATGCACACAGTAGGTGCTTAATAAATTTTTTTGATTGATTGAAGTGTCACCTCCTACTTTGACTGATGATCAATGAAGATGCTTTGATTGATGATCAATTGATTGATTGCTAAAAGTATTCTAATTAGATGCTGAGTTGGAAGTTTTGAGACTTAGGACACACACATATGCAAGTATATATTTATACATACATATATGTATGTATGTATGTGTATGTGTTATATATGTGTATACATATATATATATACATTTTGATATTCTACACTTAACAAATACCAATTAACATAAACATTTCTGAATATAAAGAAAAGGAAAAAAAGGGGGATTTTTTTCACTGTCTCCCCATTAGAATGTGAGCTACTTGAGAAGGATTGTCTTTTACTCTTTTTCATATGTCCCATTGCTTAGCACAGTTCTTGGCACATAGTAGGCACTTAGTAAATGCTTGATGATTGTCATGTGAAACTGGGAATGTCTATGAATAACTTGTTTATTTTAAAATGAGATACACTTTTCAAAAGATCTAGAAAGATTTTCAGTTGTTTCTTCCATCAAATAGTTAACCAGATCACAGGAATACTTTTGAAAGTGCTGTCTCATGATTGTGTCTCAGTATCTGCTAATGCATATTTCGTGACTGTCAGAATGAACACATAATTTTGACGAAATGACTGGCCTTTTCTCTGAGACAGAAGGCACAACAGAAGGCAGACAAACCAAAGGTTATGATTTTTTTTTTTAACTGAAGTACGTGAAACAAGTACACGCCTCAGTGTTTGTTGGGGAAGACCACGAGGAGGCAGATTTCCAAGATGAATCAATGCTCAGACTATGGCAGCTCAGATAAAATTACAGGGCAGGCATAGGGCCAATGTCTAAAAGAAAGTAAGCAGAGATCATGCTGTCATTACATCATTTTAAAAAAGTTTATTTGACTAGTGAATGAGCAAGTTCTGGAAACGACTGTAACATACTGGAAACTTTGCTTTGGACATCCATGGGCTTTGTTGTTTGTTTTTTCACTTTTTATGTAATTTTATATTTCCGCAAGCCTAAATGGTCCAGAATGATTCAGTCCATGACTGACTTCTATTCTTGTGTCTCCAAATTGCTTGTAGACAAAGAAGATTCACAGCAGTCTTTGAAGTGAAAATTTTGTTGTTCAGTCATTTTCAATCGTGTCTGATTCTTTGTGACCTTATTTGGGATTTTCTTGGCAGAGACACTAGAGCAGTTTGCCATTTCCTTCTCCAACTCATTTTACAAATGAGGAAATTGAGGCCAAAAGGGGTAAGTGACTTGTCCAAGGTCACACAGCTAGTGTCTGATGCCAGATAGAACTCAGGAAGATGAATCTTCCTGACTCCTGGTCCAGTACTCTATCCACTATGCCATCTAGCTATCCCTGAAGTCAAAATAGCTAAAAAAGTTGCTTTCCACTTGAAACATAGTAATATATATTTATACATATGCACCATATTTGTATATACATATGTATACCTATACATATGTATGTATTTATGTATATATAGTGCATATATTTTTCCAATTAAAAAAATTTTTACTTAAAATTCTGAGTTCCAAATCATATCCTTCCCTTCCTCTATTCCCTCCCTGCTTTTGGAGATAGTAAGCTGATATAGCTTATACATTTGCAATTATGTAAAACTTTTCCATAATAGTCATTTCAGGAAGACTTGAGTAAAAGAAAAAAATGAAAGTGAAAAACAGCAATGTTTCAGTTTCCATTCAAACACTATCTCTTCTTTCTCTGGGGTGGGGGATGGTATACTTCATCATTAGTCTTTTGAGATTATCAGGGATCATTATATTACTGTGAATAGCTAAGTCATGCCTTGTATATATGCACCACTTCAGTGGTAGAAATATATATGCCACACATACTGCATCCTGTCCCCAAAGTCTTAGTACAGTCTATCTCTCTGTCTCTATCTCTATTTGCCCAGATCTGCAAAGGTGCAGATCTGCAACATATCTCTACTTTAGAATCTTTAAAGAATCAATTGAGAAACTGAGAGGCTGTGACATGGTCTCCTAGGAAGTATTTGTGAGAGTTAGGAGTTGAATCTGGGTCTCACCCAGTTTCATTATTCCAAATTTCCTGTAAGTAATATGTCTAACTCCCAGCAGTCAGAGAAGCAGAAGTCTTGTGATGATGCATGATGTCTGTAGAATATGTCTTTGGCTTTCAGGGAGAGAATGCTGATTGCAAGAGCTTTGGAAAGGAGAGATGTTTGAGAGAGAGAGAGAGAGAGAGAGAGAGAGAGAGAGAGAGAGAGAGAGAGAGAGAGAGAGATGTAGATGTGGTAGTTACGTACTCTCTTCTGGTTCAGTTCCAGACAAATGAGAAGAGATAGACTTGGGATGTTGCAGATATGCACAGGGAGCCAAGTATTTCTAATTTCTCTAAGTATTTCTGATTTCTATTTTGTCTTAGAGACATTTAGAGAATTTTCCCTTGGATGATATTGAAGTCTCTCTCTTTGCTGAGCTCAGATCTCATTTTGCTCCCCTCTAAAGAGCTCATTCACTCTTATGTCTTTTCTGGTATATTTTAATCTGTATTACTTTCCTGATTTTTGTTTGCTATCTACTTGGACAAATAGGTATACTCACCACTCACTATTTGTGATTGCCTTTTATGTAAGAAGTGGGACGACGACAAGCTAGTGAGTGTAAACTTGGAACAATTCTTCTCTCTTTGTGTACAGCCAGAAAAGTTGTTTTGTTCTGAACCTATATACCCCATGCCAACAATATTGGGGGGGGGGTAGATAGATATAATTCTAGTCCAATAAAATTTTTGCAGAGACTGGAGAACAGAGTGGCCAGCCTTGTGGCCCCTTTTCCTTCTCCTCTCAAGGCAGGAATCACAGTCTTTCTGGGAAGGGGATGGGCGAGATTTCAGGGATATCGATCAATGCTTCCCATAAGCCACATTTAGACAATCCATGCGGACCTACATATCTTACACGGGCTGCATATTATTAACATACTTTTATTTTCTGGGGATTTTCATAGAGCAGGAGACTCCTGGAGTTGAGAGGGAACTCAGAGGTTATCTAGTCCTGTTCACAATCTGAATCACTAATGTCCTTTATAATTCTTGTCACATGACCAGCACATCTTCTCTTTCAAGCCTACATTTCTTTGATGTCATCTTTTACTCATCTCCTTTGAAACTCTAAAAGTGGCAGCCTGTTCACACCCACCATGTACCTCTCCATTGCCCTATGTGTTATATTCACTTTTAATTCTTTAAGATTGTTACTTTCCATATTTCACCATAATACAGCCACTTTAATGGAAAGTTTATGTTCAAAAGGTGACTTTTAATTCTTTGGATGCTGGCATATTTCATGTTTCACTATAATGCAGCGATCTCAGAAAACAGTTTATGTTAAAAAAAGATGTGCCTTTGTTTTGGAAGACAGTGTAAGATTGTTGAAAGCACTTTGTAATTTTTATGACAACAAGCCAGCCTGCTCTCCTCTTTTTATTTTCTTCTGAACTCAATTTATTGTTTACCTGTACTGTTGGTTCCAGATACTGGACAAGCTCTATAGAATGATCATGTCATAATCTAGGCAACAGACATTCTTCATCCACTTGGTCTTTCTTGTATGGATGAACAGGCCAAACACCTTTGAGTAATTGCAGATCTCTTCCAGGATGCTCTGTGGTATTCTGTGGTTTGATTCTCCCTGTACAATTAGAGTGTCGGCTACAAATAGGAGCATCTGAAGGACCTCATCATCCACAGAGAATCTCTCTCCAACTTGTATTCTCTACTAGAACTTCTCCATCAAGGTGGTGGATGCCTTTGGTTATGATATTTCTTATTGTTTGGAATTAAGGGATGAAAAAGCATTTATTAAGTATATTTAAGCTAATTTATTTAAATCAATTAAGTGTTATAACTTTTCAGCTATTCTCTCTATGTCCCCATCAGGATGTTACTACAAAGGGTACAGACAAATACTAAATTGCATGCATATATTTCCTTTTTATTTTTATATATTATTATTTATTTTCATATAAATGTATACACACAGATATGTGTGCATATGTATACATGTACACATATGCATGAACACACATACATACATACATGTGCATTCATAAACTGGGAGCTCTGAGATAGGAAAATAATAGTATATTATATTCATAGTGATACATAAAACATTTTGCCTGTAATACATGGGAATACATGTACACACATGCTATGAATATATATGCAAGATGAGTATGTATATGCTACATATATATAGCAAGCAAATATTTTGCTATACATAAGTATACAGAACACACATATACATATGAACATACAGGCAGGTACATGCAAGTTTGTGTATGTGTATTATATATACACTCACATGTATATACATGTGTATATATGTGTATGTATATATTATATATGTGTATATACACATACATACACTATATATATGTGTGTGTGTATATATATATGTATGTGTGTTCATGCATATGTGTACATGTATACATATGCACACATATCTGTGTGTATACATTTATATGAAAATAGATTATATATATATGAAACTTTTGGATTTACTGGTAGCCTCTATGTGGATTTATATCCTGATAGGGACTTAAAGAGAATTACTAAAATGTGATGATACTTAAGGCTTTGAAACTAATTCATTTAAATATAAAAAGTTTTAAGTAGGTCTATCTATATTTAATAATATACTAAAACAAAACAATATTAATATCTATTGAGGGAGAAATTTCACATGTATAGAAAGCAATGACCACTTTTGTATGAACTTTATATATTTAATAATTATAAAGTCTCAAATGATGATTTGTTTCATATTTCTAACTGTTGTCTTTGAACCTGGCTTCATTCCAGGTCAAATTCTTGCCCTGAAGCTGGAGGAAGTTTTCAATGATCTAATTGGAGAGTATAAATGTGGGCTGGGTGTTCTGGAATATCTGGCCATAGCTGGTCCATGTTCTATGCTTGTCTATAGGAGAGAGCTTGAAAATCTTTAGATGATTTTTCCTCTCACTTAAGGTGCTCCAACTAGTATTCATTACAAAACCATCATAAAGGCAAAGTTAGTGTTGATGAAGGTACTTATACAATTTGGACACCTGTTGAAATACCTGTTGTGAGAGAAGTAGAACACTTGGTCTGCTGGTGATTTCATTAAGAGTTGGAAAGAACTGTCACATACAGGCCTGCCATAAAAGGACATACTTTTTGAGTATCCTTGATAATTCAGAGCTTCTAACTTACTCAAACTACTTCCCTGAGGTATTTAATTCATCTTGACTTTGTGTTTTCGTTTTAAGCCACCCCATCCCCAAATTCTGAAGTTCTAGCATCTGACACATATATTTGAACTGGTGTGTACCTTTCAGTTTCCATTCTAGGTATCTACTTTGGCATGCCACCTCCATTCCTTTAGTCTCATTCAGTTTATCCTTGGCATGAATTCCAACCAATTAATCAATCAGTCAATAAATGTTTATTAGTCACAATGCTAAGCACTGGGGATACAAAAAAAGGCAAAGAATCCCTACCCTCAAGGAACTCACAATCTTACAATGAACCTCTATTTGACCCTTGCTGCATGTAGTACTCAAGTTTTTCTCCATTACAATACATTGGTATGTTGTCACTGCCCATATTTTGACAATAGATTCTTGCCTGATGGGCACTGGCATCTCCATCAGAACACTGACAGACAGCTCATGGATCTGGCCAAAATTCCCTTTTCCTATTGATCTTCTTGAAGTTAGCTCATTCATGACTTCCTCCCCTTCTATATTAGGTCCATCAAAAGCTAGGAAGAGGAAGCCGAAGCATTACCCAAAGCTCTTAATGAAATCTGACATGAAGAAGTGTGTCTACAGTTGCCTCTTCTACATGATCTATCAACCTCTCCATGGCCTGTGTTACTGACATATGATTGAGACAATGTGCTTTCCCGTCTCTGTTCTCAAGGAAACCCATTTCTCTAAGGTGTCTTCAAGCAACTTTCTCCACTTGGTTATCATTGGCATCCTCATCTAATATTGCACAGGCCTTTTAAAATAACTGCATCTAGATTTACAGTCAACAAGTTTTGTACCACCTCTGTAAGTGAGATTTAAACCTTACTGGGTTATATATGGAAACTTCTGCTGCTGTGATATGCCAATCCATACTGTGGGCATGGGGGCTAATGGAAGAATATTGGTTCTAGCTTTGAGAATGACATTTTTATCTGGAACTTTCTGTTCTTGCCTTTTCTTTTCCTCACCTGAGGCAGTAGTCATCTTGGAAGGAGGACCTCATTTGAAAAATATCTATAATATTGTCTTCTAAGATAGTTCGTTATTTGTCAGGACCCTCTCTGAAGCAGTATATGTTAATTTATAATGTCTTACATGGTATTTAGTTTTGAATTATTAGCTAGCATTTATGTAGGACTTTAAAGTCTGTGAAGTGATTTTCAAATATTACCTCATTTTATCCTCATAACTCTTATTATTTCCATTTTACAGAAGAAGAAACTGAAGGGTATAGGTTAAATGATTTGCCTGGGGTCACACAGTTAGGAAGTCTCTGAGGGTAGATTAAAACTCAGATATTCCTGACTTCTATTTCAGGGCCATTGTACCACCTAGCTGCCTAAGTACTCAGAGGGAGCTGGATTTGATAGGATTTGTAGTATCTGTAAATATATACAAATAGCAAGCAAACATAAATTCCCAGATTTACGTATATATTTTGTCAAAGCAAGCATCCTAGATTCCCTATGGAAAAAAGTGATCATTTTAAACTAAAAATTGGGAAAAAATGCAAGAAAGTCTGAATAATAGTTCTTATTTCATATAAATAATGAATAGTAGACAAAAGGTGATATTTTCATGAAAATATTTGGTATAGAAAAAACAGTATTCGAATATAAATAGCTAAGTCATTGCGAAGTTCCTCTACACTTTCAAATTCCACATGCATTAGAGAAGCCTCAATCACCCAAAACAAATTTTCAGTAAGAACCACACAGTTCCACAATTTTCATCAGCTATCTGTCTCCTAGTTGTAGTTCATTTGAAATTGCTTCTTTCCTGAGGCTAAGAAAATTGTGTGGGCTCAAGTATTTACATGTCCAACACTAGTGAAATCACCTAACTTCTGATGAAGTATATATTTAGTATCACATTTTGAAAGGTCTCATTTATATATTAGGGAGAAATCTTTTTTGGGGGGTTAAATGAGGAAGTAGGAGAAATGAACAGGTGATGAAAGAACCTGGTATATATACATATGTATGTATATATATGTATGTGTGTGTATCCTCTGCTGAAGCCACCCAGCTGACATTATTTCTCTTACTTGTGTGCATCCACCCACCCACACACCCATGCCCACACCAAACCTTCCTTCCTATCACTGGGGGGGAAAAGAAGAGAAAAGGAATGATCCATTTGATTGGAATGAGAATTTCCTGGAGAGAGACAGGCTAATAAGAATGAAAGGCTCATTATATGAGATCACAACCAGCTATCCCCTGCTACTCTTTTGCTGCATCTTAAATTATAAAAGTTTCATATGAAACTCTAATATCCTCACCTAATCCATTCATGCCTGTATAGTTGTTGATGAGTCATTTTTCAGTTATGTCCGACTCTTAGTGACCTCATTTGGGGTTTTCTTAGCAAGGATACTGGAGTAGTTTTTCATTTCTTCTGCAGCTCATGTTACAGATGAGGAAACTGAGGCAAACAGTGTTAAGTGATTTGCATAGGGTCACACAGCTAGTAAGTTTGTGAAGCCCAGAGATGTTAAGTGTTTTGTTTGTCATCACATAGATAATCAGTCAACAAATACTTTGGCACCTCTACTGTATTAGATAGTGTGTGGTCGGCACCAGGGAATCAAAGACAAAAGTAGAACATCTTATCCTTAAACTTACAGTCTCCAAGTAAAACAACATGGAAATATATAGATAAATACAATACAGATAATTTTGGAGAGAAGAGTACTGCAATTGTGGGGATTCACAAAAAGCCTCCTATAGAAGGTGACACCTCCACTAAACCTTGAAAGTCCCAAGAGATTCCAAGAGGTGGAGATCAGGAGGAAGTTCATCCTAAGCATGGTAATACAAAGGCACAGAGATAGGAAATGGAGGATCATGTGTGAAGATAAACAAGGAGGAGCAGTCTGACTGGATCCTAGGATGCTGGAAGGGGAGTAATATATAATAAGGATGTAAAGATAGAAAATTGCAGAGCTGGGGTTTGAAATCATTTCTTTCTATTCCAAATCCATTGCACCACATAGTCCTTTAGTCAGTTAATCTCTCAAAAACCAAAATGAAGGGTTTCCTACATAACTGTTGAAGCCACAAAGAAAAGCAAAAGGAGTCTTTGTTCTTGAGGAACTTACATATTAATTGTGGAGAAAATAGGAACAATGAAGATATATACAGAGTGTGTGGATGGTAATTTGAGAGGGGCAGACAGTAGCAGCTGGAGGGACTGGGAAAGGACACCTGCAGAATGTAGGAATTAAGCTGAGTTTTAAAGGAATAGAGAGGAATCAAGGAGAAGGAACAACTAGGCTATTGTAGCAGTATTGTAGAATGAATGGAAGAGAATAAAATGTAAGAAGGAAAAGTGGGGAGGACCAGGTTGTGAAAAACTTCAAATGCCCAATAGAAGATTTTCTACTTAATCATAGAAATAAAAAGAAAGCACTATAGTTTATGGAATGGGGGTATGATATGTTCAGACCTACACTTTAGGAAAATCGTTGTTAGCTGGTTGGAGGAAGGTAGGTCAATTGGAACTGTCCAGGTGAGAGGTCCTGAGGTCCTGAATAGAGTGGTGACTGTGAATTTAGAGAAGCGATAGGAAAATGACTAGGGAAGAACAGTGCTTCAGTGATGTCAACACTCAGATGAGATAACACAAATTTATAGCAGATCCATGAAGCAGAGATTTGTGATATCTTCCATCTCTGTTACGATCATGGATAGTTGTAAAGGAGGTGGATGGTAGGAGTAATGTAGGCTCAGGATTTGGCAAAGCATGGTCAGCCATAGAACTAAGGGACAATGAGACTTAAGTGTAAAGGATAGTGTTTAGTTGAACTGATCTGCCAGAGTCAAGATATGAAAGGGAGGAAAGTGTGGATAGTGTTGGAATGGTGATTTGGGAAATGACAGAGGAGTGGAAAGAATGAAGGTTGTGGGGAGAACACGTAAAGTTGTAAGGCATAAGGAAAATGGAAGGACAAAATATAATGACTAAAGGATTTTGAGTTCATGAATAGGGATGTGGAACACTTGTGGGTTATGGCAAAGTAAAGGGCATAACCATCTTTGTGTGTATCCAAGGTTAAGTTTAGTAAAGGAGTAGATAATGGAAAATAAACAGATTGAGGAATTTGGAAGTAAGATTATTTGAGGGATTAATAATTTTTATGTTGAAGTCCCTACTAAGAGAGCAGTAGATTTAGAGGGGGAAAAGACTATGAGTACTGAAGTCACTGAGAAAAGAAGACTGTTCTGGGAGTTGAGACAATAGCTACCAGGACTTGAATCAGGTGATAAACTTGGATAACATAAACCTCGAAGAAGAAGAGGCTGCTGAGTGATGGTGGTAGAGGGAGAAAGGAAGATTGTTAAGGTAAAAGGAAGTTTGTTAATGATGGATGTAGGAAAAAATGTGGTGTATGGGGAAAAGCCAGTATATCAATTTGCCTAGAATATAGAGTAAGTAGAGGGAGTAATATGAAATTATCCTGCAAAGATAGCCTTTGGACAGATTATGAAAGGCTTAAAAAGAGAAACAAACAGAGGTATTTACATTTTATTTTGGAATTAATAAGTACTCAATGAAGTTTTGTGACTCAGGGTCTCAGGATCAGACATGCTTTAGGAATATAATTTTGATAGTTATTTGGGGGATGGATCAGAGACAGAGAGAGAGGCTACAAAGAAAGCAGGAAGATGGGATGAAGGCTAGGGATCCAAAAACAGGCGTGAAAACAAATTGTGCCCTCAAGGGAGGTTGCATAGTATATACTTAATAAATGTATGTTGATTAATTGAGTGATGGGATGATATAAATAGGAAATGTCAGAGCTCTTAAAAAATCCCAGGAAAATGTCCTGGCTCCTGGTTCCAGCCTCCTGAATGGAGGAATCATAGTGACCTTGGTCCCTAGACATTTTGACCATTAACTGGCTTCTGATGGATACAAATCGATGACCAGGAATTAATTCGTTGTTTCTGTTTCAATGTCATATTTTCATTGTTTTTGTACCAATTTGAGATAATTCTGTTATCAGAGATATCGTCTTATGTCATCTTAGCTTAAAATATCCTTAGTCACTTGATAATGTGTTGTCTCTTTCCATCCTTTGAACTATTGTCAACTTAAATCATAACACACAATACTATAAAACATGGCTCCTTTGAAACCACACTATGATCAACAACACTTTCCATATGTTGCTTAAGAAACAGACCAAACTGGAACAGATTGGTGCCCAGGAGTATTTCTCTTTCATGCCTCATATTTACACGTCATTGTTTGGAGCCAGTGACTGCCACCATTTACAGTAGGTACCTCCTAGTAAAATACAAAACCATGTAATCTAACCACACTGCTATAAAAAAATGAGTAATAGTCTGGGCTTTAAAGAAAGCTTGAGTAGTGGTTTGAAGTAGTTAAAAATATACTTTCCCTGCTGGCACGCATAACAGTTATTATTTAAGCAAACATTTGTAAGTTACTCTATGCTTTGTCAGACAAGCCAGTGTTTTATAGTATAGGTTAGAGCTAAATATTCCTGGAAGAAGCTCAATATTCACATTTGCTTCCAGGAAATTCTTAATATTCTTAGTCACTAAATGTGAAGATACTTTAAGTCCTTAAATGTGAATTTAATGACTGATAGTCATTAAATGTGAAGACACCATTTTCCCCATGTCCAGACCAGAAGTATCTGAAGATCAGTAAGGAAGGGTCAGCTGTGATGATAGAAGAGCAACAGAATGGGTTGGTTCTGATGGTGGGACAGGAAGGGACTGGGAGATAGATGAGTTCTGGTGGCAGAAGGGAAGGGAAGAAGTAGTTGAAGCTCTGATGCTAACATCTTGCTGCCAACTCCCTAGTTCTGACCATAGGTAATGCTTCAGACAGCAATGACACAAAAGGTCTCAAAGGGAGGCCATGGTTATCCTGGCTCTGGCAGAGCCCCTGTCTGCCCTGAGGACATTCCTTTGTTTCTAGAGTCTGACTCACAGAATCCCCACAAAGACAAAATCATTGCCCTAACAGAAACAGTCTGCCCTCTTTCCTACACCAAGGTGGCCATTAAAACTGGCATAACTTTGCTACTCCCCCAATTTCCACATCCTGGAACTAAGTCCAGAAAACCCTGAGTGGCCACCTGATTTAAAGGAGTCAATAAACAGAAGACCTTCATTGGCAAAATTCATCCTAGGGTGAGAAATCTCTGATCATCCCAATGCTGGTTTGGCAGTTCTCTTGGCCTCTCCATTCCACCTGAATGCATTGACTATTTATTATCCACCTTGCTTTGTTTTCTGCTTACAACCTTTCTCATGTTTCAACTTAGTTTACCTGCTCTGACAAGGAATTCCAGCCTTGGTTCCTACCTGTATCCTAGGATGTTCCTTGATACATTTTGATCCCATCCTTAGCTCAGATTTCCTGGATCTCATTGTAAGTGCATGTCTAGGATCACCACAGGTAACTATCTTAAGTAGGTGAAGCAGGTCTAATGACCTACTGAGTTCTCTCATATCCAGAATGGTTTAGTGGTCAACAGAATGGATTGAGAGTTCAAGGAAGAGGACTCAAATTCTGTCTCTATCTTCAGAATTGTAGAATTAGTAGCTCAGCAATTTGGGGCAACCATGCCTCAGTTTTCTTTATTTGTAAAATAGGGATAAGAATACCTGAAGTAGTTAACTTATGGTGTTGTTATATTAAATAAAAGAAGGTACATAAAGTGTTCCACAAAGAAGTACTAATTTGAACTCTTATAATTGTGGAGATATATATATGAAATTGTGGAAAATAATTCATCCTCATGGGTTGTCATGGTCAAAGAAGGCATTATTTTGTGGCCAAACTACTGGCCTTTCTGAATTTTTCTAGACTGGGTATCATTAAATGAATGAACATATGAAGCAGTCCCCCATGTCATTGTGTGGCTTGAAGAGACAGAATAGATAACACTTGGCTCTCCTATCCTTATCCCTGTCTCTAAGAGAGATTATAATTCCTACCAAGAGGAGGAGCAGGAGTTTGGGTCAGAAGCTTGGTCACACTGCTCTCCTTAGAGATAGGGGGTACTAGGTTATAATTATATCCATCTTCTGTAAATATTATTAGTTTAGGGGATGTGGTTTTCAGATTCAATCTAAAGTTTTGATAATTATTTATTTATGGGGAAGGAAAACTCAATTTTTATAACCAAGGCTTAATTAGCTCCATTCCCATCAATTACCAGTTCCATAATGAATATATGTAACAAGTATCAAATAAACTAATTTATTTAAGTCAACAGCAAAACAGAAATCAGAGAAGGTATCTATGCCTAGGAGAATAAATGGCAGGCAATACAGAGTAAAGGCCCTCTCCTTTAGAGAGGGAGATAGGTAACAGTTCAGCCAAGAGAGAGTCCCAGATTTCATTCAAAAGGAAATTCCTTGAAGTCTTTAGTGTAACAACTTTGAGAAAAGGCCATGATAAAACCTTCCAAGTCCTTTCTTGTAGGCTTCCTCTAACTCTTATTTTCCTTTCAGCAACCTGAAGTGGTGTACTGTTCATCTTCTCTCTCCAAGTTGGAGACCAGAAGCACTTAAAACAATCACAGTACCCAAAAAGCCTGAATAGACTGAAGAACTTGAAGAAACCAGAGCTCTGCTCTCTCCTGATCTTGGGAACTTCACCTTGTCTCCCACAGAGGCTTAGGGCATTGATCTCTACCAATGAGGAGACAGTCCCATGTTAATGAATTATATATGTATAGAAAAGTATTTATTAAGTACTTTGTGCCAAGTTGGGCTATGTGTTGGAGATACAAATACGAAAACAAGACACCACTTGCCCTCAAAGGATTTTACATTCAAATAGAGGAGACAGAGTGTAGGAAGAACATGACAAAATTGATTGATTATAGTAGCACTGAAGTTGGTAGTATGGCAGCTACTGAGAAGAAATCCAGGGAATAAAATGAAACAACACTGGATCACAGGCTTAGATGTAGTAGGGTACAAAGGCAGTCATCCATTGAGACTGCGGTGGGGGGAAGGGCGAGAATTCCGGGAATGAAAGGATTAACTTACTCAGGTCTTAGAGATTTATGAATGGAGGAGATGAGTGTAATGAAAATGAGGTCTCATTCATAGATAAAGTGACAGAGGAAAAAAAAAATATATATATATATATATATGTATGTATCTAAATGTATTTAAGATGAATATAATGGAGTTTGTTTAATAAATAGACAATCAGATCCCATATTATATTATATCTGAAGTAGGGCCACTGTCATGTTGCAAGCCTTTGTGGAAAATCTGTGAGAGGATACAAATAAAGTATTACAGGATGAGAAGGTTTGGGTGGGTTGAGAATCTTCTGCTGGAGGAAAAACTCACATTAATGTTGTCTCAGATTAATCAAAATATGATAGTTGGCATTCTCTGTCCTTGCTAGTTTGACATTCCCCATCACATTTTTAAAGAACTATTTTGTTCAGTGAGCTTTTGAAACTTCTTTCCCATTTGGCCAATTCTGCTTTTTAAAGTCTTCTTCTTTTCACTGACTTTTTGGACCTCTTTTTCCAATTGAGTTAGCCTATTTTTAAAGGTGTTATTTTCCTCAGCATTTTTTTGGTTCTCCTTTAGCAAGTTGCTGACTCGCTTTCCAAGCTCTTCTATAGGCTGAGCCCATTTCATATTCATTTTGGAGGTACTGGAGGCAGAAGCATTGACTTCCTCTGACAGCATGCATTGTTCTTCCTCATTTGAAAGGATGGAAAGAAACACCTGTTCACCAAGAAAATAACTAGGTGATGCAGTGGATAGAGCCCTAGTGCAGGAGTCAGGAGGACCTCAGTTCAAATCTTACCTCAGACACTTGATACTTACTAGCTGTGTGACCTTGGGCAAGTCACTTAACCCCAATTGCTTCATCCTGGGTCATCTCCAATCATCCTGATGAATATCTGGTCACTGGATTCAGATGACTCTGGAGGAGACTTGAGGTTGATGACCTGCACAACCCTCCCTCACTCAAAACGAAGTCAAGTGCAAGTCATGTCATTATTTCTCTGATGGCATGATCTTCTTTGGCAGCAAAGGATGAACACATACAACCTTCTATGGTCTTATTTTTTTCCCCCTTTTTTGGACATTTTCCCAGCCAGTTACTTGACCTCTGAATTTTTTGTAAGAGGAGGGTCCTAGTGCTCCCCGCCCCCCCAGGACTGTGCTCAGGGCTGAGATTCAGATTAGCTGCTCAATTCCCCCAGGGGCTTTGGGTGGGGCTGGATCACCACTGAGGGCTGAGGCCAGATCCCCTACACAATTCCCCCAGAGGCTTTAAGCTGAGCCGCTTGGACAATGGACCCAGGCTGCTTTCTTGCCACCATCACTGCCTGCTCCTGCCTCTGCCATTACCTGGGGCCAGCACTGGGGGGATCCCACTCCCCTCTCACCCAGCTGGGAAAGCCCTCTCACACTGAACTTTGAAGCTTTCTTTGTAGCTTGTGGGTTGAAGGATCTGAGACCCTCCCTGCTGTGGATTCTGCTCCAGAGGCCTATTCTGGTCCTATTCCTCCCCATGTGGTCAGGGCTGGGCTCTGCTCCACTCAACATCCTGTGGGACAGATCTTTTCTGTCAGTTTTCCAGGTTACCTTTGATTGGAAATCTCTTTCACTCTATCATTCTATGGCTTCTGCTGCTTTAGAATTTGTTGACAGTCATTTTTTTAAAGATATTTTGTGGATTGTGGAGGAAACACTAGGGTATATGTGCCTTTCTACTCCACCATCTTGGCTCCACCCAGACATTCCCCATCTCACTTGCCATAAAGATAGATCTGGCTAATCCAAGTTAGATCAACCTTTTTTTTTTTTTACAGGAAGGGGTTAATAACATTGAGGGGAAGGAAGACATAAATTCCCTGTAATAGTAACTAGGTTTAGGGAGGGGGATTCTTGTAACTAGTACCAGCCTGGGAGAAGAGTCTGCAGGTGGAGAAATAATAAGAAAGGTATGTTTGTAAATCAGATAACTTGTTATTTTAGTAAATTATTCAAGGATAAACCTGTTCTATGTGTCCCTTATTATGTTTTGAATCACTGAACTACAAAGTTATTTGGATAAGAGCAAATTGGATTTGTCTATGAGGAGCTGTGGATCTGAGAATTAGAGCCTATGACATTTATAAGATTTCTAAAGTTAAGCAGAGGTAGGAGAGTTATTGTGGCATAGTGGATGGAATTAGGAAATCCTGGGTTTAGCTCTTACTTCTGAGATACATACTTATCACATGGCATATGACTTTATCTATCAGCCCCAAGCAATTCTTAAAACTATATATATAGAAGTGGGAGGTCTTCATCAGTGGATGGAGTCTCCAGACTGGTAATTCCCTACGCTAATCAAAATACAGGTGTTGACAAAAGAACCCTCCAAAACTCAAACAATTGGAGGCAGTTCATGTAGTGGAGGAGCATTGATCTTGGACTAAGAAAACTGGAATTCAAATTCTAGCTTTGTTTTTTATTGGCTACATGCACTTCAAATTTGGGTCTCCATTTACACTTAAAAAATGAAGAAGTTGGAGTAAATGATTTCTAAAATCTCTTCCAGTCCTGAGATTTGTTTGGATTTTTAAACTTATTGTCTCTAATGTGGCTTTTTCAAACATTCCTTCCCAATTTCTCACATTAATGTTTTCTTTCATTTTTAACCTGCAGTAAAAAAACATTTTTAAAAAAGTAGTCATATTTTCCTTTTTCCTCCTCCATCCTCCCCGCTCCTCCCATCCAACATAGTTGATGAGTTATTCAGATGGGGAGACACATTCATATATATATATATAAATATATATATATGTATGTACATACATGTGTATGCACAACATACGCATATATGCATTTTACAGAGAGAGAGAGAGAGAGACAGAATTTCTCTTTGGGAGGATTGACCAATTCAATTAATTTCAATTGAATGATTGAAGTAATTTTTATTGAGTACTTTTTTTGCCAGGACTCTAGTAGACGCTGGGAATGAAAAGAAAAGAAATCATTTTCCACCTACCATTAATTTACTTTATATTTAAATTTTTACCATACCCTCTAGAGAGGAAGAAAGAAGGATTCTTGATTTCAGAATAGAGAAATCATAAATCAAAGAAAATGATCTTTTTTAAGATTTTAGTTTGGCTCTCTTATCTTTGCCACCTTGCCTCTGCTGCCTTCTCAACCTGAAACTTTCCTCAGTGCCTGTGGCCTTCTCACCCAGTAACATTTCTCTGCCATATTGGCCCCCTTTTCTTGATAGTGTGTTCCTTTCAGGGTCTTCATTCTGGAGAGGGGCCCAGGTCAGCCACCCTTCTTTCCTTTCCCCGCTTTACTTATGACTTTCCAGGCTTCAACATCATGTAAGCTTTTTAAATATAGGAGTCTAGCTAGATATAGACTCAGATATCATGGAGTCTAATCTCATCATATTACAGGTGAAGCGGCAAAGGCCCTAGAGGGTTTAAATCCAAGGTGATACAGGTAGTAAGTGACAGAACTAGGATTTGTATCTATATTTTCTCACTCCAGAAATCCAACAGAATCCATACAGTTTATAATTTCATTGGCACAACTATGGCTCTAGTGTGGCAGTTGAGAGTTAGAATTCATTACCTGATGAACCCAAGATTAGTTAATAACTCCTGTTAGCTAGAGATAAGAACTGGGAAGCCAACAGTAAGCTACTGTTCCTTAAGATGAAAAAGGACTCAGCTGTGAAAAGCTGCCAGCTTTAGAGGAAGTTTAATTTATGTCTAAAACTTGGCTTCAGTAGTCCCCACCCTCTTCCAGCTTCTCTCCGCAGGAGATTATATACATTCATCAAAAAAGAACAAAATACAAAATATTTTCTTCTACTTTTCATAACTGTGCATGCTAGTGAAAAGTTTGCACAAACTACATATATAACTGGGGTTAATGTAAATATCAGTGGATGCATTTCAAGGTCTATTTAATGAAGGTACTCATATCCAATTCCATTAGAGGTCAAATGTTTTACTTTTGAAAAGAATTCACTGTTATTACATCTTTCAGTTCTAAGTACCTTAGCAACAGCTTCAGGAAGAAAAAGTCTCCTTTTCATTGTTGCTGGTAAAAGATATACATCCTCAGCATAATTCCTTAGCTTTTCACGGCACCCTAACACTGCCCTGGTCACATGGGCAGTGCTTATGCTTATGTTTATGACTATTTTTTGTTTCTTGGAATTTTTCTATCATGTGGAAAACTCTTGGGATTTCCCAACCTTTTAGTATTCGTATATCCCTGTTTTGTGTTTCTTGTAATTGTAGAGATGGGGCAGCTCCACAATTCCTTTCTGTAAATAGTGCAGTAGAAACACCTGGGAGGAGACACTGGAAGGGTCACTAAGATTTTATTTTTTATGCTTAGTGACTCACAAATTGCATTTAGGAACCACGGAGTCCCTTTCAGTATCATGACTGTAAAACAATGACAAATTTGCTTTCCTGGCAAAAGGCCTCATCTTTCCTTCCTTCCAAAAAAAAATTGATACTAATTTTCTTGTGATCCTCCTGTGTCAGCATGCTCTGTAATATGACTTACTACCTGATGAAAGGTGTTGTATATTTAATTCTCTTTAACAATACTCAGCTTCACAATTAATTGTTTTACGTGAAATTTTTAGCTTTATGGGAAAGGTTCAGAGCACAGTTGGAAATCCCCGGAACTTCTATTTAGTGGGGATTTCAACATATAGAACAAACTCCTTAACCTTATTTCCTTTTTTAGCACAGTTGCTTAACAGGTAGAGGAGAAGAATGCTAAAAATATAATTTATCTAGACCTTATCTAAGCCTTCAATAAGGTATCTTTTATTGGTGGGGAAAATGAAGTGGTGTGGACTCTGTGATAATGTAATTAGATGGAATCGTTTAATATCAATATGGCAGGAGTTCTTCAATGGAATGTCCCACTTAACCTTGTGGAATGGACTATCTTAGGAGTTAGTGAGTTTTCTTTTGCTAGAGGTCTTCAAACAAAGGTTGGCTAATTACAAAAGGAATAGACATTCCTATTTCCATTTTGGTTCAACAGTAAGACTTTTTCCTTAACTGGATAATTTTTTACTCAATTTCTTTTGCTAAAGCAAAGTGTTTTTAAAAATACGTTTTTAAAGTCTAAGGTCATTCTGTTCTTGGGCTTACCAATTTGAAAAAGAAGATTATTGTTCAGATATGGGTTGGAACAAATGGCATCTCAGGTCCCATCCAACTCTGTGATTCCATGAATAACAAAATGATGGGCAAAATATAACAGAAAGAATCATGGGTCCTGACCCCAGATAATTCATAAATTCCATAAAGGAAAACTAATTCTATTGTCAGTATCATGATTGACAATGTACCTAAGATTTTTTTCATTAATGAAGGGATTTTATCCCTATGACTGTTAATGAGAACTTTCTTATTACAGGAGAGACTTGATAGCACATGAAAAAGCCTGAGAATTTTAGCTGACCATAAATTCAATTCAATTCAACATGCTACTATAGTTCAAAATTAACTGAAGATGTGGAGCTGAAAGAAAGCTAGGGAAATCTTTATTCATTCATACATTGATCCATAGATATGGTGCACATGAATTTCGTGCCTACTATGTTCCGTAGTGAATAGTGTTGGACTTGAAATCAGGAAGATCTGGTTTTAAATATACTACTTCAGATGTGTATAAATGATGTGACACACAGAAGGATGTGTGCCCTCAATGAGAGCCCAGATTTCTGAGTCTCTGCCATTATATGTGACTGATATTGCTGAGCAGGTTCATAGAGACCAAGTGAGAGGGAGACCTTCGAGATAGTCATTGAGATTGGACTGTGATTCCTTCCACTTCCTTTGACCAAACAGCATTGGGATTAGGAAAGTTTGCTAACCTTGTATACATGGGTTAGATGGAGTTTGCTAAACAAATTATGATTAGGAGAGTTTTATATTCCTTATCTAAATGTAACTGGGCAAGTCAGTTGTTGGGTACATAGGAACTTCCTTCTTCAGATACGGCATGACTTCTGTCAGCCAGGGCCTAGCAAGAAAACAGACCTGATACCTGTAAAATGAAGGGATTGACCTTGATCACATAAAACTATAACCCCATAGCCAAAATCAACTAAATCTGATAAAGTATTTATCAGTAATCTATATTCTATATTCCACACCCATAACCACTAATCTTCATAAAGAAGGAAGGAGAGCATATTTTCTCAAGTCTTCTCCAAGGCCAAGTCATGGCCTCCCAAAAGGATTATTATAACTGTTCAGCATGTAGGTTCATTTTATAGTCATCATTCTTTCCATTTCTATTGGTATAATCATTCCACTATGGGAACCTTATTTATGGGAAAATTGCGTGAAATGTAGCTGCAAAGCAATCTTAGTCCAGATTGTTCCTCTTAATGTAATGAAAAAGCAGGATATCTGCTGTTAGCCCTTACTAGTGAGGCATCCTTCTCGTCAAGTGTTTTGAAAATTTCAGAGCACTAATTTATCAGGCAGCTTGTACAGGAAGTCAAGAACAATCCTTTCTGCATGTTAAATGGCCCCAGGGTATGTGTGCCTGGCTCCTGAATAGTCCTTTCCATGCTTATAATTGGTCTTTGACCTTTGGGAAGTGCCTGCTACCTAGAGAGGGAGAGCCAAGATGGACTGGTCCTTAGAAGTTAAGAATGGTAGTTAATAACACTGGTTAAGCAAAGTTACAAGAAGAGAAAACCAAAATAAAATCTGTTGAAGTGCTGATAGGCAAAGCTTCGGAGGTTGCAGGTGGCCCTATGTCAAAGGAAACCATTACCTTCAGTATGCAATTACAAAGTATTACAGAAAACTACATTTAATACAAAAGTCTTTTGCTGCTTAGACTTGCTTCAAAGACTCTTCTTTTGAGAGAAAAGAGTATCTCAAAATGGGGGCTGAGCTTGCAGAGTTAGTCATGGAGACAGTTTCGTTTTTAGATTGAAGGTTTTCAATCACTTCAAAAAACTGTGCCTTCTCCAAAAACTGAATGGGAAATATATGCGATTTAAAAATATATTATTGAAGAAATAATAAGGATGTTGAGATAATTTTAAAATATGAGTGAAAGAATAAAATTAAAACATTATGAAATTATTAAAGTTTTATAATAACCAAATAACATTGGCTTAATCCTTCACACACAGAACTTTATGTATCAATAAGAACTTGAATGTGATAGCAGTTAAATGACTCCAGAAAATGAGAGCTATCCAGGATAGCCTTTGGGGATTTTATATTTTCCTGGGTACATATAGCACATAAATATTTGCGTATATAGATAATTTGAAGAAAAGACTATAGAGAGCACTGAAACCTATCGGCTTCCCATAGGAGATGATATATCAATTGAGACTTAACAGAAGCTAGGATTTTTTAGAGCTAGAGAGAAAGAGGTAGTATATCCTAAGCATGGAGCACAGCCTGAGCAAAGGCACAAAGGCAGGAAAGGAAACTGGAGTCCAAAAAACAGCAAGTAGGACAATTTAGCTGAAAATAGAGATAGGTTGGAATGTGTCAAGTTCCGCAGTTTGTGTTCTATCCTAGGAGATATAGGGGGTCACTGACACTTGAGCAGGAAGCAGATATTGTCTGACATGTTGTAGGAAAATTATTTTTGGCTGCTGGGTAGAGTATGGATCTGAAAGCGAGAGACTGTCTGGAAAGTAGGAGTCTAAAGAGGAGGCTGTTGTATAGTTTAAATTTAAGTGAGAAGTGATAGAGTCTGAACTAGGACAACCATCAAATGACTAGAGGGGAAAAAGATAGAAAGGATATTGAAGATGCTATAATTTCTCAACAATTCTCAGTGATCAAAATTTGCCAGATGCAGTTAGGTTAGTGCAGAGTATGGTACAATGGGTCAATTGCCCTTTTTGGATCTGATTCTTCTATGAATACAGTCCAGGATGAAAACCATCCATTCCCTGATGTTGAGTCATTTGGAACTTTCATCCAATTAAATCTGTTATCTCTTTTCCACATATCATATCCTGTATTTTTATAATTTACCATTTAAACCTAAACATAGGACTTGACACATATCTATGTCTCGTTAAATTTTGACTCATTAAGCCAGGCTTTCCAGATCATTGGGGATCCTCCTTCTAAAATCCAAGTAATAACCTGGGTCTAAACTTTATTTTCTTGGAGATAAAAATCATAGCCCTCCAGCTGTCCATGTGTTGTCTCTTATTCTTATTACATAGCCAGATGTTTTCTGCCCCACATGTTCTCAGGAATTTTTTTTTATAAAACTTCTGGATTGCATGTCATCACTGATAAGGTTGCAGTCTACTTAAAATAGTTCCCCAATGAATTTTTCCATCTCCCTTTGAGTTCCTTCTAATTCTGTTGCTTTTAAGAATGGGTTGTTCCATGATTCACAGCCAGATGGGCAGCCACAAGGATATCATAAATCACTTTATCAAATATCTCTTAAAACCTTGATGAACTATTGTAGCATTTCCGAGATGTACCTGTCTAGTAAACACTTTCAGAAAAGGACAGGAAGTAGGTCGCTATGACTTACAACTTTGGCATTTGAAAATTTTTAGCCTTTCTTCTTCTGATAACTACATACATGTCAAAGCTTGTCCTTTCATCAGAAATGCATCCTCTTTTTTGGTTCCTTAATAGGCCTGGGAGTACTCAGTGGCTAATCCCTTTTTTAGTTCCAGGACAAATCTCTGTCTCCAGAAGCTCCCCTCTCAACATGCCTGATCTTCTCTGGCCCAATGACTAGAGTTTGTCTAATCAGATCAAACTCATTGCATACGTTCCCACCCCTACCCATTTTGAATTTATTGTGTGGTTTGTTTGCCTTTCTAAACTTTTGCTCTTCAGTCTTTCTCCTCCTACCTGTGAAGATGGAGATATATCAGTGTACTTGTCAGCATTTAGCAAGCTAATTCAGCCTGTTTCTCCAAGGAGACCTCTTAAAAGTGTTAACTTTTTAATTTTAATTTTATTTTATTTACTTTATTTTAAGCAATTTTTGCACATGGCACAACAGTTTAAAAATTACTATATGTTGTTAATTTTTTGTGGAGCATGTAATACAAAGCACCAATTTTTATTCTGTTAAGCTGACAAATCCAAAGTCTATTTTCTTCACCTTTAACCCTACTCAATAAGGAAAATCATGAAAATTCAGAAGATTGGAGAAATTTCTTTAAAAGAAAGAGTAATGCAAAGCAATGACACTGAGAATGTCTTTATGGTGATTGTGTTTAGTTTAAGCCCAAAAATATCTATTAAGTATTTATTATGCAAGGCACTATACTGGATTCAGAGGAATTTTGCAAGATATGAGGATAACAGTTTCTTCTCCAGTTTTCAACACATTAATGCTAGTTCTATAAGAATATGAATTTTTATAAAGTACTCTTCTTCCTCTGAATTTCAAACTGCTCATAGGCAGTATGATATAGTGGACAAGGCATAGGAAACCTGGGTTTGAATCCTTCCTAAGACACTTCATATCTTTGCAAGTTATTTCACTTCTTATTTCACTCAGTTTTCACATCTGTAAAGAAGGCATAAAAATACTTGTATGAGCAAAAGGCTATTGCAATAGTCTAGGTGGGACGTGACGAGGGCCTATCCCAGAACAGTGGCACTGTCAGAGGAGAGAACAAGTAAAGACAGGGATGGGACTTGATTGAATATGGAGGAGTGTGAGAGACAGGAGACAAGGATGGCACCTAATTTGTGAGTAGAGGTGATTGGGAGGAGGTCGCCTCAAGTGTAATAGAGAAGTTAAGAAGAGAGAAGGGTTTTTTATAGAAAATGATGAATTTAATTCTGGACATTTTGTCAGTCAGTCAACAAACACCGACTACGTGCCAGGCACTGTGTTAAGGGATGGAAATGCAAGGATCTTATCACACATAAAAGAGTTGAAAAGCTGGGGGGAGGGCAGAAGGGAAGGTGAAGGAACCTGGCAGGATTGTGGTTTTGAAATCCAGGGGTCAGCAACAGAGAAGCGCCAGGAAATGAAGGTCAAGTTGGGTTATTTCATGAAATAGAGGCCCCAGGATAACCTTACCAATTGGATAAATGGGATAGTCCTGGTTCAGAAGGCTGCTGGGTTGCTTGGATGTTCTAGGATGAGGAGGCCTCAGATACTGAGGGGAATTCTATGATGCTTTTGAAGTCTAGAAGGGGGAACGAGAAAGGGAAAAAGGAAGGAGCATTTATTAAGCACCTGTTACAGTCAGGAGTTGTGTTAAATGCTTGACCATTACCTTTCTCATTTGTTCCTCAAAACCACCCTGCGAGGTCTGTATCGTTATTAGCCGCATTTTACAGTTGAAGAAACTGAGGCAGATAGCAGTTAAGTAATTGGTCCTAAGTCACACAGCTAGTAAGTGTCTGAGGCTGGGTTTGAATTTAGATCTTCCTCAGATCTACTATGCAAGCAGCTGCTGGAAGCCAGGACCAGGGTCTGGAGGGCCTCGGGGGTGGGATGGTGGATGGTGGGAAAAGTCAGGGAAGTCAAGAACAATTAAATAACTTGCCATAGCATAGCCAAGAAAAAGATCTCCGTTTACTTTTCAAACTAGTCCGATGTATTCATATTGGTATTGACGGGATGCTTGGGTGCATGTACTTGGGCCCCAATTCTAAAATCACATTTCTCTTTGAAAAAATCACATTTCTCCTTACTCTCAAAATACTATCTCAGGCAGTTTCTCCCCAGTCCAAGAACACAGGCTGCCCTAGTGACAACCATTCTCTCCCTTCCTGCTATAGTAGCTAGATGTACCTATAGAACTCATTAGACTTAACCAGCTGTGTACTGTGCACTGGGTCATAACAACATTTACTACTTACTAACCAATCATATGTATTCTAGACTTAGACATACCTATACTCCCTTATGTTAATCTTGTCTAACAAGTCATTGAAGAGAGAAGCCTGGATTTTCCTGGTCAGCCCTGACCATTGGTCAACTTAGGGATGTTTCAGGCCTAAAACCATACCTCCAGGTAGCCCCACCTTGGGCTATTTCCCAATGAATTTTGGGTGAAATATCTGCACAGTAGATACCAAAAGTGAATGTTTCCTTAAGAACTGACCTCTCCCTAACCACTCTAATCCGATTCCAAAATACCTAGTTACCACATCTGGCACAAGTGATACTATAGAATATCCTGTATAAACAACCCTAACCCTAAATGCGCTCTTTAGGGTTGCAGATTCCCTAAGAACTCTTGCCTGCTGAAAAGTATAATAAATCTTTACCCTGACTTCAACAATGCTTGAGTTCATGAATTCTTCTCCAGATGACCTGCCCCTGGTACCTTGATCTTTGTGCGGGTCTCACACCCCCTTTCCAAACCTCATCAGTATTTGCCAGTAGGCACAAGGATCAATGTTGTTCTATCTGAGAAGTGGGACATCAGAATATAATGTATTGGGGATAATTTTTACTCCAAATTATGTTGATGGTTAAATTACTATTGCGTAAGACAGAAAACCAAAATATTCCAGAGGGTCATGAAAATTTTGGTATTTGATTTGAAAGTATCAGACTTACCATAACTTACTGGTTTTATAAATCAGAAACTTTTACAAACTAGATTTTACTATACTTTTGACATCATATAGCTATTCTCAACTGTCCCTTCTCTGACACTTTGCAGTTTCTGTCAAGAATGCCATCATCCTTCTTATATTCCCGAGGTTAACAAACTCACAAAAACTTTGGGCTTATGTCAACTGGACTCAATCTTATGGCTGATCCTCCAAAAAGTGAGTTTCTTTGTTTGGTGCGTTGTCTCCACCTTGTCCTCTACCCCATTCTGAGTACATTGTATTAGGAAATCAATTTTTCTACATTCATAGAATTATAGTACCATAGACTTAGAACCATAAGAAACATGAAAGGTCATTTAGTTCAAACTTCTCATTTTAATGTTGAAACTGAGGACCAGAGAGATTGAGACTTGCCTAAAACCATATGAGTATTAAATGGAAGGTTTGAACTCAGGTTTTTTGATTCCAAGACTATTGAAATCTCACTTTTTTTTCCTCCTGTGGAATGTTGCCTAACTTCCTAGAAGGTCAGATCCTTAAACTTTCAAACTGAGGAACTCTTAAGCTTGGGGTTACTCACAAGGTAACACTCAAAGCTAGTTCTTCACAGGAAATTTACCTTCTCTGTCTGTGCAAGGGAATTTAATATCTTTCCTTATCTACATTGGGTGGGAACCATCCTTTCAGATCACATGCAAACGTGTTTACCTCCACCATGTGCTTCTGCCACAAGTCACCATCATATGCTTCTGTGGAGGAGTAGCTCCTCATAAATGCCCTCAGAAAATGTCAAATCTGTTCTCTGATCTGTTTCTGAAGAATATTTTTGTTAAGGAAGAGGGAGTTGTTTCATCATTTTCGGTCACGTCAGACTCTTCATGACCCATTTGGGTTGGGTTTTCTTGGTAAAGATACTGTAGTCATTTGTCATTTCATTCTCCAGCTTATTTTACAGACGATAAAACTGAGGCAAACGGAGTTAAGTGACTTGTCCAGGGTCACAGAGCTAGTAAGTGTCTAAGGCTGGATTTGACCTCAGGGGGATGAGTATTCCCGATAGGCTTGGCACCCTATCTATTCACTGAGCAACCTAGCTGCTCAAAGCATTTGTAAGTCAACTCTCTTAGAGACCATATCCTGGGTGTCCTCTTGAGTCTCAGCTAACTAATCATGATAAGTATTCTTCATCCTGTTAGCGAGGCATGAGTAGGTTCCACATTCCAATGTTTGGTTCTCCTCAGATGCTTCCAAAGAAAGGCCCACACCAATGTTGCTGATAATTCGTGATTGGAACTCCAGCATGATTCAACCACGGCCAGCTGGCTGAAAGCCTATGCTGCCCTTTGGGCTGGGTTCCCTACTCTTCTTCTTTTCTGATAACTTTGGTCTGAGTAGGGAGACCCCACATCATTCCCAGGATCTGTCTGTACCTACTCCTTTCCCAGGCACACAGTCTCAGGCTCTGAGCTGCCACCCCTAGGTGCAGATTCCCTGCTCTGTTTGCCCTGAATCTGTGATCCAGCTCTGGATTGTGAGTGATAGAGTTGACACCTATTCCTGCTCCCTACATGGCACCAGGTTGTTGCTCTCTGGTGGATATGAAACCTTTCTTTGCCTTAGTGCACAGATACAAGTCCTCTTTCAATCTCTTCTTTGACATACTCTACACAGTACCTTCCTCATTAAGACACCACCCCAGTATATGCAGAGCTCTCTATCACTGTATACTGACTTGGGCTGTAAAAAAAAAGTGATTAAAAAAATAGATTTCCTAATCGGTATTCATCCTGGTGTGTTTTCTAAATTTCTAGGGAAAACTGATGGGAGGTTGGGCTGTATTGTTTCCTCTTACTTTTCCATTTTAGTTGATCTCTTAGAGATCTTTCAGGATCTTTAGGTTGTCATTCAGCATGTTAATTATTCAACTCCATGCCCTACCTGTTTTGTGTAATGTGCAGGCTTGCTTGGTAAGCACATTATCTGTGTCTTCATCTTTTAAAAGTTCAGTGATTTTTTCAGTCATATCTGACTCTTCGTGACTCCATTTGGTGTTTTCTTAGCAAAGATGCTGAAAAGGTTTGCCATTTCCTTCTCTAGCTCATTTTACAGATGAGGAACTCAGATGCAATGAATTTTTTTAGACAAAGTAGAATAGCCATGAGATGGTTGGTGGTGCAGTGGTTAGAGTGTTAGGTCTGGTGTCGAGAAGACCTGAATTCAAATGTGACCTCAGATACTACTTGTGGAACCCTGGAAAAACACTTAACCTCTGTCTGTTTCACCCTCTTCTGCTGTAAAATGGGGGTAATAACAGTACCTGTCTCCCATAGTTGTTGAGAGGATAAGATGAGATGATATTTATAAAAACTGCTTAGCACAGTGCCTGGCACATAGGTGCTGTATAAATGTTCAGTCTCTTCCCCTTTTCTCCCCCTTCCACTTTGTAAACAGTTTACTTGGACACAGTGTGATTTATAATCTGTGACTGGTGAAGGGAGTACCAAAATCAATAAAATCAGAGATCTTCAAGGTATTGAAATATAGCTTAATTATTATACATTTTACATGAATAAAAAACAGTAAGGAATGCATAAAATATGCCAAAACATTCTTAAAACTGATACACGGCTTCAGTGTCCTAAGGACCCTAACCTCTTCATGTGACGAAGCCAGAATGCTTAATTCCACAAAATCAATTAAATTCAATATATCATTGATACCAACAAGGAGCAAGCAGATGACAATACTGCTATCCTAACCCAAGAAAGGAGGGGCTCTTGAAAGCATTTCATCTTTGACAGTAGGTCTTCAATTTCCGTATTTTCAGTGTCAGCTCCTTCTCTTGGAATAGTCGCAGGGGAATTTAGTTCTTTCCCCAGAGCATCCTTCTTACAGGGTTGTGTGTGGAAATTTTCATTTTTGACTGTAGGTTTACTACTTTGTAACTTTCTCCATTGCAATGTCTCTTCCTTCCCCCTCCCTCCCCCCTTGGGCCAAGAAAAATATATCTTATCTCCTTTCCATGTGACAGAAATGTCTTCTGGAACTTGTTTTCCCATTAATGAGCTATTTTGGTTCACTAAGACCCCTTGGACATTTATCTTTTTCCCTGTGCTCCAGTTACAGTACATCCAAACCAGGAAACTTCATTGCATAATTGGTGACACATAATTTACCCAAATGTCATGGAAGAGAAAATCTGGAAAACATTTGTTAAACTAATGAAATGATGCCTTTATTTTTCAGCCATTAAGGTATTAAACTACAAAAGGAAGCTATATAAAATGTTATATTAGTGATGTCAAAGGCTAAAGCATTCTGAGCCTCAGGCTGACTAAATACCTACAATATCAATGCCTCTCTCTCTCTCTCTCTCTCTTTAGGGAACATTTTGAGCATATTTGAACTATCACATGTTCATAGGGGAAAAAGAATTGCCCTGCTTTCTCCTTTTTATATTACATCCCCCCAACATTTCCTACTTTTTCCTCCTATACTCCTGTCTAGAGGTGGTCCTTGTTGCCAAAGTCAAGCCTTCCATAGGTCCCCTCCAATCATCATTTCCTATATTCTCCACATGACTATCTTCACTATGATCCCCTCTTTATCTCTATTACTTGGTCCCTGACTTTCGATTGGCTCCTCCCCTGTTAACTGACAATATGACCGCAGCCCCCAAGCTTTTTCTTAAAAAACCTCTCATTAGATCCTACTTTCTCAGCTACTTATCTTTTATCTCTCAACTCTCAGCTAAATTCCTCGGAAAAAACTACATTTTGTACTTCTACTTCCTCTGCTCTCAATCTCTTCTAAACCTTTCTGTAATCTGACTTCTAGTCTCATAATTCAAATGAAACTGCTCTCTTCAAATTTACCAAATCTATGCTCTTTCCTCAGTCTTCACCTTTTGCCTCTCCGCAGCAATTGAAATTATTGACCATTTTTTTTCTCCTCTCTGAATTTTTTTTATGATTCCCTCTTGGCTCTCGTCTTAACTGTCTGGCCACTCCTTCTAAATCTCCTTTTCTAGATCTTCATGAATGAATGTGTTAATGGTTAAAGTGCTGGGCATACAAATAGAAAAGTCTGACAGTCCCTGCTCTTGGGAAACTCACATTCTAATGGAGGAGAGAACACACATGCAAAGTTTTAGTCATTACCATTGCACAGGGATGGAAAATGGGGAATCATTCATGTGTGAGGACTACAAGAAGGTAGGTGTGCCTGGATCATAGAGCATGTGGAAGGGGGTAATGGGGAATATGGTTAGAGAGGTAGGATGGGACCAGTTGTGAAGAACTTTAAATGCTAAACAGAGACATTTATACTTGATCATAGAGGTAGCAGGGATCCACTAGAATTTATTGAATATAAATGTTTGAATCTGGGGGGAGAGGAAATGACGTCTTTGATCCAAATTCTAGAAAAAGTCACTTTGATGGCTGTGTGTGGGATGGATTGAACTAGAGACAGTCTTGAGTCAGAGATGAACTAGTTGACTATTGAAATAGTCCAGGTTAAGATATGATGAGGATCTAAAATAGGGAGGTGGCTGTGTCAGTGGAGACAATGGTGTACACCGGAGAGATCTGGAGTTAGAAATGATAAGTTTTGACTATTGGATATGTAGGTTGAATCAGTATGAGGAAGACAGCAAAGTTCTTGAGTGACTGAAAGGATGGGACTATAAGACAGACCACTTGACTAGGAAGAGATGGACACAGAGCTTGAGAAACTCATTATAAGCCTAGCAAGGAGGCGTGATATAGTAAGGAGGGAGCCCTTTGAGCTGGTAATCTCCTAGAGTTTCCTCTCTCTGCTAAAAGGGAGAGGTTGTTCTTGATTGTTCTTAATAGATGGAGGGAGGAAGGAAGAAACATAGAATCCTTGTATTATAGAGGGTGTTCCCAAATTCTTTAAGATTTGGTAACTTAAAACTGTACCAAGATTCTTGGGGATGCCCTGTGTAAGCATAGTCAAACTTGGCTGTTCTAAATGCCAACTGTTGCTACCTAGGCAGAAGAAAAGGGTGAAAAAAATTTTGGTTAGGATGGTTTACCTGTGATGGTTTTGTTTCAGGTAGAAGACTTGGTAAACAAGACCTAGAACATACTACTCCAGTTAAATTTCTTCCCTTAACTGATCAACTCATTTCCAACCCCATTTTATACGAATGAGAAGGGCAGGGAGGAGAAGGTAATATGCATTTATTTTAAATTTTTTTCCTTTAAATAGTATTTTTAATATTCATTTTTTTCTAAAATTTTATGTTCTAAATTTTCTCCTTCCCTTCCTTAAATTGACAAAGATTATATATGTGCAATCATGTTGCTAAGAAAAAAATGAAAAAAGTGAAAATAGTATGCTTCTATCTGCCTTCAGACTTCATCAGTTCTTTCTCTGGGCTAATATGCACACAGGGCATCCCCAAGAAACTTGGTAGTTTTAAGTTACCAAATCTTTAAGAATTTGGGAACACCCTCTATAATACAAGGATTCTATGTTTCTTCCTTCCTCCCTCCATCTATTAAGAACAACCAAGAACAACCTCTCCCTTTTAGCAGAGAGAGAAACTCTAGGAGATTACCAGCTCAAAGGGCTCCCTCCTTACTATATCACGCCTCCTTGCTAGGCTTATATAGTACTTACTATATGCCTGGTATTGTGCTAAGTACCATATTATTTCCCTGGATCCTCACAATGCTTCAGAGAAAGTGCTCTTATTACTTAAGTAGACTGAGGTTAAGTGATTTGTCCCTGGTCTCACAGCTAGTAAGTGTTCAAGGTCACATTTGAACTCATTTTCGTGAATGGAGGCCCTGTACTAACCATTGAACCACCTTCTGCTTTTATGGCAGCTAGGTCATAGGGCTGAATGATTGATTGGAGCAAAGGAGCCCTCAGTATTTCCTTCTTTCTTTCTCCTTCAGCTTCACACCCAACCTCACCCCTGAAACTGGATCTTTTAACTTCTTAAATTGGATAATGCCTTTCGATCTCCAAAGTTTTAAAAACAAAGTTGAATAAAGCACCGCCATTTCCACGTAGGGTTATGTATGATTTTTTCATCTTTTTCTCAGTAGTAGTGTTATTGTTTATTTGACTAAATTAAATTTGAAGTGGAAACAACTCAAGCCCACACTTCCATTTACCTGGTTAGGAAATCCTTCCACGCATCCTTCCATGCATCCTTCCATGCATCCTTCCATGCATCCTGACTTGCATCCTGACACTACAACCACAAAGCCGAGTGAAAAATCATTACCGCTTCTTAGTACCGATCCAGAAATTAAATCGACAAATTTAAGAGGATACCAAACCACCTACCTACCCACACATACACATAAACATGCAATATGGGGTTTTCCCCTAATTCCAGAGGACTTTGGCTCCACTAGGATTTAGGAAGTTCAAGGAGTTGTGTGAAGTCATTTTCTGATGTCATTCAATGCCAGAAGGGATAATGAGAGTTGTGGGTGATGACTATGGGCTTCTTGAAAGAAAAGATGATGGCATCGACTTGAATGTGTGAAAGTGTTGCAAGTCAGAATCCATTTGGGTGGTTTCTTGTGATAGTAGAAGTTATAAAGAGGGGTCTGAACACACTACAGGAAGTGTGAGTGTAAAACATGTTTTATTGCCCTACATTTTATTTGCATGCTGAAATCCGGGACAAATTTCCATTTCCTTTGTCCATGGACAATATGCTTTCTAGAGCCAAACAGCTTCCGGACTTTTAAACTAGTCACCACAAGGGGCTATTCTGGAAAGGGTAAAGGGCCTGAGGTTTCTCTCCATAAGCTGAAATCCCGAGGTGTTAGGATTTGAAATGCTGCCTCTTCATTAGTTCCACATAAACGTTTCCAGACGTCTGTAGGTCATGAGTACTTGGCTGGAGATAGACCCTCAAGCCCAATATGTGTAAAAGAAGAGAATGTTCAGCGTTTATATAGGGCTTTAAGGTTTGCAAAGCATTTTACAAATATTATCTCACTTGATTCTCCATACAGCTCTAAGGAGGTATTATATCCCCATTTTACAGATAAGGAAATAGAACTAGACAGAGATAAAGTGACTTGCCCCAGGTTACATAGTTAATAAATGTCTGAGGTCATATCTGAACTCAGGAGGTTATCTTCCTGACTCCAGGTCCACCATTCTATCCAGTGCACCCCTAGCTGCCCCAGGTAGCAACTAGTACAGTTTAATGGAATGATTTTGACCATTGAGCCAAATGACCTTGAGCAAGCCATTTAACCCTGTTTGCCTCAGTTTCCTCATCTGTAAAATGAACCAGAGAAGGAAATAGCAAACCACTCCAGTATCTTCACCAAGAAAAATTCAGATGGGGTCATGAAGTGTTGGACATGACTGAAAAGACTCAGCAACAATCCTATACTCAATTGAACTATTCTGCTTGCTATACCCTGCACATTTCCTTTGCTTTTCTCGTCCTGTGACCTGGCTCTTACTGATCAATCAGCCAGAAGATTCTTTCTTTCTGGTCTCTGTCCTTACCATTCAAGCTTGTTATATATCATCTCTCTGATCTTTTCAACTAGAGAGAATCTCTATTTCCTTTGAATACAATTGCACTGTATTTGTCCCTCTTGTGTGGTTCCCATCCATGACCTCGTCTGACCCTCACAATAATCTAGTCAGAGAAGGGAGTATTACAATCATATTCTCAAAGGAAGACATATTCTCAGAGAAGATTAGTCAGTGGCCTAACACCAGAGAGCTCCAGATCTCACCCAAAGGGGAAATTCCCCAAAAGTTTTAGTGTAATAAACTGGAGATAGGAACATGATTGAGGCCTTGGCTCCTTTCCAAAGTCTTTCTCTCCCTTCAGGGAATTTTGAATTATGTTATCTATTCTCTCTCAAGTATGGGAGCTGGAACATTAAGATCTCTCCTCTCAGGTTGCCACTTTTACCCATCACACAGACTCAGAGCATGGAGTCATCAGTCTCCACCAGTGAGGATAGTCCTATGCAAAGGAGCTTTGAGCAAGTTACCGTCTCAAGGCTATTTAAAATAGACATTGAAAGTCTCTCACACTTGCTTTAAGAAGGAATAATTTCACAAATATAGGTTGGTAAAAGGGTAGCCAATAGTAATCCATCTGAAAAAGAAAAAGATACATTTTGTAGACTGCAAGGTCATTAAAGTAAACAATGTTGTATAGAAGCCAAAAAGTGTATAGTCTTTGATTGGGTTGCTAGATTTAATATCTAGACATAGGCCTGATGAATCCTGGGAAGACTATGTCTGGAATATTAAGTTCAGTTTTTAGCACTACATTTAAAGAAAGATATTGATAAGTTAAAGACCAAATGAAAGAGGGTAACGCAGATAACAAAGGGATTCCAATTGATATTATTTGAGGATAGGTAGAGGGAAGTGGGAACATTTAGTTTGGAGAAGAGATAACTCTGGAAGAACATGAGAGCTGTCTTCAAATATTTGAAAGGCTTTCATGGGATGGAGAGACTGAGACTTTTTCACATATGGATTGTGCTAGATGCCCTTTGAGGTCTCTTCTAACTGTAGAATTTTGTATTTATTTTCTGATGTTGCCTAGGGATTTCTCTTTCCATTTCATGAGATCTTGGGATTTAAAGCTAGAGAGAACCCTAGACTAATTCATTCCTTTTACATATGAGAAAATCAAAAGAGAGGTTAAATGACTTGATCAGTATCATGCACGCAGAAAGTAGCAGAACTGGTATTCAAATTCAGATCTTCTGATGCCAGATCAAATATTCTTTCTACTATAATCTTTTGCATCTCATTGTGGCTCTCAAACAACTCTACCAGAGGGAATGTTTATTGTATATGGAAATCCCTAGGGAGAGTTTACTGAATGTGGAAAAAAGATCATGAAAAGTTATCTTGAATTTACGCATGAATACAAAACAGAAGTCAATAGAATTTGTTTACATTCTGGTACCATCTGTAGGAGGGGCCTTGAACTGTTTCTGGTATTATACTCCAGTAGTGCCCTGAGATTATTGCATGGTCCAAGCTGACATGAAGTTTACCTAGTCTCTTAAAGATCAATCTACTTGCTGGTCCATTTATAAGATTGCCTATGTGTTGATATTGGAAGATATGGGAAGAGGGAAATAAAGACTCTAGTGAGCCAACCCTGTAATGTACATAGTGTAAAGTCAACATTGTCCAGCTTAACCATGTTGGAAGAGTCTATTAATACCCAGACTTTGCACCTATTTTTGACTTGGAATGAATGTAGATACTAAACACTTTATCATACTCCAGTCGAACTCTGAGTTTGTTTCTGGTGCTTCTCTTTAAATTGTATTTATTAAGTGCCTGTTATGTTGTAGGTAGCAACTGGGCCTGAAGTCAGGAAGACATCCTCATGAGTTCAAAACCACAAGAAAGAAAAAACAAAAAAAGTGAAAGTAATGTGGTTCGATATGCATTCAGACCTCATAATTCTGACAAGGAAACTGTTCTTTGCTCCCCTAATTTGCTTATGGTATCACCCATTATATCTAAATCATGTACTCATTTTGACCTTATCTTGGTATACGATATAAATGTTGGTCTAGTTTCTGCCATGCTGTTTTCCAGTTTTCACAGCAGTTTTTGTCAAATAGTGAGTTTTTAATCCAAGATGCTGGAGTCTTTGGGTTTATCAAATAGTAGAATACTACAGTCATCGACACCTGTGTCTTGTGTACCTAACCTATTTTGCTGATCAACCACTCTGTTTCTTAGCCAGTAACAAATAATTTTGATGATTACCACTCTATAATATAGTTTTAGATCTGGTATGGCTAAGCCATCTTCCTTTGCATTTTTTTCATTAATTCTCTGATATTCTGGACATTGTGTTCTCCCAGATGAATTTTGTTATTATTTTTTCTAGCTCCATAGAGTAATTTTTGGTAGTTTGGTAAGGCACTGAATAAGTAAATTAATTTAGGTAGAATTTATCATTTTTAATGTGTTAGGTTGGCCTACTCATGAGTAACTGATATTTTTCCAATTATTTGTGTAGCCTTTTCAAGTTAAATAATTTACCTTCCAACCCTGGACTAACTGACTTCGATGCAATTTTTGAACTTGTTGAAGGCATCCAAAAGAAAACATGCTAAAAAGCATGAGAGCAAGTACACAGCCCTGCTTCTCTCCATTGGAGACTAGAAAAATGCTGGAGTGTTGTCCATTATCCAGAACCTGGGTAAGTATGCCATCATAAAACTGATATACAATGATGATAAACTTCTCTAGGTAACCAAATTTTGCCATAATTTTCCACAAGCCCTCACGATTGACAGTGTCAAAGGCCTTGGTCAGATCAATGAGTGTTGTGTACTAACCTCTGTTCTGCTCCTGGTGTTTCTCCTGGAGTTGTTAAGTAGTAAACACCATATTGACCATTCCTTGGCTGTTTTTGAGGCCATACTGGCTCTAAGGTAGATGACCATCTTTTCAGGTGAAGAATCAGCCTTTTAAGGAGGACTCTGCAAGAATCTTGTTGGCAATGACTAAAAGAGAGGTTACCCTGTGATTGTCACAGGATAGCCTATTTCTCTTTCTTTTATCGAGATGGATGATGGAGGCATCAGCATCCTAAGGCTAATATTTTCTTGCCATATAACCCGGAAAATTTCTGTCAGCTTTTGTTTGAGCAGTGGACCTCCTCCTGCCTTGCAAATTACAGCTGGAATAGAGTTAATGCAAGTGTTTTGCCACGTGAGAGGAATCAAATGGCATTCAAAAACTCTTCTTCAGTTGGAAGTTCAGTAAGAGAGGCATTGACTTTAACCTGAAGCATACAGTCAGTGCCTTCAGCACTGACTGATGAAGGTCTTTTGAGAACACTATGGAAGTATTCAGCCCATCTCTACCAAGATCATGTCCTTATCACTAATTAATGTGGTTCCACCTCCAGTGAGTAATTGAGATGCACTATAGATCTTCAGTCCCTAGATAGCCTTCAGGGCATTATAAAAGTGCTTTGGATTGTTACAATCTGCATAAAACTGAATTTCACCTGCCTTCTTACTGAAGGCAGTAAAATCCTATATCTCTCTAAGTTTCTCTTGCACTTTACTTTTGACGGAGTTAAATGCTGACTTCTTAGAGATGGGTAAACTGTCTTACTGGCAAACTTTGTGGAGTTCTAATTTTTCATTTAGGAGCTTCTGAATTTCCCATCATTTTTCTAAAAATCAATTTTAATGTTTGCAAGTGTTCTGGTCCACATAGGCAAATGTCACATCTCTGAAAGCTGCCCACTCCTTTTCCTGCTCCACTGTTGCCAACCGTGTATTGGCTCAGCTTTCCTTCCAAGTTAGCAACAAACTGCTCAGAGAGGCCTCTTTTGTAGTCATGTTGCCTTAGGGACAATGTTTTTGTTGAATGTGAATGTTTGGCTCAGAGGGGATAAGTCTATGATCACTTCAGCAATCCATACCACACATTGTCTTCATCACTCTCAAGTCCTCTCTCTCTTCTCCTTTTGATGACATCGCCTACTAAATATCAATGTTTGCTGTGAAGTTTTATTTCATTTAGGTAAATGGAAGACAGTGTTGGTGATAAGTAGGTCATGAGACATACAGGTCTTCAGTAGTAAGTCACTATTGCTGTTTACAGCTCCATTCCTCCCAAGGACTCTGTGCTTTGTCTCATAATCTGTGCCTACTCTGGCATGAAAGTGGTTCATCCTTTTTGGGACATTGATGATGAGGGTCTCCAGGTCTTCATAAAATTTTCTTTAACCCCATCAGGGGTACTCATGGTGGGAACATACATACAGATGACATGGTGTGAACATACATACAGATGACTGTGGTGAAGCAAATTCCTACAACTGACCAATGCATGGTCATGAGTCTGTTCTCTCATTTTCAGAGGTATACAAGACTGTTTGGATTAATTTTGATGCCAGCTTCATGACCATTCTAGAAAAACATGTATTCAGCTCTGACTTCAGTAATTTGGTCTTCTTTTGCAAGTCTTCTTTTACTCGGGGCTACTATTTGGATGCAATATCTGCAGAGTTCTCTAGCAACAAGAGTTGTTCATCTTTCAGGGCTACTAGATTTCATGCTGTCCGTGAGTGTATTTGCACGTTCCGTATATCAATGATGAGCGGAATCATCTTCACAAGAGTTTTTGTACATATTGTGTATTTTGACCTCAGGGTGGGATCCCTGCCTTCCATGGTAAGCAGGCCAGGGTTGGGCAAAGCAGGCAATTTTTAGGGAACCTTTTCTAGTTCCTTCCTTATACCAGCAGGTGAGCAGTGCTGTCTTTAAAAGACTGCTCCGCCTCTGAGGGGCTGCTGAATTCCACTGCTGCTTCAGCCCAGTGAGATAGTTCTATGGTTTGGGCTGCCTCTGTGCAGGGCTGTGACTGCTCGCAGTGTAACCACACCTGACAGGCACTTGCATGAACTATGAGGTAGGAAAAAATGGTAAAATGGTATGGCTGATGTCTTTTGATTCACACATGAATTGAATTTGTGAGGCAGAGTTGTCCAAAGTTGTCACCCTCACTCTCTTTTCCATAGTTATTGGAGTCCAGTGGCAAGCCAAGAGTCAAGATGACTGACAATGGTATGGGATGCAGTAGATGACCTTGGTGTCTTTGATATTTAACCAAACTCTGAATGCTCTACAGCATCTACTTCAGTCACTTCCATAGTCATTGGAGCAAAGTGTTCTTATCTGCCCATTCTACTAGGAGAAGTCTTTATATGCTTGGGGTGGATACTCCTCTAACTCAATGACTGGTTTGAGACCCCTCAGTTACCCTCCATCTATATTTATAGGTACCTATACATACATATATTTGTGTTTGTATATATATATATATATATATATGCATACATATACATGTAAGTATACTTGTATATATATATATATATATATATATATATATATATATATATATATGTATATGTGGAACAGCTGGGTGGTACAGTGGATAGAGTAGCAGGCTTGAAATCAGAAAGTCTCATCTTCTTGAGTTCAAATCTGGCCTCATACACTTACTAGTTGTGTGACCCTAGGCAAGTCATTTAACCCTGTTTGCCTTAATTTCCTCATCTGTAAAATAAGCTGGAGAAGGAAATGGCAAACCCCTTTAACATCTTTGCCAAGAAAACCCCAAATGGGGTCACAAAAAGTTAGACACAATTGAAATGACTGAACTACAAAAACAAAAATATATAAGTGTATATACTTCTTGTGAACAAAGGTTGCTCCATAATATGTATTTGTATCCTTAGCACCAAGTATAATACCTGAAACATAGTACATAAACACATATTTTCATATACTTTATGTGTATGTACACATATACATACTAATATATATAAATGCAAATACATATGCTTTTATATATGTGCACAATATATACACCTACATACATACACAATATATTTATACATACACATGCACATGCATATATGTTTGTGTGTATACACACACATATGACTTAATGAACGGATGAGTTTTTCTTACAAGGTTGTACATAAATATGAGCTATTTGTATTATCACTGAATGTGGACTACTTTTGTATAGTTGTCATTTTGTTATTTCATGATAATTAATTTTTGAAGATGTTATAGGTTTTTAATATAATGTGCATTGTGCCAAATAACGTCTTACATTTCTTTGCTCCCAATGGAATCATGATCTGCTTGATGTAGATACTCTTTAAAATGATGTGGGTTCTTGTCCATATCTTTCCCCAGAATCTTTGAAAAGGACTACAGGTTTAAAAATATGGATTTTATTAGGAGATTCTGCAATATCCCCGGGAATGATTTAATCATAGTAATGTTATTAATTCATTCATATAACAAACATTTGCTAAGTACTCACTAGGTGGCAGGTATTATATAAGGAACTGAGAACATAGCAATAAAAGCAAAGCAGTCTCTACTCACAAGGAGTTTATATTTTATTGAGAGGAAACACAAGTAAAAATAAATCATCCACAAAGTAAATAATGGTAATATAATTGTTAGCATTTATATGGTCATATTAAAGTTTATAAAGCCTTATACACACACATATAATCTCATTTGATTGTCACAGAAGCTTTGTGAGGTAGGTGTTACTATTAATTCCTCTTTAGGAATGAGCACATTGAGGAAGTAAGTCATCAGGCATCTATCTACTGTTTTCCTTTTCTTGATACAATAGAAGATACAGTTGCATCTGCGCTCAAAGATAAATGAAGAAAGATGAGTTGAGGCTTTCTGGCACCTCCCAAAAGCAGCTTGCATAGAGGTGAATGAGTTTTTGCATGAATGCAGTAGATGGTACAGAGAGACTAAAGTCAAACACATCTGGAATTTGAAAAAGTCAGATTGTAGTTAATGTGAGTGAGTGGAATGTTGTCTTTTCATCATTATCCTTTTTTTCTTATATGGTATTGATTTTGTCCTTTGGTTTGTTTTTATGTCATAACTATGAATTGCATGTCATGAAACATTAAATAATAACACTGATGGCCACATGATAAATGATGCCTCTTTCCGGATATAAAGTTACTGTAAAGGAAGCATATAGTCATACTACTAAGGAAGTGGTTAAGTGATTTAAAATGCATTGTAAACTGGTAAGGGCTTATGAAATGCAAAGTAATTGACATGAAAAAAACCTCCTTGACCGTTATTTAATTTTTGAGTTCAGTATTACGTCAAAATGTTGTGCAAAGACAGCCTCATAAGATTTCAAACCAGACATCCATAATCCTCTTAATGTGCCTTTATCCCTGTTATTTGTTGAGTCTAGTAGCTGAGTTGTGGTATGTTGAAAGTGTCTTCCCAACAGTCAAAGATAAGCAGATGTCACATCATACAACCTGAGTTTTACATTGAAGGAAGTGGAAATATATTTGTGTAAGATTGGGAATCTATAGAGTACATCAATAAAGTCATCCCATCCCACTTAAAATAAGGGGCTATACTGTTTTGGTCTGCTACCCTAAACAAGTGGGAACACATCTCATCAAACACATTCATCAAAGATGTCTGATCAAATAGTGACGTTGTATAGGAAGTACTTTCAGATTGACTGGTTATTCCTTGTGAATCATTTATAAAATATTAAGTCAATTCTGAACTGTGAATTTTGGAGTAAGTGGTGATCCAGAGGAGAGCACTCCAAGCAAATCCCTGAGAAGAAATTTCTTAGTGGGAGAGGACAATGATTTAAGTATGGCCTAGGCTTTTATCCTCTCCACTTTATTCCATGCACATATTACTTGGAAGAAGTCTATGAGGTTTGAGGGTCCAGAGGATTTGGGGCTTCCCAACTTTCAATTGGCATTTTAGTAGTATTGCTAGAACAGCTAATAAAGTGTCTATGTTAGGAGCTAAGGACAGACTGGATACAGATTCAATGCTCTATAAGTCTACACCATATCTACAGGGATAAAGGACAGCTAGAAGCCATGAGTTATTACATGTATTCTTGAAATTCATGCCTTCTTTTCCCCTGGAATCTTTTGGAAGTGTTTGTCATGAATATCTGGAGAAACATTTGTGTCAATCGTTTTTACTCTACTACCTTTGTAAATACATATTTCTAAAATGAGTTAAGTATGACTGACTAATTGGTATCAATGATTTTCTGTTTTTAAGTAGGCAGGGTTTGTGGTTATGTACCAAATGAACTATTGATTTTGTCTTGTCTAATTTCCTGCCTGTGACTTCATGCTGTAGATTGCATGGGGTAACAATGTGATGCAGTAGATAGATGTATCAGCAAGCACCCCAACATACACAGGGGGGGCGTGCTATCACAGGTTCTTAGATCTGCATTCATAAAAGAAAAGGCAATGAGGGGCTAACAATCACTTTAATCAAGCACATATATTATTCACCTAGCTTAGAGGAGTCAGCATCCTGAACGTCAGAGAAAGTACAGAGAAATCAAAGATCAACAGACATGGCTTCTTCTTTCTGACCATAATCAATACATATATCACATTTTGCAGCTAGTGTCTGTGATAAAGGCCTCATTTCTAAAATATATAGAGAACTGAGTCAAATTTACAAGAATATGTTATTCCCCAATTAATAAATGGTCAAAGGATATGAACAGGCAGTTTTCAGAGGAAGAAACTAAGCTGTCTATAGTCAGATGAAAAAAATGCTCTAAATCACTGACTAGAGAGATGCAAATCAAAACAACTCTGAGGTTCCACATTACAAATTTCAAATTGGCTACCATGGCAAAATAGAAGGATGATAAATGTTGGAGAAGATGTGAGAGAGATGGAACTGTGGTGGAGCTGTGAACTGATCCAACCATGCTGGAGAAAAATTTGAAACTATTCCCAAAGGGCTACAAAAATGTGCATACCTTTTGACCCAGCAATATTGCTTCTAGGACTGTATCCCAAAGAGATCATAAAAAAAGAAAGGACCCCACATGTACAAAAATATTTATAGCAGCTCTCTTTGTGGTGGCCAAAAACTGGAAATCAAGGGGATGCCCAACAATTGGTGAATGGCTGAAAAAGTTGTGGTATATGAATGTAATGGAATACTGTTGTACTATAAAACATGAAGAGCAGGAAGACTTCAGAGAAGCCTGGAAGGACTTATATGAATTGATGCTGAGTAAAAGGAGAAGAACCAGGAGAACTTTGTACACAGCAAGAACCACAGTGTGCGAGGAATTTTTGTGGTGGACTTAGTCCTTCACAGCAATACAAAGACCTAAAAAATTCCCAATGGACTTTTGAGGCAAAACACCTTCCACAACCAGAGAAAGAACTATGGAATTGGGTCACAAAATGAAACAGACCATTTTCTCTTGTGTAATGTTTTGTTTTGTTTTATGGTTTCTCTCATTCGTTTTAATTCTTCTATGCAACATGACTAAGGTGAAAATGTATTTAATAGGAATGTATGTGTAGAACCTATGTAAGACTGCATGCTGTCTTGGGGAGGGAGTGGGAAAGGAGGGGGGAAAGGAGAGGGAGGGGAAATCTAAGATATATGGAAATGATGGTAGAAAACTGAAAATAAACAAAATAATTAAAAAAGAGAGATTATAATCCATAAAACAAACAAACAAAATACATACATTACAAATCAATAGACAGGTCCAATTGTCTGACCATAGTTACCAGAGAAGGAGACACTGACAACTGGGGTTTTCAAAGCTGGGGGGGCTCCTTAGCTGCTTCCCAGAGTCCTCATCTGGCCAAACAAACAGTTCCAGTCAATAAGCCCCCAAATAAAGTCACACCTCAGAATCTTTATACACTTTTTAGAGTCAGAGGGCATCATATCCCTTGAGAACCAGTGACCCATTAACAAAAGGTATGGACCTTCCTACAAATCTTCCAAGGCCCATAAATGAGTGGGAAAGATTTTCCTTGATCACATTATTCAGAGGCATTATACTTCTTGGGATAAACAAAAACAGCAAAAAGATTCTAATTTGCTTGACCTCACATTCAACCCTTCCAGGATCCTTGGCCTTACAATCTAAATGGTCATGGATCCTGGAACAAATAGACATTAACATTTCTTAAGTAAAAACAACATAGTTCACATTTGCAGAATACATAACATAGCAACTTAGTACCAGGGTGGCCAAATGGCTTTAGACAAACACAAAGGTATATGCATTAACATAACATCATTCTTTGAGGAGAGAGGAGTCTGTTCCTCATTCATCAATCCCAAAGAGAAATGTCCAAGCAAAGTCCTCTTGGGGGGACCTGCACTCTCAAGTGTAGGCTCTAATGAGCCTGCTTTCTAGTCCTGCGGGGTGACTGGACAGTAAAACCATCAGAGTGGAGTCCTTGTGGGGGGGGTGGGTAGAGGGCACTTCACTTCCCCCCATCCACCATAGGCAAGTCTATCCCTTGGGCCCCAAATTGTCCCAGGAGAACACTGCAAAAAGGCACAGTCAGTGCCTTGCTGCCCAGCCCCAATCTTGCCCCAGGGCTGAACTCCAAGCTCCTGGGTTCCTTGTCCTCCAACAGGAGTCAATCTCTCCCAGCTCCAGCCTGGGTCTGCCCACTGGCAGCTCTCTTTTCTCATTCCTTTCACCTCACTAAGGTCAGCACACAGTCTGTTCTCCCCTTCTGCTGGATCAGTACGAAGACAGTTTTCCACTCAGGTTCCAGGGCTCCATTCCAACTTCTCAGTGTTCTGGTCTGGTTTCTGAATACCAAACACTTTCAGGGCCTACACTCCTCTAGCACAGTCTGGAGCTGAACTAATCCACTCAAGCCCTGGATTGAGTGGCCACTCTGGCCACTCCCACCTCCTAGGGCTCCACAGAATCATAGTCACCACAGCTCCACAACTGGGAAACAACAGACAATTATTCCAATCCCCATACTTTGCTTTTCATTTGTTCAGATCCCATCCTTGTCTCCATAATGTATCAGTAAGCAGTGCAACATACACAGGGGGGCCTGCTATCACAGGTTCTTAACATCTGCATTCATAAAAGGATAGGCAACTTTTGAGGGGTTAACAATCGCTTTAATAAAACACATATATCATTCCTTTAATCAAGCATATATATCATTCACCTAGTTCAGGGAAGTCAAAGATCAATAGACATGGCTTCCTCTGTTTGACCATAATCAATCCATATATCACAAATCAACAGACAGGTCCAACTGTCTGACCATAGTTACCAGAGAAGGAAGCCCTGACATCTGGGTTTTCAAAGTCAGGGAGGTCGGGGGTGCTCTTTAAGGGCTTCCCAGAGTACCCATCTGGCCAAACAAACACTTCCAGTCAATAAGTCCCAAAATAAAATCCCTGTATCTCAGAGTTTTTATACACTTTTTAGAGCCAGAGGGTATCACATCCCTTGAGAACCAGTGCTTCATTAACAAAAGGTGTGGACCTTCCCACAAATCTTCCCAGGCCCAACAATGTGTGGGAAAGATCCTCCTTAATAACATTATTCAGAGGGAATACTTCTTGGGATAAACAAAACCAACCAAAAGATCCTACTTTACTTGTCCTCAGAATACAGTACCAGATGTGGAGTCAGGAAGACTCATTTTCCTGAGTTCAAATCTGACTCAAACATGAATATTTATAGCAACTCTTTTTGTGGTAGCAAAGTTTTTGAAATTGAGATGATGCCCATCAGATGGAGAACGACTGAACAAGTCATGCTATATGAATGTAACGGATCAATATTATGCTATAAGAAATTATGAGCAGGCAGATTTCAGAAAAACCTAGAAAGACTTGAGTGAACTCATGCTGAGTGAAGTGAGCATGATCAACTTGATAGACAGCTTTTCTCAGCAACAAAATGACCTAAGACAATTCCAAAAGATTCCTGATGGAAAATGCTATCCATATTCAGAGAAAGAACTATGAAATCTGAATGCAGATCAAAGCATACTATTTTCTTTTTTTTCTTTTTCATTTTTCCCTTTTGTTCTGATTCTTCTTTCACAACATGACTAATGTGGAAATATGATTAATATGATTGTACATGTATAGCCTGTATCAGATTGCTTGTCATCTTGGGAAGGCAGGAGGGGAGGGAGGGAGAAAAAAATTTGAAACTCAAAATCTTATAAAGGTCAGTGTTGGAAACTATCTTTACATATAATTGGGAAAAAATAGTAAAGAAAGCTGCTACAAATATTTTTTGAACAAATAAATCCTTTCTCCTTTTCCTTGAATGTCTTTGACATAGATCTATGAGTGAGACGAGGAGACTATGAAGACTTTTCATAATAAAAATATGGGAAACATTGTATTTTCTAAATAATTTCCATAAGGCCTCTCTCCCTGAATACTAAGTTTCAGGTATCCAGGGCCTGTGGGTGGTCAGTTGCCCCACTTCCCCATCCCATCTTACCAGCTTTCTTTGTGAAGGTGCTGTGGGCTGTAGCCAAAACTTGGAAGTTACTCAAATCTCCCCTTTGTTTATTGTACTGTTGCCACATCAACATTACCAGTTCCCCCTTCTCCCTCTCCTCTCCTTTTTAAAGCCACATCAGCAGTTAAGTTAGATATTAAATGAGGTAAATTGTGCTGGGAGAGGGGAAAATTTCCAAGGGTTTTTCTAGTTTTTTGCACTTAGATTGTAAACCCTCCTCTCAGACAATGGAGAGGTGGGATAGTGGGGAGGTGAGATTCTCTGCATTAAGGTATAAGAATTGTAATCCAATTTCTGTAAATTGCCTCCTTCTATCAGCCCCATCCTGGTGGAGGGATGCCCCTTTCTTGAGAATTGTAATAAATCATTTTCTGTTCTTATCAAGAAGCCTCTTTGTTTATTTAAAATTTTGAGTAAGGGTCTTTTATCCCATACACTTAGCAGTGGTATTTCTAGATCAAAGGGATGCACAGTTTTTTATCCTTTAGGCATAATTCCAAATTGCTCTATAGAATCGTTGAATAAGTTCTCAACTCCACCAACCGTGCATTAATATCTAATTTTTCCCACATCCCCTCCAATGTTTGTTATTTTCCTTTTATGTCCTAATATCCAATTATATAGGTATAAGATAGTATCTCAGAGTATTTTAAACTTCCATTTCTTCAATCAATAGTGAGTTAAAGTTATTTTTTCCCAGGTAGTTATAGATGATTTCAATTATTTCATCCGAGAACTGTTCATATCTTTTGATCATCTATCAATGGGAAAATGGCTCTTATTTTTATAAATATGACTCTATTCTTCATATATTTGAAAAAATGAGGTGTTTATCAGAGCAGCTTGGTTTTAAATTTTTTTCACTGTTTCTATTGCTAACTGTATTCCCCTCCCTCTTATTTCTTCCATTTATTCTACTCTGTCTTCTCTCACTCTGTCTCTCTTCAAAAGTGTTTTGCTTCTGACTATCCCCTCCTCCAATCTGCCATCCCTTCTATCATCCTTCCCCTTTTCTTTTGTCCTCTTCCTCTCCCACTTTTCTGTATGGTAAGATAGATTTCTGTACACAATTGAGTGTGTATGTTATTTCCTCTTTGAATCAGTTTTGATGAGAGTAAGGTTCACTCACTCTCCCATACTCTTCACCGTAAAAGTTTTTTCTTGATGTTTTTATGTGAGATATTTTACCCAATTCTACATTTCCCTTTCTCTTTTTCCATGTACATTCCTTACCCCTTAATTTTATTTTTTAGATGTCACTCCTTCATATTCAATTCACACCTATGCCTTCTGCATATATATATATATATATACTCCAACTGCCCTCATAATGAGAAAGTCTTTATGAGTTACAAATATCATCTTCCCATGTTGGAATGTAAAAAATTTAACTTTTAATAATTTAAAGTTATTAAATCCCTTATGATTTCCCTTTCATGTTTCTGAATACAACCAGCTCTTCCTTCCTCAATCCCAAAGAGAAACGTCCAAGTAAATGTCCATGTTTCCCACCCTGAACTCTCAAATATAGGCTTTAATAAGCCTGCTTCCAAGTCCTGAAGGGTGATTGAACAACAAAACCATCACAGTAGAGTTCTTGGGGGAGTCTTGTATTTGCAAGTCAAATTTTCTATTCATCTTTGATCTTTTCATCATGAATGCTTGAAAGTTCTCTTTTTAATTCAAAGCCTACTTTTTTCCCCGGAAGGATTATACTCACTTTTGCTGGGTAGGTGATTCTTGGTTGTAATCCTAGCTCCTTTGCCCTCCAAAACATCATATGGTAAACCTTCTGCTCTTTTGATGTAGAAGTTGCTAAATCTTGTGTTATCCTGACTGTGGTTCCATGAAATCTGAATTGTTTCTTTCTGAATACTTGTAAAATTTTTCCTTGACTCTGGTAGATCAGGAATTTGGTTATTCCTGGAAATTTTCATTTGGAGATCTCTTTCAGGAGGTGATTGGTAGAGTCTTTCAATTTCCACTTTACCCTCTGGTTCTAGAATTTCAGGGCAGTTTTCTTTGATAATTTCTTGAAAGATGATGTCTAGGCTCTTTTATTTGATCATGGCTCTCAGGTAGTCCAATAATTTTCAAATCATCTCTCCTTGATCTATTTTTCCAGGTGAGTTGTTTTTCCAACGAGATATTTCACACTGTCTTCTATTTATTCATTCTTTTTGTTTTGTTTTTATTGTTTTTTGATATCTCATAAAGTCATTAGCTTCCATTTCCTCAATTCTAATTTTTAAAGAATTATTTTTTTCAGTGAGCTTTTGTGTTTCCTTTTCCATTTGCCCAAGTCTACATTTTAAGGAATTTTTCTCTTCCATGAATATTTGTGCCTCTTTTTCCATTTGGCCAGTTCTGCTTTTTAAGGTGTTCTTCTCCTCATTGGTTTTTTTGTACCTCTTTTACAATTTGGCCTACTCTGTTTTTTAAGGTGCTACTTTCTTCAGTCTTTTTTGTGGGAAGTCACCTTGACTAAGGTGCTAACTCACTTTTCATGATTTTCTGGCATCACTTTCATTTCTCTTCCTAATTTTTCCTCTACCTCTCTCACTTGATTTTCAAAATCCTTTTTGAGCTCTTTTGTGGCCTGACCATTTTATATTTTTCTTTGAGACTTCAGTGCAGGAGCTCCAATTTGTTCTCTTCTTCTGAGTGTGTGCTTTGATCTTCCTTGTCACCATAGTAACGTCCTATGGTCAGAACTTTTTTCTACTCTTTGTTCATTTTCCCCAGTCAATTTCTTGACTTTTGACTCTTTGTTAAAGTGGTGCTCTAGAAGGGGTGGAACAAGATGGCAGAGTAGAAAGACAGACCTGTAAAAGCTCCCCTACCATAGCCCATAAAACACCTGTGAAAAATGATGCTAAACAAATTCTAGAGTAGCAGAAGCCACAAAACGACAGAGTGAAAGAGGTTTCCAGTTCAAGACATCCTGGAAGGCCAACAGGAAAGGTCTATCACACTGGGCACGGAGCGGAGTGCAGCCCAGCATGGGCCAGTTGACATGGCAGAGGCAGGACTTGAAATGGGCTTCAGGGTGCCACCAGCAACAGTCATTTCCATATTGCTCAACCCACAAATGCCAAAGACAGTTTCAAAGGTCAGTGAGAAAGCTCTTTCCCTTGGGTGAGAAAGGAACATGGTCTGGACCCATCAGCAGTAGCCACTGCAGAGGCAGCATCCAATTTTTGGAGCCCTCTGCCTAAAGACCCAGGGGGAATTGAGCGGCTGGTCTGGATCTCAACCCTGAGTGGCTCTCTTGGGTTGAGGAAGAGTGCTGGCAGTGGAGCTGGTGGAGGCTCTGGAGAGGAATACTACAGGCAGATCCTGGGCAGAGCAGAGTGCCTGTGGTTGCTCCCAGATCAGAGTGCAGGCCAGGAGAGGAGTAAACTCCTCTCCCTTGACTGTGCCACCTTGGAGGAACTGAGAACTTACAGGCCTCCAGAGTATATTCTCCTCTTTACAAAGGACTCAAAAGTCAAGTGACTGACTGGGAAAATGCCTCCAAAAAAGGAAAACAATAAGACGATATTAAGCTACCTTCTTAGTGAACAGATATTTTCTTCCATCCTTTTGGATGAAGAATAACAAAGCATACCATTAGAGGAAGACCTAAAAAAAAATAAAATCAAGGTTTCTGCATCCAAAACCTCCAAAATAAATATGCAATGGTCTCAGGCCATGGAAGAGCTAAAAAAGGATTTTGAAAATCAAGTAAGAAAGGTGGAGGAAAAATTGGGAAGAGAAATGAGAGTGATGGAAGAGAAACATGAAAAACTAGTCAACAGCTTGCTAAAGGAGTCCCAAAAATGCTAAGGAAAATAACACCTTTAAAAAATAGCCTAACTCAATTGGCAAAAGAGATTCAAAAAGGCAATGAAGAGAAGAATGCTTTAGAAAGCAGAATTAGCCAATGGAAAAGGAGGTTCAAAGGCTCATTGAAGAAAATAGTTCTTTAGAAATTAGAATGGAGCAGGTGGAAGCTAATGACTTTATGAGAAACCAAGAAATTACAAAACCAATCCAAAAGAATGAAAACATTGAAGACAATGTGAAATATCTCATTGGAAAAACAACTGATGTGAAAAATAGATCCAGGAAAGATAATTGCAAAATTATAGGGCTACCTGAAAGCCATGATCAAAAAAATAAATTAGACATCATCTTTCTTGAAATTATAAAGAAAAACTGCCCTGATAGTCTAGAGCCTATCTAGAGGGAAAAATAAATACTGAAAGAATCCACAAATCACCTCCTGAAAGAGATTCAAAAACAGAAACTCTTAGGAATATTGTGGCCAAATTCCAGAGTTCCCAGGTCAAGGAGAAAATATTGCAAGCAGCTAGAAAGAAACAATTTGAGTAGTGTGGAAATACAATCAAGACAACACAAGATCTATTATCTTCTACATTAAAGTGATCAAAGGGCTTGGAATATGATATTCCAGAAGTCAAAAGAACTAGGATTAAAACCAAGAATCACCTACTCAGCAAATCTGAGGGAAAGGGTTGGGGCGAAAATTTGGAATGCAAAATCTTGTGGAAATGAATGTTGAAAACTAAAAATAATTAAATAAACATTAAAAATGAAAAAAAAAATAATGTGGTACTCTGCTTCTAGGATGGAGGGTGAACTGTCCCATGTTTCAAGTGTTTTGTGCAGCTGTTTTCAGAAATACTTCTAGGGACCTATAAGTTTTCAGTTCTTCCAAGGTGTTATGATCTAAGGAGAGCTATGTTTATTATCTCCTATCCTGTATTCTGGTCTGTGAATGACCACAGGTATTCTTTTCTACCCTAGAACTATGACAAAGGTCCCCACTCCACTGGGGCCACAAGCTCTGGCATGCTAGTGCTCCTCCTTGCTTTGGAGATACCACTCAGGACTGTGACCCAGATCTGAGTACAGATAAAGCCACAGAGTCCTACCCCCAGTACTAGGAAAGAGACCCATATAATACCCTTCTAATCAGTTGTTCACCCCTGTTATGGTCTGTGGGCCGAGAGCTCCAGAAGCAGCAGCTGCTGCTGCTACTGATTCAGTGACTCTTAAGGGCTGTTCTTGCTTTGCTGGGCCTGGAGATCTATGCTGTACTGTGCCCCACTGTCACTCAGTGTAACAGACCTTTCCTGCTGATTTTCTAAGTTGTCTTTGGATGGAAAATTATTTTACCCCATCCTTTTGTTGGTTCTCCTGCACCAGGATTTTTTAAATGACATTATTTATAGGTGTTTGGAGGGGTTTTGGGGAGAGTCCAGGAGAGTCCCTGCCTTTTCTCTGCCATCTTGACTCCAGCCCCCTATAAGAGACATTTTCAAAGGAAGAATGAAAGCTTTTCAACCCTTCCCAGAGGTACACAGTAAACACAATCCCTCCTTTCCCTTTGGGCTAATTAAACCCTACCCATATCATTTAAAGACAGGATTGACAGATGACTAAGCTATTATAAAATGACAATGAATCATCATTTTTTCTTACTCAAAAAAACCTATCAACTTGCCGCATTATGATATGAAAGTGTCTTTTTAAACTAATAGGAGAGCCTTTAAAATATACATATGTGTACATATATGTATGTATGTGTATATATATATATATATATATATTATATGTGAATGAATTTTTCTAGTGTTCTGTAAAACTTCAGAACTCTGCCACAATTTGATCTTTTCTTAGGATGCTATAATGAGACCTGAAAGGGACTTTAAAGATGATAAGTGCTAACCCCATTTAATTTTAGTAAGGAAGGACAAGAAAGATTAAGTTACTTTACCAATGCCAAATGGGTAGCAAGTGGAAGAGTCTGGATTTGACCCCAGATTCTATAACTTCAAATTGAACACCTTCCTCACTGAACCACAATTTTTAAAGATCTACCTGGGAAGATGATTTATAAAGGCATAAAATGCTAGAAAAAAGAAACAATCAGAACCCTACTGCCCACTGGATATCCTGGACCTTTGAAATAGTTGATGTCTTAGTACTTTGCACTGGTGACGATTACTTTGATGATGTTTCTCTCCTTAATTGTATGTACCATAAGATCTTCATCTGATCTCATATTTCATCCATTTACAGGGATTACTTTGTCCTCTTAGTATTGCTTTCATATAAGGCTTTGTTCTGTGTTTGACACATCAGATGATCTAGGAGAAGAGTTTCCTTATCCTGAAGTCATGCCCATGTGGATGGAAAATGCCTACTGTTGATTAATGCCATCTTGGCTTATGAGAAGTAGAGCCAAGAATGTGGACTCTGTTTGACTTTTCATTTATGTTATCCAGAGCTCTCAGACCAAATAACAAAGCTATTTTGAGAAACATTTGGTATTCCTAGTTGGTTCATATAAATGTGACAGTTACCTTAAAATGAGATCAGAAAACTCCTGAATCCAGAAATTTCCCAATTTTTGGTAACTATTTTCATATTAATCTCAATTTTTGGAAGAGAACTTGAGTTACCTTTAATTGCCCTACCTAGGTTAAAATCCTGTTTCAGGTACTTTCTGTGTGAACTTGGGCAAGTCACTTAACTTATTTGGGACACAGTGTTTTCATTTGTAAAATGAAAGTTTTAGATTGGATGGCATCTATGGTCTCCTTTACCTCTAAATATATAATCATATGATTACATTTTTGGACCATCTGGGTCTGGGAGACCATTTTAGGACTACACAGAAATATTGAAGGAGGGCTGTAGGGTTCCTATGGTAAACAAAAACAGAATCACTGAGAACCTGGTTCAGATCTCTTCTAAGCACATCCAAACCTGGCATTTTTCTTCTGTTGATGTTTTATTTTGAAATTTATCCTATTAGTTGAGGTATTCTTCCAAAAAGACAGATCATAACCCATCCATGATTGCCCACTTTGGGTGATTCATGAGCATACCCTTCCAAAAGTTCATGCCATGGGGTCAGCCCAATGTGATAGAGATTTTCAGTTCATTGTCTCTACATTGAATATACCTTAATATATTATCTTTCACAGTTGCCAGGTGATTGCTCCACATTTTGAAAGTATACATTTCTTTGTTATATTCTTTACAATTTTAAAATATCCATTTCTTTGTTATGTTCTTTACAATTCTAGAAAAATATGTAATTTGACTAATAATTGAACATATGACTCAATGACACAATCTCAAATTCATGCTTCCATCATTTTGAAAAAGCAATGGCAACTCTCCCCAGTAATCATCACACTGTTTCATGGATTCTACAACTTGAAAGCAATTGTCCACATTTGTGATGGCATTGATGTATGTGTGCTTGTGTAGTTGTGTGTGTGTGTGTCTGTGTGTGCATGTGAGTATAAGCAGGCCTCACTGACAGTTTTGTGGAGGACAGATAGGAGAGAATAACTGGCAACATGAATACCTGTAGGGTATTACAAATTCTAGGCAAGAGGTGATGAGATTTTTTTATTAGAAAAGTGTTACTATGTATAAAGAAAAAGTGATAAACATGAAAGGAGTTGTAGATGTACAATCGAATAGCTTTTTATCCCAGTGCTTTGTGGAGCACCTAGGACATAGTTAATGTCTAATAAATGTTTATTGATTTGGGAATTGATTGTATATATCAGATGAGGGAGAAAGGAATGAAAGTTCAGAACCATGGTGACTACAAAGATGGTGGTACCTTTGACAGGAATAGGAAAGTTTGGAGGTTAGGCAAGTTTTAGAGGGAAGATGCTGAATTCTGCTTTGGACATGTTGAGTTTATGCTCCCTGGAGGACATCCAGGTGGAAATGATCAGTAAGCAGTAGTGATAATGGATTCATTTGATTTTTCCAGTTTACATAGTTAGACTAGACTCTTGAAAAATCATGGGTCTTATTTTAGAGACTGCAATATTCCTGGGAATGATGCAATCCATCTGAAATTCAGGAGAGAAATTATATCTATATACATAGATTTATAAATTATCAACATGTAGATATCTTAACCCAAGTGAATTGATGAAATAATCAAGAGTGGGCCCAATGAGAGGAGTAGAGGGTTCAGTATAGAATCTTGGTGGACAAGCTTAGGTGGCAGAACATGGATGATTGACCAAGCAAAGGAGACCAAGATGGATCATCCAAACAGGTAAGAGGAGAACTGGAAAGGAACAGTGTCACAAAAGACAAAGGAATCAAGAGCCTCCAGTGGGAGAGGGTAATATTATGTTTCAAAAGACATGATTTAATGTGTATATTTGTATCCAGACTGTTGGTGCTATAACCAATGGCTGCTAAAGACCCAGAAAAGAAAGCTCTTGCCACCAAAGTCCTTGGCATCATCAAATGGCTAATGAAGAAAGAAACAACATTAATAACACCAATATTTATATAGCACTTTAAGGTTGGTAAACTGCCAAACTGAATCTGTACGGGGGTTGCCTCCCAGATTGCAATGGGTGTATAGTGGAAGAATTGCTATTTCAAAGACTGTCTTCATCAAGGTTTGAAGGGGGATAGTGATCATGGTGGTGGAGGTGATGATTTGACTTGTCTCACACAGTATTATTTGCTTTCTCTTTCTCAAGATGCCTCGCAACTTTAGCTAGGCAGATCTGCTTGCTTTCCCTGTGAGAAGCAGTTAACTGGCAGTTGAGTGAGGATAGTTAGCCCTTTTCCCACATGATTTGTTGTTTCAGATGATAGCTATGAGGGTTTGTTGGAAGCATGACAGGCGATCATGGGAGTGCTGTTACTCCCGTGATTCTTATACTGATCTGATTATTGGAAGAGTAAGCCTGGGTGACATTATACAGTGAGAACTCTGGGCAACCAGGGTACGATGTAATGATACTGAACTTCTGTGGGACACAGAGATGTAACGGTCAGGAGTAGGAGGTGACAGGAGCTGAAGAACTTATCCTGATCCTAGAATCATTGTTAATGGAAGAGACAAATTTAAAATATTATACTTTAGTGTGTACAAAACATATTTAGGAATTTAGAGTGTCAAAAGTACAATTTCAAGCTACCAGTAAAACTTGTGGAATCTGCCCTAATTATTTTCAAGGACACATATGTAATGGGTTTGGATGAGGTGTGCCTGAGACTTCACAACAGAACAAACTTTGGAGACTTCTTGTAGAACTCTTGTATGATGACCTTTTTTTATAACATCTATTAAATATTAATAGGGTCATGATAGTATTATTATTGACCTTTAAAAGGTAGAAAAAATTGAGTCTTAGAGAATTTAATGACATACCTGAAAAAGGAAATGTTATTTTTTGAAATGGAAACAAGATGCCCTTGTGCAAAAATGTCTTTTACTATGAAATTAGCAAGAAAAGAGAACAAAACAAATATTATATATATTAACAGAAATAATTAGTTCAGAAAATAAGCCTACTACAAAGAATATGAATTAAATGGAAACAGTCATTGATTTGTTTTTATCCATTGGTTAACAGAAGTTGATGACAATATGCACAAAAGATCTGTGCTTTTATAGTGTAGAAAAACACCTCAACACCTCAATCTAATACATGGCTTAATTAAAAAAAATCCTAGGGAGTTGTTTGAGGCCCACCAAGGATAAGTGACTCGACCAGAGTCACTTAGTCAGAAGTGGGATTTGAATCCAGGTTTTTCTGGGTCTAAACCTTGCACTTTATTTACTACTCTATGAACCCTCTATGAATATATCATACGAGGAGAAAAAGAAAAGAGAAAGGTGTGGGTCTGTATTCAGTGTTGACTAATTACATATAGTTTGTGAGACATACACCTCTCCCTCCAGGCTCAAGGAGGAGTAGAATCTAGAAGACAAGAAAAAACTTTTAAGTTATTTTTAAAAATTACTATGAGATGGATCACATATTCCAGATACTGGCATATTAGTTTTTGTTTGTTTTATTCAATTGCAAAGAAAATATCTTGAGCTATAAATCAGAAAATCCATTGAAAACTTCAGAATGAAACCTTCTGAAGCTCTGCATCCCTGATTCTATTTCACCCCTTTATTCATTCAATGCTATTTAGTTCATATCTAGGCTTTATTTCTAACCTTTCCTTTCTTATTCAGTTCAATGAAGTCAATCAACATTTATTAAGGCTTACTATGTACAAAATAGTGGAGACTCAAAGGCCAAAACAAAATACTTTTTCTGTCCTTAAGAAGCTTGTATTCTACTAAGGATAAAAAGTAAGTATAAAGTAATTTAATAAGGGAGAAAATGCTAACAAAAAGGGGTAGAGAAATACTGGAAAATTTATTATGTAGAAACATGAAGTTTCCAGATGTGGAAGAAAGGAAGGAAGGAAGGAATGAAGAAGGATGAATGAAAAAAGAAAGGAAGCATCTATTAAGCACCTAATATGTGCCAAATACTATGTGAAACACTTTACAAATATTATCTTATTTGAGCCTCAAAACATCCTTGAGATATAGGTACTGTTACTATCCCCATTGGGCGAACAACAAACAAGGAACATATGAAGAGAAATCCTTGTATAATAAAAATACATGTATATATTATATTTATATTATATATGCTATATATTATGTTATATTTATCCCCATTTTTGAGCCATTTATAATAATTATAGCCTTACAGTTGTTTTGATATATTGGTAGAACACTGGGCATGGAGTCAAGAAGACCTAGATTCAATTTCTATCTCTAATCACTTGCCAGCCATGTTAACTCTGGGCAAGTTGTTTTACCTAGAAGTGCCTCAGGCAACTCTCTAGGACTTATTTATGAAGTCAGTTCTTGCTGTCATCTTTCCTGTGAAATTTTTGCAGCTTCATTTGCAATGACAAATTATGGGTCATGGTTATGATTTGTTTGATATGGTCTCCTTCATCAGTAAGGCATCCTCCTGATTATAGCATTATTTCTTTGGAAAAATTTACATTGCTTATGGTGCAGTTTCCAGGAATTCATTGCAAGGAAAAGTAATCACTACTCATATGGGATGAGCAGTCAAGGAGTAATGGAGCCCATTGACTTGGAGGTTCAATGGTCAAACCATCACACTAGTCCTCTCTATTGTTGTGGACAAATATAATTCTACTCAGTTTTGAAGTTGAGGGAAGAATTCTGCATACCATGGATGTTCAATAAATAATGTAGATTAACTGTTGGGAGAGTTACATTTGATGAAGTATTACTTTGAATAGACTTTTAAACAAAAGTCATGTGTGCTTCTGCAAAGGAAATTCCAGGATCAAGAACAAATATATACAAAAACATTGTACAACACTAGTTTAATGTAAGGTTTTAGAAAAAATTGCCAATTTTGGGACACCATGATGAGGATGGCGATCACTTATGAGGATTCAACACATTCCATCATGAGAATTCCATGATAACCTTGTAAGGTAGTCCTGTTTTTATGTATGAGGAAACTATGCCTCAGGAAGGTGAAATTTGTCTAAAGTCACATGGCTAGTGAGTGGCAGAACCAGATGTTGTGACTTTTGAGTCTAGTACTTTTTCTGCTAATTAACCTTGGATACGTGAAGCCCTCTTCCATTTTGATAAATACATTTTAATTGATTTACTTCATAGCCTTATGTTTTTTTATTTTTATGAACTGAAAAAATACAATTTTGAGAAAGGGTTCATAGACTTCAGATGGTGAGTGGGACCCATCACAAAGAAAAAAAACTGAAAATGGCTATTAATCTAGACAACCTTTCAGCTTGATTAGTTCTTTCAAAAGGCAACTGATGTGACTGGTCCAATGGTGATTTTATGTGGTTTTTTTTTTTCTAGGTATCCCTTCTTTGAACTGCCACTAGGTAGTTCTAGAGTCCCCTCATGGGAGCAGGAGAACAAGTACAAAAAGGAACACAGGTGCATGTTCTTAGTTTAAGGTGTACTTTTGCTGATGAAATTAATAATATGGCTTGTGTTTACAGTCACTGTTTAGTTTTCAATCTGTTTCTAGGCATCATATTATTTAAGGTGGCAAGTTACAGCTTCTCCTATGACTTGCAAGAAATTTTTTTAGAGCAAATGATGTCTTTATTCATCTATTTATCTATTATCTACTTGCTTATCCATCTACATATTCATTTCTCTGTTTATTTATCCATCTATGTATTCATCTATCTATATCTATCTACCTACCTATCTATAATAAAATGCCTGTTGGGGAGTATTAGAACTAGCTAGCTAGTAGTTCTACAGCTAAATAAACATATGCCTTGCTACCCAGCCCTCTCAAACTGTATTAAATGGGTCGGAAGGGCAGGGCACTGTAAACTCATGCCTACAGGAAAGGCAAATGTTGCGTTTTAAAGTATAATATAGTGTAATGAACCTCTGAGAGCCCTGCAAGTCACAACAAGCAATATTTTGGAAACAAGCACACAGGCATAATTGGTAACTGAGCCACATCACCAGAAAACGTAGGGATTGTTATCCTGGAAAGACCTGATTGAAAAGCACAAAAGGGATTTAGGAAATGAAGGAAATCCGTTGCTGAGAAATACTAGAGAAAGTAAACAAAACAATCTGACCTCTCAATGGTATCTTCTTTTTTAAAGATATAGTATAAAGTCTCCACAAATTAACAAAAGACTGATTGATGAAGGAATAGTCAAAGCTTAAGGCTAAATGTGTGGTTGTGTTGAATAACTGGACAGAGAGAAACTGTCGTAACGAGCACGATTAAGTACCGAAAGGTTATTTACATGGTTTACATATAAGTTATGAAATAGTTTTTTTTTAAATGATATTCGGACTCAATAAAAAAAGATGTGATTAAGCTTATGAAACAGTATTTTGCTGCAGGGAAGTAGAATCCCTATCACACTCATGAGTCATAAAACTTGACTCTCTTACGTACTCCTGAGCGTGCAAATTAGAAATTGGACTTTAATTATAAATGACTGAATGGTATTTCCATAATTGATTAGTAGGATTAGAAAATAACATCTAATATCTAAGCTAGTCAGTGTGGAAAGGAAAGATCACACTCCTGCTTGAGTGAATGATCCAGGGAGTAAAGCAAAATTGAGAAAGTGATGACATATACAGTGTATCACTAATTTGAATAACATAATTTTCATTCAATCAAAAAAAAAACCAAACCAAGCATTTGTTAAGTGCCTGTTATGTGCCAGGTACTGTAGGCATTGAGATAGGCACCGAGTATACAAAGACCAAAACCAACTCTTAAGGAATTTATAGGCTAGTTAGGGAAGGCAACAGGTACGTACACAAATATAAATACATACACACACATACACATATGTATGTGTATATATTATGCACATACACATATCCAAATATAAAATGGATAACAACACAAAGAGATTGGGAAGTGAGGAGGTGCTGGCAGATGGAGGAAATCAGGAAAGGCTTTGTGTAGGAGACAGTAGATGAGTTGAAATTTGAAGGAAGAGAAGAGATGTGCGCTACATTTGGAGAGGTAAGCTGGATTCAGATCGTGAAGAGCTTTAAATGGCAATATGAATAGTTTGTATATAGTCCTAGAGGTAATGGGGCAAACCTTTCAATTTAAGATTAATTCAGTTGCTAAGTGGAGGATCAGTGGGAGAAGGGAGAGACTAGAAGCTAGGAATCCAATCAGGAAGCTATTAGAGTAGTCCAGGGGTAGGGATGCTGCGGCCTCCAGCACACATGTAGTCTTCTAGGTGTGGCCTTTTGACTTTTACAGAACAAATCCTTTTATTAAGGGGATCTGTTCTATGAAGTTTGGATTCAGTCAAAGGGCCACACTTGAGGACCTAGGGGGCCACATGTGTCATTGAGGCTGCAGGTTCCCCACCCCTGGAGTAATCCATACAACAGATCAAAAGGTCATGAAATTGGGTGGTGGGTCATGTACGTGGAAATAAGGGGATGAATACAAGAGGTATTGTGGAGGTAGAATGAACAAGCCTTGGTGACTTAGAACTGAAGTGTAAATGATCTGTTATAAAAGCAGAAGTATCTGACTCCATCAGACAACAATCCACATAGGTTAAAATCCTATGAATTAAAAATATTGTATTCATTCCACTTTAACTTGCATGAGTTGGTCACTCTTATACAGAGTTGTAATTAGGGTAGGTTGGTTATGACTTTGCTACCGTCTATCAGCTTTAGAGGGGAGATCTTTAATTCCCATGGTTGCCTGAGAATTGTTGTCTTCAAGTACTTTATGATAAGTACCTTGATAGTTTATGCTCCTTTAGAAATTAATGTAGAAAATAGATCAAATACAGGGCCTAGGGATGAGATCATAGTCACAGAAGTCAGGAGAGGGGGAGAGGTCATAGGCTACTCATTTCCCCTCTGTTCCCCATGAAAGCTCCAACAATCAGACCATCTTTTCCAGGGCAGTTGGCCGCCTATCTCCATCTTCGTCTTCCCTTGCTACCTATGCCCACATTCCAAACCTATCCAGTTTGCCCCTAGATCTTCCCAGTTTCTACTCTAATCTATTCCTTCTTTAAACTGTGCCTTCACTGTAGTTAGCAAGCTTCCTTTCATCCTATTTTTCTCCTCCTTATATCCTTTCCATTTTCTGTTGCTTTCAGAAACCTAGATTTCTCGTGAAGACATCACTTTTCTTGGCACCCTCTCCTGGGCTTCTTGTCTTCACTCCAGATACTTGTCACATAGGTTAGGAAGAGTAGTTGCTATATTCAACTGACCCTCATGACAACCTAGTGAAGCACATGGTAGGTGCGATCAGGCTACAATATACACCAAGAAGGAGCTCATCGACACATGAGTTATTAGTGTTTTTTCCTGTCATGGACCCATTTGGCGCTCTGATGAAGCCTACAGACTCCCTTTGAGAATGATGATTTTCAATTAATAAGATAAAATATATGAAATTATAAAGGAAATAATTATATTGCTTTACAATGATCAAAATACAAAAATTGTTATGCCGTATGTGCTTCTTTCCTAGTTAATTCAATTGCAAGATAATACACTTAAAATATAGTTAAAAAGTTAATTTTAAAATTTTATTTAATTTTAATTTTTTAAAAAGACACAATATGAAAGCAGTTTGTGCTTAGCTTGAATATGAACATTAAATTGTAAGGTGGTCCTTGCAAAGGCAACTTGCATGTCATATTAGGCATCTAGTCTATTTCAATTTTTTGTTATGATGGCTATAAATCTCAAATAACAAAGATAATTTACTGCAGATGGAATTAAAACTTCCATAACTTTATTTACAAGGGAAGTATAGGCATCTGTTAAAGAACAGCAGAGTTCTCCGTGGATTTTTGAGTAAAATTTTAAAAGTAACAAGTATTCTATCCTAAGATGAATGAGTTCATCTTTGGTTAGGTAAACATCTTCAAAATAGTTCATACCATAATATATGATCCAACTTAATGCCCTTAAGATACAAAGAACTTTCAAAATAATTGTCAGTGCCTCCAAGTGTTTGCAGATTTCTCTTTTCAATGACATTGACAGAGAATGTTGTATCTCATCTCCATCTTGGTAAAGTACTTCTTCTAGGATCTGAACATTTTTGAGTAAGTCAGTCTCTACTTTCTTATTCCATTTTGGCAGTTTAGTCAAGAAAACACGTAATTTCTCATGAATATTTATGGTAGAAACTTTAGGATCATGAATTTAAAGATTTGTTTCATTCATGTGGTTGAAAATTCTGCTAGGTAAGCCAACCAACTAATAAAATACTTTCTTTCAAACTGATTCTGAAAAAGGGAAACTTCAGTCCTTAGTTTGTACAAGTGCTTTGTATAATTTGGGACAATTCACTTAATTTTTTTCTCAGTTTCCTCAACTATAAAATGAATATAATAACAATAGCTCCTATTTCATAGTGTTGTTGTTTTAAAAAATTAAAATTCTGAGCTTACGAAAAAAATAAACATTTCCATAACAAAATAGATTATAAAAAAGGATTGCATATGAAAATATAAATCTATTATGTTCAGTAGGCTTTTTCTTTTAAATATATAATGAAGTTATCATGTAACTTTCTTTTTTTCCCTCCCACCTATCCTAGAGATAGCTACCATTAGACACGTATATATGTATATATATGCAAATCCATACTATACATATTTCTACTTATCAGTTCTTTTTCTAGATGCAGATAAATAGTCAAAATGACAATTGAAATTTATTGAATTGTTGCTTACAATCACCTAGACTTGATACAGACACATAAAAGCTTAAGAATGACATTGTTGATGGAAATCACCATATAAAATACTTATACTCTTCAAACTACATAGAATAAAAAGTTCTCAATATAGAGAGGCAGCAGAGAAAAACAAAGTAATATGTGAACAGAATGAGTTCCATATTATCAACATGATATGCTCCTGAAATTGTACTTAGGAACATTTTAGCAAGCATAAGGAGGGCATGCTTACCATTGAATGTTTTTATAAAATGCAATTATTTTATTCGCCTGTGCATTAATCCATAGAACATTAACCATAATAAAATAAGAGTAGAATATCAACTTGTCTTAGGGCCATTTATGAAAATGAGATAACAATACCCAAAACAATAATCTACTGTCTGTTTTATCTACTTGTGCAATGGGACACAGAAGATTCTATCTAAAAGAACCATATCCGAATAGCAACTTGTCCTGGGACTGTTTCTATCTGAACCCTATCAATGGGATAAAAATATAAGAATTATAATACTAACAATATTAATGAAGATAGAAGATGAGTTGGGTTTTGAGGGGGGTAAAAATTACAAACTATTTGAAGCTTAGATAATCTTGAAGATATTTCAGGACCCACTCAGCACACAAGAGTACATTTTATTACCATATAAAGTCTAAAAAAAGTGCCTGGTTCTCGTACCACATGTGAAATTTACATTAATACCTAGTATGCAGATGAGGGAATGGAAAATTCTTGTCATTTGCATCATCTTCATCTTGCCTCTGCTATATGGGGAAGATTCCCTGCCCTCTGGTCTTATTGCTAAGCTGCTCCCAAGGTACAATTTAAATGTAAAGCCTCTTTCTAGAGAATGTAAAGTATGTAAAATTGCTCCACGCCCTGTGTTTTCTGAATGTGTTGTCATAGTATTCAAATTTGGAGTCATGACTGTAGGGGGATGGGGGGAAGAATATTTCACTGCTTTTACATCAGGAATTGCCAAGATCAGAACTTGCATGATAGGGCAAGTGATTGTCGGTCAACTGGTCTACACCTAATTTGGGTATGCTGAGGCACGAGATACAGCCAAGAGCTTTATCTTCACTTAGGCATGTAATGAATCAGTTAATGAGGAGGTTCCTCTGGTTGTGTTCCTCAAGAGCTTTTCTCCCCTTTCCATCAGTCGTTTAGTGCTCTGAATGTCAGTGTGGTACAGCTGAGAGAAAGTTGGGTTTGGAAACATTACATCTCATTTTAATTTGATGATTTGTAACTATTTGGAATGATTATTTGGAATTATGTAGGAGAAAAAGGTAAGGACACTAGGAGAGAGAGGAGGGAAGGCAATCATTCTTGTTCCTTGTATTTGAACATATAAGAAATATACTTGTTTAGTATCAATCAATCAACCAAGCAGTCAATAAGCATTTATTAAATATCTACTATGGACCAAATACTGTGGTAGGGATTGAGTATACAAAAGCAAAAGTAAACATTCCCTGTTCTTAACAAAATTACTTTTTATTCCTATGAAGTTTGAAGAACAGAGCTATTTTCTGAACAACTCTACTATAAACTGAGTGTGTGTATATTCCTCCTTTGTTACCAAAGAAGACCACACCATCAGAGAAATAATGACATGACTTGCACTTGACTTTGTTTTGAATGATGGAGGGTTGCCTATAAACTAAGCAAATTATAAAAGTAAACTCCATTCATTTGGGTCCTGAAATTAAGTATTTAGTTTTATAATTTAGTGTAATGAGAGAACTAGTTTCAATTCTGATTTATATCCTAACTCAATAGCAGACCTCAACTTTTTGTTGTTGTTTTTTAAAATTAATTACTTTATTTTTAGTTTTCAATATTCACTTCCATAAGATTTTGAGTTCCAAATTTTGTCCCCATTTCTCCCTCCCTTCACCCCAAGATGACATGTAATTTGATATAGACTCTACATATACATTCATATTGAAATATTTTCACATTAGTAATGCTGTAAAGAACAATTCGAACCTATAGGAGAAACCAAGAGAAAGAATAAACAAAAAAAAAAGAGAGAGAGAGAGAGAGCTAATAATATAATTCAATCTATATTCAGACTCCATAGTTCTTTTTCTGGATGTGGACAGCATTTTCCGTCATGAGTTCTTTGGAGTTGTCTTGGATCCTTGTATTACTAAGAACAGATAAGTTGATCAAAGTCAGCCTGGTTAGTCTATCAAATCACACATTGCAACTGTTACTGTGAACAATGTTCTCCTGGTTCTGCTGATTTCATTCAGCCTCAGTTCATATAAGCCTCCAGGTTTTTCTAAAGTCCACCTGTTCATCATTTCTTATAACACAATAGTATTCTTTTATTCACTATATTGTTCACATACTACAACTTGTTCAGCCATTCCCCAACAAATGGGCCTCCCCTCAATTTCCAGCTCTTGGCCACCACAAAAAGAGCTGTTATGAATATTTTTGTAGATGTAGGTCCTTTTTCCCATTTATATGATCTCTTTGGGATATAACTTTACCAGTGATATTTCTGGGTCAAAGGGTAGGCACATTTTTATAACCCTTTGGGTATAGTTCCAAATTGCTCTCCCAAGTGGTTGGATCAGTTCATAACTCCAACAACAATACATTAATATTTCAATTTTCCCACATCTTCTCCTGCATTTATTATTTTTCTGTTTTGTCATGTCAGGCAATCTGATAGGTCTGATACAGTACCTCAGAGTTGTTTTCATTTGCGTTTCTCTAATCAATGTGATTTAGAGCATTTTTCATAGGACTAGAGATAGCTTTAATTTCTTCCTCTGAAAACCACCTGTTCATATCCTTTGACCATTTATCAATTGGGGAATGATTTGTATTCTTATAAATTTGACTCAGTTTTTTATATATTTTAGAAATTAAGCCTTTATCAGAGACAGTGGTTGGAAAAATTCCCACCCTTCTGCTTTCCTTTTAATCTTAGTTACATGAGGGATGAAAGCATAGATATGAAAAGAGAATGGATTCCAAGTATGGAGTGTGGCTTAAACAAATGAATGAAGGTGGGAGATGGGAGGCCAAATTTAGTGAACAACTACCAGTGTAATGTTATACCATGAAGAGGAATAATCTGAAGTAAGACTGAAAGGCTAGAATGCAGAATACTTTAAATGGCAGATTAAGGATTTTATATTTTATCTCAAAGATCATAAAGGCTTTTAAGCAGGGGAGTGAGATGAGGAAAGGGCTTCTTAACTCTACAAAAGGTATATAAGCATAATTTGTTACACCTAAAACTGAATTTATTATCTTCCTTACAAATACATTCTTCCTCCTACGTTCCATATTTGTTAACTATTTTTAGGGAATGGAGGCAGAAGACTTATTGAAATCTAGAAATGTTACATCTATTTCATTTCCTGATCTGTTAATGGAAAATAACATTACTTTATTGACATTTAAATAGGGCTCTGGAGGTTGAAAAGGCCTATATGCTTTGTCTTATTTGATCCTGACAACAATCTAGGTTATTTTACAGATGTGGAAACATAGATCAGTCACAGTCCAACAGCTAACAAATGTGGAGGAATGATTTTAATCTAATCCTGATTCCAAGTTCATCCCTCTTTCTATTATACTGCACTGCTTCTCAATCTTCCATGGATTCCCCCTTCATGTATTCCCTACAACTTCAGTTCAGATCACAAGGGTTTTTAATGGTGGTTGATCTAACCTGGCTTGTTTGCCCCCTCCCAGTTAAAAAAAAAAAACAAAAAAACTAAATACATCTGAAATTGATGTAGGCCTAGGTTAGATGTGGGGAACCTGTGACCTGCTAGGTCCTCCAGGACAGTCATTTGACTGAATTCAAACTACACAGAACAAATCCCCTTATTCATATGCTTCTCATGATAACTCAAGAAAGGAAAAAGCATTGAAGAGGAAAACATTTAACCAAAAAGAAATGAATGTTAAGTAATTGAGATCAATATTATCTTCTTTGCATATTGAATAGTGTGACTTTCCATTTCTTTTCTAAGTCCCTTTACGGTACCATGGGAAATGAGCTCCTCTAAAACACTCTTGCTTTAATACGTCCTTCTCAATAGTCAGAGTGGACTTATGGAAAGTCTATGTCTAGGGTCTCCTAAAATGCACATCATTCCACATTGCTTTGAGTAACATTGTCTCCAACACGTCTCAGCTTGACTTGGTTCAGACACTTTGTGTCATTAACCCTGCAGCTCCTGAGATGATAAGCTTCTAACTTGACTCTCTACTCTCTGTGGTCAGAAACCTAGCCAAGATGTTCTTCACGTTTTTGATAGGGTGAGACTTTCCCCCCTAGCAGTGGTTTCACTGTAGTTCATAAGTCGTTCACTTCAGTCTAGGCTGAAGTATCATCACTATCATCATCATCTTCATCACCATCATCATCTTCATCACCATCATCACCACTACCTTCATTCTCCCAACAACAAAGGTGTGTGGTAGGCACCTTAGGAAATAAGCCTGCCATGGGCTCTTGGGACTTGCATATTACATAACCACATTCTATTTTTTTTAAAGAAGAAATTAATTTTTCTATTACTTTTATTAGAGAGTCATGCTAGCTCATAGTGGTCGCCATAATCCTACTAAGAGTTTGGAATTCTGTGGGCTTGAGAGAAGCTCTCTGTGGGGCTGATTCTTAGTCCCTCCTCAGTTTACAGCTCTCTCTCCTCCTCTTTCATTAATTTGTATTATGTGGTGCAGATTCTTTATTTGCTTTCATGTTGTTCCTGCCCCCTTTCCCCCCAATAAAATGTAAGTTACTTGATTAATAAAAAAAAAATCTCTTTTCTTGGTCTTTGCATTCCTAGCATCTAGCTTAGTATCTGAATATAGTATGTGATTGATAATGTAATTTTTATAAGGGCAAATGATTTCCTAATTGCGAAAGCTGATTGTCTTTTCCAAGTCATTCATCATCTTTGCTGCATTTGACAATTGTTGAATCAACTCTTCTCTGGTGCACTTCCTCCTTTATGGAATTTTGCTTCACTGTTCTCTCTTGGTTCTCCTTCAACCTGTTCTTAGTCTCCTTTCATGATCCATCAGCCATGTCATGCCTCTTCATTGGGAATATTGCTCAAACTTCTGGCCTGGGCCCTTTTGTTTTCTATTTCTAGAGATTCTCAGTTTCCATGGGTTCAGTGATCATCTCTATACAGAAGACATATAGATTTATGCACCCAATCTGAGATTTAGTGCCATTTCACCAAGTGCCTATCAGACTTTTCCTATGGATGTCCCAGAGAAGTCTCAAACTCAACATGTCCCAAACAGAATTCATTCCCTTTTCTTTCCCAACCCCATCCTGATTCCAAACTTTCCTATTTCTATCAGGGATACCCTTAGATTAGCTGTTACACTCATCACCTCTTTATCATACTTGACCCTTCCCTCTCACTTTCTCTATATATCTGGGCAGTTGCCAAGACTGGCTCTTTCTACCTCCAAAACATTTTTCACATTTAATCACTTCTCTCTACTCATAAAACCACCACCATAGTTCAAGCTCTCATCACCTCTTGCCTAGAATATTTCAGCAACCAAATTTGTCTTCCTGATTTACTTCTCTTACCACTTCCATCTCTCTTCCATAAAGCTGCCCAACTGACTGTTACCCCCCTACTCAGCAAACTCTAAAATAAAATACAAACACCTCTGTTTAGTTTTTGAAGCCCTTGACATCTTGGCCCTAGTCTGTCTTTCCCTTCATTGGATGTTGCTACTCTGTATTTATGGAACTTGGTCAAACTGACCTTCTCTGTATTGCTTATACAGAGCACTCCATCTCACTGTCTATGCCTTTACCTAGAATGTACTTTCTCATCACCATCTCATTGACTATTTTTCTTTCTTTAAGATACAGATCTAGCACCAGCTTCTACATGAAATTTTTCCTAATCTTCAACTCTTAGTGTGTACTCTTTCTTATTATCTTGTGTTTATTCTATTTATATTTATTCTATATATTTTCATATGTCTCTATTGGAATTTAAGCTCCTTGTGAGTAGCAATTATTTCATTTTTTGTGTGTGTTTCTACTGCCTAGCACTATACCTGACATATAAAAGATACTTAGTAAATGCTTGTTGATTGATTAATAATTGAAAGTTGGGCCCAGAGTTGAAAAAGAGGAAAACAGACTCTATTGTTTTCTGATAATTGCAAAGCTCCTTGTGTGATTCCAATCTTTATAGAAAACAAAGACTACCTCACCCTTTCAAACTTCAACATTTTACTGCTTTTACTGCATTTCATTAAGACCAGGAAAATAATAGTCTCCAAGGGCAATGGGCAGACTTATGACGAACTTTGAGAAGAGACAAAGATGCCATTAAGTAAATATAAGAAAATGTAAGTTTTTCCTCTCACTTCAGATTAATGCAACCATAATATCAATCAATCAACAGTACTAGAATATAACCACATAGTGTTGAGTAGGAGCCAAATAATTTTCCTAAAACTCCACAACAATGTAGTCATATATGATGACATTTTAATGTATAAATAATATTTGTCAATGCCCATATTCTTTTATCAGGTGTAAATACCTTAAGCCAAGGCAGAAAAAAAGTGTTTGCTGAGATAATTAGTTGCCTTCTTTAGGCTATTTTAAAAAACAATGAGTTTTTTTTAATATGATACATATAAGAATTTAAGGTTCCAATTTGGTAGCCCAGAAGTGGCAGAAGAATCAATCAGGTCTTGAACAGGAATTACTAGATGTGTGTGTGTGTGTGTGTGTGTGTGTGTGTGTGTGTGAAGGGTTTCTCTTTTCTCTCTTTCCCCCTTCCATCTACCATGTCCCTTAAGGTTCTTGGACCAATGGGACATAATGCATACAGTTGAGAACAGAGACACACTTTGGAACACAGACAGGTATACAGAGAGGTAATCATTTAAATGATAAAGCAGCTTCAAAGAGTGTGACTTCTGTGAACAGGGAACAATGATGCCTGTGGACTTCATAACAGAGTCCATCATGGGAGGCCAATTTAGAAGTCCACCCAATAGAGATGTTGTGCCTACAGGGAGATATGTGAGTACTTTTATGAAGAAAAGGACTTTCATATATCAGTACCAGAAGTTGTGGGCTACCCTTTGTCACATATATATCCTCCAGGTATATTTCTCTGACAAAACACTTTAAGTTTGAGCCCACGCTTCCCATGGATACTGTGTATATTTGTGAAAAGGTGAATCCCAGGCTTTTGGTAGGAATGTTTGCATCATTTTTAATATATTATTATGTGTCATTTTAATAAAACACTTTTACTAAAGCTAATTAAGCCTACCAGCATGCTATATTATCAGCATGTTGGTGGGGGCTCAGGTGTTACTTTAGCAGGAGTAGCCATATACAGGGATACTCCTAAAAACCTGGCTAGTCGCCCCTCTGGGGCATACAAATTGAGTACAAATTGGAGAAATAGACTGGATGAGGGCTAAAATAAGCAAGGCAGTCATATGACAAAAGTGAAGGATCATAGGTCGATAGCCAAAGTAATACCCTCTTAAGTCAAGTGGAACACAGAAGACTTCCATTATATTAGATGTACATAGAGAATTTATGTGAAGACAGGGACAAAAGTCTCTCAAGATGGGCAGGTAAGGATGATTTGCAATCAGTATTGAAAGGAACTTTCCAATCAAAAAGACAGATTCATTTCAGTATGTATAAAAGAAAACAATGGAAAACATGTTGGTAGCCTTGACAGTAATAAGGCAACTGGGAAAGGATGTCCATTTGGAAGAAGTGAATGAGCTAGGAGAAGGATTAGCTCAGTTTCAACACATTATTTTAGGTGCCTATCATTCTGTAATCTTTCCCTGGTTCTTTCAGGAGAAGGTAAGGTACTCAAGGGCAGAAAACATGTACATTTTTCTTTTCATCTGAAGCAAATCAAGATAAATCAAATAAGATTGAATTGACTTAGCTACTTGGAAAATGGTAAGGGTAAAGATAAAGATAGTTCTAGGGAACTGTTCCTATGTCAGTTCAGAAAGGATTCTACAAGGTCCTTTCTGAGTATGAACAAAGAGTATGAGACTAATGAAATGATCAAGTCTATACATGACCAAGAGGTGTCCAATTATTTCACCTGGACTCAGGCAACTAGCACTGCAGAGACCGAATTAATTTTTTAGTGTAGCATGAGATTTTTCATGTTGTAAAAGGTGTTAACCCTACTTACAATAGGATGTTAAAAAAGTCAGAAATACAAAGAAGTATTTGTGATTTTTTTTTAATTTATGAAACACATTTAAAATTTTTTAAATAATATAAAAATAAAGACACTTATTTCAAACAGTTTTTTCAAATAAGTTAATTTAAATATACATTTTTTTAATTCACAGAAACAATTGATACATATTTCCAAAGTACCAACTCCAGTCAGGAAGTTGGTATAAAAACAGTTTAACAATCAAGTTTCTTGAAAAAGGTAATTCTACAAGTCATTCCTAAATTTGCTTATTTCTAGTTTAAAACATAAACAAAAACAAAAAAAAACATAAGCCTAAACAAAACCCTTATAAAACCCCTGAGTTTTTTAAACCCTCTGTGAAAGTTGTTCCCTACTTTCCCAGTTCCCCAAATACATAAAGAATATTGTTTTACTTATTATCACAAACACTAATTCTAGCTACTGTCAGAATTTGTTTTGAAAAATATTAGCACTAAGCATTCACAATTACACATTACAGCATTACCAAAAAAGGTGCAGATCTTGTTTTTTGTGGTGCTTAACTGCTAAGCTAAAATTTTTTAATTTTTAGACATCATTGTGTATAGGGTAGCATGAGGTCGGCTACTGTTTGTTTCCTTTAGTCAGATACATACTCCAATCTTAGCTACCCTAATCAAGGTGAATCTCATTTACATAACAGATGACCTTTCCTGAAAACACATATGTAAAGTAAATCATTTTTTCAGATATGTATTCTCAAAAAAGAAATTCTGGACCAAAAAAAGCATTAAAATCACATTTAAGAATGAAATTTAAAAATAAATTTAAATGCAATTAAAATCATACTTTAGCAATTTTTAAAAAATCCATAAATTTTATCAGAAAATAACTTTTAACTGAAACAAATATTAACATTCCATAAATAAAATACAGTACTACCTACTAGTGAAATATGACAGAAGGGAGACATTTCACTAGAGGTGAATTCAGTACTTCTTTGAAAATATAATCAGAGTTAGTTACTTTGATTGTCTCTTCTTATATAGTCCTTGTCCTTTGATTTATTTACTGGCCTTTTCCCAGTTATCATTGGTACTGGTATAAAGGTTTGGCATAAAGACAATTCTGTGCCCTTATACGTATAGTATTGCTAGGGCATTTTATTGCTTTAAAAATCTCCTCCTACTATATGACCCAGTATTGATCCCCCCCCCTCCCCAGCCCTCACCGTCCCAAGCTAAGTTGAGAAGCAATCTGCCATGGGAATTGTTTCTGACTTTACTGAAGTAAATTCCTGATGATAAAAGCATAAAGAAGGAAAAGAAAGAAAGAAAGAAGGAAGGAGTGAAGGAATAAAGGGAAAATCTGGACCAAACAAGACACTGGGAATGTAAAATTAGATGAGGAAGACAGAGAGAAAAGTTACTTTAGCAATGTGGAAAACAGGAAGGAAGGTTACACAAGCCCTACATCTCACAAATAGCAGGCACTCAATAAAATGTTTGTTCAATGAAAAACTGAACAAAGAAGAAGCAAACATGGCAGATGGTAGGGACATTGAAAGTTATCCCTACTGATATGTAAGTCAAAAAGATATGGAAGTGATTAAGAAGATACAATGAATTTGTGAATATCAAATATATTTCTCTTATGGAGGTTGACCTGTATGGAACATAGACTGCTAGCTAGTACTATGAGCCAATCTGAGAAAACAAAGTTTTTGTAAAAGTGTAAGAATAACATTCTCAGTTTTCTGCCTAAATCCAGTTTTGTAACTGCATGCTTGAGAAAATATCTCTGGACCACTCTGAAGCACATGATGCTGTGCTGTCTATTATATACAACTATTAGAAGAAATAAAATCCCTGTCTTGCAGGTACTTACTCTAAAACAAACAATAGGGAAATTTTCCCATATATTGTTGGTATACATTTTTTTTCTGGTAGTAAAATAAAAATGATTAGAGTATTTTTAGATAAAAGGTGTTATTTTAAGGCAAGTTACTCTTCCAGTGACTTCAGAAATGATTCTCTTGTTGGCCTTACCATTCTGATATTTCCAAAGGAAGATACTACCATAGTTTCAAATAGATTCATCTGATGTTTTTAAATGACTACTGGCAGTATAACGTAGTGAAAACAATTCAAAATTTCGTTATGCACCTTCAGATACCTGAGATTGCACCTTGATTTATACTATGAAGAAATATGAGTTATATTAACCAAGAAATTTCAAAAGTTTCCAATTCAGTTATCTTCGTGGTAGTCTAGTGGCATGGGTGCACTAGAAAACATGCTAATCTTAGAGTTATAAGATCTGAATTCAAATCCTGACTCTGTTACTCAGTGTGTGACTGACCGGAGACCTCAGTTTCCTCCTCCATAAAATGAGGGAAATGAATTAGATGAATCCTGAGGTCCCTCCCTGCTCTACATCCATGAGCCTATGATTTTGTTGCCTAAATATTTTCAGTTCATTACATTTTTGTAATGCTTCCATGTGATGCAAATTTACAATTTGAAAACACATTACAGCACTTTAGTTTCAAAGAGTAAGGTGCTACATACATATGATCTTTTAAGAAGGTAGTGTCATTACTCACAGAGCTTTTCAATGTAACAATAGCAGTAACAATGACCAAATAAATACTTTACATTTTTTCTTGTAACACAATCTAACTTATCAACAGCAACAAAACAGTTTCCCTCTTAAACTTAAGAAAGGAATAGTTGTCTTTAAAATATCAACACAAATAAAACTCCCACTTATATGAATTATTTCTCCAACAGAGGAGTACTTACTACCTTCTGTTACAGAAGATATCAAGTAACATGGGGAGCTTCAGACAAATACTCATAAATAGATAACTTAAAGAAATACTTTACTTAAATAAATAAATATATTCCATAGGTGTCTATAGTTCAGCTGAACGTTCTTTTAGCATTACTGCAGGATTGATGTCATCTAATCCAGAGTTTGATGAGCTGGCATTAATAGTTGCTGTCTTGGTGAGTTGTGAGTCTTGAACGTTGAATGCTGTGAAGGGACATCCCTTTACATTATTGCAGATTAGTGACTGGATTGAGGCTGTCTTGATGATATCAAAACCTCTATCTCCACCAAAAGTACTAGGCTTCCAGTACTCAGGGGAACAGATTGGGTTACCCATGAGTCCTTTGAGTGAGAAGGGTGCTCCAAGTTCTACCATGGTCTCTCCAAAGATGGCACCTGGGCGAGGCTTTTCTACTAGAAGAGCAGGATACAACTCCATAGCGTCAATATCACCATAGACAGCTTCTAGCTCAGCAGCCATTTCTTTCTCTCCTGTAATGACGAAAAGGACTGATTCAACACATTGAAAGCACTAACATATAAAACTAACATTTTATATGTCTGTCTCCACAATTTTTGTCACTTAACATTCCACCACTTTCTTTTTACCTGTCAGTTCTTCAAATGAACTAAAGGGCTTGAGCATGAAGCGTTTTCGGTATTCATTAAGAGACTGGTATTTCATTTGTCTGCTCTGGTCAATTGAAGCCATGGCAACTTTCATCACTGCAGATGGAACATTCTTGCCTCCAGCAACCTGTTAAAAAAAAGTAATAATATAAATTAAAATATTAAGTAAATTACAATAGTTTTATTTTGAGAATATTCATTATGCATAGTCCTTGAATAAAAGTTGTGTTATTTTCTTTTTCTCAGAAAAAAAACAGGAAAATTTCGATAGGGAGTTTTGCTTTAATCTCACTGGGGCAGCTAAGAATGAATTTAGATGTTTTATACTTATAGAAATGAAATCAACATTTAAATTAGTAATATGTAGTGAAATTAAAATGTTTTTTTTTAAAAACTGAAAACTTTGCTAAGGTATGCAAATTTAGAGAGTTGTGATTTTCAGTTCATTTTAGTCTTTTTTTAGACTAAACTCTTAGAACTTTTCCTCTGATTTTAGGAAAAGCAAAGTAATCACATAGGAGATGTAATTACGTATTGTTGTCCCCTAAATAATGAGATGTAGGAATAAAGCATTAGGGATCTTGAAATATACAAAAGTTTTGAATTAGTTCCTTACCCGACCAGCAATTTGCCTAGAGAATGATTCCACCATGTGGGAAATTCCATGTTCCACTAATATAGAGTTGTTGTAGAGGAACTGCTGGTAACTATATTCTTTGTCCTTGATTTGGAAGGTGTCAGGGAGCAGAGGATGCCAGTGATAGAGGGTGTTAAACTCAGCAGCAATTCGGTTTTGGTACTGGAAACGCTCACTGAATAGCAGTTCTGGGTCAAACTTCAATTTGAAGTGATAACCACTCAAGTGTTGGACATAATCTTCAATCACAATCTTAATGGTCTCACCTATTTACATAAAACAAAATTAAACGAAAAGGATGAAGTCAAAATACTAAGAGTCTCTGTCTCTCTCTCAGAAAATATCAAAGATCCTCAATCTTAGGAGAAATTTTTAGGATGGTTTTCATATTGTTTTTTCCCATCTCCTCCATTTGATATGCCTTATCCCCTTTTACTGAGCAAAATAAAATCGACTCTTTTATTTAATGCAGTGAGAGACAATGAAATAGAGGGGTTAGGTAGCTGGCTATAAAAGATTTGGGTTCAGTTACAGCCTCTGACACAAACTGACAATATGATCCTGGGCAAAATCACTTAACACCTCAGTGTCTGAGGTGACGCTCTATAATACAGTCAAAAGTTGAAGAGCAGCTCATTGGTAGAAGGAACTTCTACCAATGTAAGACACATTGATAGAAGGAATTTTCTCATTTGGTTCTTTCCTATACCAGCAAAATTATTTCTGGATTGAAAAAATATTTCATGAATGAGAAGAATGTATCATCATAGGAGAAAACATCCCAGTGTGTCTATTCCATTTGAATTTATATGGAACATAATAATCTTTTGTAGCCTACTCCTTAATTTCTCAAAATAAGCTGAATATAACAAAGCTCTTCTTTCCACGTAACGAAGCTGATATCCATCATTACTCATCTAAGATACTGTAATGCAAAAATATGACTTACCAATCAGAATCAGTCTGCTAGTCTGGAACAATTGCTCATCATCCCACTCAGGATGCTCCTGTCTAAGGATGTCACACACTCGGTTATGCTCCCGAAGCCATATTGTAGCATACATCATCAAACCTGGAACTAGGCCAAATATTTCTTGCCCAACAGCAAATCTCAGATGCTCAGGCACATGAGGTGGGTAAATCATTTCTACCTGTGTATCTTTCACTAAGGGTGGATATACTTCTCCATCAATTATCTAAAAGGAAAAAAGAAACAAAGAGCAAAAGGTTAGGAAGAAAATGAGTATTTAAAGTTTAAGATTTTATAGAAGTGTGTATACATATATATATGCATATATATATATAATTTATACAGGGAAAATTATTAAGGCTACTAGGAAGTATCATTTAAAAAGGATATATTAGTGCTAATATAACTGATTATTAATATCTAAATTTTATTCTCTAAGCAAAACATACCTGATATTTCATTTTTCCATCCTTGAAAAGTCGCAGTTTATGTTGTCTTTCCAAATTTTCTCCATAAATATGATGTAAATCAACCTATAAGAATAATTAGGGGAAAAATTAAATTTGTTGCTGCTTAAGGGATTGTTTCTTGCTTATAAAATGTCAGTATAAAGGGAGTGTTATTAATATATTTTCATGATTGTTAGAGTTGTTATGCAGTCATTTAAATTATTACCCATTAGAAAATGTGTATTTTAAAAATTCAATCATCATTTTTCTCATGAGAAATTCTTTTTTTTTTATTTTTTAAAATTTATTTATTTATAAATATTCTACAATCACTTCCTTAAAATTAAGATTTTTATCCCCCCCACACCTTCCCCCCACTACCGCCCTGCCTCCCCATGACAGCATACAATTCTGTATAGTTCTACATACTTTCCTATTGAGCACATTTTCACTATAGTGATGCTATGTAGTCGCACTATAATACATTTTAAATTACTACCTTCTATAATGATACAAGTAAAAATGTTTCACTAATGATAGCAGAAACTTAGGTCAAATGTGCTTAATAGTTTTTATTTCTCACAAATTTATGAATTTGTTATTTAATAATTACATGGGATCTGTTAAATATGTAAAAGAAAAATGCCAATGACCTAAACTTTTAGAATGACTCCACTAATACTGTCATAGAGAACTTCTTAATGAGGTCATTTATAGTTGTATCCACATTTCAAATAGCTATTTTAAGGGATAAGAATTGGGATACTGAATGCACTTGAAGGCAAGTTTTGGGAAGGACAGATATTTTAAATTGAAGATACAAAGTCTTTAAGGACAAAGCCAGAGGAAGTGAGTGATATGGGCAGAAGAAGAAGCCACCAGTAAAAGTTACAGAGTGGCAAATTTAGGATTGATATAAAGAAAAATCCCCCAAAATCCTAACAATCAAAGCTAGCCAAAAATGGAAAGGGCTGCTTTGGTGGGGGATGGAAAGGGTGTATCCCCCTGAAGTGAGCTTTTCCAAGCAAAGGCTGAAAACCCATTTTTGGGCATGTTGTAGATAGTGATTCCATGATTGTGCCCCAAAGTGTGAAAAATAGAAAAATTCCACTAAGATAGATATCAAAGGAAGAGATGTAGCGATTATGATAATGGCCACATACATGAAACACACTGCTTATATAAACTTTATATGCCCTCAAAACTGAGATCACATCTTTTTTTTTTTTTTATCAAAACAGGCAATCATCAAATCACTGTGATTTGCTGTTATTTTAACTCATTGTCCTCTGAACTTACCCCATGTCCTAGTGCTTTTGTGAAGCCTGGGCCTTTGTGATGGTCTGTCTTAAAGAACTGGTGAGTGAAATGTTGGGCAAAAAATGCAAACATCATATTTGTGCCTTGGGGATCAGGAATAAACTTCCTTCTCAGAAGAAATTTTTCCACAACCTCTTTGGATTCAGGAAGCTGTTTTTTACCTATAAAATGAAGAAACTTAGTTTATATAATCCCATATTTTTGAGGAAGCTGACGTAAGTTTGTTTCCTATGATACCATTTTCTTTTTGGAGATTAAACTTTGAATAGAAGATTATAGCATAATTTTCAAACTGCATGCATTCTTTTAATCAGTCCCATTAAAATCAGACAAGAGTTCCAACTAAGAAGAGTTAAATGGAATATTTACAAAAGTGGAATTTTCCAAAACTTGTTATTTTTCAGTTGTACTGAAACTTAATAGGATGGAATGGTTTATGCCAAATGATAATCTGTTGTCAACCTACATTTTAGTAAGAATACTAATTGACTAATTGTGAATTGACTAATCTCTTCATAGTATTCCAAAGTCTAATTGTCTAGCTTAAATAAAAATCTCTAAATTCATGATAGCAAATTCATGGACTCAGAGGGCCTTGTCTTACCTTTTACACCCATTGGAGTCGGGCAGTCATCGGCCACTGGGGGAAGAGCTCTAGTGTAGTAAGAGAGATTAGAAAAGGCTTCCCAACTTTTGTAACCATAGTGAACATTATACGTTGGTGGGCTTTCAATCAGATGTGATCTTGCTGAAATTTAAAGAGAAAATATGTCTTAGACATTTCTACAAGCAGTATTTTAAAAAACATGGTTTTTTTTGTTTTATCTACAGAAATAGCAGTATTAATCTAATTTTAAAAAAGAAAACTATCACAAAATGTTAAAACTTGTGACAATTTTAGGTCAAAAGTTTGAATCACTGCTTCTAGTAGCAGATGTTAAAATGTACATTTTAATATAGGGTTTGAAATAAAGGAAGCTGTACTTTCACAAAACAAATGAGAATAAACCCATTTACTGTTCAACTGACTTATGACTGGTGGGTTCCAGTCATTTTTGTTTTTAAATTAGGAAGTATATTTTTGGAAACTTTATTTACTAATCTATAGTATTTCAGTTTTCTTTGTGGTCGTCTGAGCCCTTAAAGAAAAGCTAGATTACTTACATGTCAACACATATCTCATCACAAAGTTCCGCAAAAAAGGGATATTGTTGATTATATTCCACACTGCTTTGAAGTGGGTGAGAATGTAGTGAACTGTGTCTGGAGTGGGTTTCAGCATCAATTTTAGCTTCGTCAGAAACGCAGCTGTAACAGTGGGGGAAAAAAAGAGACAATTGAATATTTTAGGTTCCTGTCTCTATGAATAATTTCCAAAATATGAAACTTAAGAGGAGAACTTACGAGTTGTACAATTTTCTCCATAGAATCCTGTCCTGGTACAGTCACATTGGTACCGATCAATTCCTGTGGTCATACATACACCCCGGTTTTGACATGGATGTGAACAGCAAGGGTTTGCTGAAATGAAAGGAGGATGAATAAATGAACAGTACTTTCAACAGCCTCATCTTTACCTTATTCCCTACAGCAAATTACATGTCAATCTCACCATTACAAACATACAGAGGTAGTTTAAAGGGAAAAATGGCCATTTGCGCCACTCTAAACAGAGAACAGCTAAGGAATTCTTAGATCAATATCTGTATCTAAACAACTATAACATCTACTCTGGCGACGGGTGGGGAGGGAGGAGAGAGGGAAATTCATCCCTCAGTTCTTACATATAAATTCTTTTCTTTTTTTCTTCTGCTCATTAACATCTTAACTGGACTCAAGCGAATTTGGTTGGGTCCGGTAAGTTGGAGCTCTTTAAAAAGGAAAATGCCCTGCCCCTCTTCATGGGACCTAGTCAAAGAGCTGAGAGACTTCGTTAAATGGTAACATTGTGGCAACCTGGCCGATATCGTTAAATGGTAACATTGTGGCAACCTGCCGATACAAATAGATGAGACGTAGGATGCTTTCCAGCCCCAAAGCTTCAGGGACCCGAGCACGGTGGAGGGACAGCGGCAACCTGTAGTCACCCTGCTCCCCGGGAAGCCCAGGAGCGTCCCGGGCACTCACCTGAATGACCGAGAGTCAACGCTACGGACGCTAAGGCTAGCAAGCGCAGGATCCTTTTCATCGTCACGGCAGAGGGCGGAGCGATTGCCAGCGGGAGGTCCTCTGTCTTTCAGTTACTCCGGCTCTGGCTCTTGCTGTGGGACTGCTGGGTGCCCACGGCCACTCGGTTTTTAAGGCAACCTTAGTTCCCCACGTGATGTGATGACTCGGCTTCCGCCAGTTGCGAAAGCATCTCTCTCAGCTCCCTCGTAGTAGGTGGGCGGGCGGGCGGTGGGGGGTGTTTCCACTCCTCACTTCAAACCCACAGTAATCAACTCCCCATCTCCCCGGACTTCCAGACTACCTTCCCCCCTCCCCAAATGACTTTTTGCCCCCCCGGGAGGCAAACCTGGCCTCAGCCAGCGGGAACCGGGAAAAGCTACGCGCAGCCATCGGCGGGCTACCCAGAGCGCTGTGACCGTGGAGTGGAGGGACTCCCGAGGGGACTCTAAAGCTTATTCGGGCGTATCCTCACTTGTCCGCCTGCAGATGTTCTGGAGAGCTGCCCAAGTGCCTGGGACCGCCTCCCGCCGCCCGGGACCGCAGCCCGGAGCCCGGGACCGCAGCCCAGAGGGTTGCTTAGGACTCCCTGCGAAGAGACAGTTTGGAGCTGGGTGGGAGAGGGTGCCCTTTCCCTCGGGGATTGCCTAGTGTGTGAGACCCTACCTGTCCGTACTCTATCTTTCTGCAAAAGGCCGTCTGCAAAAAGATATAGCATATAAATGTATTGCCTACATTACGTACTCTTTATCTTTGGCAGTCACAATATATTTGGACGGCAGTGATGCGGTTTGAGAAGTTTCTGGGACCCATCAAGGACAGGGTACAGGACAGGGTCGTCTGGAATGAATTCAGGGACTCGAGTATTCTTTAAGTCATGTTGGCTAGCAGAGTTTCTTAGGGAATTTGGAGCTTAACGGGAATGATGCCAAAGCTTATATAGGAAAAATAGTAGATTATCTGGCAGATAGGCTAATTGGGTGATAATATACCTTGATCACAGGCCTCATTCACTATTGGAAAAGGGGTGGTGGTGGTTCCGAAGGGGTGTGTTTTTGGTCTGTCTGTAGCAAGATAGCTTTGAGAGTTATCTATAGCTTGACCCATGGATTGTATAGGATAACCGTGGGAATCAGTACGTGAAAATTCTGCTGGTACCAGATAGTCCTGTTTTTACAAGGAAAATTGTGCAGAAGTCAGCTTGTTTTTGTAATAGGGAAAGATAGTTTGCCTTACTGTGGTCCATTCATGACTTAGTATGGTGTCCTTGAGCCGGGGAGAAAACTGTTAGTGTTTTGAGACTAGGAAGAAATGTGATCCTGGAAGTGGGGTCCAAGCACAAACACTCAAGCAGGTTCATTTTCATAGTGTTATAATATTTTCAGAAAGAAGGATGTATATCATACACACACACACACACACGTATATGTGTATGTGCTGTGCAAAGAAATCAAACTTTTCCCACTTTAACAATTTGTAAATATTTATATAAATGAACCATAAATCATTGTAGTTAATTGCGGGTGACAGTAAAAGTAATGGATAAGTTCCTGTCATATATCATCAGTAAACTTCATTTAGCATCTCTTTGTAGGGCTTCAGGCTATGTGATTCTGGCCAAGTCAAGTAGCTTCTCAGTGTTCTAGGTCCAGAAGACTATCAGACTATCGAAGAGAAGATGGTGATCAGCATTGGTAGAGGGAATTTCCTCATGGAAGAATTCCTTGTACCAGTGAAATCACAGTTCCTGCAGTCCTTTCTCCTCTTCTCTCCTCTCATCTCCTCTCCTCCTCTTCCCTCCCTTTCTCTGTCCTCCCCTATCTTTTGCTACACATATGTGCATGTATTATGACAATATGAGATTAAAGAAGTGCAGAGAGACAGAAAGAGAGAGAGACACACACACACACACACGGGGGGGGGGGGAAAGAGAGAGAGAGAGAGAGAGAGAGAGAGAGAGAGAGAGAGAGAGAGAAAGACAGAGAAAGCTGTAATTATTTGGCTTTTTACTAGAGGCCCAAGATAGAATTTGAACCCCAGGTCATGATGGAAATCCAGTGTAATAACTGCTGATGGAAATATAATAAATAATCTGGTATAATCTAGATTTAACTTCCTATGAAGTAGGAAAACTCTTTTGGCAGAGTGTAGTACTAGTCAGTTAGTCCAGAGGCCAACATCTCATTTAATGCTGGAAAATACTTAGTTTTGCATGGCAGGTTTTTCACACACATATACAACACCTTTTGGAATTGAAACCTTCAGATCTTATCTTGATCAGACATAGTGCCAAAGACTTGAGACGTAGCCATGGTATGTTCTCTACTGAAAATTTTCAAGGAGTTCTTTTGTATATGTGATCTCTTAAGAATTAAATTCCAATAGAATTTTCAGGTGACCAAAGAAGCTAAATACTTTGTTAGGTAGCAGTAGCTTCTTAAATAGTGCGTTAAAGTCAAATTCCAGGAAAATGAATACTCAAAGATGAATAAGACACAGTACTGACCTCAAAGCATGTAAATTTAGTGACACTTAACCATACTCTCTTTGTCCCTGCCCTTCCCCCTTTTTTGTTGCTACTCAAAAACCTTTCAATAAAAATATCTTTTTATGCCAAAACAAACCTAGGAACTATATAAACATAATTACAAAACACTTTTCATGCAGATAAAGTCAGATCTAAGCAATTGGAAAAGCATCAGTTGCTTGTGGGGAGGCTGAGTTCATGTAATAAATATGACAATTCTACCTAAATTAATTTATTTATTCAGTGCCACAACAAACTACCAGAAAATTATTTTCTAGAACTTGAAAAAATAATAATAAAGTTCATCTGGAAGAACAAAAAGTCCAGAATAATCCCCCGAATATCAAGGGAACTAATGAAAAGTATTGCTAGGGAAGGTAGCCTACCCATACCAGATCTGAAATTGTATTGTAGAGCAGTAATCATCACAACTACTTGGTATTAATCAAGAAGTAGAGAGGTAGATCAATGGAATGGGTTAGATATACAAGACACGGTAGTCAATGACCAGTAGTCTACAGTTTGATAAACCCAAAGGCCCCAGATTCTTGCATAAAAACACGTTATTTGACAAAATCTTCTGGGAAAACTGGAAAATAGTATGTCATAAACTGGGCACAGATCAACATCTTACACTGCATGCCAAAATAAAGTCCAAATGGGAACACAATTTAGATATAAAGACTGACACTGTAAGCAAATTAGGAGAGCAAGGACAAATCTGTCAGATTTATGGAAAATGGAGGAATTTATGACCAAAACAATTTATAGAGAACATTATGAAATGTAAAATGATAATTTTGATTACATTAAATTGAAAAGATTTTGCACAAAGTCAATGCAACCAAGATTAGAAGGGAAGCAGAAAACTGGGAAAGAGTTTTTATAACCTGTATTTCTGATAAAGGCCTCATTTCTAAAATATATAGAGAACTGAATCAAATTTATAAGAATATAAGTCATTCCCCAACTGATAAATGGTCAAAGGATATGAATAGGTAGTTTTCAGAGGAAGAAATTAAAGCTATCTATAGTCATATGAAAAAAAATATTCTAAGTCACTATTGTTTAGAGAAATGTAAATCAAAACAACTCTGAACTACCACACCACACCCATCAGTTTGGCTAATGTGACAAAACAGGAAGATGATAAATGTTGGAGAAGATGTGGGAAAATTGAAACACTAATTCATGTTGGTAGAGTTGTGAGCTGATCCAACCACTCTGGAGAGCATTTTGGAACTATGCCCAAAGGGCTACAAAAATATGCATACCTTTTTTGACCTAGAAATACCACTTCCAGGACTGTATCCAAAAGAGGTCATAAAAATGGGAAAAGGACCCACATGTACAAAAATATTTATAGCAACTCTTTTTTATGGTGGTCAAGAACTGGAAATCGAGGGGCAGCCCATCAATTGGGAAATGACTGAACAAGTTGTGGTATATGAATGTAATGGAATACTACTCTCCTATAAGATATGACAAACATGAGGACTTCAGAAAAACCTGGACTTATACGAACTGATGCAGGATGAAGTGAACAGAACCAAGGGAACAGTGTACACAATAATCACCATAGTGTTTGATGACTGACTTTACTAGACTTAGTTCTTCTCAGCAATGCGAGGACCTGAAACATTCCAAAAGACTCATGATGGAAAATACCATCCAAATCCAGAGAAAGAAATGTGGAGTCTGAATGCAGATTGAAGTACAATATTTGCTCTTTTTTTGTTGGTTTTTTCTTTCTCATGTTTCCAGCTATTCATTCTAATTCTTCTATACAACATGACTAATGCTAAACTGTGTTTAGTAAGAATGTATATGTAGAGCCTGTATCAAATTGCAAACTGTCTTGAGGAAGAGCGAGGGGTGGGAGGCAGAGAAAATTTAAAATTTATGGAAATGAATGTTGAAAACTAAAAATAAATTCATATAATTCATGCAAAAAATACCTTTCTAGGGTTCAGAAATTACTTTTGTGATAGGAACTATTATTATATTAGTAAAACCAGAAAAATGAAAAACAGTAAAGATTCCTTGAAGGGAAGAGTAGATTTTTCCCCAAATCAGAACTCAAAATTTGAAGTCTTTCCAAAGGAAAACCACAATTGATTAAGTTTTGACTTTTATAAGAAGATAGATAAGTTCTTGGGAGGGAAGGGGTGTAAAAAAAAACTCCCAAAGTTTCCAAAATTCATTGGCAAGATAATGAAACATTTTATGTGGCAAAAATGGAAAAGTACTTCATTGCTGAAAGGGATCATGAGATGACTCAGGAGCATGAAAGCATCGTTATGGCTAGTTTTATGTGGTTCACTTTACTGTTTTACAAGATTGGGGTGGGGGGAGGACAGAGAATTGCAGTGAAAACTCAAAAATTGTGACTGGAGCAGCTGTAATCATACTTTTTTGGCTGGTATTTGTGTGTTTATGTAGATATATGGATATGTGAATGTACATATATTTGTGTACTTTATAATGATACAGAATATATTTATGTATAAAGTATATAAACATGTATCTCTAATGTATGTCAATAATCTATAAAAATTATGAACTTTACTTCTTTTATTCATCCCTAAAACTTACAGGAAGGATCTTTGATGCTAAGGGAAAACAAAGATGAATTTTGAAACTCTTCTTGAGAGTTCTATTGAATTTTACTATTCCATTTTATTTTTGAACTTTTATTAATTTTCCCCAAGTTACTAGGAAGATGATTGCTGGTGTCTTGAAGACATTTCTTTCAAGTTACCAACTCAGTATAGTTTTGTATTTTCAGATTGTTCATTCTGTAGTAAAACTTGCTTGTAATATCTCGAGGGAAATGTGTTTAAATATTTAGATAAAACAAAGTCAAATTTGTGACAGACTACTGGTTTAGTATGATTTAATAAGAAATCAACAATGATTTTAAAAACTGCAAATGTGTCCAAATTCAAGTTTAAGAAATTTAAGCTCACTACTTCTTTTGGAAGGAAATCCTTAGACTGGAAGTGTCAAACATCGACTCAACCAGATCAAAATGTAACCGAAAAGATATTTAACAAAATAAATAGAAATACAATAGAACAAAGATGGGAACCCTAGAACCTAGAGGTCACACGTGGCCCTCTAAGTCTTCAAGTGCCACAGTTTGACTGAATCCAAACTTAACTCTTCTGTGAAGTTTAATTCAAAGGGCCTCACTTGAGGACCTAGAGGGTCACATATGGCCTCAAGACTGCAGATTCCCCACCCTTAATGATTTTCTAAGTTAATATGCTTCCTGTAAGGATTCTTTTGTAAGGATTAGTGGCTACCATTTCTACTTGAGTTTACCACCATTGCGGCTTCCCAGGCAAAGAGGAAAAAGCAAAAAAAGATTGCTTTCCATGTCTCTTTCCTATTCTTTGATTTGCTTAAGAAATACACCTGGAGGATATTTTTATTGTCACAGGTACCCTATATTCATCTAGTGCAATTACTGCTAGAGTTTTTTTCCTATAATATGTCCAAATTGACCTTAACATAAACATCAGTCAGAATGTGACAGGAAAGCATGGTGTTAACGTTAATGACCTTTTTACATAATTACTTTGTCCATTTTCAAGGCTCTACACTACTTGAGTACTGTAGCCAAGTATGATATTTAAAAAAATGTTAGTAAACTTCTTTCTGTACACCAGATAAGTCCACAGATGTAATGTATGGAAGTCCACCATTGTCTTCAACAAGGGGGAGGGGGAAGAGAATGAGCATTTATATGGCACTCAATACATGCCAGGTTTTTTTTTTAAAAGCACTTGAAAGCATTAAGTGCTTTTCTTATGAATAGTATCTTTTGATCCTTACATACAACCTGTGAGATAGGTGTCATTGTACAGTTGAGGAAACTGAGTCAGACAAGTTAAGTGACTTGCCTAGGGTCACAAAGTAAGTATTTGAGGCTGAATTTGAACTCAGGTCTTCCTGACTCCAGACCACTTCATTACACTGCCAGCTTCCTCAACTCTCTGGTCTCCCTGTTATTTTTCTTTCTAACAATAACTAATGTATTTTTTTCTACATTTAATTTTCTTAGTTATTCTTCAAAACAGTTCAGTAACCTAAAGTAAATCAGTCAGTTAATCAATCAACAGGCATGGCAAAGCCATCAATGCTGACCAAGAGAAGGCAGGTTATATCTGTGACTGTGGTGGCAGGACTGTAATTGGCATTAAATGAATTGAATGTCTTTGTCTCTCTGTCTCTGTCTGTCTGTCTCTCCCCTCTCCCCTCCCTCCATTACTTCATGTGGTTGGATATCTTCTCTCTACTTCCCACTCCAATCCTCTAGAAACCTGCCCCATTCTTTTTCCTGGGCAGCTCTATAGACTAGAACCTCCATCTTTACAACTACCCTGCTGAATGCATTTAAATTGAATGCTATTACAGAAGGAGAATACCATATCTACATGCAGTTCTCCAGGTCTGAATGCCCCCAGATTCTCCATCATAATAGAAACTGATGCCCCTTTATACTTTTTCAGTTTCTTATTCCTCACTTACCTCAATATATTCTGTGAACCAGTTGACACCAACCACCTTGTTGCTCTTGTATGACAATCTATCTAACAACTGAGCATTTTAACTAGAAATCCTAAATGTCTGTAACTCTCCCTCCTCCTCTCAGCCTCCTAGCTTCCCTGAAGTCTCAGCTAAAGTCCTGTCTTCTGCTGTGTCTTTTTCCAGGTCTCCCTAATCCTAATATGTTCCTTCCTTCTGAGACTATACCCCAATTTATCCTGTAAATATCTTGTTTGTACAAGGCTGTTTGCATGTTGTCTCACTCATTAGACTGTAAACTCTTTGGGGGCTATTATTTTTTTTATCATTATTGTAATATTATTAGGTATCTTTTTTTGTTATCCTTAACACTTGGTACAGTGTCTCACACATAATAGACAACAGATAAGAGTTAATTGACTAACTGATTTCTAATTTCTTATTCTGTTGGTGTCAGTGAAGGCTTTATGTTGTCCCTATACAATGTCTCTCTTCTGCAGGGGTGGCCTCTGTCCATATAATTCTGACCTGCTGATAAGTCATAGACACTTGGTCAATGCTTCATTACCTCTTCCTTATAGTAACTTCCTCAAGGAGTTGGTGTCACTTACATTGAGTAACTTCCCAACCTGAATACCTTGCACAATATGACTTCACCCCTACTTTCCCAGCTACTGTGGTTACTTTTAACTTTCCCTTCAGGGAAGACAGCTATCCCCTCCTATAGAACATTCTTAGTATCTTTGTTAATCCTTGGCTGGGTGAACCATGTGTCTGACCTAGCATTAGTAATTCTAATGTTAACATGGTGGAGACGTTGACCTGGGAGGGCTATGGTAATCTCTTTCTACAGTCCTATAACTGCAATTGGAAGGAGCTGATGGAAACATGATGGGAAGATAAGAGGGGAGAGAATGGGGACAAAAGAACTACTAGTATCCCTGCCTTTCATTTTTGTAATAAACCCTTTTGTAGTAATATTTCTTTTGTAAGGTAATTCTTTCCCCACACAGAACACTCCCTAGAATCTAGTCTTTCATGTGGTAGAGGGAGGGAAGATCTTCTCATCAATAAAATATCAAACTACACCCATGGAAAATATATCCTACTCAGCTTATAAATTGCAACATGTAAAACACATCAAATGACATCATATAATGAAATATGGGCATACAAGATCTCTGAACAAAGTCAGAGGTGAAAGAAAATAACTGAACTTAGCCATATAACCCTTAAAATAAGCCTCTGGCTTAGGGGTTCCTCTTTAAAAAACCAAAGTGCTTTACACCAATGAACTAATTGATCTTGTCACCTAGATGTTTTTTATCTTGATTCAGGCACTTTAGCAAACAGTGTTTTCTGAAGGCTATTGACCTAGAATTGAAAGAGGGCTGTCTTTAGGGACAAAAATAATCACATGCTCATCTAATATAGCTTATAGTCTCTTGACACTTCAGTAGCCATGCCATCCATCACTTCTACCATGTGACATCATACTTATGTCAGCAAATGAATAATTGTGAAATGATTTCTTCATTTGTATTTCTCATCCCAGGCCACTAAGTACCTCATTTCCTTCCCTTGCTTTCTTTCTCATTGCAAAAGTTTAGGTATCTTTAACCTGATGTTAAAGGATCATATTTCTGATTAACCAGTGATCTGGGATCTGGAGAAGTGTGGTATAACAGTATAAAAGGAGCAAGTTTCACTCATCTGTATCTGCCAAGTCAAACTGAATGGCTTTAACATTGTGAGAAGGGGAGGCAGCAGCAGCAAAGCAGAGTGGCAACCTAGGGCAGGAGTACAGCAGATCTGAGTGAGTGAGAGCCGCTGAGCCCCACATAACAGCAGCAGCTGCTCCTGAGACTATCAGCCTGCAGATTAAACTTCTGTAAGTCACTTACTTGAACTTTCAGGAGCCAAAATGGCAGAGTGATCAGTAAATGCTCTCTTCCCCTCCCCTTATTGACCTTGAAAGAATCATAAAATATTTCCGCAGAAAAATCCTGGATCAGTGGAATCAGAAGAAGGGACAAACAGTCTCATAGCATGTGAGGCTAGGAAAATCGCTGAATATTCCTCTTACTGTGGTGGAGGACTCAAGCTGTCCCAGACAGCCCCACCTCAGTGAACTAGGACGAGATCTGGAGCTCCAATGGGGTGGAGCCTCGCAACCACCAACCCCAGGTCCCCAGGTGTGCCTCAGTGCTCCAGGGGAAATGGTCAGACTGGGATCACCAACACCTGAGCTTGCTTTTGCCCTGGCTCAGCTGAAGAACTCTCCTATGACCAGATCACCCCTCTCTCACACTTAACAAGCTAACTCCAGGGCTAATCTGGGGAAACACAAACAGAATTCACCCAGCCTTTGCTTTCTCACACCAGCCAGCTCAGCACCAGGTTCTTTAGCTTTTAGCTAAAAGAACCAGAGGCCGCGACACAAAGTCTTTCCATCATGAGTAACAAGCAAAGGAGGAAGAGAAAATCTCTTTAAAAAGTAAATTGAACAAATGGAATAGGAAGCACAAAACCTAACTGGGAAAATTAGACAAATGGAAAATGGAACACAAAACCTATCTGGGAAAATTGGACAAATGGAAAAAGAAGTACAAGAACTAACTGGGGAAAATAATTCCTTAAAAGAAATAATTGGACAGATGGAAAAGGAGATGCAAAAGTTAGAAGAAAATAATTTGACAAAAAATAGAATTGTGCAAGTAAAAGCTAATGACTCTATGAGACATCAAGAATCGGTCAAACAAAATCTAAAGAATGAAAAGATAGAAGAAAATGTAAAATATCTAATTGGAAAAAAAAACTGACCTGGAAAATAGATCCAGGAGAGAAAATTTAAGAATTATTGGCCTATCAGAAAGCCATGATGATAAAAAGAGCCTGCACAATATCTTCCAAGAAAACATCAAGGAAAACTGCCCAGAAGTGTTAGATCCAGAGGGCAAAATAGTCATTGAAAGAATCCATTGTTCACCTCCAGAAAGGCATCCCAAACTAAAAACACCAAGAAATATCATTGCCAAATTCCAGAACTGTCAAGTGAAGGAGAAAATATTATAGGCAGCCAGAAAGAAACCATTCAAACATTGAGGAGCTACAGTCAGGATCATACAGGATCTTGCAGCTTCTACATTAAAAGATCGAAAGAATTGGAATGTGATATTCCATAAAGCAAAGGATCTAGGACTACAACAAAGGATCAACTACCCAGCAAAGTTCAGCGTAACATTTCTGGCAAGGTGTGGACATTCAATGAAATATGGGATTTCCAGACCTTCCTGATAAAAAGACTAGAACTCAAAAGAAAATTTGATCTTCAAACACAGGTCTCAAGAGAGGCATAAAAAGGTAAACAGGGAAAACTTGTTATTCAATTTGAGCAAACTGTTTACCTCCCTATGAGAGAAGATAGTACTTGTTAATGTTGAGAACTGTATATCTATTATGACATATAAAAGGGATATACATAGATTGAGGGAGATGGTACAAAGTAAATGATATTATGATAAAAATGTGATTTAAGCATGTGATTGTTGTATCAGGAGATGTGAAAAGAAGGAAGCAGAAAATTACATTACAGGAAGAAGTACAAAATTATATTACAGTAGAGGGAAAGAGGGGAGGGAGATGAATATTGTTTGAGAGGTACTCTCATCTGATTTGATTCAAACTTAATTAAGCATACAAATCTAACTAGCTTTATAGGCAATAGGAGGGGAAGGGAAAAAGAAAGGAGGGGGGAGGTTAAAAGGGAGAGAAGAAGTAGTAAGGACAAAGGGGAATAAAAGAGACGGGGCTGAAAGAAGAAAGGGAAGACTGTGGGAGGTGGTGGTAAAAAATCAAAACTCTATTGTGGAGGTGACAGAAGAGAGAACTAAAAGCACAAATGATGGGAAAGAGAATGGAGGGAAAGGTACAGTAATCACAACTGTGAAAGTGGATTGTGAATGGGATGAACTCACCCATAAAATGGAGACAGATAGCAAAATGGATTAAAAACCATAATCCAACTATATGTTGTTTACAAGAAACACATTTGAAATAGGGGGATACACACAGGGCAAAGTTAAAAGGTTGGAGCAGAATATATTGAGCTTCAGCTGATGTAAGAAAAGCAGGAGTAGTAATCCTAATCTCAGACAAAGCAAAAGCAGAAATAGATCTCATCAAAAGAGATAAGGAAGAAAACTGCTAAAGGCACGACAAACAATGAAGCAATATCTTTACTAAACATATGCTCCAAGTGTAGCATCCAAACTCTTAGAGAAGTTAAGAGAGTTACAGGAAGAATAGAAAGCAAAAACTATACTAGTGGGGGACCTCAAACTCCCCCTCTCTGAACTTGATAAATCTAACCTTAAAATAAATAAGAAAGAGGTTAAGGAGGTGAATAAACTCTGGATAAGGTACATGATAGATCGCTGGGGAAACTGAATGGAGATTAAAAGGAATATACCTTTTTCTCAATGGTACATGACACATATATAAAAACTGACCATGTACTACGACATAAAAACCTCACAATCCAGTGCAAAAAGGCAGAGATAGTCAACACATCTTTCTCAGATCATAACACAATAAAAATTATATGTAATAAAAGGCCATGGAAAGATAGATAAAAAATTAATTGGAAACTAAATAATCTAATCCTAAAGAAGGAATGGTTAAACAACAAATCATAGAAACAATCAGCAACTTCATTCAAGAGAAAACATACCAAATCTTATGGGATATTGCAAAAGCTGTTCTTAGGGGAAGCTTTATATGTTTGAATGCTTACATGAGTAAAATAGAGAAAGAGGAGATCAACAACTTGGGCATGCAGCTGAAAAACTTGAAAAAATAACAAATTGAAAATCTCCAAGCAAATACCAGATTAGAAATACTGAATACCAAAGGAGAGATGAATAAAATTGAAATTAAGAACATTATTGAAGTAATAAATAAAACTGAGTTGATTTTATGAAAAAACCCAATAAAATTGATAAACCTTTGGTCAATTTCATTAAAAAAAAAAGAAAGAAGAAAACGAAATTACCAATATAAAAAATGAAAGGCATGAGCTCACCTGCAATGAGGAGGAAATTAAAACAATAATTAGAAATTTCTTTGCTCAACTTTATGCCCATATATTCAAAAATCTAAATGAGATGGATGACTATTTTTACAAATATAAATTGCCCAGATTAACAGAAGATGAAGTTGAATCCTTAAATAACCCCATCCCAGAAAAAGAAATTGAACAAGCCACCAGTGAACTCCCTAGGAAAAAATCTCCAGGGCCAGAGAGATTTACAAATGAATTCTACCGAACATTTAAACAACAGTTAATTCCAATATTATATAGACTATTTGAGAAAGTTGGGGAAGAAAGAGTTCTCCTAAATTCTTTTTATGATACAAATATAGTTTTGATACCTAAACCAGGAAGAGGCAAAACAGAGAAAGAAAATTATAGACCAATTTCTCTAATGAATATAAATGCAAAAATCTTAAATAAGATTTTAACAAAAGAGTATAGTAACTTATCATGAGAATAATACATTATGATCAGGTAGGATTCATACCAGGAATGCAGGGCTGGTTCAATATTAGGAAAACTATTAGTATTATTGATTATATCAATAACAAACCTAACAGAAACCATATGATTATCTCAATAGATGCAGCAAAAGCTTTTGATAAAATGCAACTCTCATTCCTGTTCCTATGGAGAGCATTCCATAAAATAATAAGCATTATCTACCTAAAACTTTCAGCAAGCATTATACGCAATGGAGATAAGCTAGATTCATTTTCAATAAGATCAAGGCTGAAACAAGGATATCCATTATCACCAGTATTCAATATGGTACTAGAAATGTTAGTTGTAGCAATAAGAGAAGAAAAAGAAATTGTAGGAATTAGAACAGGCAAAGAAGAAACTAAGTTATCACTCTTTGCAGGTGATATGATGATATATTTAGAGATTCAAGTAAAAAATTATTTGAAATAATAAACAACTTTGGCAAAGTTGCAGGTTACAAAATAAACCTACACAAATCTTTTGCATTTCTCTGTATTAGTAACAAAGTCCAACATCAAGAGATAGAAAGAGAAATCTCATTTAAAGCTCCAGTAAACATTACAAAATATTTAGGAGTGTACCTGCCAAAACAAATCCAGGGACTATATGAACACAATTACAAGATACTTTTCACCCAAATAAAGTCAGATCTAAGTAAGAAGAAAAACATCAACTACTCATGGGTAGGTCGAATCAATATAATGAAAATGACAATTCTACCTAAATTAATTTACTTATTTAGTGCCATAACAATCAAACTGTCAGATTCTTATTTTCTAGAACTGAGAAAATGATATCAAAATTCACCTGGAAGAACAAAGTTCCAGAATATCAATAGACCTAACGAAAAGAAATGCTAGGGAAGGTGGCCTAGCTCCACCAGATGTCAAATTGTATTATAAAGCAGCAATTATCAAAACCACTTGGTACTGACTGAGAAATAGAGGGGTAGACCAGTGAAATAGTGTAGGTACTCAAGACACAGTAATCAATGAATAAAGCAATCTACTGTTTGATAAATACCAGGACCCCAGCTTCTGGGATGAGAATTCACTGTTCAAAAAAATTTCTGGGAAAACTGGATAACAGTGTGGTAGAAACTAGGCATAGACCAATGCCTTACACTGCACACAAGAATAAAGTCCAAATGGGTACATGATCTAGGTATAAAGATTGATACTATAAACAAATTAGTGGAGCAAGGAATAGTGTATTTATCAGATTTATGGAGAAAGGAAGAATTTTTGACTAAACAAGAGATAGAAAGCGTTATGAAGTGCAAAATGGATAATTTTGATTACATTAAACTGAAAAGTTTTTGCACAACCAAAACCAATGCAACCAAGATTAGGAGGAAAGCAGAAAACTAGGAAAGGATTTTTTCAACTACTGTCTGTGATAAAGGCCTCATTTCTAAAATATATAGAGAACTGAGTCAAATGTACAAGAATACAAGTCATCCCCAATTGATAAATGGTCAAATGATATGAACAGGCATATTTCAGAGGAAGAAATTAAAGATATCTATAGTCATATGAAAAATGTTCTAAATCACTATTGATTAGGGAGGTGCAATCAAAACAACTCTGAGATACCATATAACACCTATCAGATTGGCTAACATGACAAAACAGGAAGATGATAAATGTTGGATAAGATGTGTGAGCTTATCCAAACATTCTGGAGAGCAATTTGAAACTATGTCCAAAAGGCTACAGAAATGTCCATACCCTTTGACCCAGCAATATCACTTCTAGGACTGTATCCCTAAGAGATCATAAAAATGGGAAAGGGTCTCACGTGCACAAAAATATTTATAGCAGCACTCTTTGTGGTGGCCATTGATGAATGGCTAAATAAATTATGGTATATCAATGTAATGGAAAACATTACTTAAGAAATGAGGAGCTGGAAGACTTCAGCCAGGCCTGCAAACACTTATATGATTTGATGCTGAGTGAAAAGAGGAGAACCAGGAAAACTTTGTACACAGCAACAACCACAGTGTGCGAGGATTTTTTCTGGTAAACTTAGAACTTCATTGCAATGCAAGGACTTAAATAATTCCCAATGGTCTTTTAAGGCAAAATGCCTTCCACATCCAGAGACAGAACTGTGGAATTCAATTGCAAAATGTAGCAGAACTTTTTTTTGTACTACATTTTGGTTTGTTATATGATCTCTTCCACTCATTTTAATTCTTCTATGCAACATGACTGATGAAAATGTATTTAATAGGGATGTATGTGTAGAACCTATATAAAATTATATGCCATCTCAGGGAAGAAGAGAGGAGGTAGGAGTGAAGGAGTGGGATAGAGGGAAAAAAATCTAAGTCATATGGGAGTGATTGTAGAACACTGAAAATAAATTTAAAAAAAGAAGTTGAGGCTCGATTGGAATACTAGAAGATGGGTCCTCTTAAACCCCAGCCTGACACCGGATGCATAGTGTCATTCAGCCAAGTAGAACACAAGAAATCCTTCTTCCTCAGGAGAGTCCTTGAGATATGATGTACTCTGAAGTCTCCATTTCCAAGAAAAGATTTTTTCCTCCAGTGAACATCATGTGGAATTTTTTCTTATCCCCTCACCGTCCTGGTCATCCTTCCAGAAATATGTTGCCCAGATGAAAACTTAGCACAGAGTACTCATGCTGGGCCCATTCTGGAATGCAAGTTCTCATCTATGGTAAACACACAAGCTGTTGGTTTGCCATGATGGTATATCCTCACTGAGCTTCTGACTCAGATAATTTTTGAGCTATTTCTCGTAGTAAAGGTTGTGTTCTACTATTTTCCTCAGGAATCATTGCAATCCAGGTGACTTTTGTGTTCATTTAGAGCTACTTGGGAGAATTAATGTTCATGTATATGTCAGTATTTGTTGGGGCATTTCAATAAAGCCACAGGGGTCCTTTCAATTTTTCTTTGAGTGGGGACTCTTCTCCCTTTGGTTTCCCTTGATCTGTTGAATATGCACTGTTGTCTTTTGTTCAAGTCAGAACTCAGCAACAAAACAACTAATGTGGAATGGTGAGTTTTCAAAATTTTACCCTACTTACATTTAATAAATTGGATATTGTGCAGAGTTTAATGTTCAGAAAGCTAAATGAAATCAATGAAAGGAAGTTCTTGAGGGTTCTCAAAAAAAAACATTGTGAGGAGGATGGGTGCTATAAGTAGGGTTTTGGCTTGATTGAGAAATCCTCACAGTCTGATACTTCATCATGGTGTGGATGTGACCCTGGGATCATAAAGGTACCACCAGTGGAGCAGCATAAGCTCTGACATTTATTGGGCTGAAAAGATTGTGAGAGGAAAGGCTCCAAGGATAAGGCTAAGGGTCTTGTCCAAGGACCAATCTACTTAAAAATGAAGAAGCATCATGAACTATAGGTTGGTTACTAGGAGTTGAATGTTTTGATCATGGCAACCTATAAAACAAAGAAAAAACATTAAAAGACCCAGTCCAGTGTAATGATAGTAGAGTGATTCACCCCATTTCTTGTATATATTTTATTACATATTTCTTGTGATTCTTTTGTTCAATAACCAAGGAATTAGGCATTCTGTCAGAAGAACTGAAACACATTGCTGTTAAGATTCTTATATTAAACAAAAGCAGAAAGCAAAAAGATATTGCAAATAAATTCGTTGGATTTTGGATCCATTTTGACCTTTATTCTAAATAGTTGATAGTCTGACTATATGCACAGACAGCTGAGGTTGACTTGATTACCACATCAGAAACCCATTATTTCCTCTCTCTTAAGTTATAGTCAATTTTATTTTTTGTGATGTGGTTCAGTTTTTATGGTTCTGCACCTTCCAACTCTCTTTTGGGAAAAAGAAAGAATACATATACACACATACACATATATGCAGACATATATGTACATAAATTTGTGCAAACATATATACATGCAGGCACACATATGTACATATACTAGTACAGTACTAATACAGAAGGTTCATGTATATGTGTTTATATGTACATATGTACATATACTAGTATGTGTAGGTATATACATGAACCTTCTGTATTTGGATTAATTTCTTTGGAAATTAATCTTTGGATTAATTTCTCAAACTTGAGTCATATTTTCAAATATACCTTTTCCACTCTGCTCTGATTCTATCTTTTCATATTAAAGGCACTAAATATCAAAGTATGCATGGATTTAATTTATGATTTTATCAAGTTCTTCATATGATTTTTCTACCTACATTTTTCATCTTTTATAACAGATGGTGGTATATAATTTGCAATGTTATTCATGATGAGCAGTGCAGAGTAAGATGATCATCCCACAAAATTAGCATGCCACAAAATGATGTCTTTTATTGTCTTTGGATGCAAAACAGAGCCCATCTCTGACAAGTCCTTTGCCCATTTGAGGAAACGATTTGTAGTTTTGAGTCCAGGAGGTTCTGTCCTATTAAAAATAGAAAACTGCTTCCTCAGTTCACTCAAATGACTTTTTTTGGGACCAAACCATTGTTGTGGTTGATGATAAGGTGGAGAGGATCAATTTATTATACTTCTCTCAGCCCCTAGCCTATGCCAGAAATTTGAATGTCAGTTATAATTATGATATTGCCAAAGATGGTTGTTCTAGTTTTCTAAAAATATAACAGGATTATCATTGATAAATTATTTACTATCTGCTCAGCACTACCCTAGCACAGTTGAAGGTAGGCTATGATATTGTCACATTTTCTGCTCCTAAGGAGACTATAACCTAACTTGGATGGCAAGATGTAAGCTTTCTTTATTTATTTAAATGATTTATTTAAATTATTACTATAAATATAATATAATTACATATGACAAATTATATTTATATAGTCATATATAATATATATTAATAAATATTAAATTATTTAAATAATTTAAACAAATTATTAAATACAAATGGGAAGTTTGTTGTATTTGTCTTTCCTTCTTGAAGAGGACAATGACATCAGGGAGAAGATGACATGACTAGCAATTGACTTTAATTTGGGTGAGAGAGGGTTATGCAAGGTCACCAGCCTTACTTTCTCCTATAGCACAAACTGTGTACAGTGACCAGATATTCATCAGGACGACTGGAGATGACCCAGGATGCAATGGGAGGCCCTGACCCTTTTAGACTAAGGTCATTTCAGGTTCTCACTTTGAGTGATGTAATGCCAATTCAGTAAATAGGCCTCCTTAAGACCTCTTTAATCAAAGAAAGAGAAAAAAAAACATACAGGGAGGGGAAGACCCTCAGAGTGGTTGACCAAAAGAGAAACAGTTAGTATTTATATTCACTCTGTGCTGGGAGGGCCCCCAAAATAGCCATTACCTATTGTTGTCCTATTCATGAGCACCATATTGAAATGGATTTAAGGTTTGGTTTTTAAGGGAGAAATATGGCCAGTAAACCCCAAGGCAGCTTTCAGGCCATCAAAATTTTACCTTCCTTTGGTGAGGCACAGGAAGAGGATGAACTGAGTTTAGGCAGCTTGGACTACTCATAGGTTGTATTTGTCCTTCGTTCTTAAAGAAAACCATGACAGGAAGCAGAGCCAAGATGGTGGAGTAGAAGCAGGGACCAGATAGAGCTCTCCCCCTAAATACATGAAAAAAACTGTAAAAAATGACTCTAAACAAATTCTAGAGCTGCAGAAGTCACAAAATGACAGACTGAAGCAAATTGCCAGTCCAAGACAATCTAGAAGGTCGATGGAAAGGGTTTATCACTCCAGGGTGAGAGCAGTAGCACAGTTCTGCATGGGGCTTGCCAACGTGGAGGGGGAGCAAGTCTTAGGGGAAGGAATTGCGGGTGGCTGCTGTGGCCTCCAGACTTCTCAACTTATAAATGCTAAAGACAGCTTCAAAGGTCAATGAGAGATGTCTCTCACTTGAGTGAGAGGGGAGAATGATCAGACCCCGGCCCCAGACTTACCCCAACATACATCCAGAAGAAGACAACAAAGCCAAAGCTGCTGCATCCAAAGCCTCTAGAAAAAATATGGATTTGTCTTAGGCCAAGAAAGAGCTCAAAAAAGATTTTGAAAATCAAGTGAGTGAAGTAGAGGAAAAATTGAGAAGAAAAATGAGAGTGATGCAAGAAAATCATGAAAAATGAGTCAGCAGCTTGCTGGAAACCTCAAAAAATGCTGAAGAAAATAACGTCTTTAAAATTAGACTAACTCAAATTGTAAAAGAGGTCCAAAAAGTCAATGAGGAGAAGAATGCCCTGAAAAGTAGAATTGGCTAGATGGAAAAGGAGATCCAAAAACTCACTGAAGAAAATAATTCTTTAAAAATTAGAATGGAGCAAATTGAAACTAATGACTTTATGAGAAATCAAGAAATTATAAAACAAAAGCAAAAGAATGAAAAAGAAACCAAAGATAATGTGAAGTATGTCATTGGAAAAATAACTGAACTGGAAAATGGTTCCAGGAGAGATAATTTTAAAATTATTGGGCTATCTGAAAGTCATGATAAAAAAAGAGCCTAGACCTTATCTTTCCAGAAATTATTAAGGAAAACCACCCTAATATTATAGAACCAAAGGGTAAAATAGAAATGGAAAGAATCCACTGGTCACCTCCCGAAAGAGATCCCAAATGGAAAACTCCTAGGAATATTGTAGTCAAATTCCAGAATTTCCAGGCCAAAGAGGAAATATTACAAGGAACCAGAAAGAAACAATTCAAGTACTGTGCAAGCACAATCAGGATGGCACTGGATTTAGCAGCTTCTACACTAAGGGATTGCAGAGCTTGGAATATGATATTCTAGAGGTCAAAGGAGGTAGGATTAAAACCAAGAATCACCTACCCAGTAAAACTGAATATAATATTTAAGGGAGAAAATGGAACTTCTTTGAACTAGGGGACTTCCAAGAATTCTTGTTGAGAAGATCACAGTTGAATAGAAAATTTGACTTTCAAATACAAGGATCAAGGGAAGTATGAAAAGATTAACAGGAAAGAGAAACCACAAGGGATCTATTAAAGTTCAACTGTTTAAATTCCTACATGGAAAGATGATGTTTCTACCTTATGAAACCTTTCTCAATATTAGGGTGGTTGGAGGGAATATACATACATACATACATACATACATACATACATATATATATATACACACACACATACATACATATATGTGTTATATACACATATATATACTCACATGTGTGTATGTGTGTGTATATAAAGAATATGAAGGGATGATGTCTAAAAAAGAAAATTAAGGGTTGAGAAGAATGTACTGGGAGAAAGAGAAAGGGAGAGGTAGAATATGGTTAATCATCTTACATAAAAGAGTCAAGAAAGAACTTTTACAGTGAGTGCAAGATGAGAGGGAATAAGTAAACCTTCCTTTCATTGGATTTGGCTTTAGGAAGGAATAATATACACACTCAGTTGGGTTTGGAACTTTATCTTACCATACAGGAAAGCAGGGGGATGGGGATGAGAAATAAGGGATAATAGAAGGGATGACAAATTTGGGGAAGGGGTAATCAGAAACTTTGGAGGAGGGACAGGTCAAAGGAGAGAACTGAAAAAATGGAGGGTGGGACAGGATAGATGGAAATATAGTTAGTCTTTCACAACATGACTCTTATGGAGGTCTTTTGCATGACCACACATATATAACCTCTATCAAATTACTTGCCTTCTCAATGAAGGTGGATGGAGAGCGGGGAAGAGAGAGAATGTGGAACTCAAAGCTTTAAAAATGTATGTTAGAAGTTGCTTTTACAAGCAACTAGGAAATAAGATATATAGGCAATGGGGTATAGCAATCTGTCTTACCCTATAGGAAAATAGAAGGGAAGGGGATAAGGAGGGGGGTGGTGATAGAAAGCAGGGCAGTTTGGAGGAAAGGGTAATCAAAATGCATGCTGACCTGGGGTGGAGGTAGAGTGGAGATGGGGAGAAAATTTGAAATTAAAAATTTTGTGGAAGTGAACGTTGAAAACTAAAAGTAAATATATTTTTTTTAAAAAGAGGACCATGACATCAGGGAGATGATGACATGATTTGCAGTTGACTTTAATTTGAGTGAGGGAGAGTTGTGCAAGTTCACCAGTCTCATTTTCTGTCCCTACCCATTTTAGGCTAAGGTCCTTTTGCCTTCTCACTTTAAGTGAGGTAAAAAGTGGCTAACAACAATGTAAATAGAAAGACCATGAAATGAAACCATTTAATCTTGACCCCATCAGGTCAGCTATACAAGTAGGAAACAACAAGTAATATTTCAGAGGACTTAGAAGAATTTTTATATGTAAAATTAATTTAATTTGAGTTTAGCATATCTTTCAAAAAGAGAGGAAGAGATATACAGTTGCTTAGGCTGTTGCTCTTAGGCTACTGTCTACAGACTGTCAGACTGATTTCATTCTTGGAAGATCAAAGTTTTCTTTAGTTGATTTTCTTTTCTTTCATACCTGTGATCTCCCTAAGACCAGAATAAAAGATAACTGTCTCTCCAATATAATAATTTTTTAAAATTTTAATTACTAAAATAAGATTTTAAAAATCAGTTAGAAAAATTTAATCTTATTTAGTCCAATTGTGTGTGTGTCAAAGAAAATCTTTCAGCCTTATAGTAGAGAGAAAAATAGAGAAGGAAAGTACACCACATTTTTTTATGTTTAACTATCCTTAATCTCTTCTGAATGAGTTCTTTAGACTGCTTATTCCTCTTTCCTCTTCAGGATGCCTCAAGACTTTTTCTGCCATGCCCTAGAAGTCTCTCCATCCTGAAAACTCTCTTCAACCTTGGAATTCATTACTTGCAAGTACTCTATCCCTCTGTGGTCTCTCCCATTTATTGAATGACTACTCTCAAAACCTCATATAAGGAGGATGCCCACCCAGGTTAGCTATATTTCATTCCTTTCCAGGCACTCTGGAATTTCTCTACAATACCTTTGTGCCTTTAACTCCTTTCACCCTATCCCACCTGGTCCCTCCTCATTTCAGTGCTTGACATTGGACAAATGCTATCTGAATGTTAACCTTTTTTGATTATATCTTTAATTAGGTACAATTCTTTCACGCTTTATATGAGTTTTTAGACGTGATCAGTGTATAATACCAAGGGCAATGGGATGAATGATTTTCTGTGTAAGGTAATTTGGAAGCGCATCCAACTAAATGAAGGTCACCTGATTGGTAATTGGTTTTATTTCAAGTTTTAAATATTCCCTGCTATGTTATAGTATTCTGAATTATTGTAATTTAAGAACTCACAAACTTCCAAGTTTTGTCTATATTTAAAAGAAAGCTTTACCTAAAATTATTTGACTATTCACTTATGAAAATTATGAGATTGTTAACTAAACTATTGGAATTATTGTTTTAATCAAGTATTTACAAAGATTTTTTTCAAGGAAAATTCTTAAGTATACAAAGACCTTGTAAGATACTCTTTGTAAACCTACAAGGATTTTTGGAACCATCTTGTCATAAGTTCTTATCAACCCTGTGCAATAATTTTCTGTGTTATGAACTTCCACCTTAGTAAATGTGAATTTTTGCACAAATTGGGAGTGAAGTTTTCAAGCCTACTTATAACATAGAATGAAGTTCATCTAAGATTATTTGTCTATCACTTGTTGGGGTCATATGTATCTTGAAGCAATTTAGTCTTAACAAACTCCACTCTTTAAGATTAATTTTGCTTTAAAGGGTGATATGTTTATATGTTAATTTGGAGATTTGTGTTTTAGAAGTTTAAGTGAACTATCACATGTTCACTATCTGTGTGGGATTATTCACTATTTAGTTTTTCCCTTTGCATCTGCCTCTTTTATTTTGTCCATTCTTCTATCAATTTCTCCCCCTTTTGCCCCCCTCACATTGTTACCCATCATAAGTTCCAAAACCCTTGATGAAGTGTGAGCTATATCAATTGGTGATTCATTGAGGTTACACACTCATTAGAATCAGATGGTGGAATATGAAAAATGATTCTTAATAAAAAGTATCTTGGAGATTCAGAGTCCCCTCCCTCCCCAACCCCCACCTCTCCTTCTTCCAAAGTCTTGACTTAAGTTTGCATTGAATCTTCTTACCCTGATCAGCCCCCACCCAAGCTTGCAAATTATTTAACCTAAAATAGGGAGGCCCTTGATGTTCTTACTCACGCTTGGTGGAGACAGGTTTTCTCTAGGCAACCCAAGGCTGGGAGTAGTCTGGTATAGTTGGGGGTGGTATTTTCTCTGCCCAAGGGTGAAATGATGATAGAGTGACATCAGCCCTTGTTAGAAGGCATATAAATTATGCACCCTTACCTTAAAATTTATTGATTCTCTTATAATTACTCTTTGACATTTACATTTTTATGCTTTTCTTGAGTCTTGTATTTGAATGTTAATTTTTCTGTTTAGGTCTACTTTTCTTATCAGGAACACTTGAAAATCTATTTCATTGAATGTTTATTTTTTCCCCTGAAGGATTATACTTGCTTTTTTCTGAGTAGGTTATTCTTGGTTATAATCCTAGATCCTTTGCCTTCTGCAATATCAGATTCCAAGCTCTTCACTTCTTTAATTTAGAAGCTGCTAAATCTTGAGTTATCCTGACTGTGGCTCCACAGTATGTGAATTGTTTCTTTTTGGTTGTTTACAATATTGTCTCCCTGACCTAGGAGCTCCAGAATTTGCTCTGTCTTATAGTTCTTACTTTGGATGTGGATGGCATTTTCCATCATGAGTCCTTTGGAATTTTTTTAGGTCCTTTCTGAGGACACTGAGAAGGGCTAAGTTCATCAAAGTCAGTCATCGAATACTGTGGCTATTACTGTGTACAACATTCTCCTGGTTCTGTCCACTTCACTCAACATCAGTTCATATAAGGTTTCTCAGGTTTTTCTGAAATTTTCCTGTTCATCATTTCTCTTTATATATAATATATATGTATATATGTATTCACTTTATTTTTAATGTTCTAAAATCACTACCATAAAACTTACTCATTTTCCCCCCTACCTACCCCCCCACCCCCTCCCCAAGATGGCATACAATTCTATATAGAATCTACACATATATTCCTAGTGAAGATATTTTTCACTATAGCCATGCTGTGTATAAGACCTAAAATAAATGGGAGAAATCATATAACAAACCAAAACATAATACACACACACACACACACACACACACACACACACACACACAAATGATCTGTTACAAGCTGCGATTGAATTCCATAGACCTTTCTCTGGATGTGGAAGGCATTTTACCTTAGAAGACCATTGGGAATTTTTTTTAATGTCCTTGCATTGCTACGAAGATCCAAGTTAACCAGAAAAATCTCTCACGCTCTGTGGTCGTTGCTGTGCATAAAGTTCTGATTCTGCTCCTTTCACTTAGCATCAGATCATATAAGTCTTTCTAGACCTCTCTGAAGTCTTCTTGTTCATCATTTCTTATAGCCCAATAGTATTCCATTGAATTCATATACCATAATTTATTCAGCCATTCCCCAATTGATGGGCATCCCCTTGATTTCCAATTTTTGGCCACTGCAAAGAGTGCTGCTATAAATATTTTTGTACATGTGGGACCCTTTCCCATTTTTATGATTTCTTGGAGATACAGTCCTAGAAGTGATATTGCTGGATCAAAGGGTATGCACATTTTTGTACCCCTTTGGGCATAGTTCCAAACTGCTCTCCAGAATGGTTGGATGAGCTCACAGCTCCACTAACAATGAATTAGTGTTCCAACTCTCCCACATCCTCTCCAACATTTATCATTTTCCTGTTCTGTCATGTTTGCCCATCTAATAGATGTGATGTAATACCTCAGAGTTGTTTTGATTTGCATCTCTCTAATCAAAAGTGATTTAGAGCATTTTTTCATATGATTATAGATATCTTTAATTTCTTCTTCTGAAAATTGCCTGTTCATATCCTTTGACCATTTGTCAATTAGGGATTGTCAATTTGTCAATTGTATTGCACATTTGATTCATTTCTCTATATATTCTAGAAATGAGGCCTTTATCCCCAAGATTAGCTATAAAAATGCTTTTCCAATACACCACATCCCTCTGTATTTTGGTTGCATTGGGTTTGGTTGTGCAAAAATTTTTCAGTTTAATGTAATCAAAATTATCCATCTTGCACTTCATAATGCTTTCTATCTCTTGTTTAGTCAAAAATTCTTCCCTTCTCCATAAATCTGATAAATATACTATTCCTTGCTCCACTAATTTATTTATAGTATCAATCTTTATACCTAGATCATGTACCCATTTGGACTTTATTCTTGTGTACAGTGTAACGCATGGGTCTATGCTTAGTTTCCACCACACTGTTACCCAGTTTTCCCAGCAAGTTTTATCGAACAGTGAGTTCTTATCCTAGAAGCTGGGATCCTTGGGTTTATCAAACAGAAGGTTGCTATATTCCTTGCCTACTGTGTCTTGAGTACTTAGTTTATTCCACTTGTCTACCCTTCTGTTTCTTAGCCAGTACCAAGTGGTTTTGATAATTGCTGCTTTATAATACAATTTGAGATCTGGTAGCACCAGGTCACCTTTCCTAGCATTTCTTTTCATTAGTCCCTTTGATATTCTGAATCTTTTGTTCTTCCAGACGAATTTTGATATTATTTTATCCAGCTCTAGAAAATAATTATCTGATAGTTTAATTCATATGACACTAAATAAGTAAATTATTTTAGGTAGAATTGTCATTTTTATTATATTGGCTTGGACTATCCATGAGCAATTGATGTTTTCCCACTTACTTAGATCTGAGTTTATTTGTGCAAAAAAGTGTTTTGTGCTTGTGTTCATATAGTTCCTGGGTTAGTTTTGGCAGGTAAATTCCCAAATATTTTATAGTGTCTACCTTAGCTTTAAATGGTGTTTTTATTTCTATCTCTTGCTGTTGGACTTTTTTACTAATATATAGGACTTCAGAATACTTGTGTGGGTTTATTTTGTAACCTGCAACTTTGCAAAAGTTGTTTATTATTCCAAATAGTTTTTTACTTGAGTGTCTGGGATTCTCTAAGTATATCATCATATCATCTGCAAAGAGTGATAATTTAGTTTCTTCTTTGCCTGTTCTTATTCCTCCAATTTCTTAATCTTGTCTAATTGCTGGAGCTAACATTTCTAGTACCATATTGAATAATGGTGGTGATAATGGACATCCTTGTTTCACCCCTGATCTTATTGGAAATGCATCTAGCTTATCTCCATTGCATATAATGCTTGCTGAAGGTTTTAGGTAGATACTGCTCATTATTTTATGAAAAGTTCCCTTTTTTCCTATGTTCTCCAGAGGTTTTTTTTTTTTTAATAGGAATGGGTGTTGTATTTTGTCAAAAGTTTTTTCTACATCTATTGAAATAATCATGTGGTTTTTGTTAGTTTTGTTGTTGATATGATTGATATTGCTAATAGTTTTCCTAATATTGAACCAGCCCTGCATTCCCACCTGAATCCCACCTGATCATAATGTATTATTCTCATGATAAGTTACTGTACTCTTTTGCTAAAATCTTATTTAAAATTTTTGCATCTATATTCATTAGAGAAATTGGTTTATAATTTTCTTTCTCTGTTTTGCCTCTTCCTGGTTTAGGTATCAAAACCATATTTGTAATCATTAAAATGATTCGGGAGGACTCCTTCTTCCCCAGTTTTCAAAAATAGTTTATACAGTATTGGAATTAACTGTTCTTTAAATGTTTGATAGAATTCACTTGTAAATCCATCTGGCCCTGGATATTTTTTTTCTAGGGAGTTCATTGATGGCTTGTTCAATTTCTTTTTCTGAGATGGGGTTAAGTATCCAACTTCCTCTTATGTTAATCTGGGCAATTTGCATTTTTTAAAAATACTCATGAATCTCATTTAGATTGTCAAATTTGTGGGCATAAAGTTGGGTAAAATAATTTCTAATTATTGTTTTAATTTCCTCCTCATTGGAGGTGAATTAACCTCTTTCATTTTTGATATTAGTAGCTTGATTTTCTTTCTTTTTTTAAATCAAATTGAACAAAGGTTTATCAATTTTATTAGTTTTTTCATAAAACCAACTAATGGCTTTATTTGTTAATTCAATAGTTTTCTTAATTTCAATTTTATTAATCTCTCCTTTGGTTTTCAGTATTTCTAGTTTGATATTTACTTGGAGATTTTAAATTTGTTCTTTTTCTAGCTTTTTCAGCTGCATGCCCAAGTCATTGATCTCCTCTTTCTCTATTTTATTCATGTAGGCATTCAAAGATATAAAACTTCCCCTAAGAACTGCTTTTGTAGTATCCCATAAGATTTGTTAGGTTGTCTCATTATTGTCATTCTCTTGAATGAAGTTGCTGATTGTTTCTATGATTTGTTGTTTAACCATTCCTTCTTTAAGATTAGATTATTTAGTTTCCAAATGATTTTTGGTTTATCTTTCCATGGTTTTTTATTGCATATAATTTTTATTGCATTATGATCTGAGAAGGATGCCTTTACTATCTCTGCCTTTCTGCATGCATTGGGAGGCTTTTATGACCTAGTACGTGGTCAGTTTTTGTATACGGTCATATACCTCTGAGAAAATGGTATATTCCTTTCTATCCCCATTCAATTTTCTCCAGAGAGCTAGCGTATCGACCTTATCCAGAGTTTATTTACCTCCTTAACCTCTTTCATGTTTATTTTGAGGTTATATTTATCAAGTTCAGAGAAGGGGAGGTTGAGGTCCTCCACTAGTACAGTTTTGCTGTCTATTTCTTCCTTCAACTCCCCCAACCTCTCCTCTAAGAATCTGGATAATATACCACTTGGAGCATACATGTTTGTAATGATATTGCTTCATTGTCTGTGGCACCTTTTAGGATATAGTTTTCTTCCTTATCTCTTTGGATTAGATCTATTTCTGCTTTGCTTTTTCTGAGATTAGGATCGCTACCCCTTCTTTTCTTACATCAACTGAAGCACAATATATTCTGCTCCAACTTTTGACCTTTACCCTGTGTGTATCCCCTGCTTTCAAATGTGTTTCTTGTAAACAACATATTGTTGGATTATTGCTTTTAATCCATTCTGCTATCCATCTCCGCTTTATGGGAGAGTTCATTCCGTTCATGTTCACAGTTATGATTACATTCTGTGTATTTCCCTCTATCCTCTTTCCCACCATTTGTGCTTTTAGCTCTCCAGGCTTCCTTCCCCTCATCAATAATTTTCACTTTTCACCACCACCTCTTGCAGCTTTCCTTTCCTTCTTTTAGCCCCCACTCCCTTTTACTCCCCTTTACCCTTACTGCTTCTCTCCCTTTTAGCTTCCCCTCCGCTTTCTTCCCCCTTTGCCTCCTACTGCCTATAGAGCTAGTTAGAATTATATACTTAAGTTTATTGTTCCCTCCTTGAAACAAATCAGATGAGGTGCCTCTCACACAATGCTTGTCTCCCTCCCCTCCTTCCCTCTACTATGATTTTGTACTTTTTCCTGTGATGTAATTTACCATTTTCTGCTTCCTCCTTTTCACTTCTTGTTATAATCCCTTTGCATGCTTAAAACATATTTTTATCATCATATTATTTATGTTATACCTATTCCCTCTATGGATATCCCTTTTATATTTCAAAATTGGTGTATAATTTTCAAGATTAACAGGTATCATCTTCCCTTATAAGGAGATACACAGTTTGATTAAATTGAGTAAGAAGTTCTCCCCACCCCCCACCCACCATTTACCTTTTTATGCCTCTCTTGAGACCTGTGTTTGAAGATCAAATTTTCTATTAAGTTCTGGAGTTTTTGTCAGGAAGTTCTGGAAATCCCTTACTTCGTTGAATGACCATCTCCTTGCTTGAAATGTTATGCTGAACTTTGCTGGGTAGTTGATCCTTGGTTGTAGTCCCACCTCCTTTGCCCTACAGAATATTGGATTCCAATTCCTTCCATCTTTTAATGTAGAAGCTGCAAGATCCTGTGTGATCCTGCCTGTAGCTCCTCAATATTTGAATGGTTTCTTTCTGACTGCCTGTAGTATTTTTTCCTTCACTTGATAGTTTTGGGATTTGGCAACGATATTTCTTGGGGTTTTGAGTTTGGTATCCCTTTCTGGAGGTGAGCAGTGGATTCTTTCAGTGACTATTTTGCCCTCTGGATCTAGTACTTCTGGGTAGTTTTCCTTGATGATTTCCTGGAAGATATTGTCCAGACTCTTTTTTTTCATCATGGCTTTCTGGTAGGCCAATAATTCTTAAAATTTTTCTTCTGGATCTATTTTGCAGGTCAGTGGTTTTTCCAATTAGATATTTTACATTTTCTTCTATCTTTTCATTCTTTAGATTTTGTTTGACTGATTCTTGCTGTCTCATAGAGTCATTAGTTTCTACTTACCCAGTTCTAATTTTTGTCAAATTGTTTTCTTCAGTTAACTTTTCCATCTCCTTTTCCATCTGTCCAATTGTTCCTTTTAAGGAGTTATTTTCTCCAGTTAATTTTTGTAGTTCCTTTCCCATTTGTCCAATTTTCCCATTTAGGTTTTATGCTGCCTTTTCCTTTTGTTCAATTTTCCTTTTTAAAGAGGTGTTCTCATCCTTGAATTCTTTTTTTCACACTTTTAAAATTACTGGCCAGTTTTTCTTCTATTTTCTTCTTCAGCTGTTCCAGAAGAGCTGTTTGTGTATATGAGCTGTTCATAGGCTCTTCTGAGTTTCAGATGGAAGTATAGTTTCACTACTGATCTCTTTGGTATTTATGTTTTGGTCTTTGTCCCAATAGAATGATTCTACAGTTTTTTCGCCTTGTTTTGCTTTTTCTTGCTCATGATGGTGATTGTGTGTTGTAGCTTCTGGTTCTTTCAGTTAGAAGCTACAGAACTTGGTGTTGAGGTGACTGATGTGAAAAACCTAAGGGCAGGTGTCTTTTTATCTTTTTGTTTTCTGTTTCCTTGATCAGCCCTGGGGTTAGCTTCTTAAGTGTGGGGGAGGGGTGGTCTGGTCACAGGAGCTCTCCTTAGCTGAACTGAAGCAAAGGCAAGGTCAGGGGATGGTGATCCCAGCTTCCCTATTGTCTTCCCATTTCCCCTGGAGTGCTGAGGCAAGCCTAGATCCTAGGGCAAGTTTCCACCCCTCCTGGAGCTCCTCTCCTATCCCTGAGGCTTGCCTGGGTCCTCATGTGTGTTTCTACCACCATGGGGCCCCTCTCCTTCCAGTTCTCCTCTGCCACAGTAGGCGGAATCCTCCTTAGCTATTTTCCTAGACTCAGGTGTTAGGAGACTATTTGCCCCCTCTGCTGTTCTCATTGATTCAGGATTTTTCTGAGGAAATATTTTATGGTTCTTTTGAGGTCATTAAGGTGGGAGGAGAGAGCATTTACTTATCACTCCACCATCCTGGCTCCTGGAAGTTCAAGTACGTGACTTACAGATGTTTAATCTGCATGTTGAAAGTCTCAGGAGCTGTCGCAGCTGATATCTGGGGCCCAGGGGCTGTCACTCATTTGGCTCTGTTGGTCTCTCACCTTAGGCTGCTGCTTGGCCAGTTCTGCCTCCTGCTGCCTCAAGTCTCACTGGGACCCTACTGCTCCGCTGTGCTGGACACACTGCTCTGTGTGCTGTGGGCTCACCCCCATGGAACAGATCCTTCTTGTGGACCTTCCAGTCCAACCTGAGCTCCGAATCTGTCACCATCTGTCTCCTACTGGATTCCACACCTCCAAAATTTGGTCAGATTCTTCTTTCAGAGGTACCTGAAGGAGTTTGTCCGAGAGCTTAGGTGAGTCGTTGCTCCCGTAAGCCATCTTGGCTCCCCCCCATTCTGCTTTTTCAGATGGTTTTTCTTCAGTGAATTTTTTTGCCTATTTTACCATTACACCAATTCTATTTAAGATTTTTTTTTCATTATTTTCCGTGCCTCTTTTACTAAGAATTTTAATTCTCTTTTCATAATTTTCTTGCATTACTCTCATTTCTTTTCCCAATTTTTTCCTCTACTACTTTTATAATTTCCTTTTACTCTCCCAGGAATTCTTGTTGGCCTCAGGTACAATTAGCATTTTTCTTTCTTTGCTTATAATTGTTTCACCTTATATTCTTCCTCTGAGTTTATGGCATTGGTCACAATGCCATCATTGTGACAACTTTTTATGGTCAACTTCTTTTTCTGTTTTTGTTTGCTCATTTTCTAGCCTATTTCTTGACTTTGAATTTTATGTTAACATTGTGCACTGTTCACCTGGAGGTGAGGAGGCACTGTATCAAGCTTCAGGCTTTTTTTTTTTTTTTTGCTGCTGTTTTCAGGTCTAGTTCTGGAAATCTGTGCATTTTTTTCAATGCTTTTAAAGTGGTATGATCCTGGGAGAGGTGTGGTCACTGATCTTCTGGTGTGCACTCATGTCTTTATTTAGGAAAAGCCATTATTTCCCTGTAGCCACAAGCACTAGCATTACTCTTTACCCTGGTGTTGTGACCAGGTTACCTGATCTCCTGTAGACACAAGTGCTAATATTCCTCTTTGACTTGGAACTATGATCAGGGCCCCTGGTCTCTTTTCACCAACCATAAGCCTTCATCTCTGCCCTGGAATTAGGACCCACAATTGCTCAAGAGTTTCCAATCAACATTCCTTATATCCACTGCTAGGTAAAGGTCCTCTGTAATCTCTTCCTGACCAGTTTTTCTATTCCTTTACCATCTCTGGACTGAGAGCCAATGAAGCTGAACTGTTGCTTCTACTGCTATTGTGCTCTCTGCCAGTGACCTTGATATTATAGACCTCACTATGACTTTTTGTTGTCTTTGTTTTGAGGAGTTGTTTTAAAGTTGTTTGGAGAGAAATGTTGGGAGAATTAAGTGTGGTTGCTGCCTGTACTCTGCCATTTTTCCTGTATCCCCTCTGATGAAGACAATTTAAACACTATAGTCAGAAAAAAAACTTGTAGAAGCAGATGTCCTCTTAACAGTGATTTTTTGGTGCCTTCTTCATATAAGAAAGATATAATATTAGCAGTTTCTTCACAGCCTTCCAAAGAAAGGGGTTAATTATAGAAAGCAGGGGGTGGAGCCAAGATGGCGGAGTAGAAAGACTCACCTATGCTAGGTCCGAACCCACAGCCCACAGATTTCCTGTAAAAAGAACTCCTGACAAATTCTGGAACAGTGGAAGCCTCGCAGCAACACAGTGAAGGAGATTTCCGCTGCAGAGAGCCCTGAAAAACTGACTGCAAAGGTACCCCGGACAGGAGCGGAGTCCTTCCCCGGGCTGAGTGCTCTCCTCCCCCGCCCCGGCCACGCGGCACTGAGAGGAGCAAGCAGAGCCCAGCAAGCATCAGGGACCTGAATCTCCGTGTGGCCGCGAAGGTCCCTCCACCCACAGACGCACAGGTCAGTGAGAGAGACAGGCTGAGAGGGCAGCGGGGGATCTCCGGGACTCGGACCCCCTGGGAAGTGGCCGCTGCGGCAGAGGCTGAGGCAGCTCGGGCAGGGGCAGGGGCAGCTCAGCCAGAGACTCCCAGAGCAGGCTGGAGCTCCACCCCAGCTCCACTACAAAGGATCTCTGTATAAACCCCCTGAGGGAACTGAGCCTGAGAGGTGGCCCTGTCCCCACCTGAGAACCAGCAGATAAGCCCCCTTTGAAGAGCAGTCAAG
>CM053770.1:622269420-622286682 GCA_028658325.1 Potorous gilbertii | reverse complement strand
CCTGATGACAAAATTGTAATAATATTGGGAAGACAAAATAATACAAATGAAATAGTGAATATTATACTATAGTGTATAAATGTGTTGAACTGTGTGTAGAGTAGTACTTCAGAGGAGAGAAAAAACAATAGGGAATATAACAGTCAGGGAAGAATTCATGTCAAAGAAAAAATGGAAAGATGAAAGATGTAAAAATGGAAGTCAGTTATGAAATTGCAGGCAAGTGAGTGTTTGGAAGCTATAGCTCTTTCCGTAGAAGATGTGGACATGCCATTGGCACCAAAAGACAATTCCAAGTTCAAACTGAATCTGAAAATGAATCCCTTGGTTCAGAGTTATCCCTTGGTATCTTTGGAAACTTTGTATATGTCTCTGCTCATGAAAATTGTGGACAAATCTATTGATTACTTATTAGGAAGAAAAAAAGTGTTTCCTCATTAGAATGCAGTGATTTGTGGTATTCCAAGAGGAGGGGGTTGGTTTGGAGGCAGCCCTTTGGAACTCTCAGAAGATGGGCTCAGTGTTTGGAACCATACACTTAGGATCTCTTAGGAGGAAAGGTAGGTGGGAAGACGTGACAAAAGAAGCCTTGGAATCTTCAATGTAGACTTTTTTTTAAAATAGTAATCAATTAATCAAAAAACTTTCTGTAGACTTTTTGCTATGACTCCTTGAATAAGAATATGTCTTCCCATAAGTCCATGCCAGCTGGTTCATCATGGGGGCTGCTCTAGTTGCTGAAGTGCATCCCCTGGCCAGCCAGATCATCTTGGGGCAGCCCTCATTAATGTCACTGAATCAGGTGATTTTTTTTCTCTTAAGAAATAATCAATAGGCCTGCCCTACCTTCCATGCGTATAGGTATGTACCAAAGTTCCAAACAAAGTCTGACCTTAGGGAAATTCATCAAATTGGTCAGAAACTTCTCGGATCCACTCACATTTTATAGGCAGAAGGATTAAGGAACGGTGTTTCAGGAAGGAAGAGTAACATGAATCAAGTCATGGAGGTAAAAATATATTCAGGGGGTGATCAGTTTAATTAGACTTGAAAGCTGATGTTGAAAAATAGTGTTAAACAAGATCGGCCAGATTATGGAAGGTTTTTAAAACCAGTGTAAGAGGAAATTGGATTTGATTTGTTAGTAAGAAACCAATGTAATAAAAAAAACATTAGAACAGGAATGAAAATGTGTGTGTGTTTGTCCTTTATTGCCAAAGAAGACTATGCCATCAGAGAAATGATGATATGACTTGCACTTGACTTTGTTTTGAGTAAGGGAGCTGTGCAGATCACCAGCCTCACTTCTCCTCCAGAGCCATCAGAATTCAGAGACTAGATATCCATCAAGATGACCCAGGATGAGGCAATTGGAGTTCAGTGATTTGCCCAAGGTCACACAGCTAGTAAGTGTCAAGTGTCTGAGGTGACATTTGAACTCAGGTCCTCCTGACTCCTGCTCTGGTGCTCTATTGATTGCACCACCTTGCTGCCCCTAACATAATGAAATGAAATAGCATATTAGGAAGAGTTATCTTGCATTGGAGTAGGGAAAAAAAACAGTGATAAGGGAAAGACCAGGAAGAATAACTAGAAGGCGGTGCTATTTATCTAGTCTGACAGGGTAAGAGCCTGGATTAAGGAGGTGGTGGAAAGAACAGTGCGGGATTGACAGCTGCAAGAGACATATGAGAGAAAAATTAACTGGCTTTGGTGACTGACTATAGACAAAGAGTAAGAGAATGTTAATTTTCTAGGACAGCACTCCTGTGCCTTTCCAGATAGAATCTGCTTATGTTGGTACTGAAAATTGTTTTAAAAATAGATATCTGACCTTCTCATGAAGGAGTCAGATGCACACAACTTGCAATTCATGTAAATAAAGATTTGTTTTCACCATATGAGAAAGTTTTCAGAAGTTTCACAATATATACATTCATCAGTTAAATATTTCACACATATTTTCTTCATTTCCTCCTTGTTTTCTAGCCATCACATTCATCTTTTCCATCTTCTCAACTTCTTTCTTAATATTTTTTCTGAATTTAATACAAATGCAATCTTTCCTTTTTTTTTTTTTAAAGAATTTATAATCACCATCTGATGTTGCCTAAGTCTCCTCCTTTGGGAAATGAGAGTCTATAAAAATAACTTCTGATCTGCTTTAAACAGTTTGTGAAATATTGTTATTATTAATTATATGTTAGCCCCAAAACACTTAAGTTTTGTTGCTGGAGCTCCATTGTTTCAACTTTGGCATATTGCTACTGGATTCCTGGGGGCTGGCATACTACATCACTCCCTTTGCTACCCCAGAGGTCTCTGGCTCTAGCCTCAGGCATGTGGTTTGGATAAAGTTTAGGCTTGAGGACCCTGGCATCTAAGGCGAGGGTTAGGTTCTCTTCTCACACTCTTTGGCTCTTCAAACTCTTACTCTTAGGGTGACTTTTATTCTAGTCTGGGCTCTTCCCCTGAAGGGGAAGGGTACAAAGGCACTCAGTGTAGATATTAATAAGGAATGGAACGGGTAAACTGTTACTACGTATACAAGAAATTTTAAATATAAAATGAAGGGAGCAAGCATTTATTAAGCAATTACTGTATGTCGGGTACTATACAAAATTAACCCATTTGATTCTCATAACAGCCCTGAGGGGTAGGTGCTATCATGATCCCCATTTTACTGCCAAGGAAGCTGAGAGAGGCAGAGGTTTCATGACTTGCCCACGGTCAGACAGCCAGTGAAAAGTGAGGCTGGATATGAAACCAAGTTTTCCTGACTCCAGATTCAGCACTATTTAGGACTGATGTACACACATTAATAGAGTAGGAGTCAGTAAGCAAACCTCAATAGAACACAAAGCTGCTTGCAAGACTGCTTGTTAGGCATGTCACATCTTACCTTGATACTGTACTTTCCAAATCATTCCCAGGATATGAACTCTGTGAAATGACCTGATTTGGTCCAGTTCTTTGGTTGGCAGTTCTCTATGCCAAAGCTCTTCTTGGTGCCAGATTACTCCCGTTGCTATTTCAACCATTGTTTCCTCTCATTGCACCCCTGGTCTCTGGCACTAAAACTCACAAAATTGCTTCCCAAACCGTACCTGTTTACCTTAAGGCCATATTTTGATTAACTGCTCAGGAAAGGGAACACAATGAGGAAATTGACTGATATGAGGCCAAGTACCAGTTCATCTAGTTAAATCTATGCTCTGAAGGGGACAGTGAAAGGATGGAGGAAGGAGCCTGCTCCATTCTCCCACTCCTGTGAATGGGAGAGTACTATCAAATAGATTCCTTGACATGTGGGAGATAAGACAGTCGAGTAGATAGAGCCATAAGCTGTTAGTTTTCTTAATTGACTCAACTCGGTCATCTTCTGCTTTCACAGTGTTGGGAGACATGACCAAGGGACTATTCAGAGTTTCACCCTAAAACACAAAACCATTTTGGCCTGGGCTACCACTGGCCTGAAAAAGGGAGTAGTCTCTGCTACACTGGCCTTACACCTAAAAGATTACGAGAGGTTGATCTTGTGGCAGATATTTGATAGGCATGTGATCCCAAAGTAAGGCATGAAGTCAATGTTCAATCCAATGCAGTTCAATACAGTTTATTGCAGCAAATATTTATTATGTGCCTACTGTGTGCCTGCTTCTTCTGTCACTGTGTGTTATAGAACATTACAGTCTATGAAAAATGAATAATTATTAGCCAAAAGGCAGCAGCAGGAGTGGGCTGGTGGTAGCAGTTAAAGCTTCTGAATAAGAAAGAACGGCCATGAAGAGGGTTGGAAAGGTACACACTGAATGTGAGCTGGCTACAACATATTGCAAATAAAGAATTATGGAGAAGTAGAAAAAAATGTCACCTGAAATGTCTGAATTAAAAACAAGATGAGCTGGTCTTGTGATACACAACCCAAATACTCCATTAGTACTCTTAAAATGTCAAAAGAAAGTGAGGAAGTTCCTCCTCATTATAGGGAGATTACCCACAGAGAACTTACAGGGATAAGGATGTGTATTCACACAGGATGGACAGGCATGGATGTGTAGTGGTGCTTTTATCACTACAAGGAACAGCCACATCAAGAAGGTAACAGATCCACTGGACCATATAAGTATATATGGTGTCTAAGACCTAGAAGGGCATCTTCCTGGGTAACTCACATAGACCAGTGTTGAATGATAACTCAGGTGCAGGGAATTTTGTTTTAATTCTACATGATAGCATACATTCATGTATTTCCATTTGATGTGTACCATATATACTACCTTTCCCTGTCTTACATTTGATTCTAATTTCACTCAGCTTCTAGCAGCCTGAGGCTCCCCAAATGGAATCAAAGTATTTAATGGGTCAAAGAAAAAAGTTTATTTATAGACTCTTTGAAACAATGATAGAGGGAAGCTCAATAACTTGATACATGTATCAGAGGGCAGATAATGGTAAATTTTGCTGAATAGCTATTTAATCATATAACAAATTATGCCTCAAATGGCAAATATTTGAATGAAAGCTGTAAATGTCAGCCAACCAGCCAGATGTTTCCACATAGATTGATGTCTAGTGTTCTTTACAAAACATTTGCATGATTGGCATCTTTCTATTTCATTTGGATATCTTGGCACTAGATACTTAAGGGCTTAGCCTAAAATCTTCAAAGAAGTGTGTCCTAACCTTCCATCACAAAGGAACATATGTTATGTTCATATATGTGCAAACATACATACATACATACATATATATGTGCCTCTTAGTTTAAGTAGTGTGTGTCAAAGAGTACAAAGGCAATTCAGATTCTATTAAAAACCTTTCAAGGGTTTTTCCATCCTTACTTTCTTTTGAAATGCAATGTTTAGATTTAATGCAATATTCATTTCCAAATACTCTTAAAGCCAATCTTTTATTTTGACAAGAAAAGTGGGAATCTTAAGATTTGATGTTTTCTTTTTTTAAAAAAAAAATTGACAGCTTTGTTGGCTTTTCATGTTTTCCCAGTGAGGATTCATTGACCAAATAGCAGCTTGTGGTTTTCTTGACGTCCTAAAGCTTTAGGAGCTTTACTGTATGTATTATCTCATATTTCAAATTCCCCCTTTCTGATTTCATTATAATCATATGCTGTGATGTAATTTCATTATATGACGTGATAGGTCACTGCTATTGTGAAGTTATCATTCAGAACAAAAGGAATTAATTGAGGGGAAAAAAACAGTTCCAGAGCTAAAATTCTTCTTGAAAATAAAATCTGGGGATCTAGGAAGTGCATTGGATCTAGAGTGAGAGGATACTGATTTCCAATTCAAGTTCTGATATTTGTTTAACGCCTTACCTTACCTCTTGAGGGATCCATTTCCTCATCTGTGAGATGAGAGGGTTAGATTAGATTGGATGGACTTTTGAGGTACCTAGGAGCATTGAATCCTTTGACCCATTTAGGTAAGGCAGACATACATTGTGAAGGTGGTGATGGTGCAATGAGGGAAGCTTTGACTCTTTTTTTAACTGAATCTGTTATTTCATAATTGTGGTCAGTTCCCAGCTCTTGGTCAGGGCCTTTCTTTACTAATGCATAGCAGTACCTTGTAATTTTTAATGCCAGGCAATTTTACTTGTTGTGGTATGTGGCATTTATTTTGTAAATCAAGTTGCATGAGTCACAGAGAAAACTTAAGGCCAAGTAGACAGGAATACACATCAGATTATATAGCTGTGAAGGAAAAGAAGCTTTTTTTCCTCAATGCAAATGGGGGGATGCAAACTCTACTTTGTTGCAATGTATTTTTTTGTGTGTGTATGGGGCGAAAAAAGGAAATATGGAGTATGGGAGTGTATAATGAGTGCAGACACATTCTCAATGAATGTGATTATGAGAAAAACATTCATTTTGATGATGTTGAAATAGGAAGATAAATTATAATACAAGTATTGTTCAATTTGCAATTATACTTGAGTAAAGTTGGTCTGACATTATCAAGCTGTTACTACTAAACCACCAAGTTGAAAAAAGCTACTGTGCAATTCAATTCAATAATCACTACTACCATCTGCCAGATACTGGGCTAGGCCCTGAAGAAAAAAGAAAAACAGGGGTTTATGTTTACAAATCTGAGGTTCTAGGGAGAGGAGGATAGAATAATAATTATCCAGACAAGAAAATACAAAATATATAGAAGATAAATACAAAATAGTTTTGGTATCAGAACCTCACTGACAACTGGGGAAATCAGAAAAGGTCTTGTGTTGGAGGTAGCATTTGAACTGAGCACCAAATGGAGATAAGGACTCTTAAAATACAAAAGTGGGGTGTGACAGTATTTCCAGACATTAATTCTTTTAAGAAATAGGATTATGTTGCTACTTTCACTGGTGATGCTACTTTTCCAGATATAGAGTATCATTTGCAAGGAACACAAGAAGGTTGGTTAATATTGTTCAGTCATAGAGCAAGTGGATTGTAATAAATTTTAAGAAGACTAAGAGGTTGTGGGCCAGTTTATCAAGGGGTTTTAAATACCAAGCATAGGAGTTGATATATGATTTTGAAGGTAATATAGAGTCACTGGAGTTTGATGAGAAGAAGTGATATGGTCAGATCAGTGCTTAAGTGCCACTGTGGCAGTTGACTAGAGGATAGACTGGAGTTGAGGAGAGATTTGATATAGGGGCACCAATCAGAAATCTCTAGAACATTATTTTGGCAGGTATGTGGATGAGGCTAGGAATGGTGGGATCAAATAGGGACCATTTTGTTGCGGAGTCATTTTTTCTTTGTGCCCGGCCCTCCATGATACCATTTGGGTTTTTCTTGGCAAAGATGTTATAGTGGTTTGCCATTTCCTTCTCCATCATTTTACAGATGAGGAAACTAAGGCAAACATGGTTAAGTGACTTGACCATAACTAGTATGTGTCTGAGGCCAGATTGGATCTCAGGAAGATGAGAGGTGATTGGGCTTAAATTAGGGGGGCTTCTATGTGGAGGGAAAAATGATAATGGTGAACAATCTTGTGAGTGTAGAATGGACAAAACTTATCTACTGATTGAGTTGGTGGAGGGAGAGGTTAGAGGAGATATTTAAGAATGATGCCAGGGTTGTTGAACCTATATAGAAATAATATGTTATATTGTAATATGTTGTAAGTGAAATTGCTAGAAGAGAGAATTATTTTCTATTAATAAAGCATACCATCTCACTGTGAAATATCTGTAGGCTAATGATGACTTTAAAAAAGTAATATGGCGGGGCAGAGCTATGATGGCAGAGTAAAAGCAGGGTCTTTTGTGAGTTGTCCTCCAGTCTCTTCCAAAAACCTGTAAAAAATGACTCTAAACAAATTCTAGAGCAGGAGAACCCAGAAAATGACAGTGAAATAAATTTCTAGTCCAAGACAACTTGAAAGGTTGACAGAAAAGGTCTGTTACATCAGTCTGAAAGAAGAGTACAGTTCAGCACAAAATGTGCCAGCACAGACTAGGTCCCAGACAACCTGGAACAATTCTCAGGGGACTTAATCACTGGTAGCTGTGACAGTTTCCAAACATCTCAACACACAAATGCCAAAGACAACTTAGAAGGTTATTAGGAAAGATCCATTGGAGCTGAGTGAGGGGCATAGTCTGGTCCCAATTCTGGGACAGCAGCAATGGCTGTGGCTGCTTCCAGAGTTCTTGACCCACAAATGGCAGAGGAATCTAATGGGTTATCAGAGGATGATTGCAGGGATCTCTTTGCTGACACTGAGGCAGGATTCTCTTGCTTTGCCCATGTTTGGATCTGGTTCACAGTCCTGGGTGGTGGTCCTGGGGCAAGGAGGAGTGCTGGCATGGAAGAACTTGTGGCGGCAGTGGAGAGGATATCCTCCTCACAGTTCCAAGGTAGAAAAGAGTGCTTGTGGTCATGCACAGAACAGAACACAGGCCAGGATAGGAATAAACACCTCTTCTTTGATCATACCACTTTGGAAGAACTGAAAATTTACAGGTCCCTAGAAGTATCTCTAAAAATAGCTGCATAAAATCCCTGAAGCTTGGGACAGTACGTCCTCCACACTGAAAGCAGAGTCCTACATTAGCAAAGAGCTAAAAAGTAATTGTCTGGGAAAATGAGCAAACAATGGATAAAATTCAGACTATGGAATCTTACTTTGGTGACAAAAAGATCAAAACATACACTCAGGAGACAACAAAAATCAAAGCTCCTGCATCCAAAGCCTCCAATAAAAATATGAATTGGTCTCTGGTCATGGAAGAACTCAAAAAGAATTTTGAAAATCAAGTAAGAGAAGTAGAGGAAAAATTGGGAAGAGAAATGAGAGTGATCCAACTGGGAAATAAGATGTACAGACAGTGGATTATGGAAATCTATCCTGCCCTACGAGAAAAGGATGGAAGAGACTAAGAGAAGAGGGGTGTGATAGATTGGGGGAAAGGGTAATCAGAATGCACGTTGTCTTAGGGAGGAGGGAGGGGAGAGATGGGGAGAAAATTTGGAACTCAAAATCTTGTGGAAGTGAATGTTGAAAACTAAACATCAATTAATTAATAAAAAAAGATTTTTGGAAAATTGCTATCCACCATATGTAAAGAAAAAACTCAAAGGATACTTTTCCTTGTTGTGATAGAATATGCTCACTTATTCATGTACAGTCTCTGGATATCCCATGCAAAGAGTTTGTGATACATTTCTGAGACAGTTGAATGGAGTTAGTGGTGTGGTTAGTGGTTATGCAACAGATGGTTTGCTAACCCACAGAGAGGTCAGATCCATGACTTTGGCCTTAGTAGCTCACCAGTCTAGTCAATAGAACAAAACAGAATGCCACAGCGGGGTGGAATCAAGGGTTATAATCAGAGACCAGAACTTTCAAATCTGTCTCCTTAAGGATTTCTGTGACCCTCACCAAGTCACAGCCTCCCTCTTTGATCTTCAGTTTTTAATTTGTAAAATGAGAAGGCTAGACTAGATGACCTTTAAATTCCCTTCCAAATGTCAATTTTTTATCCTATATTTCATCAGAGAAAGGATAGTAAGGGGGAATAGTTCTTGAACGGATTTCAGAAGTAAGTTAACCAGGATTCAAATCCTTAATTAGTTTGTTCTACCCTATCTACCTGAACAAAAATGATCAATAAATTAATACAACACATATGAATGACTGTATCTTAAATAACTTGAACTAAACAAGATAGTCCCCCCCTTGCTGGTTTTCTTCACAAAAAGGCAGGAATGACATGTTTCACTCAAGAATTTCATTTGTGATCCTTGAAAAAAATAAAATACAACTAAGAAGGAAGGAAAAAGCATTTATTGAGTGTTTACTGTATGCTAGACGCTGTGCTAAATGCTTTACAAGTGGTGTCTCATTTGATCATCATAACAACTTTTCAAGGAAATTCCATCATCATCTCATTCTTACAGTTAAGGAAACTAAGGTAAACAGAGGTTGTGGCTTGCCCAGGGTAACTATCTGTGTTCAAATCTGAACTTAAGTTTTTCTGCCTCTAGACCCAGAATTTCAGTCACTGTGCCACCCACCTACATTATAGTGAATAGATTTTTAACTACTCATTACACTTTAATATAACTTTCAAAAACTAAATGAAAAGTTCTTGTTTTAAGATCTTTATTTCTTAACTTTTTATTATAGATCAGATAACATAGAAAGCTAATATCATGGACATTAAAACATTAAATTATATGACTTTTGAAAGCACTATCTTCAGTGTTCAAAATCATTTTAAATTCTGCCCTTCATAGTGAACCCAAAGAAGACCGGTATTTCACTGGTATTTTTCCATGAAAAGAAACTATTTTGCTTATAAGTGAAATAAGGATAAATGATAGGATAAATAATGAATGATATTCTACAAAGCAAGAAATCATTTAACTTTAAAGTTTGCATTTTAATTTTAGAAGTAAAAAGTTTCAGCAAAAGTCAATCATCCTTTCATCACAAATTTAAGATGCAATATTATCATGACTCATAAGTTGAATAATTTAGGGAAGTTTGATCAAGTTGCTTTTGTCATCATCTCCAGTGTTTTACGTATGAATGCTTTACCAGACAATAAACAGAAGACTTCTGGTGATTCCTTCCAGGCAGTATTTCAATAGGTTATTTTGTTGGTGATGGGAGTTTTGTGAATTTAAAACTAAAAATAAAATTTCTGTAACTGGTTAGTCACTAGGTTTTATATAGATACAAACAAGATTACCATTTGATCAATGAGCAAAATTGTCTTCCTGAAATTGACTATTTGGTTCTTTTCCATTCCCTTTCTTTTTACCCTGGTTCATGAAGTTCATTACTGAGCTTAAATACTAATTGTCTGAACAAGTTTAGTAAAATCCATTTCATGCATTTATCCAAGGGTCATTTATGAGCCATGTAATTTCAGAAAGGTTACAGAACTTGTAAACAAGTCAAATTGCTTGTCTTACTCTGGTCAAGTCACTTAAACTATAGCTATTCTTATGTGATTTGTCACTAATGTTACATTTCTTTTTACTGTCTCCTTGTCCTCTTCTATTGAAATTCTATTGATAATGTACAAGTCACTTAGATGAGATTATATTTTAGTGCAGCTGGGATTGCACAGTAGATAGAGTACCGGGTCTGAAGGCAGGAAGATTTTCCTTCTTGAGCTCAAATCTGACCTTAGATATTTACTAACAGTGTGACCCTGAGAAAATCACTTAACCTTGTTTAAGCCTGTTTACCTCAGTTCATCAGTAAAATGAGTCACTCTGGTATCTTTGCCAAGAAAAAGACCCCAGATGGAGTCATGAAGAGTTGGCCACAATTGAAATGACTAAACAATAGCAGATGATATTTTTATTTTTATATTTTTATCTCATTCTTCTAAACTTTTTTGACGGTGTTCATCTAGAAATGGTCCAAAGATAAGTCAAAATCCTATTACTTTCTTCCTTAATATTTAATGTTCTATAGATCATTGTGCAAAGGACCTTTTGTAATTAAATAAGAATACTGGATTATGAGCTCATCTTTTGTATACCTAATGAAAACATCTTTGAGATTACTTTAATTGCAGATGAAATATCAAAAATGATATGTACTTCACCCTTTTCTCTTGATTGTGCACAATCTCTTGATTGTGCTATATCTTTACATTTTGAAAGCATTATTTGCCACATACTTTAGTGTATGATTATGTGGTTTAGAAGCACTTATTAAAAATGTTGTTTGTAAATTTTTATGCATCAGTGTTATGTCTGGTCATTTGTAGGCATCAGTTAAATCTATACTGTTATCAGGCTCCAGTACAGTTTATTAACTTCTCAAAAATATTTAGGCATTATATTTTTCATATAGGGATTCATTGCTTTTGCCAGAGTATTTCTGTTGAAACTAGATTCAGGTTGATTGAATAAATGTTTACCTTTAAAAAATGAATATGTGCAAATAATATTCTCAGGCCTTGATTCTTTGGTGCTATTGCATATAGAGTACTGTCATTAAACTGATTGTTTAATGTTTGAAAAGACATCTCATAGTTAAAGACAATGCACATATCAGATACAGGTTCTTTTCTGACATTGAATATTTGAATCACTGGTTGTCAAATTCATGTTTCAAAATGACTATTCTTTTGTGAATAAAAATGAAGATTTTACTTTCAAATGATCAGTGACACTGGCTTCCACTCTTTTAACACCTAAGGATGAAGTTCATCTGGATCAGGTGATAAATTCATTCAGAACAATAAGATGCTTTCTTATTCTTTCTTTGCTTATCTTAGGTTTCAACATCCTATTATTCATTTTTGTTCTGTCATTTCCAGATGGCATTTCTAGCCCCCACTTGTCCCTTTCTAGTTATCTAAGCATGAGATATTTGATATTAACATTAACAAATCAAGGGGTGAGAGGGCGAGGATCCTGAGGACACAGGAAAATGACAGAGAACTCAGGACGTGAGTTTGGGGAAAGTTGCTCATCTGGAGGTATATGTGTGTCAGGGAAAAGGAATGCATTATCTAATATCTTCCTATCGCTATTGTTATTGTTAGCTATGTAACCAACTCAGTTCCTTTTACACTGTAGTATAACTAAGATGCTTTTAGAATCCTTTAAATTGTGAGACCCTTTGGCACAGGCCAAGCCAGCCTCTCTTAGCTATGGTTAATACTTTGTGTAAGTTATATAAATTATCCCATTTTGTTCTTAAGATAATCCAAGAGGTCAAGAATACAGGTGTTATTATTCCTATTGTATAGTTGAGGTGGTTAAATTTTTGTTAGGTGAAATAACTTGACCAAAGTTGTATAGCTAGTCAGTGTTGTTGCGCTTGTCCTTCGTTGCCAAAGAAGACCATGCCATCAGAGAAATAATGACATGACTTGCACTTGACTTTGTTTTGAGTGAGGGAGGGCTGTGCAGGTCACCAGCCTCACTTCTCCTCCAGAGCCATCTGAATCCAGTGACCAGATATTCATCAGGATGACTGGAGGTGGCCCAGGATGCACCACGAGACCTTGGCCTCTTTGGCTTTTGGTCTATTCAGGTACTCACTTAGGGTGAGGTGAGGCCCATAACAGGCCTGTTTAAGAAGTAGTCAGAGAATAGACCCTTTAAGGAGCAAAAGAAAAATAACTAAATAAAGCTGGAAGGGAAGGGAAACAGTTACAATTGATAATCACTCTTTAGCCAGAGGGGTCCAGGAAACAGCCCTTCAGTGGAGTTTGGGCAGGGATCCAGTCTATGGGCTTCAGAGTGCAGTAAGTTTAAGGTTTAAAGTCAGGAGGGGAAATGACAGCAGAGGAGAGGACAGTAGCAGAATCAAAAACTAGAACTTTAGATTTTTGCATCAGTTTATTGAGTCTTTCCATGCTTTTCTACACTCATATGCATTTTTATAGCACCATAAATTACATTACATTCATGTACTACCATTTTTTTTGGCTGTTACTCAAAGAATGATCATTTTAATTTTTTTCCTAGGTCTTTGCTAACAAAAAGAGTGCTGCTACAAATATTTTGCTGTATATGGGACCTTTGTTTTTATCAACAACCTCCTTGGACTAAGTGTTGGATAAGAATCTTAGTCACAGGATACGCAATTGCTTCTGAGAGTGGTTGTACTTATTCCAACAATGCATTATCATACCTATCTTTCCTCCAACATTAACTATTCCTCCCTCTTGTCATTGCCAATTTTAAGGTTGTGAGGTGAAAACTCAGGGTTATTTTTGAAGTGTATTTCTTTTACTTATGATTTGAAGCATTCTGTTATATGATTGCTAATAGTTTGCAAATCATTCAAGAATTATTCATTCCTATTTGTTGAATTCTTATTTATTGGGGAATTGCTTTGTCTACGTTGCTTAAACATCCAACTTATCGAAGAAATATGCTAAAATTCTTTGTTCCAAGTTAAATGCTTCCTTTATTTTAGTTTCATTAATAACCAAATTGTCTACTATATCTTTTGTGATTGCCTTAATTCTTTGCTTAAGAATAAATCTCTTCCCCATAGTTGTGAAATCCATATGTACTGCTCCTCTTAATTTTTAATTGTATAATCTCTGATGTTTAGGCCATGTATCCATTTCAGTTTATTGTGTAATAGGTTGTAAGATGTTGGCCTAATGTCTTTCCTGACTGCTCTTCAGTTTTCCTAGCTATTCTTATCAAACTGACTTCTTTTCTAAAAGATTTGTGCTTTCAAATTTATCAATACCATTGCAGAGTTCCATTTTGTCTGATTCTCAGTTTTCAAATGTTTCATTGATTTCTCAATATAAAACACTTTGTAGATTGCTGTTTTACAAGAGGACTAAAATATTATTATTCTTTAATTCTCCTATTCTTTATTATTTCCCCTGACAGAACTCTTGTTCTTCCAAGTAAATTTTATTATTATTTTATTGAGGTCTTTAACATATTCTTTTAGTAGTTTAATTGGTATATTATTGCAACCATAAATTAACTTTAAGAGTATTGTCATTTTTATTATATTGACATGGCCTCACCATAATATTTCTCCAACTATTTAAGTTCTTTATTTTTTAAGTACTATTTTATTATCAAATCTATCCAAGTTCAATCTCAAATAATTTATGAACTTATGCGCATTTTAATGGGATTTTTCCTTGTCTAATTACCTCTTGAATTTTGTTATCAATGTATAGAAATGCTATTGAATTTGCTGAATTATTTTATAGTCTGAAATTTTACTGAAGTTATTGTCTCAGTTTATTTGCTGTCTCTCTGGGATTTTCTAAATTAAACCATTATGTCATCAGCAAATAGAGAGTTTTATTTCCTCTTTGCTTATCTTCACATCTTTAAATTCTTTTTCTTTTCTGCTTACTATTGCAGACGTTCTAGAACTATATGAGATACTGACAGAGTGAGCAAACATGTTTGCTTTGATCCCATATTTATTGAGAAAGCTTCTGGTGCATTCCTATTGCATATGATACTCTGGTCCTCAGATACTTTTTATGATGTTAAAAAGCATCTGTTTGTACCTGTACTTTGTAGCACTGTACTCCTTTTATTGCAAATTAGAAGAAAGAAGAAGAAGGGGGATTTTATATTATCTACTTGCCTGGGAGAGAAGGACTAAAAAGAGAAGAGTCAGATAAATAAATAAAAAATGAATCAAAATATTAAGTAAAACACCAGAAAAGGATGGGAATGGAGGAGTTGCCAAATGCTTCTTCAGCATCTATTGAGATAACTATCTGATTTGGGATGTTTTTATTCTAATAAAATTAATTATGTGTATTATTTTCCTAATTTTGAACCATCCTCGCATCTCTGGTGTAAATCACTCTTGGTTATAATACAAGCTTCTTTGGACAAATCACTACAGTTCATCTGAGAAGATTTTTTTTTTAAGTTTTGACTTGACCTTCACTAATGATACTGATAAAATTCTTCTAAAAATCTGTCATTACTAGGAACTTTTTCTTTGTTACTTCCTTTACAAGCAATAATATTTCCTTTTCTAAGATTGGATTAAGATTTCTTTTTGGTCTTGTCAGATTGGGTATTTTACGTCTATGAAGGAAAAACCTCTTTCTTTTGTGTTCTCAGTTTTGTTAGCATATAGCTCTGCATATTAGGTTCCAATAGCATTTTATTTTTTATTGTTTTGTTGTGATTCCATCTTGATCATTTGATATTTTTATTGGATTTTCTGTCATCTTTTAAATCAGATTTGGTTAAAGGTTTGTCAGTTTTGTTAATCTTTCAAAGAACCAGCTCTAAGTGTGGTTCATCCTCTCTACTTTGTTCTTCAGCTGCTTTGAGATTCTTTTTAATCCCATCTGAAGTTTTCTTGGCAAAGATACTAGAGTTGTTTACCATTTTGTTGTCCAGCTTATTTTACAGATGAGGAAAATGAGGCAAATAGGGTTAAGTGACTTGCCCAGGATCACATAGTTACTCAGTGTCTGAGGCCAATTTTGAATTTATGACTTCCTCACTCAAGGCCCTTCCACTGTACCACCCTGCTGTTCCATCCTTTCTGTAGTTTTTTTTATTTTCCATTCTACCTGTTTTCTCTCTAATATTTAGGACTTCCTTTTTTATTTTTTACTTATTTCCAATTTATTTATTAGTTTTTTATTTTTAAAACATGAATTCATTTTGTAAATGCTTTTTTCCTCTTTTGTTAATGTACATTTTAAAAAATCTAACCTGTACTCCAATAATTGATTTAGCTGTATCTCAGAAATTTTGATATATTTTGTCATCATTGTTCAAACATTGATAATTTTTAATATTATTTATCCTTTGACCAACTTGTTTTTTTAAACATTTCATTTGCTGTCTATCTTTTTTTTTGGTGTTCCTTATTGTTAAGGTCTTTGTAAAATGTACTTAGAATTTCTGCCTTTTTACATTTATTTGAAATATCTGTGTTTCCTAATAATTGGGTTCTTTTGGTAAAATTCCATATGGTACTAAGAAACATATCAGTTCAGAAGATACCATGTGTTTCCGGTCCAACATTTTCTTCAATTTTTATTTTCCCTTTGTTTATATTTTGTAGGATTTGTTCAAATCTAAGAGATGGATTTTAAAGTCTTCTACCATTATTTTGTACTACTTATGTCTTCTCCTAATTCATTTGATGTTTCCTTCCTATGTTCAGATGTTATTCCAACTGAAGCATATTTCTTTAATGTTGATAATGATTCCTTATCTATGGTTCCATCAGATATAATGTTATGACTAAAAAAAATTTGTCCATACTGTGAGATTTTTTTTTTACTTTCTCTGATAGCATGACTACCAACTCCAATCTTTTTGCATTCATGTATTTCATAGTATATTATGTTTTAGCCTCTAATTTTTTTTATTCCTTTTGGCATCTTTCCCTTTTAAATGTATTTCTAGTAAGAAACTAATTGTTACATTGTTTTCCTATGCAAACTTTCATTGAACATTGACTTATGGCAATAAAACTTTACTGTGTTGCAATTTGTGTATTATAATTCCACTTTCTATCACCTTTTTCATTTATTTTCTTTTTTGTTAAAGCCTCCTCTGGGGGTCCATACCTTCACATCCCTCTAGAGGCTAGCTGCTTCCAGGAATGTTGGTTTTACTTATCTTTTGTCCCTTTGGCACAAAATTCTCAGAGGAAATGATTTTCCTGTGTACCAACTCTATAAAAAATTAAATGCACTATCAGACTCTCATTTTCCATTACAGAATATATCTCTTCCTCCATGGGAATGTTTTGCAATGGAATCTGTTATCAATAGTAACTTGGTTCTCTACCTTTATTGTGTTTCTATTGTTTTGAACATTTGCAAATCAAATACTCTGCTCACATAATTTTTTTTAGAAATGTTTCAAAAACTTTTCTTTCATTGAATATCCAAGTTTTTCATCAATAATTAGGTTTTTAGGGTACATTATTTAACATCACATCTTGATTTGGAGGAATATGTTATTCTATTTCCTTCTGTAGTTTTTGAAGAATAACCTTGTGTTATTTAAATTTTTTTATATGTGAAGATCTTTATTCTGATCATTTGCAAAATTTGTTGTTTGTCATTGTAATTTTTAAATTTAACTAATACATGTCTTGGGGTTTGAATCATAGGTCTTTTTTTTAAATTCTTTTTTTTATTTTTATTTTTTTTAATATAAATTTATTTATTTAACTTTTTACATTCATTTTCACAAGATTTTGGGTTCCAAAATTTTCTCCCCATTTGTCCCCTCCCCCACCCCAGTACACTGAGCATTCTAATTTCCCCTAT
>CM053770.1:622253465-622268920 GCA_028658325.1 Potorous gilbertii | reverse complement strand
ACAAATGGGGAGAAAATTTGGAACCCAAAATTTTGTGAAAATGAATTTAAAAAGTTAAATAAATAAATTTGTTAAATTTAAAAAAATATTTGTTGATTGGTTACAGTTTCACAGTCTTCCAGGGAAGAGCAATGATCTTCCAACACTGTAAATTTTGCAAAGTAACCTAGAGGAATGGAAATTTTCCCTCTTCTAATTTTCTTTTTTGCCCCTTCCCACATTCTTTTTTTCATCTTTTAACTTTATATATCTTTTTTCTATTAAGAAATTGAAACATTACTTAAGTAAAAGAGTGAAAAAGACGAACATTTGAAATTTAGCACTTTAACACTAAAAAATAATTGCCATTAGCCCAGAAGCATAGAATTATAATTGAAAAGGAATTTGAGCTTTTTTTTGTTTACAATTTCTACCATTTTATAGATGAGAAAATTGAAATCCAGAAATGTTAAATGATGCAATCTTACATGGTGGAAGGTGCAATTAGATGCTATAACTTTGGCTCCAAATTCAAAGCTCTTTCTAATGTACTATATTTTCTAATTTTTTCAGTCAATATGTAAATTTCCAACTAACTTCATCCTTAATGTATAACTAATTAGAAAATCTGGTATATGAGATTTTATGGAAAATTCTGTATAGGTCAGTTTAACTCTCAGGCTATTCTATTTCTTTAGAAGACTTCTGTGGTCTCCCTCTCCAATCCCCAGCCCAGATTTAACCCCAGTTGCTGTACTTTCATCCTTAAGGCTACCTTGTATTTACTTGGTTTACATCCTTTTTATTCATACACACACACACACACACACACACACACACACACACACACACACATATATATATATATATATATATATATATATATATATATATATATATATACATACACATGCTTTCTTCTCCATTAGAATGTAAGCTCCCTGAAGCCAGAGATTATGTTTTTTTTCATTGTATCCCCAACATTTAGCCCAGTACCTGGTGCATAGTCATTAGTCAACAAATTCTCATTGATTGATCAATCGATTGATAGTCTTCTAATCTCACTGTTAAGTTCATTCACAATTCCATCATTTTTTCTTTAGTCAGTCCATCATATGTCATTTGTAAGGCTTCCCTATCAGACTAAATTCCAGCATTAAATATTCATTCCTTTCGGTTGTGAATTTTTTTGGCATCTTTGAGAGCCTTAAATTAGGATGCAAATATCCCTTTGGAACAATCTAATCTCCTATGTAGTGTTAGTTGAGTTTTAACTGAGAATAAATGCCTATAGCCATAGCTTATAGAACTGAAAGAGTATGTGTGTGTTTAGGAGCTGAGAAGGTAGGACAAGGAGGATAGCAAATGAAATTGAAGGGGGACAAGGAAAGATGTAGGAAGAGAGAAATGAAAAAAACTTTCCAAATTGATATTTTAGTCAAGAGCAGGACTTAATAAATACAACTGTATCCTAAAAAGAACTCAAATGAAGTTAACCATACAAAATTCTGCAATGCTCCTACAGATTGACAATAAGAAAAAAATTATAAGGAAGTGTTAATAAAGGCCCCCTTAACCCATTTCTCATTATGATGTTATACTATTCCGTGATATTGGTGGGAAGGAATCTCATCACTTTGTGCCAATAAATCTTGCAAAAATGATTTTCCGAAACACTCTCTTTTATTTTCCTAATTACAAAGGAATACTCTGCAGAAACTGGGAATTTTCCACTTTTCAAGGAGAAGTTAGCACTTTGAAATCAGAATGGAAAAGTACAAAGTGCTTCTTAACTTTGCCATAGAAATAAAACCTCATTTAAAATAAGTCATGCATAAACTTTGCTGGCTTATTTTGCATAGAATTGATCTATCAAAGGATGTCTAAATCAACAACGTGCTTTTAAAATTACTTCAATATTTCAAGAATATTAAGCCTTTGTAGTCATGTAAGATGGGACAGAAGATTAATTCACTATGTCATAGGGCAAATAAAAATGTCTGGATGTTTCTGTCAACAGAAAACTCCTTATTTTCATTTCCAGAGCAGCTTGAACTTTTCCCTAATATTGATATGTTATTATTAAAATTAACATAATTTTCAAATAATACTTCTGTTCTTATTTAAACTTCCTTATTGCATTTTGCTGGAGAAAATGGTTAGTAGTTTTGTAACTAGATTTAGTTTATATTAAACTTTACAATATTCTTTTTTTTTACCTTTATACCTAGCACTTTTCACAAACAGTCATGTTAAACTGTGACAATTTATTTCAGAGAAAGTATTTTTGGCCAATCTATACTCTGAAACAAAATAAATTTTTGTATGAAATCTATAATTTAGATTCATCTTTTAAAAAACTACCCATTCTTTAGGGTAATCTGTAATAATTTAAAAGAACAAGAAAAGGTTATTATCATATACATTAAGTACCATTAATGTCAACAAATATTGACTTTTTCTTCCCTCCTCATTTTCCTGACCTTTCTGAATCATTTGACCCTCTTGACCATCCTTTCTTTCTCTTCCTTTCTCTTCCTTGGATTTTGTAATTCTTTTCCCTTGGTTATCTCATCCATTCCAATAATTCCAACTATCACCTCTATGTAGACTATCAAGTTTTTATTTCTATTCTCAGTCTCTCCAGTTGCTGTATTATATTTTCAGTTGTCTATTGTATACCTCCAGTTAGTGTATTGTCAACCCTTCAAACCCACCATGTCCAAAACTAAATTCAACTTTCCCCTCTTCCATCTATCATTACACACACTGCTGAATAATATTTGTAATACTCCAGTTTGTTTATGTCACTACTGTCCTAAAACTTTAGCGACTCCCCATTGCATCCCAAATAAATAACACATCTTAATCATAGCATTAGAAGATTTTCATAATACAGTTCCAAGCTACCTAAGTTATCTCATGTGACGCCATTATATGCTTAGAGTCTAACTAGACAACGAGCAATTAAATAATTTCCAGTTTTGATCATGATCTCTCCCACTTTTGATCTTTTGCTAATCAATCAACACATATTTGTTAAGAATCTACTATGTGCTGTTACTATAGTAGGTTCTAAGGATACAGAGAAAACACATGTGAGAATTTAAACAGCAATAATATTGGCATATCAATCAACATTGGGACGCAATAACACCAATTTCCACCTCTTGCGCATGAGTAAAGTTAAGCAAGGGATCTAGTAGGCACTTAATTAATACATGCTAGTTAAATGCATGAATACTTTGGTCTCCCCTGTCATTCAGTCATCTACCCAGGCTATTTTTATGGTCTACCTGTCATTGCTGATCTGCTTATTCCTATCTGGACTCTCCATCTTCACACCAGATCTGAAACTTGAACCTCCAACTTGATCTTCCAGAATCCATGCTCCTATCGATGGGGAAGATAAACCATTCATTTTTGGAGCTACCATCCTAGAGTTCAGTTCAGTTGATTGGCAGTCATATGAATAAACCAACCCACTTAGTCATTACATCTAATATCTGGCTCTAGAGACCAGATCATGCTTCAATTTCACTTACCATCCATCCGTATATTGAGGAAATCTCATCATTTTGCCTGCCTCCACCCATTTTCCATCTCTCTCAAATACAACTCTCTTACTTGATTACCACAACCCTCCAGAAGCTGCCTTCTTCTATTAGGATATAAGTTCCTTGGCTGAAAAGGCTACTGAAAAAAAAAGAAAGACAGAAAGGAAGGAAGGAAGGAAGGAAGGAAGGAAGGAAAAAAGAAAGAAAGAAAGAAAGAAAGAAAGAAAGAAAGAAAGAGTGTGTGTCTTCAGGAAAGAAGGAAACCATCAGTTATTAAGCACCTACTATGTGTTAGGCACTATACTAAACTTTACAAATATTATCTTATTTGTACCTCACAACAATCCAGGAAGGTTAAGTGTTATTGTAATCCCTATTTTTACAGCTGAAGAAACTGAGGGAGGCAAACGTTGACTGACTCGCCTAGGGTTACACTGCTAGTAAATGTCTGAAGCTTAATTTGAACTCAGGCCTTCCTGATACCAGGTCCAGTGCCCTACCCACCATAACACCTAGCTATTCCTGAGCACTTAGCACAGTGTCTGGAATATATAGTAAATACTTAATGAATGGGAGAGAGGGTATAGAGTAAAATTGAATACATGCATATATAGATGTGTGTGTATTTATGCATTGTGTATAAATGTGTATGTGTGTATTTTATACATATATATTTATATACATGTGTGTATACACATACACATACACATATATATGTCTGTATATTCTGCTTTTAAAATATATTGTGCCAGGCCTCACTCTCAGGAAAATTGAAATGGTGGTGCTCCTACTTTGGTCCCATCCTCCATCCATCCAGTAACTATTCTATATACCAGGCATCTAGGTGGTGTAGTGGATAGTGCACCAGTGCAGGAGTCAGGAGGTCCTGAGTTCAAATTTCACCTCAGACACTTGACACTCACTAGCTGTGTGACCCTGGGAAAGTCATTTAACCGCAATGGCCTCATCCTGGGTCATCTCCAGTCATCCTGATGAATATCTGGTCACTGGATCCAGATGGCTCTGGAGGAGAAGTGAGGCTGGTGACCTGCACAGCCCTCCCTCACTCAAAACAAAGTCAAGTGCGAGTCATGTCATTTTTTCTCTGATGGCATGGTCTTCTTTGGCAATGAAGGATGAACACACAGACACACACACACACACACACACACACTATATACCATTTCTTCCAGAGTTATGCTTTAGCTGATTTTCATCCTTAGAAAGCTGATTACTCTAAAGTATTCATGGTTAAGTGTTACTCCTTCCAGACTATTTGCTTTAACAAAGGTACATGAAGACCAAAAAAAATCTTCAAGATATAATCTAGGGGTATACTGGAGCCAACTCCTACCTAAATCAATCACTGGAGCTGGTTGTTAAATTTTCAGTGTGAGCATTTGTAACTCAGAAATCTCTGAACATTACAAATCAGGGTTGGATTACTGTCTTCTTTGTCTAAACCTAAGGAAGTAATGCATTTTAAACTTAAACACTTGTCATAACCATTCTTTTTAAAACAGTTAGTTGTCAAACATTTACCAGCACACTGTTACCTAAAGGTATGAATTTCTAAAAGTAGAATTTAGATATTTTATAGGGTAATAAAGTACATACCTGAGGGGTAAGCAAGAGCTTTTCTGTGAGCCTCAAGGCATACTAGCTCCTCTATCTCCTCATATAATTAATCCCATTTAATATTTTAATATATCAGGGACGTGTTTTGACCCATACTCCACCTAAATATGTTATAATGAAGAAGGCTGTGACAAGGACCAAGTGCAAAACCTTTAGTTAAATAGATCTATTGCAAAATGGACTTCTCAGGTTACCTAGCTATAAAGGTAAAAAAAATTCAGAGCTAATAAGAGTAAATGACTTATCTAAAGTCACAGAAGTGGCCAGGATTCAAACTTAGGTCATACAATGTCAAGTTCCTCACTCTCCATTTCATCAAGATCTAAAGCTGATCATTCACATATTCTACATCTGATAATAAAAACTATTATAGCAAAACTACACAGAAATAGGTGGATAGTATGGTGAAATGGAACATTTTTTCTTTCACTCCAGTTTGCATGAAAGTACTTCTCAGAAAAGAATCATTAAAAGTAAAACTTATTTTTGATGCTATTGAAAGCAACATTCATATCAATATTAACTAACCCCAAAATTTCAGTATCTAATGTTAACTCATATGAGTTCAGTTTCACAAAATAGATTCAGATTGTGAGGAAACGGGCTTTCTCTAGAATGTATCTGTCTTGGGCAAATATTTTGTTTAACCCCATGCCAATTACAATAGGGTTTCCATGACAAATTGTTGAGCATGAAAGTGATCAGTAATTCTGTTCAGTTTTGGCTTGGCTTGTCAAGGAAATTAAACTACGATTATGATTTTACTATTTGGCAAGAGGATGTTATCCCCTAGGAGATCAAGGATGCCTCTATTGTTCATCTTTATAAAGGAAAAGGCAGCAGGTTGTCTTGAAACAATCATGGGGGGGGGTGGTTACAGGGAGGCACTCTCTCTTAGTTACTATTGGCAAGATTCTTGCCAGAGTCTGATCATTCATCTGGGAGATGATTATCTACACAAGAGCTCATGTGGTTTCAGGAAGAACCAAGGAATGGTCGACAGGTATTTGCTGCCTGACAAACCTATTCCAATTCTCATCACTAGGACACAAACTTAGGGGTGAAAGTGTTGCTGGGTACAAAAAGGCATCCTTATGAAGAAGTCATATATTGACAGTAGTTAATAATAAGCAGACTACTGAAAGCAACAACATTCATACCAATATTAGCTAACCTCAAAATTTTGATGCTGACTTATATGACTTTAATTTCACAAAATAGATTCAGATTATGAGGAAACAGAGAATTGATTGCAGGCTCTCTCTAGATTATATTTGTATCTTGGGTAAATACTTTACCTATCCTCATGCCAATTATAACAATTATGTTTTCATGACTAATTACATAGAACAAAAACTAGTTAATCCTCTTGATCAGTTTTGGCTTGTATTTGCAAGGAAATTTACGTATGATAAAAAATTAAGCAAAAAGTATGCAATATAATGGAAGAAGTGATAACCAATGTGTCAGGCCAGAGTTCCATCTTAGGATTTATTACTATAAGCTTTATGAACTCAGGAAACTTTCTTTGTTCTTAGCACCTAAGTTTGCCATTCTGTTTATAGAGTGAAAGTAATATCTGCTCTCTGTTATTGAACCAGACCATTGTATAAGAAAACAAGATACATATGAACTATTTATTTAAGGTATTTATTTTTAATTATATCTACTTTAGTTAATAATTATGAGTACCAAAAAAAACTAATGTGATTTTAGTCTATATTGAGAGACATGGTGTATAGGACTAGAAGAGTGTTCATCCCACTATATTTTGCCTATGACGAACTTTTGAAAGGATAAGGACAAGAGTCAGACAGGTGTGGTTACACAGGGCAGGTATGGAGAGGTTTTGATCTGTATCACTGGAGGGAAATCCCAAATCTATAAGTTCACAGATTCTTTTAAAAGATTTTGAGAATGCTTCTCAAAACTGGTCATAGAAAAAAATATTGTCTATTTCAAGCATAAATTTCTCACTAATGTTAATGAAAATTCAGTTTCTACTCAAATATGATAAATGACTCCTTTGTCTTCAAATTTTATTCAAAGAACATTAGATGAAGACTCTTGAAAATCCTAAAACTTAGAATAATAAGCATGATATATTGGAGAAAATGTGAAATTTTGTAGTCCAAGAAGTTGAGTTCAGATTCATGATCTACCACATACTGTTGTGCAAATTTGAGTATATATCCAGGCCTTTGGGCTTCTGTTTCATTAGATTGGGCTAGACTCATTTAGTCCTTGAAGGGTTGTCACCTAAAAAAAGAGTTCAGGCTTCTTCTGTTTGGTCTCACAGGACAAAACTAGGAGCAAAGGATAAGAAGTTACAAAAACACATATAGGGGGAAAATTCAGGAAATTTATATATGGAACCCAATATATAAGTATTATAATACATAATATAGATATTACAAGTATAAAGGATATCAGATAAATTAAATTCATTATGCATTTTATTAAGCACCAGGTTTTTTTGTTTATTTAAATCAGTTATCAAGTAAATCAGGGACTGTGCCAGATGCTAAGAATACAAAGATAAAAATAAGATAGTCCCTACCCTCAATAAACTTATTTTTTTTACTTCCTAAACTTCCATTTCACTTGCTAAAAATCAGAACTATCTGAAATTGGTCGGGGTTGTCTTGGAAATTAGATGAATTTTTCCCTCATGGGAGGTCATCTTTCTCATTGGAGGTCTTTTAGCAAAACTAGGTTGAACAACTATTAAGCATATTGCAAGTGGAGCTCTCTTTCCTCATGGATTACAACAATGGTCACAGAGACACTTTACAACTCTAAAATGTAATTCTTTGTTTTCCCAGGCCTGAATTATTTGACCTATTGTCATCTGAATGGAATTGTTACTACAACTCACAATTATTTTTCCTTTTTTTTCAGTTAAAAATCTATTTTCCATCCCTCTCACCCATAACAACAACACATTTGTAATAAATATTCATAGTCAAGAAAAAAATGTCTATGTTGGCCATGTCCAAAAATAAGTGTCATTCTGTACCTTGAGTCCATCATCTCTGTGTTAAGAGTAGAGTGACATTTCTTTACCATCTGAAGTTGTGGTTGATCATTTCATTGATCTTAAGTCCTTCAAACATGTATAATTCATATATCTAAAATGCTTTAAGATCTGCAAAGCATTTTCCTCCCAATGACCTATGGCATTGATAGTACAAATATTATCACCTCCATCTTGCCAATAAAGAAACTCTGAGATTCCTCCATATGGCTATTAATAGTTCAAAGAAGTATTCACACTCCAGCCTTCTTATTCCAAGTTTAATACTTGTATTTTTTTCACAGCTTGTTATAGGACTCTTTACTTTGTCTTTATCATGGCCTACTTAATGTCACAACATGTTGTAACTCGGATGTTAGACTATAAACTTCCTGAAGATAAAAAATCATTTTTCATCTTTATACTCTGAGCACCTACCAGAGTATTTTGCAAACAATTGGCATTTAACCAATGTGTGTTGAATTGAATGGATATTCCCTGTCAATGTCAAAGTACACTATGTTCTAATTTCTGTGTTATAATTAAATATTCACCCTTCTTCATCCCTCACTTCCTGCCTCATGTCCTTTTACATCCTTCTTTTTTTTTTTTTTAACAACTATTAGGATCAGTATGCGCTTTCCATTCATTTCAGGGGAAAAGGTGGAAGGCAACGACTTGGACTCCAATCATAGCTGCTTAGATGGATTCTTCAGTTAACTGCTTCAAGTTTCAAGAAGGTACTTGGAAGACCTCTATGCCCTAGTTTATGTCTTGGCCCCAGGAGGCTAATGATGTATGAAATTAAGTTGACATTTGTCCTTAAATGCTTATCTAACCCTTTTTTCCATTTATAAACAATAATCACTGGCAATAAAAAAGAAAATAAACAAAATTACCTAAAAGATGACTGACATCTTGTTCCTCTAGATATACCAGAAGACTAGGGGAAAGGAGTTCAAATTCTTGTTGCCTTAATACTCTCTCATAGCAATGAATCATTTCTTGTTTTCTCTACCAAAGATGGATGGCCAGATATTTGACTTAGGGAATTTTATGGCCCCCATATCTCCTAGTTCTTGCATTAGGCTAAGCTTCTAGGGGTTACTCAGTAAGACCAATATGGCTGTTTTTCTAATAATTCCTTCCCTCATCACACACTATGTTTGTCCTTTGTTCTTGAAGTGGACCATGACATCAGGAGATGATGACATGCTTGCAGCTGGCTTTGATTTGAGTGAGGGAAGGCTGTGCAAAGTCACCAACCTCACTTTCTCCTCCGGAGCCATCTGGGTCCAGTGGCCAAATATTCATCAGGACATCTGAAGATGACACAGCTCATCACACACTAGATCTTGTCAAAAGCTCTATCTAATTTTATGAATATGGAGTGATCCGTAAGTAACCATGTTAGGAGGTGATGTGGTACAATGAAAAGACCAGTAGAAGGAGTCAGAGGACCTAAGTTCAAATCCTAACTGATGTTTCCTATCTATATTACCATAGGCAAGTCACTTTATATCTCTAGACCCAAGTGTCCTCAGTAGTAAAATAAAAGGGGTTGATTAGATGGTACACAGCCCCTTCTAGCTTCAGTTCTATGATCCTATTGGATCAGATGCCTGAGCTGAGATGAGATGAGTTGAAGTTCAAGGCACTGAGGTGAAAAGCCTTAAAGAGATATAGATCTAGATTTGGAAGGGACCTCAAAAGGCAACAAGTCTATTTTATAGATGAAGAACCTGAGATCCAAGAATGTTAAGTGATTTACCTATGTCCACACAGGTAGCAATCATCAGAAGCAAGATTTCTTCCCACTGTACCATGAGAAAAATGAAATGAGTGAATAAATGAATGGATAAATGTGAACCTATTTACTAATTACTTACTCTGTGCCAAACTGAGCTTAATACTAGGAATGAAAAGGCAAAAACAATCACTGTCCCCAGGAAACTTACAATCTAATGGGGGAAATGACACACAGAAGAGTCATGGATAAGGAAGGGTATTTTGGTTTGGAAAGTTACAGGGAAATTGAGTGGAATCTGCGTAAAAGAAGGCTGGGGAGTAAAGTGAAGCATGGCTGGACCTTGGTCTAGAGTGATGACTAAGGAGACCACCAATCAGGCATCAAGGTCATGGACTGGCAGTTCCAGGAAACTTCTGGCCCCTGTAACAAGATAGATGATGACAAGATGGCTGGGGAGTGAACTGCAACAATGGAACATACTCCAAATTGTGCTTTTCAGAATTACAAATGGGCATTATTGTATCGCTAATGTGATTATAATCTTTAAGATATTCATAGAAAAGGAGGCTTAAACCTGGTCAGAGGAAGAGTGCTTTTCTACCAATTTATCTTCTGCTATGGCTATACCTCATCGTCTTAGCTGCTTTCAGTGCTGACATAATTATGGCAACCTTTTAGGGGCTAATTAGTTTCATGCTCAGCCTCAGTTTCCTCATTTGTAACATGAGCATGATTAATAACAATACCTAACTCATGAATACATTGTAAGGTTCAAATGAGATAAGCTATGTAAAGCATTTTATAAACCTCCAGAGGTTATATAAAGGATAGCTCTTATAGTGTCGTTATATTATTACTTATTCTTATTATTTTGTCATGTTATTCTCATTAATTATTCCACTCAGAAATGATAGAATCAAGCATTTCAGAGTTGGAATGGACCTATGAGACCATCTAACCCAACCTGTACTGGACCAAGGATCCCTTCTACATTGTAACTGACAAGTGGCCATCAAGTGTTTGGTTGAAGAGCTAAGTGTGGAGAAATCTACAACCTTCCAAAGCAACTCATTCCTAGCTTGTTGGGCTTTATCTATAAGGAAATTTTCCGTCATCAAGGCTGCATTTGTTTTTTTCTAATATCCTTTAGTTACTCCTACCTCGGCCACCTGTGGACACTCAGAATTATTCTAATTATTCATGCACGAGAGCTTTTCAAGTATTTAAAGATATCTATCATGCTCAAATTATCAAATAAACTAATATTTGTAAAATATCTAACACAGTGCCTGGAACATAGAAGGTGTTCAGTGTTTCCTTCTTTGCTTCCTTCCTTTTTTCTTTCCTTCCTTTTTATCTTCCTTCCTTTAGCACACCCTCAGATGGCATGATTTGAAACCCTTAACTTTCCTGGGTTTTTTCTTCTCGAAACTCTCCAGTTTTTCAATGTCCTTTCTAAAATGTGTCACCCAGAACAGAGCACGATAGTCCAGATGTGGTCTGACCAAAGTAGAATTCACTAGCATCATCCCTTCCTTTGTCTTGATTGTGGTATCCCTTATTTCAATTCAACCAACACTAATTAAATACCTACTCTGTGCAAGTTTTCTTGCCTATCAGGTCACACTGTCGATGCATTTTAAGCTTGTAGTTCCCTAAGATCCCTAGATCTTTTCTGACTAGATGATTGTGAAGACAAATTTCTTTCATTTTAAACCTGCGAAGTTGATTTGTTTTAACCCAAGTGTAAGACATGACATTTATTCCTATTTAATTTTGTCTTCTTAGATCTGGCCCAGCCTCATGAACCTATGAAATATTCATCACAAAAGAGTTTAAAATTTTATAGGTGGTTAAGGATACACCAATTCTACTGTAAAAACAAACAATACACAGCATATGTAGGGAGATATTAGCTCACCAAAACCAAATGTCAAATATTCCATGTGAGCGTTAACAACCAGTATATGATACAAATTAGGGGTTGATGGAGTGTTGGTTAAGAAATGAAAAAATGCACATTTACTGAGAAATATTCATTGTTGTTGGATTGTAAAGTATGTTGAAACTCGAAAAAAGTAAGAGGACTGACAAATTAGGTAGGGGCCAGATTGAAAAGAAAAGGAAGTAATGGAGAAAATGTTAAATAATCCAGATTAAGCTTCAAAATGTGTCAGGAGTATGGGATTTTTTTTTTCCCAGAAAGAGGGAGTTGTTTAACATTTACCAGCACAGTCCTGAGGATATATACTTTTAAGTTGCAATGTCCTCATATGTAATGAAGAGCTCCTCTTTTAAGGCATGAGTTAGTTTACAGAATTTTTAACTAGGAAGCAATATGTTATGAAGGAGAATACTGGATCAGATTCAAAATATGCAGCTTTTCTGATAGTCTATCTTCCAAACAACTAGCTGTGTGATCTCCTTTGAACGTTAATGTAATTATGGCAATGACGTATTTTTGATTTTCAACTGCTGATTAACTCCTCAGGGGGGGCTGAATAATCCTACTGTGGAAATCCACATTAAGTAAACTCTGTTAGACTTTCTCCTAAAGATTTCAATTGTTTACTTATTTCTCAAGACTGAATTTCTAAATATATCATTTGTCTACAGGGAAACTTTTTTTTAAATTACTTTCTACGTTGGACTATATGACATTTCTAAAACAAATAGTGTCTATTCTACCCTTTCCCCCACAAATGTGGAATCGCACTCTCAGAGAAAGGTTTCAAAGAATGTCATCCTAAGTTTTCAGACATGTTGGGAGGTTCTGAATCTGCTTTGGATTGAGGTCATCTTGCATTAATATTTTTGCGGAAAACTGAAATTTACATCAATGGAACCTCCATTCAATTCCTGTTCAGTTGTCTCCTTGTGGTGTGGAGATGTCCTTGGGTTTGCAAAGCTCTGACAGTGGATCAAAAACCCTGGTAGACTCCACCAAACTAGATAATAATATGGCACTAGCTAGCTCACAGGACTGTTGGAAGGATCAAATAGAATATTTCATAGAAACCATTTTAAATTACAGAAAAATCAAGACACTATATAAAGAGGTATATAAATGTAAGCGATTATTTTATTAGTACCTGATGGCCTGGACCTAATGAAGTTGGGTTACTACATAAATGAGTTACCTTAGAGATGTCTCAGACCAAACTTTATTTTTGAGAAAAGTCCCTAAGAAGGAAATAGTCCTGTGGTAGCCATATTCTGGTTACCTAATACTTAGCCTATGGCTCAACAGATATAAGGACTGAATGTCAAACAAAGTTCTGGCGCCCTCTGGGGAGCAACCAAATAGCTAAGGAACATTTCCCAATCATGCTCTTGATGTAAATCTCAGAGTTGGAAGAGGCCTCAAAGACTATATATTCCAATCCCAGACAAGAATCCCGAATCCAATGTATCTGACAAGTGATCATCCAGATTTGGGTTGGAAAGCTCCAATGAGAAGGGAGCAAACTGTATCCCCAGGTAATCTATTCCACTTTTGGATAGCCTAAATTATTACAAAGGTTTTGCTTATATAAAACTTAAATTTTTGTGTCCCTCTGTGACTTCCATCATTTGCTCCTGTCAGCTCCTTTGTACCAAAGAAAAGAAATCTAATCCTTTTTTTCACATGATAGCCCTTGAAATACTTGAAGACAGCTATTATGTCACTTGAGTTTTCCCTTCTCCAGACTCAACATGACTAGTTCCTTCTGTTTTCTTTGGCTTTCTTTGTTAAATTCAGTTCAATCTATGCTTTGGAATTCTGGACCCATGTATACTGACATATCCAAATAGGATCTGTGTAAATGTATCTCTGTAAATTGTCCATAAAGACCTTTGTGTTTGTTGTTTAAAGGGTAAAATAAGCAGACACATTTTCTCTTTCTTTTCTGTGTAGAAGTATTTTTCGCTTCAAGCTTTCAGATGCCTTAAACTACAAAAATCACTGACTTCTAGGCAATGGAATAGACAAAAATAGGTAAAGGATTATAGAATTAAAGATCTAGAATTGAAAAGGAATGTAGAGGTCATCTAGTCAAATTCTCTCACCTTACAGATAAAGAAACTGAAGCCCAAAGAGGTTGAATGATTTACCCAAGGTCACACAAGTGGCAGAGCTGGATCTGAGCTCAGGTTCAACGACACCAAGTACAGACAACATATTTTACTCCTTAATTTTAGTGCCTTCCCTCTGAGATGACACCCAATGGATCTTTTCTATATTTTCTTGATTTATTGTTTTGTTTTTCACATATTGTCTGTCCCATTAGACCATGAACCCTTTGAGGGTAGGAAAAATCATTAGCTTTTTCTCACAATTCCATCACTTTGCATGGTAGCTGGTATATGGTAGGTGCTTAAATGTTTTCATGCTGACTGACTGGCATTTTCCATTGTACCATGTGATCCCACCAATAGATGCTTTAAAAAAAAGATGTGACAAATATATTTAACATGATTTCACTTCTGCTAGAGTTCTCCTGTAGTGTCACATCATGGCATGGAGGTAATTCCAGATTCTTGAAGACTTTGCCAGCATAACAATCTCTAGCAAGTCTCAATGACTAAGAAACACTTTTGAATATGGGACTTGATAGAATGTATATCTGTCCTTTGAAGGTCAACTTAATGAAGTTCAGAGGGTCCTTACAAGGCTACTGGTCACCAAGAGATGAATTTGTTTTTTTCAGCCACAACAACTCCTTATGACCCTATATTAAATGGTGAAAGGTACTGACACTCAGAGTTTAAGGGAACAAGAACACCAATTAAATCACTGATCATTGATTTATTGAAATAAGTTTGTGTATCTGTATTATATTAATGTATAAATACATATGTGAATCTATATAATACATACACACATATGTATATGTATATATATATATATGTATATATATATATACATATATATATATATATATATATTAGACATGTCATATTCAGTAACAATCTGCCAGTAAAATCCCCAACTATCACCAAAAGAAAGTGGGGAAAGGATAAGAAATAAGAAAAGGACGTGCTTCTCCTAGAGTTCACATATTTTTATATCTAAGCAAAAGGTCTAATTTTATTTCAGAGAATACATTCACTAATCTTTGCTTTCTATAATTTTTTTTTTCATTTTCCACAATTTATTCAGCCATTCCCCAATTGGTGGGCATTCCCTCAATTTCCAGCTCTTGGACACCACAAAAAGAGCTGCTATAAATATTTTTGTACATGTATGTATGATATCTGGGATATTACAAAATTTCTTTTTTTTTCTTTTTTAAATAAATTTATTTAACTTTGTACATTCATTTTCACAAGATTTTGGGTTCCAAAATTTTCTCCCCATTTGTCCCCTCCCCCCTCCCCAATACACTGGACATTCTAATTACCCATATCACCAATCTGCCCTCTCTTCTATCATCCCTCCCTTCCCTTACCCCATCTTCTCTTTTGTCCCGTAGGGCCAGATAACTTTCTATTCCCCATTACCTGTATTTCTTATTTCCTAGTAGCAAGAACA
>CM053770.1:622206621-622252965 GCA_028658325.1 Potorous gilbertii | reverse complement strand
TATCTGGCCCTACAGGACAAAAGAGAAGATGGGGTAAGGGAAGGGAGGGATGATAGAAGAGAGGGCAGATTGGTGATATGGGTAATTAGAATGTCCAGTGTATTGGGGAGGGGGGAGGGGACAAATGGGGAGAAAATTTTGGAACCCAAAATCTTGTGAAAATGAATGTAAAAAGTTAAATAAATTTATTTAAATAAATAATTAAATAAATAAAATAAAAATAAAAAAAATAAAAATAGCAACAAATTTGAAACGCAAACGTTTTTGTGTTAACAAGTGATCATCTAGCCATCTTCTGAAGACTTTTAGGGTGAACCTACCACTTTGTATTCCAGACCATAACACTTTGGGAAAAATCTAATTTTTACAGTCTTTTTTTGCTTGATAAATAAGAGGAAAGAAATATATTTCACTATCTTGAGTTTTCTGAAACTCAAGAAACACTCCCTGCTTGAGAGCCTTGTGTCTGGTCCTCACTTTTCTTATCTATAAAATTAAGAGGGACTGAATTATATGACCTTCAAAGTCCTTTCAGGCTATAGAATCTAAAACAGCAGTGTTTAAACTTTAGGGTCTCAGGATCCCTTTATATACTTTTAAAAATATGGAGGACAACCCACCAAGAGCTTCTGTTTATGTGGGTTACATCTATCATTAGTTGCCCTATTATAAAGGAAAACACCTTAGCATTATTGTGTAAAAATACTTTCAGAACTATTGTTGTAAAATAACTAACCTGATATGTTTTCCTCCAAATTTGGTCTAAAAAAATCACATGATAAACATACAGTGTTTGATATAAAATATAAAAATTAGAAAAAGCATAATAATTTTTGGATGAGTTCTTGGAAAGTATTTTTTTAATTTGTAAAGAGACTACTCTCAGATGGAAAAATTCCATAATACAGACTTTCCATTCAATAAATGTACATTTGAAAATGACCTATTTTCAATTCTTGTTCTGCGTGGCTCCTGATCAGACTGTGAAAGAGAACTGTTGTTCCCTTCCAAGTTAAAGTCAACATTTATCACTACTCCTGCAAAAAAGACATAGGAGATATGTGAATACTATTATTTAATTTCTATTATAGGTTTCAAAAATATATCCCAGATTGGTTCATGGGTAGTATTTTCTGAGTTTTTTATTTTTTAATATTTTATCTTTCCAATTACATGTAAAAAAGTTAACATTCTCTTTTTAAAAATTTTGAGTTTCAAATTAACTTTCTCCCTCTTCCCCGCACCCCCCACACTGAGAAGACAAGCAATTTTATATATCCATGCATAGTCATGCAAAATATATTTCCATGTTAGTCATGTTGTGAAAGAAAACACAAACCAAAAAAAAAAACATGAAAAAATAAAGTAGAAAATAGTGTGCATTCAGACTCCATCAACTCTTTCTCCAGAGGTGGATATCATTTTTCATCATATTTCCTTTGGAATTGTCTTGGATCTTTGTATTACTGAGAATCAGTAGATCTCTCAGAGTTGATTGTGACAATATAAACAATATTGGTCAACAATATTGTTGTTACTGTGTTTAATGATCTGATTCTGCTCACTTCACTTGCCTCAGTTTATTTAAGTCTTTCTAGTTTTTCTGTAAGTATCCTGCTCATCATTTCTTATAGCATAATAGTATTCCATCGCAACCATATACAGTCACTACTTTTTCAGCCAAATTGTTCTCCAACTGATGGGTATCCCTTCAGTGTCCAAATCTTTGCCATAACAAAAAGAGCTGATATAAATATTTCTGTACATAAAAATCCTTCTTTTTTTAATCTCTTTGGAATACACACCTAGTAGTAGTATTGCCGAGTAAAAAGCTATGCACAATTTTATAGACCTTTTGGTGTAGTTCCAAATTGCTCCAGGAGTAGCATTTTCTAGGATGCTCAAGTATATAGGCCAACGGAATTTGGTTAAAAAAAAAGTGATTATCCTAATGTGAAGAGTGAGGTCTTATTCCACTTTAAATTTCAAGCTCTCTGTGCTGAAAATGTTATCAGTGGAAATCCCAGGCTATTTCAATTCGTGATTTATGATGTAGAAAGTTTCTTCTATTTGAACCACAAGTTCATGGCTTGTTTGTCCTTTACCCAAGCTTACCTGTCAACATGTTGCATTTCAGTTTTATCAGGTCTTGACTGCCCAACTACATAAAAATAATGGAATCACTCTGAGAATTGACTTCAAATGGAAAAAAAATGTCCCAAAGCTCTCAAGTGAGTAAATTCCTTTTCCAGAGCTACTACCAGGGCTTAGCAGGTCCCTGCCAATAAGTCATTACTAGAGTTTAGCTTCACTTGAGTGTATTCAATTACATAATCCTTTCTCCCAGTAGAATCATAGTACAAAAATTGCCAGGAAACAAGCACCTGGCAAGGAATGTTTCACACTCAACAGGAAGTTGAATGACCATATTTGGAGACCCACATCTCTGACTGGATAGAGCCATGTTCACTAGGAAACCAAAACTATCCTGGTCCCCAGATATTTTGATCACATACTAGAGAAACCAAACAATAACCAGCAACATCTCAAAGCAGAAGCAAAAATCTGTTACTTATTTTTGCTACCACACTCAGTCACAATAAGAAAAAGGAAAATGAGGTGTTTTTTTTTAAAGTATCATTTTAGCAGGAACACTTATTAGGGCAAGTAAGTTGTACTTCCTTTTCTAATTTCAAAATATATTTACTAAAAATATACAAATAATTATCATTGAAAAATCTTGTAATTTAATAGAATGGCAGAAGAGCATACATCCAGGACTAATCAATGATACTTATAAAATGAATGAAAAAATCACATAGAAAATATAGTACAGTACTGACTGGGCTTGTATTTCTGCTGGAGCCTTGAATTCAGCAGACTAGCCAGTGACTTTCCTTACGTGCATAAGGGGGTACCAACACAAATAGTTGTAACATAATCCCTCACCAAAAAGTAAGCTCATGACTTGCTCATTCTGTAAACACTGATTCAGGAAATAACACATCAGATACGACTGTGACCACAGAAGAATAACCTTTCTGGAGGAAAGGTATTATAACATTAAATATTTCATGTGTGATTAAGCCCAAGAGAATATTGTGAAACTTCTTTTAATGACATTAAAGTATGATGTTCTTTTTCTATAATGTTACTTCCAAAATTTAAGTGAGGAGGGAAAGGATTTGCTTTTAAATTAATGGGGTACCTCCTTAGGAAGCCCTTCATAATTCAACATGAGAAACTGATGTGATTTTGTCAGTGGAAATGAACTCAAAGAAGACACATTAGCATCTATTTTGCTTTTGGGACCCTAAGGATCACAGGACTTTTCCATCTGACTTGCAGCTGATACCTTCCATGTGTCATTGCCTGCATTAGAGTGTGAGTTCCTTGAGAGCTGTGGTCTATCTTTTCTGTTTGTATCCCCAGGAATTAGCATAGTGCTTTACATATGGTAAGTCCTTAATAAGTTCGTTATTCATTCAAAGGTGACACAGAAGATAGAACCTGGAGACAGGAAGACCTGAGTTCAAATCCAGCCTCAGATACTTCTTGAGAAATTTACTAGCTATGTGACCCTAAGTATCACTTAATCTCTCAGCCTCAGTTTCCTCTTCTGTAAGATGCATAACTGATAACATATTCCTCTTAGAGTTGTTGTGAATATTAAATGAAATGATATATGTAAAGTGAACTATTTAAATGCTGGCTATAGTTATTTAGTGTTGGCACACCCTGGAGAAACATTCCCTTTGGTCCCTGTCCTGAGGAAAAGGGAAAAGACCAATGGTAATTCTCCCTCAGGGTGTGCCAGTATAACCAATCTACTTACTGTGCATACCTATTCAACTTCTTCTATTAAAAAAATAGTATGATCTCTGGGAAATACTTTAATTTAAGCAGAAATTCAAACTGATGAGACCAGTAGAATAAGCTATAAGAACTGAATGATTTGACTTATTAGAGTTACTTAAAATTTTCTTTGTAACTGATACTAAACTGCTACAATCCCATTCAGTTGTGCCTATAATGAATGAGGCACAAGGTCTTCTCACCCCCACAATACAACAAACAGGTTTAGCTACTTCTTAAGACCTCTCCTAATCAAGAAATGACCACAAATCATATCTCCAAATTGGAAGGAGACTTAGACCATCTAGTCCTCCACATTGGGAGGATACTGTATAGTCAGTAAATATGTACCAGGTTCCTGGGAGAGCAATACCTTCATGTTTAAACTTCAGGGGTAGAAAAAGCTCTCAACCATGAAGATATTCTCTTTGCTAAATAATAGCATAAATCCTAGATTCAGAAATGCAGAGACCTAAAAATCATTGGGTATATTCTTCTATACACTTTTTACCCTTCTGCCTATCATCCCCACCCATGACTCATTTTACAGATTAGGAAATTGACATCTAAAGACATTCTGCATCTGGTGGCAGAACTGAAATTCAAATTTAGGTATTCTGACTCCAAACTCAAGGTCCGTTGGGCTCTGTCACATTGCCTCCCCTCAAGCCTTAAAACAAGGTTCAGCAAACTAATCCCAATGGCCAAATATGGCCTACTGCTCTGTTGTGTTAACAAAAAAAATTTCTTAGGTTCCAGTCCCACAAAAAAAATAGACTGGGCCAAGTTAGGGTCTCAGACTGTAGTTTGCTATCCCCTGCCTTAGAAGTTCATTTAATGAACGGTGTGATCTAATGACTTCATTGTCTACTGGCTAACACAATGGTAATGAACCTCTTAATACTTAGCTAGACCTTTACTCAAACTCTAGGCATGCACTCTCTCTCTAAGGACATACCAGAATCTTTTCTATCTTGACAGAAGGCGTCAGAGCTTGTTCTCCATTGAAATAGCCTTCCGGAACCCAGAGTCATTTCCATACCAAGCAAATAGGAATTTAGCTGAGGGAGATGTTTACATGTACATTTCATAAAAGAGAAGCTAGAGTACAACACTCTTTGACATGGTTTAATAATAGAAATGCCTCTGGTTGCAGCTCACTCGTATTAGTTGCACAATTATGCTACATTGACATGAAGAATGTGTGGTTTCATCACCTCGTAGATGGTAACCTGTCTACGAATTAATAAATCGGATGGATTTGCCTGAGGCACAGAGAGGATAAGTGACTTCCTCACACAGACTCAATTAGCTCAAGCTTCGAACCTATGTGAAAGTAACTCAAATCCTAGTGCCTTATGCTGCCTCTATATTATTTTGATAAAAAGCATTACCAGTTAAACATATAAGATTGAAACTGTATATTATTTTTTGTAGTCAACGGCTACTGAGAGAGATTTCATTTAAATGGAGGGCTACTTGTCCACAGTTTCCCTTTTGTCCTTCTCCAGAGTAAGTTCATTCATTTATAGAAGACACTGGATGCAATGTCTATATTTATAGAAAAAACATATTTTTAGAAAAAAAATCAAGCTTTTCCAAAGACAAAGCCCATTAAAAATCACAAATAATCAATAAACAAGACTCAGAGACTGCAAAAAAAAATTCCAAGAATAAGTGGTATCAGTGCACCAGGCAACTGTGAAGTAGAGGAGCAAAAGGGGCAGAAGAGGAGAGGACAGCAAATTCTGTCCAAGAAGACCATTCATTAAGCAGGCCAGAGTCCCAGATAAGGCTCTAAATACTCATGATTAAATTTACTTCAGGATTATCATTAGTATATAAAATAAATCACACCCAATATATTTATATTATCAATATATAATAGTACCATTGTTGATGTTAATAGCTAGCACTCATGGCAGTTCTTGAAGATTTGCAAAGCACTTTTATTAATATCTCATTTCATCTTCACCACTCTGGGAGGTAGGTGCTATTATAATTCACATTTTGGAGATGAGGGAAGTGAGACAGATTTAGGCAGCTGCTAAGTATCTGAACCTGTATTTGAACTGAGATCATTTGACTGGCCGTTGATCCAATGCAAATTCACATCCCCTGGGTTCCAAAGTTCCCTTGTTCCCCTTCATTTCTTCATTTTATAGACAAAGAAGCTAAAGTCAAGAAAGGTCATGTTAGTTGTGCTAGTGAGTCCCAGAGCCAAGATATATGACCTTACTAAACACTAACAAGATATAGAGAACTCATTGATCGTCAGTCTTTAGTTCAAGAGGGTCATTTGGACCTAGAAGAGAAAAATACTCAAGGGTAATAAGGTGACCTCCAGGTAGTGGGGGGAGGGTTGTATCTGACATAGTTTGTTTAGAACACAGGCTTTCTAACTGTCTGACTCTCTTTATACCTGATAATTTCTGTTTTCACTTTTTAAAAACATCAAAAAACAGTTGAATAAAATAAGGAAAACATTAAAATGATAAATTAGTAAAATTTTCATGTAACAAAAGTCTCAGTGAGGACCAAGCAAAGTCTAACATCTAAACTAGGAAAGGCAAAGAATTCAGGAATTAATGAAAATTATTCATGCCCAAGACAATTTAAAGAGATTATGTTTTTCTTAGAATACTTGACAGAAGGAAGAGAAACTTAAAAAAAAAAAAGATCTAGGTCACTGAAGGCAGAACCATGAACAAAGAACCCTTTGGTTCTGTAAAGGATCCAATCCTGTACTTTAGGCCTGGAAGACCTTTGTCAGCTTCCTGAGGATTTCAGTTCCTTCTTGAAATTAATACAGTATAATTTACCTTTGCTGCCCCAGATCTTTCACCTTACAACATTTCTAAACTTCCCTAATCCCTGAGCCCAACACAAGAAATTATCCTGATTTAGTTTCCTGGATTTAGAGATCTGCTGCCCTCAAATCTCTGGTTATATTTTCCCCTTTCTTGAGGCTGGCAGGATAACTAAATCCCCAAATCCTACTTCCAATCTCTTACCTTTCTAAACTCCAGTAGCCACCAGCTCCAAACTATAAAAGGTACATTTCTAAGTTTTAAAAAAGAAAATAAGATATGCACATGAAGAAATAGCATATCTACAATTGAAGTATCTTTAACACAAAATTACTCTAGAGTCACAAAAGCATAGCATCTCAGGTGGAAAGGACAATAGAGCTCATCCCATTTCTGAATAGGAATCTACTTAGCACAGTACATAATTTTTGAAGTTTATAATATTGTAGTGTATGCTTCTATTGATAATGCATTTTTGCTTATTGTTAATATAATTTGCTTCCTAATGGAAAGAGCTTTCCCATCCATTAATGGGCCTGCCCATTAAGGGGAGTTTAATTGGGGAAGATTTGAAGGAAGGCCCACACCTTTTGTTAATAAGACAATAGTCTTCAAGGGTTGTGATGCCCTCTGGCTCTAAAAAGTGTATAAAGACTCTGAGGTGAGATTTTACTTTGGGGCTTACTCTTTGGAAGTGTTTGTTTGGCCAGATGAGACTCCAGGAAGCCACTTAGGAGCCCCCTGGCTTTGAACACCAAAATGTTGGTATTTCTCTTTCTGATAACTATGTAACGGTCAGACAGTTAGATCTGTCTATTGATTCATGATGTATGCATTGCTTACATCAGACAGTTGGAAGCCATGTCTGTTAATCTGTATTTTTCTGTATTTTCTCTGAAGATCAGGGTACTGACTTTTCCCCTGAACTAAGTGAATGATACGTGTGGTTGATTAAAGTGATTGTTGACCCTTCAAAAGCTGCCTTTCCTTTTAGAAAAGCAGATCAAAGAACCTGTGATATCAGGCCCTCCTGTGTATGTCAGGGTACTTACTGTTACAATGTTCTGACAGGTTATGTCATGATGGAAAGGTTATCAAGGGCAGGCTCTAAAATGTCTGAGGGTGTCTGTCTCCAAGGACCATTTCAGTAAAATGCAGAGAGCCTTATGAGGAAAAAAGGGGGAAGAGGGATGATAAAGGCATATACATTCCTATAAACTAGCTTCAGTGACTGGGTTTCATGAATGGCAAAGTATGGCCTGGACATTTATAAGAAGGTCAGGTGGAGATGAGTTGTGAGCTGCATTCTTGGAGAAAAGGCCTGCATTGAGGTAATCACAGACTTCTTGGAGGATTTGAGTACTTAAATGAATGAGAATATTACATCTCCAAAATCCAAACCATTCCGTCCATATGTTTCAGTCAAATTAACAGGATATGAAACCCAGTCAATTTCATTTCACAAAAAAAAAATAAAAAAGATAAAGCACAGATTGAAAGCATGTTCTAAATTCATCATTGGCTCACACATGGTACAGGAAAAGGTTAGCCACAGGAATTTGTGGTGGAACCATTGACATTTCTAGAGTGAATATTTCCATTATAAGCTTCTGGAGGCTTCCAAATTCTTCCTCCATCCTTTTGTGATTCCATTCCTCAAGGCCATAATACTAATAGTTGGCATTTAAAGGTTGGAAATGTTTTCCATACATTATTTTCTTTGATCTAGATAATAGAATGAATATCAAAGTTCAAAGGACAAAGTCAATGCTATATTAAATGAAGAGTGACTGAAGACCCAGCAGGTTAAAAGAAAGATTTATTTTAAAATTAACTCAAAATAATCCTAAAACAGCCATAAGCTACCTTGAAGAAGTATATCAAATCTTATTTATTTTTGTTGTACACTTTAGTAGAATGCAAGCTTTTTAAGGACTTCTTTTGTCTTTCTATAATAATAATGTCTACACAGGCACTGTCAGGTTTGAGAAGTATTTTACATATATTTGATCATTTGATTCCCATGATAATTCTGTGTGGTAGAGGCTAGTAGTATTTCCATTTTACAGATGAGGAAACTGTGGTCAAGCATGTAAACAACTTTCCCAGAGTCATACACAGGTAATAAGTGTGTAAGGTTGGATTCAGACTCTATCCACCACACCAAGCTACTTCTCTGTTTGATCCCATGACATCTTGCTCAGTGTCTAATATATGGCTATGGAAGCTTACTTCAGGGTCAGCTGGGAGGCACAGTGGATAGAACACTGGCCCTTGAGTCAAGAGGACCTGAGTCCAAATCTGGCCTCAGATACACTAGCAATGTGACATTGAGCATTCCTCATCTTTAAAATGAGCTGCAGAAGGAAATGGCAAACCACTCCAGTGACTGTCAAGAAAACACCAAATCGGGTCACAAAGAGTTGGACATGACTGAAAAACAAGAAGCTCACTTCCTTAAAAGTGAAGTGTTATCAGTATAACACAGACACACACACACATACACACACACACATTTTCCAAAAATCCCTACTGTATAAATAGCCTTTGACTAAAGCACAATTGATACAATGGAGTAATATTTCCTCTTAACCTGGAGAACCATTGGATCATACATTTAGAGTAGGAACCTAGGAATCTTATTAATCATCAAGACAACCCTCTTATTTTATAGATGAGGAAATGGAGGTTTAGGGTCAAGTCAAAAAGCATCTATTAAGCACATAGTATGTTCCAGGCACTATGTTAAGAAATGAGGAGAGAAAGAAAGAAGGAAAAAAACAGTCCCTGTTCTCAAGGGGCTCACAATCTAATACGGGAGACAGCATGACAGCAACAATGATAGCTAACATTTATATATGTGCTGGGTGCTGGGTTATCCTGGCAAACAACCTGTGAGACAGACGCTAAAACTGAGACAAATAAGGGTTAGTGGCTTGACCATCGTCCCGCAGCTAGTAAATGTTGTAGGCTAGATTTGACCTGAGGTCTTCCTGACTCCAGGTTCAAAGCTCTAACCATTATTCCACCTAGCTGTTCAACTAACAGCTCTGCACAAAAGGACATATGTGTGTGTGTGTATGTGTGTGTGTATAGTGTGTACATATCCATATACATAAATACATACATATATGTGTGTATGTATGTATTATATATATAGTAAATTAGAGATAATCACTGATCTTTATATTTTTCTTTGCCACTTTAGAAAGCCAAACCTATTCAAGATGATGAAAAAAAAATGTGGCTAATTTATTGAATAACATCATTTCCAAATAATGTGACATGGGAGACACTAGCACAGGACCACTCAGCATAGTGTACCCACATCAGAAAAGGTGCTATGCTCTGTGGGCAAAGCAGAATTGAAACAGTTCAAAGGAAATGCAGGATGCACAAATTTAGAGTATCCACCCCAAATGTGCACACAGACTATTTGTGACCAACCTGTGGTAGAGCATTCTGAACTCAGATTTGTCTGATCATACACAGTTGGGCACATTGAAACTTGACTTTATCATAGTCATGTCATTTTGGACTTCTTCAAAAACAAAGGACAACCAACTACCATGTCAACTAAAATAATCATGTCTTTTATATTCAATTTTCCTCTATAGTTTTAGCATATAATAGCATTTAAAATTATGTTTTCCTGAAATTATAGTAAAGTTATTATTGTGTATAATTGAATAGTTACTAAATTAAATAGAAGAATATAGAATACTATGTTACCTGGTAACCCCTTTAAGAATAGCAATTGTTTTTTAATTAACTGTTCATTAATTCTTCCCTCATGGCAAATTAAGTAAATTCATATAGCCATTTCAACAACTTGGTTTTCTTAGACCAGCTAGCTATTCTGAGTAATTATTTATTTCGATAAAAAATTCAATTGTTGGAAACTCAAATTAGACATGATCAAAATTGCACCTGAGAGGCTCAATTATTTCATTCTACACACTCCATCCAACCTTTCCTCCTTGTTATTCCACAAACCCAAGATTCCCTCTGCCAATTTATGCCTTTTCACAGGCTGTCTCCCATATGTGAAATGCCCTGCCTCCTCACCTCCACCTCTTGAAGGCTTAACATTTTTAAGGCTCAGATTCATCACCACCTCCTTCCAAAAACTTTTATTGGTTTCTCCTATTGTTAATGAGGGGCAGCTATGTGGTATATATAATGGAAAGAGTTCCAGACCTGGAGTCAGGAAGACTCATCTTCCTGAGTTCAAATCTGGCCTCATACACCTACTAGCTGTGTCTTTAGGGCAAGTCACTTAACTCTGTTTGCCTCAGTTTCTTCATTTTTAAAAACAACTAGAGAAGGAAATGGCAAACCCCTGTAGTATCTTTGCCAAGAAAACCCCAAATGGTGTTATGAGGAATCAAACACGATGAAAAATTACTGAACAAAATTTGTTAATAACCCCAACCAGCAAATTGCTTTTAATTCATTTTCACTTTTACACTGTATTTGCTCACCTATGTATATGTTATGTCACCCAGTAAGTCAGCTCCTTTAAAGCAAAGACTGTCTAATTTTACATTTGTATACATAATGTGGGCACAGTGCCTGGAACATAATGGGCACTTAAGTGCTTGTTGATGGATTGATGGAACATAGGAATAGTTATAGTACTTTTGACTTGGAAAATGAGGTTATCGTAAGATTATAAGGTTTAGAGCTGGAAAGGAATTGCAAAATATCAGAATCTCAGATTTGCAAGGGATCCAAAATGCCGCTAGTCTACTCAAAACTTGAACAAAACACCCCTCTAAATCAGAGACTGCATGGGGTTATGTAGTGTTTGTTTGAAAAGTCTAGTGAGGGAAATGTACTATCTCAAAGGCAACCCAGTCGACTCTGGCTTAGCTTCCTTGGAGCCCATCGAGTCCAAAATCCTTATTTTACAGATGAGAAAACTAAGGCCCAGAGAGAATATATGGCTTATCCAAAGCTACGCTGTTAGCAATAACTGATATTGACAAAACATTTCAGGATTTTCAGTGTTTTAGATATTGTTCCATTTGGAGCTCACACTCATGTTGTGAAGTAGGCAACACAGGAGTTATTATTCCCATTTTATAGATGAGAAAATTGAGGCTGATAGAAGTATCTTGTAATGGTTACATAAGTAGGAAGTATCAGAGGTGGTATTTATATCAAAATCTTTCTGACGCCAAGTCCAGTTCTCTATGCCCAATCTTTGGATACTAAATCCAACACTAAATAGTCAGCATAATATTTTGTGAACTTGAAAACTTAGGCAAAACTCCTGTTAGGGAAGCCTAAAATCTTAACAGGAGGACTATTTATGTTCAATAATTCCATTTCTAAGTTTGCTTAATTGTTGAATTGAAAAACAACTTACAAAATAGGATGGCACATATTTACTGAAGATTTGTGTTAAATGTCCCACCTTTGGATAGCCATTTAACCTAAACAAATGCACTCTTGAAATAAAATATTCACCAAATTGGTTTAGTTCAAATATTTTTATATTCATATTTTAACTTAAGAGATCTAGTTGTTGCTTGATAGTGGGTTTTTAGAGAGGGAGAAGGGAAATTTTTTTGTTACCATAATTAAAGTTGTATCTGCTATGTACAGAAGCTGGAAAAAGCCAGCTAGAAGAAGCCATCTACTTCTTTTCAAGTCACTAACGAAGTACTCTGGAAATTCTTTCAGATAAGCCTGGTAAAACTAGAGGATAAGGACATCACTATCAGCAATAAGATGAGGATGGAGCTGGAGTTAGTTCGGCAACTTCTATCCATGTTATCTCCAAATCACATAAAAGTAAAAGGGAATTTGAAGATCTAGAAGCAAAGAATCTCCTCTTAGTAAATGGTTAAGTACATCTATAGAAAGTTAATTTTTTTATATCAAGTGGTGTCTTATACAGACCCCTCTTAAATCAGGAGAATATATTAAGCACCAGGGAAAATACAAAAGCAATTTGGAAATATAAGGGTCCTCATAAAACACACTAGTGTGGAAAATTATAAAGGAAGAAAACATAAAATAAATGTAAGTACAAAAGAAAATTTAGTGAAGAAAAAAGATTTGTGAAGGTCTTTCCCATCAGGAGACAGATGTATTATCTCATTTGCAGTGCTGGCCAGAGGTTCTCATAAACTACTATGATTTGCCATTTTTAATTGTTTCTTGCAATGCAATTATCTAAGACAAACATTTTGATCCTTTGCAAAACAAAAACAAAACAACACCAAAGATCTTGCTAAATCATAGATTGGAAATTTTAAAGGCCCATAAAACTTGAAGCTTTTTAGAGTCTCTTCATTTCCGAAAAGAAAAAGACTTGCAAGAAAATTCAAGTAAAAAAAAAAAAAACAAAACTTGTCTCATTCTAGTATTGTTCTCCATACAACTATGTTTACTGCATATTGTCTATGTATTAAGTACTTGCTGATGGATTAATTAATGTAAAATGAAATAAAATGAATTTATCAAATTCCTGCTTTGAGTCAGGCATTATTTTAGTCTCTAAGCATACAAATGCAAAAGTGGGGTCACTGCCTTCAATGGAACTTATATTCTAATAGAAAGATGCGACATATACTATAGAGTGATAGCCAGAGAGTTTTGGTCTAGGGAGTCACAGCTATAAGCTCCAGCTGGATTGTCATTCCCTTTCCAATGTTAGTGTTGATTCAACCACTTTTCCCAGAGTAAGAGGTTGAAAGGAATGGGAATTGACAGGGTAAGGCCAGAAGACAAACCATCCATGGTAAAATGGTCTTATGGGGACAGGCTTAAAATAATGGGCTAAATGAGTTTGCACTCATTTGGCAATCTAGACAGCTCAGCCATAATATGAAGTTTTAAGGCACAGTGGACAAACTACTCAACGACCTCTGGAAGTTATTTCCAGAGGGTACCCTTTCAGTTGGACGATGACATGATATCCTGAGTTTACAGATGTGAAGCATGGTGAAAGAATGATGAAAAGAACATTGGTTATTTTAACATGTCATTCTCTGCCTTCTCCATGACCTAAAGAGTTGCCTCTGTACGCCATGTAGATAATCATGTTCCCACTTTTGGCATTCTTTATTGGGGTAGAGTCACATCTCAACTTTAAATGAGTAATATATCCAGGTAGTGAATTATCTAGATCCTTTGCTCTTAGCTGTTTATTTTTTGGCAACTAACCTCTTCCCTATTCGAAGAGAGTGATCAGGGGAAAGGGAAGAGGTGAACAGAAGGCAGTCTGAGTTTTTGTTAACAGCTCCAGTGAAAGGTCTGAGGGAGTGGGATGTTAAAGCTATTGGTCAAAATTCTGAAACATAAAGATAACCTCTGGGCAGTATTTATCAATTGTTCCTACTCCTATCATCATGCAATTTTAAGATAAAGACAATGTGAAACAAATACCACGAGAAGAATTTTGTAAAGTAACTGCAGAATTGGATAGCTCTGTGAACCTGGAGCATTGATTAATTTAAGCTAATATCTTTGACAGGTGGAGAATATATAAACAGAAGGAAAGTGGCTTAGGTCAGCTCTGACAGGGAAATAAAAAAAAAAAACCACTTCATTATTGGCTGAATGACTCCTGATGGAAAAGAATTCAATTCCATTCAAATCAATAAACATTTATTAACCACCTCCAAGCAAGTCACAGGACTTTGCACTCTGGTTATAAAAAAAAAATGTCACTGACTTCAAGGAGTCCAATAAAGGACATAACATGTACGAAGAGAAATAATTTTGATAAAGTAGTTGCAAGACAATATGAGAACGGAGACCATACTAACTGGGGATAGCATAGCCCTAGTACTATAAGGGAACTGGGGGGTCATACAACCCAACACTTTCACTATATAAATGAGGAAAATAAGACCTAGAGAGAAGTGACTTGCCCCAAGTCATATAGGCACTAAGCAACAGAATTAGTATTTGAACTCAGAAGGGTTCTTTTAGAAGTTCTGAGCTAAGCCTTGAAGGAAGACAAGGATTCTGGAAGTCAGAGACGAGAAGAGAATACATTCCAGGTATAGAGCATGACTTTCATAATTCCATAGAGTTAGGCATTGGAACTTGGAATTTATGAAACAGCTTAAAGTGTGAATGGGTCATGTGAAATAAAGGAGGAGGTTTGGAGTCAGATTTACCATCTTTCCTATGTATTGTGGCCTTTTTTTTTCAATTGTATTGGGAGATCTGGTTTTCATTGAAATGGACTTCCCATTTAAAAATTTAATTCACTAATTCAAGTGAGTAACTCATAGGTAGCATGTTTTTTAGAGAGTTGCTTGAGACGTCAAGTAGCTTGCCTATGGCCACACTGCTATAATGTGTCAAAGAAATATCTTGAATCTAAACCTTACTGATTCTAAAGGCCTATCCTCCATTCACTGTGCCATATAGCCTTTTTGTAGCTAAAAAAACAACAGTAATTGTATTCATACGTGTGATCTCATTTCATCCTCACAACAGGTCTGTAAGGTAAGTAGCTAAAGTGTTATCCTCCCCAAAGACATAAGGAAATGAAGACTTAGAAAAGAGAAACAACTTGGTCAAGGTCATATAGCTAAGAAGGTACAGAATCAGGACCCATGAAGTCTTCTAAAACTGACCCAATGTTTGTTCCACTAGCCACTGCCAACCCCCTTTTGGACATGGAAAGAAAATGGTAGCCAGAGAACCAACTATGATTTGCCTTCACAGCACAATGGAGAATGTACAAAGATTATCTTCTGAGATCCTTAGATGATAGGATCATAGATTATAGATTTAGAGCAGGAAGGGACCTTAAAACCATCTGGTCCAGGGGTGGGAAACCTGTGACCTTGAGGTCACATGTGGCCTTCTAGATCTTTGAGTGAGGCCTTTAGACTGAGCCCAAGTTTTATAGAACAAATCCTTTATGAAGGGTATTCTGTGAAGTTTGGATTTGGTTAAAGGACACAGGAAGCCTCGAGGCTACACCTCTAATCTAGTCCAACTCTTGCAGCGTTTGATAAATGAGGAAACAGAGGCTCTAAGAAGTTAAGTGACTGCCTCTATTGATCACACAGTTTGGGTAAGGAATTCCTGACTCCAAGTCACAATGTAGACATTCTACAACTCAAGCCACATACATGAATTCTAAGCAACAGTAAGAGGGTAGAATGAAAATTTGTCTCAGTGACTGGTAGACTCTTAATTAAGTCAGGGTGACCAAGACCTTAATCTCCAAATTTACAGAGCACTAATAGCAAGCACATGTATTCCTGACTCAGTGTGGAAACAAATAAGTTTAGCAACTAATTATGAAAAACAATTCATTAAATAAGAAACTACTTGCACCCTCTCCATATATTGAACTCATAGACATACACAGACTTTTGGAGATAATTTTCTTCCTTAGTATCAATTTCAACTTGACTGATGCAATTTTATCCTTGATATTTCTCTGGCCTTTCATCCTTCTTGAGTATTTTGCCTTTCAGGGACTTGAGACATGAAATCTATACAGAATCTAAATTCTCTTCCATCTACTCTTCCAAAATCCTATTATACTGTATACTATGCTTTGCATTCCCTTCCTTAGTGATCTCTGACTCTAAGCATTTTATTAACTTCCAACATGCCATTTAAAAGCAAGCTATACTACTGGTCAAACCCATTAAATGTTTATTATATGCTAAGCACTGTGAATGCAAATAGAATTGAGAAGATGGTCCCTGCTCTCAAGAAGTTCCGTATTTATAACTGCACACAGAGGAGATTTTAGCTGCGATTCAGATGGAAAAATCCAGTGGTCCTTAGGGCACAATTACAAAGCAGGCAGCAATGCATCCTCTTTAATGTCATTTCCACTGATAACATTTTGTCCATTTCTGATGTTGAGCCATTTGGCAATGCCAAGGATTTTGGTGTTAAGAATTTTTTCCTCTCTTTTTTAGCAGGGCTCTAGTACCATAGGTGTCATTTCTAGGTGCATCTCCACATTGCTTCCTGGAATAATAGCTGTGGGGGCCAGACTAGTGGCAGGATCAGTAACTTGTGAAGGGAGAGGTGGATTCTATCACTCTTGAGTGTCTTAGATTTAATCCATCATCACTGGAAGTTTATCAGTGTTGGTAAGGAAGGTAAATCTCTTCTCCACACTTGCTCCCTTCAGTGATGGCTACAGGACCCCAGATGGAAATAGGGACTGTGGTTTAGGGGTGCTGCTACTTCCAGCACTCTTTGGCTCTGGGTTTTGGACTATCTCCATCTGGACCACTGAGGAAGTTTTGGTCAATGTACGAGCAGAGAATTGAATTGCCAAGCATGTGCTTCCCTCTGTCTCTCCATCTGGGTGCTTCAGCTAAGCTGGTTTACCTGCCCTATAGTAGAACATGATGTAAGAGGAGGCTTAGAGTTAGAGGTAAATGAGATAAGGACTTAAATCTCAGTTCAAATACTTACTAGCTCTATGCGACACTACAACACATCACTTAACCCCTATGGACTTCAGTACCTTCATCTATAAAGTGGGAATAATGATGCCTTGTCTACTTTTCTAATAGGATTGCTGTGAGGAAAGCATTTTATTAACTTCCAACATATAATTTAAATGCAAACTATACTATTGATCAAACCCATTTAGCTTAGCAATGCGTCAGCAAAAATAGAACAAGTACAAATAGCTGGAAGTTATACAATCTTTGGATTGCAAAGTAGGAATGGACCTCAGTGTTAGTCTAGTGTAGGGGTGGGGAACCTGTGGCCTCAAGGCCACACGTGGCCCTCTAGGTGCTCAAGTGCGGCCTCTTGACAGAGTACAAGTTTCACAGAACAAATCCTTTCATTAACGGGATTTATTCTGTGATGTTTGAATTCAGTTAAAGGGCTACACTTGAGGACCTAGAGGGCCACATGTGGCCTTGAGGTCTCAGGTTCCCCATGCCTAGTCTAGTGTATCCTTTACCCAAAGCACTTAGAATGTACACGAACACAACTGAGTAGGAGAAGAAAGAGAATTAAGAGTAAACATTTGGAAGGAGGATCAAAAAGTCACCTAGCCCACTCCCCTTGCTCTAGGGACAAAAAAAAAAAAAAAAAAAGCCAGACTCTTAATTTTAAGTTGGATTTCTCTGCTATTTTTACTCAAGTAGACAGCTGGCTTTAGTTTACCTTACCAAATACACTTTTCTAAATTCCCTCAGGAAGTGATTGCTGTCTCTTCAACAACTCATGAGCAAGCAGAGTCATGATAACCTTTTTATTTTAAGGAGACATCTTATCTTCTTTCTAAAGTCAGCAGAGAAAACAAAAATTTCCTGTTTGGAAGAATTTACTGTACGTCTAAATTTCTGTAACCACTTAGCCCCTATCTGATGGTTGCTTCTCACATGAAAAAGTGTTGTTTAAAAATAGTTGGAAATTCAAGTTCAAACAAATTTGGCCCAAAGGTAGAACACAGAATATAGCCTGGTTTTACATCCATCCATCCCTCTAGAGTAGTGTTAGGAAAACTTAGAGAAAAAAGATATGAAGAAAAGGGTGATCACCATTGTCAATGACTTCAGAGAGATAAAGAAGGATGAGGATTGAGAAAAGCCACTAAATCTGGCAATTAATAGATCATTGGCAACTCTGGAGAGGGCAGCTTCAGCTGAATGATGAAGTCAGAAACCACACTGTAGAAAGTTAAGAAGAGAGGGAAATAAAAATAAGTATTCGCATCTATTGTGAACAGCCTCCTCAAGAAGTTTAGGCAGAAAAGTGAGAAGTAATATGGTTAGTGAAGATAGAGTGGATCATGGGAGGGGTTTTCTGAGAGTGGGGAGACATGGTCATGGTAGAAGGTAGTAGGGAAAGAGCCAGTTGACAGGGAAAGATTGAAGATGAGTGAGAGTGTATATATGTAGTATGTGTACATTTATGTTTGTTGATATATTTGTGCATCTAAACACATTTGTGTGTAGATATGTACATTTGTGTGTGTTTGTATAGACCTTTAGTCCAAAATATGAAACTGAAAATGTAGATGTGAAGCAAATTGAAATCTTCCAAAAAAGAGCTCCCATACTCTGTCATCTAGTCAAACTGTTATTCTCTCTGTTCCTCAAATGGGACACTCTTCTCCAGTCTGTGTTTCTTTGTACTTGCAGTCCTCCTTTCCTAGAATGCAGGTCCTTCCTACCTTCCTCTCAGAGAATTCCTCCCTTCCTTCAAGATGCAGCTTAATCACTACCTTCTACATGAAATCTTTCCTGATCCTCTCCAAATGCTGGTGACTTCCTTCTCACACTATCTTGAATTTAACTATTTTGCATATATTTATTTATACAAAAATACTTATATATGTCCTTATTTAGGATGCAAGTTCCCTTTGAGAAGAGATCATTTTATTCATTGTATTTGTATAAGCAGGACCTAGAACAGCACATTTGTTGTTATTCAGTAATTTCAGTCATATATGGATTTCTTGTGATCCCATTTGGGATTTTCTTGCAGATATTGCATTGGTTTGCCATTTTTTTCTCCAACTCATTTTAGAGGTGAGGAAAATGAGAAAAAGAGGGTTAAGTGCCTTGCTTGAGTCACACAGCTAGTATCTGAGGGCAGTTTTGAACTCATATCTTCCTGACTCCAGGTCTGGTGCTCTATCCTCTGTACCACTTAGCTGCCCAACTTTGTACTTAGTAAGTGTTTAATTAATGCTGATTAATTGATTCACTGGGCAGCGGATGGAACACTGAATCGGAAGTCAGAGGACCCAGGTTAGATTTCTGGCTTTCTTACCATTTATTATCTATAGGCAAGTCACTTCCAGCTCTGTATTCTTTCAGGATTAGACTGGAGAGTCTTCAAGATCTAAATCTATCATCTGATGATAGAAACATTGCTATTGCCAAGGATTAACATAAAAGAATGCTAAATATACTTTCAGAATGGTGTTCAGTCAACTGTCAAATAGTTACATTCTTCAAAGAGGACAGCAAACTTGGTAAACTGAAAGAGTGGCTTTGGAAGGTGTTTTGACATTCGCAACTAAACATGGGTCATTCTAATGCTTTGAAACCTCATGAAAATGTCCTGCAAACCTTACTCAATCATTGACTCTCTTGTTCCTCAATGGATGCTGATGTGAGCTTTAATTTAAAACTAGGATCTCTCTTTTAAACACTGCTACACACTTCACCTAGGGCAGGGAAGCAATTATTTGGTTTATTACTACCAGTCCATTAAGTCAGCGGAAACGTTTAGATGATGTTTAGAATGTGAGAGTTTGACTGCTGCCTATGACATTTACTAGCAGAGTGACCTTAGGCAAGTTGCTTAACTTCTCAATTTCTTCACCTCTTGAGTAGAGATAATAAAGCCTGGTGCACATAGCATATGAAATGACATCCATTAAGTACTATATAAATGTCACCTGAATTGATAGTTAGCAAGAGCTTAAGGTTAGTCTAAAAAAGAGAGATCCTGTTTATCACAAGGATGTTTTGAATTAAGCATAGTACTTAAAAATATTGATAAGGACTTAAAATATCCAAGAAAGGGGTGTATTAACTTAAAGTTTAACCAATACTTATTTTGTCAAGAATCTACTTCAAGGATAATGGAAAAAGGAATAAGGCATAGTCCTCTCTTTAAGCAGGAATCCTTCAATACTTTTTATTAGATGAGATGAGGCAAATAAATAACTTTCATGCAAGATACATATGGCATAGAGAAGGGCTACTGAAACACACACACAATATGCAATAGGAGTTAAAAGATAATTTCTATCTGGGGACATCTGAAGTTTGGGTTTTACTCATTAGGAAATGAGATGATTGAGTCGGACAAAGCAAGAGTTGTGTTTCAGAAGAATTAAGTTGACAATAGTGTAAGAATGAATTGTGGTTAAAAGAGACTGTAGACCACAAACCCATTTCAGAGGCTCTTGGAATACTCAGAGAAGAGCTTATGATTTTGAAAAAAGATGATTATTGGCAGTGGGATCAGAAAGGAAGGGTGTGATGTAAGATATGTTGTGGATAAGAACCCATTGGCCTTGGCAACTAATTAGATATAAAAAGTAATGGAAAAAGAAGAGTCAAAACTTGGGACAGTGCTTCCCCACCGCCATGTAAGCAGAGATCAACGCTAACATGAAGTTTAGAGCCAAGATATAGATTGGAAAATGAGCAAACAATAGAAACAAACTTGACCATAAAAAGTTACTGTGGTATCAGGGAAGAACAAGACCCAAACTCACAAAAAGACAACAACGTGAAAAGAACTACAAACAAGGACTCAAAGATAAAAGTTAATTGGATCCAAAATCCAACAGGAATTCCTAGAAGAGTTGAAGAAAATGACAATAGTGGTAGAGGAAAATTTGGGGAAAGAAATGACATGAATGCAAGAAAATTATGAAAAGAGAATTAACAGCTTGATAAAAGAGACACATACAAAATGCTGAAGGAAATAAGACCTAAAAGAAAATACAGAATTGGTATAATGGTAAAAGAGGCACAAATTTTCACTGAACAAAAGACCTCCTTAAAAACAGAATTGGCCAGATGGGAGAGATGCAAAAAGCACACTGAAGAAAATAATTCCTTGAAAATTAGAATTGGGTAAGTGAAAGATAATGGTTCTATGAGATATCAAAAAACAATAAAAGAAATGAATGGAAAAATTAGAAAAAAAGTGAAATATCAGAAAAACAACTGATCTGGAAAGTAGATTGAGGAGAGATAATTTAAACATTATTGGACTAGGGTACAGTCAAGATGGTGGAGAAAAAGCAGGGACTCACCTGAGCTCTTCCTCAAACCCCTCCATGCACCTTTACATAATGCCCCCAAAACAAATTCTGGACTAACAGAACCCACAAAAGGATGGGATGAAATAATTTTCCAGTCTAAGATAACTTGTAAAGTTGGCAGGAAAGGTCTGTTACACCAAGATAAGAATGGAGCACAGTCCAGGGCAGGCCAAACCAGTTCAGACCAGGCCCCAGCAAACCAGATACAAGCCTTGGAGTGACTGAATCAGCAGTGGCAGCAGTTTCTGAAGCTCTCAGTTCACAGATGGTAAGGGGATTGAACAATTGGTCATAAGGAGATTATGGTGTTCTCTTTTCTGGCACCAGGGGCAGGGTTCTATTGTTTTACCCATAGCTGGATCCAGGTAACAGTCCTGGGTGGCAGTCCAGGGTGAGAAGAAACTCTAGCATAACAGAGCTGGTGGCCACAGTGGAGCAGGGAACCTCTCACATTTCCAGGGCAAAAAAGAGTTCTTGTGGTCACTCACAGACCAGAGCATAGGCCAAAAGAATAGTAAATTCTCCTCTTCTTAGGTCATACCACCTTAGAAATAACTCTTAAAACAGTTGCACAAAATCCCTGAAGCTTGGGACAATGTGCCCTCCATCCTGGAAACAGAATCCAAAAGTGCTAAAAGTCAAGAAATAGACTGGGAAAATGAGCAAACAACAGAAAAAATAATTCTGACAATAAAAAATTACTGTGGTGACAAGGAAGATCAAAACATACACCCAGAAGAAAACAACAAAGTCAAAGCTCCTATATTCAAAGCCCCAAAGCAAAATATGAATTTGTCTCAGAGCATGGAAGAGCCAAAAAGAATTTTTTCCTTTTTTTAAAATTAGTTTATTTATTTTTAGTTTTCAACATTCACTTCCGTAAGTTTTAAATTTTCTTCCCTTCCCTCTACAAGACAGCATGCAATGCGATATAGACTCTACATAAACATTCCTATTACACATGTTAATCATGTTGTGCAGAAGAATTATAATGAATGGGAGAAACCATAAGAAAGAAAACAAAAAAGAAAATAGTCTGCCTTTGGAATTGTTTTAGGTCCTTGAATTGCTGGGAAGGGCTAACTTTATCAAAATCAGTCATTGCACACTGCAGCTGTTACTAGGTACAGTGTTCTCCTGGTTCTGCTCACTTCACTCAGTATCAATTCATATAAGTCTTTCCAGGTTTTCTGAAGTCCACCTGTTCATCATTTCTTATAGCACAATAGTATTCCATTACATTCATACACCACAACTTGGTCAGACATTCCCCACTTGATGGGCATCCCCCTCAATTTCTAGTTCTTGGCCACCACAAAAAGAGCTGCTATAAATATTTTTGTACATGTGGGTCTTTTTTCCATTTGTATAATCTCTTTGAGATACGGCTCTACAAATGGTATTGCTGGGTCAAAAGGTATGCACATTTTTATAGCCATTTGGGCTTAGTTCCAAATTGCTCTCCAGAATGGTTGGATCAGTTCACAGCTCCACCAACAATGATTACTTTTCCAACCTTCCTACATCTTCTCCAACATTTATCATTCTCCTGTTTTGTCATGTTAGCCAATCTGATAGACGTGATGTGGCACCTCAGAGTTGTTTTGATATGCATCTCTCTAATCAATAGAGATTTAGAGCATTTTTTCATATGACTATAGATAGCTTTAATTTCTTCCTCTGAAAACTGCCTGTTCATATCCTTTGACCATTTATCAATTGGTGAATGACTTGTATTTTTGTACATTTGACTCAGTTCTCTATTGTTTTTCAGAAATGAGACCTTTATCAGAGACATTAGTCACAAAAATTCTTTCCCAGTTTTCTGCTTCCCTCCTAATCTTGGTTGCATTGACTTTGTGCAAAAACTTTTCAATTTAATGTAATCAAAATTATCCATTTTGCATTTCATAATGTTATCTGTCTCTTGTTTTTTCATAAATTCCTCCATTCTTCATAAATCTGACAGATAAGCTTGCTTCCCTAATTTTTTTATAGCATCAACCTTTACATGTAAATTGTGAACACATTTGGACTTTATTTTGGTATACAGTGTAAAATGTTGTTCTATGCCCCACTTTCTGTCATACTATTTTCCAGTTTTCCCAGAAGTTTTTGTCAAATAGGGCATTTTTAGGCAAGAACCAGGGGCCTCTGGGTTTATCAAAAAGTAGATTTCTAGCTAGTGACTACTATATCTTGTGTACTTTACCTATTCCACTGCTCTATCTCTCTATTTATTGACTAGTACCAAGTAGTTTTGATGATTGCTGATTTATAAAACAATTTAAGATCTGGTGTGGCTAGGCCTCTTTCCCTACTATTCTTTTTCATTAATTCCATTGATACTCTGAACTTTTTGCTCTTCCAAATGGATTTTGTTATTATTTTTTCTTGCCCTATAAAATCATTTATGGTAGTTTAATTGGTATGACATTGAATAAGTAAATTAATTTAAGTGGAATTGTAATGTATATTATATTAGCTCATCCTACCCATGAGCACCTGATATTTTTCCAGTCATTTGGACTTGACTTTATTTGTATGAAAAGTATTTTGTAATTTTGTTCATATAGTTGTTGGGCTAAAAAAAATGTATTTTTAAAATCAAATAAGAGAAGTAGAGGAAAAATTGGGAAGAGAAATGAAAGTGATGCAAGAAAATAATGAAAAAAAAAGTAAAAACTAGGTAAAGGAGGCCCAGAAAATACTAGAGAAAATAACACCTTAAAAAAAACAGGAGAGGTACAAAAATCCAATGAGAGGGATGTCCTGAAAAGCAGATTTGGCCAAATGGAAAAAGACCTACAAAAATTCACTAAAGAGAAGGGTTCCTTAAAAAGCAGAATTGAACAAATGGAAAAAGAGGTACAAAAACTCAGTGAAGAAAATAATTCCCTGCAAATTAGAATTGAGCAAGTGGAAGGTAATGACTCTATGGGACATCAAGAAACAATTTAAAAAAACCCAAAAGGATGAAAAAATTGAAGACTGTGAAATATCTCAGTGAAAAAACAAGTGACATGGAAAACTCTAGGAGAGATAATTTAAAAATTATTGAATACCTAACGGCCATTATCAGAAAAAGAGTCTCGACATCATCTTTCAAGAAATTATCAATGAAAACTTCCCTGATATTCTAGAACCAGAGATTAAAATAAAAATTAAACAAATCCATCTATCACTTCCTTAAAGAGATCCCAAAAGAAAAACTCCTGAGAATATTGCCACAAAATATCAGCATTCTCAGGTCAAGAGAGAAATATTGCAAGCAGCCAGAAATAAAAAATTCAAGTATTGTGGAACCACAATCAGGATAGCAAATGATTTATCAGCTTCTACATTAAAGGATCAGAGGACTTGGAATATAATATTCCAGAGAGAAAAGATGCTAAGATAACAACCAAGAATCTCCTATCCAACAAAACTGATTATAACCCTTCAGAGGAAAAAAGATATTGAACGAAATAGGGGACTTTCAAGAACTCTTGATGAAAAGACCAGAGCTGAATAGAAAATTTGACTTTCAAATGAAAGACTCAAGAGAAGCATAAAAAGGTAAACAGGAAAAGAAAATCATAAAGGATTTAATAAGGTTAAGCTGTTTACATTCCTACATGGGAAGATGAATACTTGTAACTCATAAGAACTTTCTCATTATTAGTGCAGTTAGAAGGAGTACATATGTATAAATATGTGCGTGTATTTATGTATATTATATATATATAATATACATACATACGGTGGGCACAGGGTGAGTTGAATATGATGGAATGATAACCAAAAAAATATTAAGGGTGAGAAAGAGGAATGCACTGGGAGAAAGGAAATGGGAGAGGTAGAAGGGAATAAATTATCTCACATAAAGGAAGCAAGAAGGCTTTTACAGTAGGGAGATGGCAGGGCTGGCTTGAACCTTACTCTCATCAGAACTGTCTCAGAGGGAATAACATACACACCTAATTGAGTATAGAAATCTATCTTACCCTACAGGAAAGTAGCAGTAGAAAGAGATAAAAGAAACTGGGGCGGGGGGGGCGGGCAGGAAGCGCTCATAGAAAGGATGGTTGTTGGGGGGAGGCAGTAGTCAGAAGCAAAACACTTTTTTCTTATTTCATATTTTATTTCTCCCAATTATATGTAATAATAATCTTAGTATTCTTTTTTTCAAATTTTGATTTCCAAATCCTCTCGCTGCCTCCTTCTATCCTCATTGAAAAGGCAAACAATTTTGCATAAGTTATACATCTGTGGTCATGCAAACCACATTTCCATGTAAGTCATTCTGTGAAAGAAACCACAGACAAAATAAAATCAATAGAAAAATTAAGAAATTAAAGAAAAAATACCTCTTATCTGCATTCAGGCTTTATCAGTTTTTTCTCTAGAGATGGATAACATCTTTAATCGTAAGTCCTACAAAATTATCTTGGATCATTGTATTGCTGAGAATAGCTATTATTCATAATAGATAATTATGCAATATTGCTGTTACTGTATACAATGTTCTCCTGGTTCTGCTCATTTCCCTTTGTATCAGTCAACGTACCCCTTTCTAGGGTTTTCTGAGAGCATTCTGCTTATGATTTCTTGAAGCAAAATAGAATTCTATCACAATCTTATACAACAACTTGTTCAGTCATTCCCCAGTGATGGACATCCTTTCAATTTCCAATTCTTTGCCACCACAAAAAGAGCTGCTATAAGTATTTTTGTACACATAGGTTCTTTTCCATTTTTGTATATCTTTGGGACATAGACCTGTTACTAGTATAAAGCAAAACACTTCAGAGAAGGGACAGGCTGAAAGGAGAAAGAGTAGAATAAATGGGGTGGGGGGAGGAAAATAAGATGGTGACAAATACAGTTAGGAATCATAACTGAAAAAAATTGTGAAGCAAGTTTCTCTGATAAAGGCCTCATCTCTCAAATATCAAATCAATTCCAGGGACTTTGGCAGTGAGAACTTTCTTTTCCAGGTTTTCAGTAGCTAGGCTACAGAGAAATAAGGCTATAACACCTATAATGTCTGCAGAGAAAGTTGCCAGTTTCCATGAAGGTTGAATAATCAGGTAGTCAATTGAAAAAAAAACCCACAACGTTTTACCCTTTCCACACTGTGGTAAAGATATGGAGTTGATTTGGTTATTTCTGAAAAATAAGGCCCATATTTTCCCAAATATTTTTGCATTTAATCTGTAACTTCGCTTATGAGAGGTTTCTAGGCACAAATAATATTGATCAATGGTCTAACACTAGGTTATCCAGTAATCTTTTCTGTGGGTGTTTGTGTAGGCAAAATTTTGTACTTCCTTTTGGAGCCAGGCTCTGTTTGCATAACAAATAGATGATAAGAAAATAACTCTGAGATTTTTTTTCCTTCATCTTTGACTATATTAAAAATTCATGAAGAAATGGAATTTACATGACAGCTATTGAAAGCAATTGATTCCATCTCTATAAGCTCCAGCTTGTACATCAGATGCTAGATTAAACTACTAAAGACTTTTACATGGAAATATATTGATTCTGAAAATTCCATGGCAACCTCATGTTAGAGAAAATATTTAAAGAAGAAACTTGTGCACACAGATCAGCCCCATTCTTGGGAACCTCCGAGATTCCAGAAACATGAACTGATATTTTGGCAACTGGAACAATGGTATCAAATAAAAACATACAAAGTGTTCTTTTTTAAAGTAAGTAGGCAAACAGTGGGATTTCCTACTTAAGACTGTTTTCATTAGACAAGTTTTCTTGAGGGTGGAAAGTTAAAATGGTAAGAGATAAGGTAGGTGAAGGGTCAGAAAGGACAATTTGGAAGTTTTGGCTCATTTCCTTTTCCTGTCTGACACTGACTCATCCTATGGCTGGACATGATTCACTTATCCTCTCCATGCCTCAGTTTACAAACATAGTCAGAAAAATGTGACTCTGCCTGCTTATTATGTAACTGTTTATATTTGAGAACCACCAGTGGAAACATGACAACAGTAGAGAATTCAACACAAGTCAATTTCTAAGGTAAGAGAACTAGATGCAATGGAACCTCTGACATACAACTTCTTACTCTAAGGTTATCCCTCTTTCCACTACACCAATATTGCTATTTTCTGATTACCTTTAATATTTTATCTTTTTATAGCACCTCTAGAGTTTACAAAGTGCTCTCACATATATTATCTCATTTGATTTTCTTCAGGAGGTAGACAGGATAAGGTAATTACTTCTTATTTATTGTGTATATAACTTACTTTTTATATAATTGTATATTGTGTTCCCCCATTAGATTTTAAGTTCCTTGAGAGCAAGAACTGCCTTTTGCCCTTTTTTTGTAATCCCCAGTGCTTAGAAATGTTGATTGATTGTTTATTATCTTCTTTTTGTAGCTAAAGAGACTAGAAGTAAAGAAGAGATTCCTCTTTCTACCTCATTACGCGTTTTACCCAGCTTCCTTCATTCTTATGTCTGGATAAAGTAAAACACATCTGATCGCTCTTCCACACAATAGAATTTCAAATATTTGAAGACAACGATTGTGTCCTTCCCAAGTTTTCTCTTCTCCAGGCTAAAAACCCACAGTTCCTTCAATCACTTCTCCTATAATATAATATTTGGGCTTTTAGCTTTCCAAATCATTTTTCTCTGGACACTCAAGGCTGGAGGTAGACTGTTCAACTCCAAATGTAGTGTGACTAGGGCAGACACCACCATATGAGACAGGAATTACAAATATTATTTTCCCTATTTTACATAATGGGAAATTAAGTGTCAGAGAAGTTACATGATTTGATCAAGGTCACACCAATAGTAATTGTCAGACTGTGAATTTAAATCCGGGTTCTTTGACTCTAATGATAAAAGAGACAAAGTCAGAATTTGGGTAACATTTACTTTAAGGTGCTAGGATAAAGAAAAGTAGGAAAATGAGCAATCTAGTAGGAAGAAAAGCAGGAGATTGTATTATCAAGGAAACCAAGGAAGAAGGAATACTTGTGTCTTTAAATACCTTAAGACAACAATCATGTGCCCTTCTTGGGCTCCCTACTTCCCCATCTCCTCCTCTCTTTTCCTTTCCAGGCTAAAAATCCCTAATTCATTCAAATGCTCTCCATTCTGCATGAATTCATAGCCACATCAGGCTTCCTTTAGATGCTTTCCAGAGTGAGTGACCTGTCTCATACTCCAAATTGAACCCAATATTCCCCTATGTCATGTGAACAAGGGGCAACTCCAAATCAACTACTTAGTGTCTCAAAGCAATTTAAATTTACATGAACACTTTTGGCTGCCATTATCATATGTTGATCCATTTTAAGTTTGTAGATAAGCAAGTCACTGGCTGTCTTTTAGAGGAAGGAAACCAGATTGCATGGGGTTGAGTGTGGTAGGAACTTGACCGGACTCCTGAGGCTACTGCAGCTCTTGTAGCCTTTGTCCATTCTCTACCCCATTCTTTGGCTTAGTGCCACCTGGCATCTTTCAGGCCTGGTGGTCTGAATTACTAAAAGATTGGCCTGAGGACTGGAAAAAAGGTGGTCAGTAATATTTTCCTGAACTGAAGCTGCCTATAGGTCAATTTCTCCAATTCTTGACTTAGTGAATTCAAAAGGGGAGTAGGATTTTATAACCCTTTTATTTTTGTATTATGTGTTTTAAAATTTAATTTTCCCCTTGCAATATTATAAATCATGATGCTGGACAAGTAATACTGATCCACTAAAGTTGATATTCATGTTATCAGAATATTAGATTTTTAGATGACTGACTTCTTGGTAAGCCATGGCCATCCTATTCACTTTGTTTATAGTTACAACATGAAAAATATTGCATAGACTACATGAAAGTGGTTGAAATTCCTTTGGATTTAATTTGTTATACCTTTTATTCATTTCTACCATATATGTACATGTTTTCCTCAAAGAAAAGGAAACTCTTACAGGGCAAAACTCTCATTTTTGTGTAGATTTTCCAACATTTCGCACAGTGACTGGCATTTATTAGGTTCCTTGTAAGTACCAGCTGACTGATTGATATTTTTAAGATAAGTTTTCATTGCTATCTTTCATTTTTACATTGCTAAATTCTCCCTCTAAGAGGAGATAGTGAGGAGAGTTATAGGAAAACAGACTGAAGGGATGGTAGTCCCTAATCATTTTTTTAGATGGGGAGACTTATTTTTTAAAGCAATTGGCAATAAATCTGTTCATAGGGAGATGTTGAAGTCAGAAAGAAATAGGATGTTCAGGTTGCAATCTGCTGGAGAAATTGGGCAGGGTGGGATCAAGAACACACAGAGAGGTAAGCCTTGGGAAGGAGAAGATGATGAGATTGTGTCCTAATACCTTTTCACGACTACAAAAACCAGCTTTTCTGTCACCTGTACAATAATCTGCACAGTATTAAATATTTTAAAACTTAGCAGGTTAGTGAGTTGTTCCATTATCATTTCTGTCAGAATTCTATTGAAAATGAGGAGAACATGACAAAAACAATGAGAATAAATAGTAAATGAATGACAAAGGCATTAGTTCATATGGGCTTCAGTGATCAGAGAAGGCTTCATGAAGACATGAAAGGTAAGAAAGAAGAAAATGGTAACAATAGCAGGAATTGGGAAGAAAATTAGATTTAGGCAGCCTTTTCTGGGTTGGATTTTTCACTTTGTTCATATAATCTTCATTTCAGATCTAGAGAAGATAGATATGGCTCATGGAAGAAGTTACTTAGCTCTGACAAAAGGGACAAGGGAGAAGGTGCTGTTTTGGAATGAATGCCTTGTATTGATAACTGCCTTCGATGGGAGGGATGACACATGCCCTGGGAGTGCCCTACGGAAAGGTTAACATAGCATAGGGAATCCTAAGATGGAAAAAAGATCAGGAAAATCATTTTTTCCACCCCTTGGGAGCAGTAGCACAAAAAGGTTAATTAGACAGTATTCTTTAGTCTAGCTTTGCAGACTCAATTTTCCAATCAGAGAGTTTCCTAGCATTATCATAAATGTTCCATAGGTCGAGTTTCATCCCATTCTTCTGAGTTATAATCCTACACAGTCATCATCAAAACAATAAACCCTGGTTGGTTACTATAGGTATCTCACAGCCAGAAGATAATCTGCCATGAAAATAATGAAAGTGGCACAAGGGCTCTCAGAAAATCGACCCTTTATCATAGGAAATTTCCACCAAAAGAGGTGAGTTAAACTTGGGTTTTTTTAATGAAAGTATAATTTAAATTTATATTAATTTTTATATTATTACACATTAACTAATATTAATATATTACATATTAATCTATTTAATTATATAATTCTGCTCCACCCTCTCAGTTCTTCTTATTGCTTTCAGTTCTCCATATCCCTGCCCCTCCATAGTTACAGGGGTAACTTGTGCTTATCATAAAGAAATGCCCCATTTGTCAGGAGAAAAATTGTTTATGTAGTATTTTAATATTTACAGAGAATTTTCTGTAGATTTGTAAATAACACTTATGGAACACACAAATATCATTATCCTCATTTTACAGAGAAAGATGCAATGTCTCAGAGACATTTTTGATTGTTGCTCTATCATTTCAGTCACGTCTGACTCTTTGCCACTCTTTGTCACTCTTTGTGATCCCATCAAGGATTTCTTGGCAAAGATACTGGAGTGGTTTACCATTTCTTTCTCCAGCTCATTTTACAGATGAGGAAACTGAGGCAAACAAGGTGAAGTGATTTGCCCAAGGTCAATAAATGTCTGAGTCCATATTTGGACATTGGAAGATGAGTCTTCCTGACTTCAGACTCAGTTCTTTATCCACTGTGTCACCTAAAAGTCAGAGACACCTTTACGATACCTACTTTCCAGTTTTTAAGCAAGTATATGTGGTAGTACAAAGGTTTCAAAACTTATGGGCCCACAAATCTCCTGCATGAGGCCAGCACCAGATTAAAATGTAATTGGAAAATGTTTAACAAAACAAATAAAAATACAATACAGCATCAAGTAATGTTAATTTCAGTATGATGCATGTTTTAGTAGCCTTAGTTGTTTTTGAGTTCTTTTGAGTTTTGAGCCTTCTCTGATCACTGAAGCCCACATGAACTAATGCCTTTGTCATTCATTTACTATTTATTCTCACTGTTTTTGTCATGTTCTCCTCATTTTCAATAGAATTCTGATAGAAATGATAATGGAACAACTCACTAAGTTATCACTGATAAGGTAGATAGAGTACTGAACCTGGAGTAAGGAAGACTTGAGTTTAAACCCCACCGCAGATACTTACAAGTCATGTGATCCTGGGCAACATCTATGTGTGTCAGTTTCCTTATCTTTCAAATGAGGAGACTGGATTGAGTTGCCTCTATAGTTCCTTCCACCTCTAAATCTATGATAGTATGACTTTCCCAGGGCCACTGACCTGATGGACATGAGACCAAACCCAGATATTTCTTCATTCTTGTCCAGTCCTCTTTCCATCAATCATGTTATCTTGAAGTACTTGTTCACTCTATGTAGAGAACATGGACAAAACCCTAAACTGGAAACCATGATAGACTTGAGATCAGAAAATCTGAGTTCAGGTCCTGATTTTGACATGAATTACTTCTGTGCACTGAGGCTCAGTTTTCCCATTTGTAAAATGAGACTAATAATTATTACTTACCTTCCAAGGTCATTATAAATTCCCATTTTTGTCTTGAAGAGTCAGAGACAACTGAAATGGCTGAACAATAAAAAATGTACAATAAGCAGAAGGAATTGGCAAACCACTTCAGTATTTTTGCCAAGAGAACCCCAAAAGGGACTCATGAAGAGTCGAACATGACTGAAAAAGAACTACACAACAAATTCATTCTACCAGCAGTAGAGTTGGGACACCTAGGTGGTGTGGTAGATAAATTATCGGACTTGAAGGCAGGAAGACCTGAACTCAAATTCAAGTCTCTGACATTTGCTAACTGTGTGACCCTGGACATCTCATTTAGTTTCTTTTTGCCTCAGTTTCTTCATCTGTAAAATGAGGGCGTTTGACCAGATAACCTTCAATTTCCCTACCAGGTCTAAAATTGTATCACAGGCAGTATTGTATAGTTGAAAGATCATGACATTTGGAGTTGGGAGCCCTGAGTTTTTAATTACACCCTTACCATCTCAGGGATCTTTGGCAGGACACTTTCCTTTCGTCTATACAACTGTAAAATAAAGGTTTTAGACTACAAGATCATAAGATTCTAGATTTAGAGCTGAAGATTCTTTATATAGCATCTTAGTCCACTACTATTATTTAATAGATAAGGAAACTGAGGCCCGTATAATGCAAATGACTTCCCCAAAAGGACAGGTCAAGGAGAAAATATTGCAATCAGCTAGAAAGAAACAATTCAAGTATCATGGAGCTATCACAATGTTCTACAGCTTGTTCCAACCATTCCCAAACTGATGGACATCTCCACAGCTTTCAGTTCTACCACATGCTACCACATGCTACCACAACAAGAATCATTATAAATATATTTGTACACATAGTTCTTCTTCTTTTTTTCTTTGATCCCTTCGGAGTACAGATCTATGTACTAAGAGGCAATATTCACAGCACCAGTGGCGACTCTGACTATGCCGGCGTAGCTCTCAATTGTAAAGTATAAGACTCTCCATATAGAAGGCAGAAGAAAAACGTTTATTCAGACACCAGAGAGCTAAATCACAGAACTTGAAAGTTAAATTTGTCATAGTAGTCACGAAGTTAATAAATGTGATCACTGCAGGGGGCAAAGTCATTCCCCAACCTCCCCACCTGTGCGGGAGCCTCCTCACAAGGAAACACTCACAGGCCTAAACTGTGCCTGCCTGCATCCTCTCTCCTCTGATCTGACCACACTCACTCACTTTGTTCTGGTTCAGCTCCACCCTTCCTGTTCTGCCTGTTCAGCAAGCTCCTCCCACCACATGTGACTTAGGCGTCCAGCTGATTTAAGCAGAACATATGGGCCTATTAATGAATGAGAGATCTTTCATTTTCATCACATAGGTTGATGGGGCAACTGGTATCAACAGAACTTTAACAAGGATAACAGAAAATAAGCATATAAAACAGTATCTTAGGCAACCAATGTCAGCAGAAATTTACCACAGTATAATAGAGATCACACAAAATGAGGATATAAAACAATAGTTTAGGGTGGGGCTTGAGCCCAAGCACCCCATCATTCTCCCCTCCACAAATGGGGCCCAAAATCTTGGGGTAAGGGGTGAAGGTTTCTTCTTCCACAACTGCTTCCTGCTGAGATTGGACATAGATGTATCCCTACCCTAAGAGGCCCCATTTGAGAGATCAGCTCTTTAGCGGGCATCTGGAGTTTGGTCAACTTCAAGTCCAGAAATGACATATCACCATCATGACTAGGGGGTGACATCCAACTTAAGGGATCAGACATCTGCAGGTGGAGGGTACTAAGCCTATAGGAAACAAATCTAGCAAACAAGTTTAACAGACGAAAAGCCAAAAAGAAACAAGGCAACAATAACCAGAAGTGGGGTGTTTACAGGGTCAGCTGTGGTTCTGGAGTCTATGAACCAACTATCACAGCCTCACTCACAGTAGAACGTATGAGTTAAGGGTACAATTTGGTAATCATCCTCTCCTGAATAAACAGTTACGATATTATCTTTCCATGGACTATAATTTCTACATTTCTGTCGTCTGGCTTCTGTTTACCCATACTTTAGCTCTCAATTTTATTCTATTAGTGGAATCCAATTCTTCAGTTTCTCTGCTAGTTATTTCAGTAGGAGGGTCAGTTTTCACAAGTGGTCTTGTTTCACATTTTGAATGGTTATGGATAGGCATAGCACCAGCAACCAAACAGAGAATCCCTTTCCTTATCAGCCATCTGAATCTAGGAGATAAGAAAGGATTCATTCACACTTCCACTCAACTAGCTCAGGGTCAGAAATTTTAAATGATGCTACTGCATGTTTGAATGAAGTTCAGTAATCTTTCCACCAAACTGATTTTTAATAAATGTTGGTACTTAACACTGTTGGAAATTGTAAATGTTAATAAACTTCCTACAAGGGAGGTAGGAGTGGAAACTTTGCTTTGTCGAACATTTTATCATTCTACCTGGTTCCATGGACAATTACTCAAGTTTCCTGGGGCACATTTTTGGGTATTTAATAGGTAATGAATGTAAATAGTGACAAGTTAACACATTGCAAAGTCATAAATTAATGTGACTCCGAAGGTATTATTGAATGGAAAAAAAAGTCAACCCAAAGAACTTACGTAGCAAAAAAATTACTTATTAGCTCAGACCAGAATCTATTCCATATTTATTGAACTGTACTAAGAGAACAAATACAATCCACTGAATTAATTCACAAGTGGAGCTTGTTGCATATAAGTTTCTAAGCTATTATTCCATCGTTTCACTTGCCTGTTTTTATATCTACAAAGCAGGCTAATAAATTCAGAGGTTGCAGCTATGGCTTAGCAAGGAACAGCAAACTGGTAACTTAAATGGCTTCAAGAGGGATGTTAAGACAATTCAGTAATTACCCTGAAAAAAAAATCCAATAAAAAAACACCCTGTTATTTTCAGTAGCATTTTGATGTGCTAAAAGTCCTCATGGAAACAAACAATACTGGATAAACAATAAGTAAGTTGATTGATAACTGATAGGTCAGACTTGGTTGGTTGGTTAGTTGGTTGTACTTCATTTTCAGAGGATCAAAATGATATCACTATGTTGGAGTCAAGTTATAATGCGTCTGACTGTGACTGATCAGAACCAATACGAGCTCGAAATGCTCTACCACAAGTTGGGCACAAATAGTTCATGTGAACACTTAGGGTGGTTTCTCTAAATTTGCACACCTCATATTTCTTTTGAGCTACTTCGATTCTCTTTTGCTCATAGTGCATAGCACTTTCTCTTATGTGGGCACCCTTTCCCTTCCCTTCCCTTTCCTCCCCTTCCTTTCCTTCCCCTCCCTTCCCCTCAACCTAATTGAGTTCTTGAATAGACCTTGGCCTAAAGGCACCAAGGTCTCCCACTGCATCCTGCGTTATCTCCAGTCATCCTAAGGACTATCTGGTCACTGGATTCAGATGGCTCTGTAGGAGACATGAAGCTGGTGACCTGCACAGCCCTCCCTCATTCAAAACAAAGTCAAGTACAAGTCATGTCATCATTTCTCTGATGATATGGTCTACTTTAGCAACAAAAGGCGAACACAACCACATACGTGTATATATATATAATATATATATATATATATATATATATATATATATTATATATATATATACATACATATATAAAATCTTTTTCTGACCACCATGCCTGCCCTGTGTGAGCTCTCCATCAAAATAGTCTTTTTGGTAAGCGTAGGTTTGGCATTCCAACGATACCAGCTCATCAGAGTTGCACCCTCTGCAGTAGAATCCAGGAAAAATCTAATAATTAAATAATTATTGATGGTAGTTTTATGGGCAGTCCTTATACAGATGGCACGTTACATTATCAGAGACAGTATTGTGAATTAAGATTATGAAATTTAAATCTGAAATTTCCTGTAAAAAATAATGTCCTAATTGGACAATTGTAGTCCTGCATTAAGACCCGTTGCTCACTTTTTGAAAAAAGTAGTCCAAATGGAAACTAGAAATGGAATGCCTATTCTTCATATTATTTAAATACATTAATAAGAAATATAATTGAACAAGTAAGCATTTATTTAATTCCTACAATATACTAGACCTTGCATTCAGTGGAAATACTCTTTGGGGGATAGCTAAAGTTTAGTTGAAATAACATTGGAATAACATTAAAATGTATGGATTCAAGTCCCTTCCTATCTCAGAGCCATCATTTAATTATCAATAAAATTGTCTACTTGCAATTATTTACCCCATAAGATTAGCAGGAATATTGAATAAGATCACATATATAAAGCACTGGATAAAGTTTAGTTCTGATTATGATTTTTTTTTAACTTTAACCAAAAAAAAGGTCAAGAAATGTTATCCTCATCAGAGGTGTGTGATACAAAAGTCCTTTGGGGATGGGATTTTAAATGGAATCTATAAAAAGACTGGAGGAGGCATAGAGTGCTTGTATCCACCATGCTGCTTCGATAAGTGCATCTGGTCCTATGACTGCAAAATTCAAGTGTGAGGACTCTACTCTCCTTGATGGTGAGTAGTTACTACAAAAATATTGGTAGATCTTTTCCATTTTTTCTGATTATCACCCTCCCACCATTCTCATCCTTGAATGCTCTCGGAATGCCTTTGTTTAGTCAGATCTCTTGCCAAGCTTTATTTAAATATGTTTTACTTTCTACAGTTTCTCTCTATTTTTGAAGTTAATAATGCTCATAATCACTTGTCATCTTTCTTATTGAAATTTGAGCATTTTTGTATAAAAAGCTGAATACAAAAGACAATTGAGACTCTCATACTGCTTGCTTTAAAACATAAGATAAATTTAACACGTTATTTTCAAAACTGTTGTACTTGTTTCTACTTCAACTTCCTTCTGTCCTCCTCTGGACACTTTTAAAAGAGAATCCAATGGTCTACTTGTTCTTGTTTGTGGGTCCTCTGGAAACATGATTAATCACTGAACAATTAAGTCTTTTAAAGTTTTTCTTTCTTTAGTGTTCTTCTCCTTGTTTCAGTCATTTAACCCTCATTAGTTCATACTCCCCAAGATTCTCTATTATTGTTGTAACCCAATAATTTAATTCATAAGCAGCATTTGTCCAGTTATTCCCCAATTGATACATACCTGCCTTCATTCCACGTCTTTTCTTTTTCCTTCCTTCTAAATCAGGAAGTTTTCCTTGAGTCTATAGTGTTATTCTATCCACCCTCCCTCTTTCTATCCTTACCTATTTACCTATTGAGCTTAGCATATTTTTTACACCTAATTCAGGTTCTCTGTGTGCACATGTACACACATGCAAACACATACATGTTGCCTCAGGGTAAGATTCACCTGGTTCCCACTCCTCCTTTTCTCAATGTGTATATGTTCTTTTCATCCACCTTAATTATGAGAAATTGTAAGCTCCCCTCCCTTCTTTTTTCCTTTTTACTCCAATGCGTTCCTTTTATCCTCCCTTTCCCTCTTTAAAAAGTTTAGAACAGAGCCAAAATATTCCCAAGTTCTCTGTTTTACCTATTTGCCTCTCTCAATTCCCTTTAAAAATATTGAAATTCCAAAGGGACGCACGTTTCTTCTCTGCCGTTAAAATGTTAGCATTTCATCATCTTTCAATCCCTTCCAATCATTCAAATAAATTTATCTTTCTAGATTTCTCTCAATCCTAGTGTTTGCATTCTATCAGGGATGGTTTGAAGGATTTTTTCAAAGGTTTTTATTTCACAAGAGTAAATTTTTTCCCCAAAGGATTATGCTCAGTATTTAGGGGTAAGTTATTCTTGGTTGTAATTCTGTCTTTTGGAATATATATATGTTGTACTCCAAGATCTCTACTTATTTATAGTAGAAACTATCCAATCGTGTGTGATCTTGACTGCAAATTCTTGGTATTTGAACTGTTCTTCGTAAATACTTGCAGCATTTTACAAATTTTGATTGGAGGTTCTGCATTTTGGTTCTACCAATCTTGAGATTGTTCCTTTTGGGGGTTACTTTAGGAAATGATTGGTGAACTTTTTCTATTTTCATTTTACCATCTAATTCTTATAGGTCTGAGTAGTTTTTTATGAGTTTTTGAAATATAACACTTAGGGTCTCTATAAAAGCATAGTTTTGAGGGAGTCCCATGGTTTCTACATAATCTTTCCTGGTCAATTCTTCTGAATATCAAAAACCTTACATTTTCTTCTATTTTTCTAACAAAAATTATATACCTAATTTGTCCTATGAGTATGATTACAATATGAAATTGATTTCATTTTAACATACAGAAAAGGATCTGTAATTGGTTTATTGCGTTTTACAGAGATTTAATATAACCACAAAAGTACAATATTCTTTTTCTTAAATATTCTGAGAGGACTGTCTTGTCCCCTAAATGTTATCCTTTAAGAGGATAAGGAGACTTGAATCAAAAAAGAATTAGCCTAGTGTCTGGTCAGTTGTCATTGACAACTGTCACATGTAGTCCTCTGACCACCCACCAACCTGTGACCTGCTTCTTTCCTCCTTACTCTCCACAGTAAGAAACAAAGTAGCAATCACCCATTCAAGGATTTTTGATCTTCTAAGAACATAAGTATGGGACATGATTCCTATGAATCGTCTTTGAAAGCAGTGACCTAGGGGGAGAATGATGTGCAGCTTTCCAGTTAAGGAAATTAATCAAGACCTTAAAATACAGAATTTCCCAGAGAAATGATTTTTTGTGCAAATAAAATAGAGGTTCAGCTCTGCAATAACTTCGCAGCTGAGAAAAGCAGATGGTCAGAGCAATAGCATCTACAGAGTCTCTGATTCTAGTATTTAGAAATCCAGACTGACTGCTTCCAATGACAGCAGCAGCTGAGTAAAATAAAGATCATGTCTCCAAGTGTACTGCCTAAACAGTTACATTCTCTCTTCCATATGCCCATACCATCACTTTCTCTCTGTTTCTATTCCAAAGATTATTCAGGCTCTAGCACAATGTCTTGTACACAGTAGATACTTAATGCGTGTTGGATTGAATAAGAGCTCAAGATTTTTCTTATTGTTTGGCTATGACAAGTTTCTTCTTCCAGTATATATCAAAATAAAATTTTGAGTCTATACCCAAAATATTTTGGCATCTATCTACCAGATGTATTCCCCTGTCCTTCAATTCTCTGTGATTGGAACTTCATATTTTGGAAGGTCTCCTTTCATTTCATTTCAAGATTTCCTGATTAAAATGCAAATGCGTCTGCGGGGAATGAGGGGCGGCGGCGGGGGTGGGGTGGGGGCAGGTTGTAATAAGATCTCTACAATGGGAAGTTGATAAGCAACTCAGAAGAGACAATGTGCAGGAAAACCTTAGTCTGAGACCTATAGCCATGATTGAAGACCTCTATACCTTCTCTTCCCTCTCTCCAACACTACTCCCTGCAATGCCTGGACATATATTTTCAATTATTTATTAAACGAGTTAATGACAACATAAGATTTGAAACACCAAATTTTGTTTTAAAGTCAATTTATTTGGACTCTGTGTGTTTCGTAAATTATAGAATACCTGTATAAGGCATGGTTAATAAATCAAGAGACAATTTATTTTTTTAATGGGCATGCCAAAGCTGATACACCCAAATGAGTGTTTTCTACCAAAATAGTCACCTTGGGAGGATACTTACTTATTGCAATGATACAGCCATTACTCAAAATATTTTTAGAACTTCTCTCTCTGGGAGCTGACTTTGGCTCTACTTGACTTAAAACAAAAGAAAATCTTTGTTTCTTATTTATAGCAGCACTTCATTTTAGAAGAAAATTATTGTTCCTCAGTTTCACCACCTGTTCAATCATAATACATTCTATAATGACTTTTGACTGTTTTTTAAAAAAAAATCAAATCATTCCTCTAAGGCTAAAAATTTCTTGCCCACAAAGAATATGCAATAATAATGGCCATTTATGTAGTTCTTTCAACATTGATGATAGGTGTAAGTAACTACTGAAGTGTATTCCAGTTTGGAGATTCTGAGACAGTGCTTCCTAGACATATATCTCCAATTTAATAATGTGAATTACTAAAAAGAAAAACAACATACCAAATTTGGTTTATAGTAACATGCTACAGATGCGTTATTTCATTGGAACCTTGCCACAGCTCTGTGGTGTTGGTAATGCCATTACTATTACTTTGATTTTACAGAAGAAGAAACTGAGGCACAGAGGGATTATGTGACTTGGTCATGATTACACGGCAAATGGCAAAGTCTAAATTTGAACAGGTCATCCTGACACCAGGTCCAATATACTATCCATTATATCATGCTACTTCTCTAAAGATCCTGACATAGATTCCAAAGAAAAATATGAAAGAGCTTCAGAAGTATCAAGGGAAATGGCTGTATCATTAGAATAAGTGAAATGGAAAATGATTTTTTGGAGATAAAAGTTCTGGCATTCTTACCAAGTCATGTCATTTTTTGGCCATACCTAATATTATATAATAGATTATTCCTACATCATTTTTTAAGTTGAGACCCTCACTTTCATCTTGGTCAACAAGAAGCTGTTTCTCACTAAAATTATACTCAACCTAATAATCTTTCTATAGTTTTAATTTATATTCTATATATTTATTTATTCTGCTTCATTTATTCTGTAATTGGGTAACTTGGTAAGGTGTGGCATGTTGCTAACATATAATTAGCTAATAACTTAAAAGGTCAAAATTGGCTCACCCCAGCCTTTAGCAACAAGTTTAATTTAAGCAGTATCTCATAAGCCTAATCAGCAAAGTTCATTGAGAATTACTAAGACACAACTCACATAGGATTTTAATTCAGTCAGTTTGCTGCCTCAGATTTTAATTTTTTTCCATGAACTATTATAAATCATAATGCTGGACAATTAACATTGATCCACTAAAGTTGATATTCTTATCAACAGAACATCAATCAAATTTGTAGATGGTTAGCTTGCCATTGAGCCATGATCATTTCATTTATTTTATTGATAGTTTCACCATGAAAAATATTGGATGGACCACACCAAAATGGTTGATAAGGTATTGTTAAATCCTTCACATCTGACTCATAATGATAGATGATGCTCATTAACTTGATTTTTCTCTGGCTTTCGGCTGTCTCTGGTCCAGACCATGCCACACCACACCTAAATATTCAGCTCTCAACACATTTGTATTGTTCAAACAAGCTTTTCCACTTCAGGACTAAACCAAAAGGGAAAAAATATTAGTCTCTGTCAGCATCAGGGTGTGTCACTGATGCCCCTAGGCACAGCCTCTCCCCGTTTGCCCATCCTTTTGCTGCCTGGCCACAACCGTCTTCCTTCCCTTCCATTTTGAGGAACTGAGGAATGAGTTGTTAGCAGCCATCACTCCTTACCTATACAAACCGCTGGTGGTCATCAAGGACAGAAAAATGGTGAAACTTTTAGGTTATGCCAGGTGGTGGCTGCTTGTCAAGAAATGGTATAAATTAATGATTTAATGTTTACAAATATGTATAAATTTTTATTTCATTGGTATAGAGCTCTCCCACTGAGGAAGTTCCTTTTACCACTATAGATCAGTACCTGTCCTGCAATTTATAATCTAAATATATTGCCTAGAGTATTAGTGATTATATGACTTCCCCAGGGTCACATAGCGTTAAAAGCAATACTTGAACCTATGTCTTCTGAGCACAAGGCACCTCTCTATCCACTATACTAAGCTGTCTCACAAGTCTATGAATTCTTGCTTTCATTTATATAAACTATATAATATATGTTATTTATATTATGATATTCATATATTATATAATATAATTTATACAAGTTTTTATTTATATAATATATAATTTATATAAAGCACTGCATAGCACCATCTCATTAAATTAAAATTACAGGCCAATCCTCAGTGATTATCCCTTCTTATATGCCACAGCATTCATTGCCTGGACCACTCAGTTGATGTTTATCATACATTGCTCTATAAATGAATTTTTCACTTGTTATTCTTCTTTTCACTTGTCCTCTTCTCTAGTCAGGTTATAAATTAATAAATGGCTGAGACTATTTGCATTTTCAGCAGTTAGTAAAGGAACACAAAGATAGAAACACTATATGCCTATTTGTTGATCGATAAGGATAAGACAAAGAGAAAATGAAAGAATGTCAAATAATCCTTCCTTAGAAGCCATGTTGACATAAATTAATTACCGTACAAGAAATGATTAACAGAGAGATGATTGGCGGTTTTTTACCCATAGAAATGGTTGATAATATTTCAAATATTAACTTCTATTTGTTATTTACAAGTGGAGTAATGGTTCATAAACTGGCCAAGAGCCATGCCACCTGTGGGCTCCTAGGATTGCACATATTAAATAAATTTGGGTGGTGTCAGAATCATAGGGAGATTCTCAAAATGACAAATCAGTTAGGTGTAGAGCATTTCATTGCCTCTTAATCACCCAACACCACCCTTATGAGTCAGCATTGACAAAAATGCACATCATGGTGAAATGAGAACAACTCTCTCCAAGTGGTTCACGGGATCCCCAAATCACAGAAACTTCAAAATGAAATGAACTTTAGGGGACATCATTTCCAATATGAGCTTGAAAAAAGATCTACAATTATATATAAAATATATATATATATATATATATATATATATACACACACAAGTCCTAATTAGTAGCAATAATGAAACCCATGAAGTAGTTACATGTATTCAAATTTTGACTACTCAAAATTATACTTGCATCAAATATGATCATTTATTTCACTGCAATGAAAATTATGTTCATGGTGGAGTAGCAGCATGGACTTTCTGGTGTTCTCCCCATAAACCCAGCCAAATATCTGTTTTAAAAAAATGAATTTAAACAAATTCTTGAGCTGCAGAATGCACAGAATGATGGAGTGAAGCAAATATCTAGCCCAAGACAGCCTGGAAGGTCACCGGGAAGTGTTTATAGTGCAGCGCTGGGAGCAGAGTGCAGTCCAGTGTGGTCCACACCAGCACAGACGGACCTGAGCAGGCCTTGTGGGGATGGAATCACAGGCACCTGTGGTGGTTTCCAGACCTCATGTCCCCAAAACACCAGGGACAAAATGGAAGGTCAAAGGAAAAAAGTCTGTAGGACTTGTGTAATAGAGTGTTCAGGCCCCACACCCAGATAGGCTGTAGGGAGTGGAGAAACACTCTGAGAAGGAGCCAGGAAGGCAGCAGGGGCAGCAGCAGGGGCAGCAACTGTTTCTGGAGCTCTAGGCCCACAGATTGTGGGGGGATGGAGAGGCTGACAATACACTCCCCTACCCCGACTGGAAGCAGAGAACTACCTTGCCAAAGAGCTCAAAAATCAACTAAAAAGCTGGGGAAATGAGCAAAAATTTGAAAAAGAGTCAGACTATAAAATCTTATTTTGTTGAAAAAGAATATCAAAGTATACAAACAGCATGGAACAAAGTCAAAGCTCCTTCATCCAAAACCTCCAAGAAAAATATTAACTAGTCTCAGGACATGGAAGAGCTCATAAAGGATTTTGAACATCAAGTAAGAGAAGTAGAGCAAAAATTGGGGAGAGAAATGAGTGATGCAAGAAAATCAAGAAAAAAGAGCCAACTTCTTGCTAAAGGAGGCCCAAAAAATGCTGGAGAAAAATAACACTTTAAAAAATAGACTAACCCAAATGGCAAAAGAAGTCCAAAAAAACCAATGAGGAGAAGAATGTCTTAAAAAAAAGAATTGGCCAGATGGAAAAGGATATCCAAAAGCTCACTGAAGAAAGTAATTCTTTAAAGACTAGAATGGAGTGGATAGAAGCTAATAATTTTATGAAAAAATCAAGAAATTATAAAAGAAAGCCAAAGGAATGAAAAAATAGCAGACAATGTGAAATATCTCATTTCAAAAACTACTGACCTGGAAAATGGATCCAGGATAGACCATTTAAAAATTATGGGACTACCTGAAAGTCATGATCACAAAAAGAGCCCAGACCTCATCTTTCATGAAATTATGAAAGAGATCCCAAAAGAAAAACTCCTAGGAATATCGTAGCCAAATTCCAGAGTTCCCAGGTCAAGAAGAAAATATTGCAAGCAGCATGAAGAAACAATTTGAGTATTGTGGAAATATAATCAGGATAGCACAAGATCTATAATCTTGTACATTAAGGGATAAGAGGACTTGGAATATGATATTTCAGAGGTCAAAGGGGCTAGGATTAAAACCAAGAATCACCTACCCAGCAAAACTGAGTATAATACTTCAGGGGAAAAATGAGTGAAATGAGGACTTTCCAGAGTTCTTGATGAAAGGACCAGAGTTGAATAGAAAATTTGACTTTCAAACACAGGAATCAAGAGAAGCATGAAAAGGTAAACAAGAAAGAGAAATCATAAAGGGCTTACTAAAATTGAACTCTTTACATTCCTATGTGGAAAGATAGTATTTGTAACTCTTGAGACATTTTTCAGTATTTGGATAGTTGGAGGAATTTTACAGAGGGTACAGGATGAGTTCAATAGGAAAGAATGATATCTAAAAAGTAAAATTAAGGGGTGAGAGAGGAATATATTGGGAGGAGAAAAGGAGAAATGGAATAGGGCAAACTGCCTTTCAAAAAAGAGGCAAGAAAAAGCTTTGCTCAATGGAAGGGAAAGGGGGGAGGTGAGAAGGAAAAAGTGAAGCTTACTCTCATCAGATTTGGCTTAAGGAGGGAATAACAAGAATACTAAATATGGTATGAAAATCTATTTACACTACAGAAAAGTAGGGGCGAAGGGGATAACTGGGGTATGGGAGATATACGAATGGGAGGAGGAGGTAATAAGAAGTAAATACTTTTGGGTGGGGACAGGGTCAAAAGGGAGAATGGAATCAATGCGGGGCAGGATAGGATGGAAGGAAAATATAGTTAGTCTTTCACAATATGACTTCTATGGAAGTCTTTTGCATAACTACACATGTATAACCTTTATTAAATTGACTGCCTTTGCAATGGAGATAGGTGGGGAGGGAGGAAGGGAGAGAAGTTGGAACTCAAAGTTTTAAAAGCGATTATTAAAAATTGTTTTTATATGCAACTGGGAAATAAAAATTACAGGTAATGGGGTATAGAAATCTCTCTTATGCTACAAGAAAGTAGAAGAAATGGGGATAAGGGAAGCAAGGGGTGTGATAGAAGGACGGGTAGATTGGGAGAAGGGCTAATCAGAATGCATGGTGTCTTGTGATAGAAGAGGGGAAAGATGGGGAGACAATATGGAACTCAAAATCTTGTGGAAATGAATGTTGAAAACTAAAAATAAATAAATAAAATTATAAAAGAAAAGTGTTTACTTCTAGTTTACTTCCATGCATTTGCCCTCCCTTCTATCACACCCCCCACTTCTCTCATCCCCATCTCCTCTATTTTCTTGTAGGGCAAGATAGATTTCTATACCCCATTGCTTGTATATCTTATTACCCAGTTGCATGTAAAAACAATTTTAACATTTGTTTTTAAAACTTCAGGTTCCAACTACTCTCCCTTCTTCTATTCCTATCCCAACCCATCCCAACTGAGGAGTCAAGCAACTCAGTATAGGTTATACATATGTAGTTACACAAAACACTTCCATAATAGTCATATTGTGAAAGATTAACTATGTTTCTCTCCATCCTGTCTTGTCTCCCATTCATTCTATTTTCTCTTTTGACCCTATCCCTCCTCAAAAGTGTTTACTTCTAATTACCTCCTCCTCTCATTTTTTGCTTTTATATACATATTTTTAATATAAATTTATTGATTTGCTTTTTAATATTCATTTTCACAAAATTTTGGGTTTCAAAATTTTCTCCCCATTTGTCTCCTCCCACCAACCCAATACACCCAGCACTCTAATTTCCCCTATCACCAATCTGCCCTTCTTCTATGATCCTTCCCTTCCCTTGTCCCCATCTTCTCTTTTGTCCTGTAGGGACATCCCTATATGGAAAGACAATATTTGCAACTCCTGAAATTTATCAGTATCTGGGTAGTTGGTGGGACTACACACACACACATGTACACATACATGTACACATGTGCACACTCACGCACACACATACACATGTATGCACACACAGAGACAGAGAGCACCGAGTGAATTGAATAGGACGGGATCATATCTTAAAAGAAATCAAGGTAAACGGTGAGAGAGAAATGTAGTGGGAGGAGAGAGGGTGAAATGGAATGGGGTAAATTATCTCTCATAGAAGAGGCAAGCAGGAGACTTCTTAGTGGAG
>CM053770.1:622171509-622206121 GCA_028658325.1 Potorous gilbertii | reverse complement strand
GAAATAACCATCTATGGTCTTAGTTTTTTTCCCTTTTCTGGGCATTTTCCCAGTCAGTTACTTGACTTCAGAGAGTCCTCTCCACCTCCTGGCCCAGATCCGCCCAGGAGTGTTTGGGGTCTGAGATTCAAATGCTGTTCCCCAGCCTCAGGGCTTTTGGCGGCAGGCCTGACTGCTCTTCAATGGGGGCTTATCTGCTGGTTCTCAGGTGGAGGCAGGGCCGCCTCTCAGGCTCAGTTCCCTCAGGGGGTTTATACAGAGATCCTTTGTAATGGAGCTGGGGTGGAGCTCCAGCCTGCTAGGCTTGAGGAGTCTCTGGCTGAGCTGCCTCTGCCTCTGGCCGAGCTGTCTCAGCCTCTGCCACGGCGGCTTCCCAGGGGGTCTGAGTCCCGGAGATCCCCCGCTCCCCTCTCAGCCTTTCTCTCTCACTGACCTGTGCGTCTGTGGGTGGAGGGACCTTCGCCGCTGCCGGAGATCCAGGTCCCTGACACCTGCTTGGGTCTGCTGGCTCCTCTCAGTGCCGTGTGGCCGGGGCGGGGGAGGGGAGCGCTGGGCCGGACAGGGCTCAGCTCCAGTCCGGGGTACCTTTGCGGTTGTTTTTTCAGGGCTCTCTGCAACGGAAATCTCCTTCACTGTGTTGCTGCGCGGCTTCCACTATTCCAGAATTTGTCAGGAGTTCTTTTTTACAGGAAATCTATGGGCTGTGGGTTCGGACCTAGCATAGGTGAGTCTTTCTACTCCGCCATCTTGGCTCTGCCCAAACCTTTTTTTGTTGCTATTTTTAAAGAGAGTTCCAGATGTGAACATGTTGGGAGACAAACATAAACAACCAAACAAAACAAGCAGATCCTAAGAGGGGAATGATAAAATGGATAAAGCAGATTTGAAAGCTCAGGTCGGTGGTTTTCTTCTGGCACTCCTATTCTCTTCTTTCTTTGTTCCCCTCTCCTCCCTTGTGAAATCCGATTTCCTCTCTATGGTACTAGATGCTCTTGTGTTCTTTCCCTCTCTTCTTTTACAGAAAACTTTATTGTCTCCTAAACTCTAAAGTGTCAAAGACAACAGCTTAAGATAATTTTGAGTTGCTAAGCATCTCTAACAACATGTTAAAAAGTCATATTTAACAGAAGTATTAAAAGGATGAACGAAGCTTTGGGACTCCTTTCAAAGTTTAGCTCAACTGTCATTTCCTTCAAGAGACCTTTCCTGACTTCCCAGATACTTGTCCCAAAATTATCTTGTATCTACTTTGTGGATATTTTGAATTTGCTAATATGGGTATGTGTATTTTATTCCTGTAGAATGAAAGCTAATTGAGGTCAGGGATTGTTGGTTTGTCTGTTTATCTCCAGTTCCTAATAGAGTGTTGGCACTCAATAAAATGTTTATTAATTGATTAATTGAGGTCTTTTTGGACTAGTGACATCATACTATGCAGGCAGAGGATTACCTGTCCTTTAGAATATCACGTTAGTAATTTTGTCTTTCCAGTGCCTAGTACCATGTTTATTCTATGCAATAGTTACTGATTGTTTTGGGAAGTGATTAAAATAGGGAGACATTTGAGTGAGGACAAACAACTGCAATCAGTTATTGCAATTTCTATTTCAAAGTCCTCTTTAGAATTAATGAAGACTTGAATTACACTGTAAGTGGAAAGTATAAAGAACTCCTAATATGGAAATTCCCTTCACCAGTGTAAATTAGCAAATAGTGTGGCATTTGTAGTTTTTAAAGGTTGGATGGGGCTCTGAAAGATTGGAACTTACTGATGATCACATACCTAGTAGGTGTCAGAAGTATGACTTGAAACCAGGGCTTCTCTCAGCCTAATCACTGGCTGGTTGTCTTCTTGTCCCTCATAAAGAAAACTACTTTATGTCATTTATACTTTAGTGAGAATGAATTAGCCACAACATTCTCAGGTTCATCTTTTAATAGGGAAAGAGACAGAATATCTGTGGAGGTGAGGGATGCAGGAGCATCATGGAGAGTGGAGAAAAGTGTAAAATAAGGGTCCAGCGTAGTATGAGTTTCACAAATTGATCTAGCTGACTATGTCAGGAAGTGACCATGTACCATTACCAAATGAACCCTTTTACAAAATTCCTTATAAATGATAACCACATAAATTAGTGTTGAACACTACAGTGTACTCAGTTTAAATCTCCTAGATCATAGTTCACTTTCCCTTGAGATAAACATATACATAAGACCAAACAAATCTTACTAGCTGAATTTGTACTAAGAATTTGGAGTTCACAATGTTTTGAATTGTAAGGATACCACACATTTTAAAAGAGAATCTGTTCATACATGTTCTCATACAAAAACACCTGCCCTACATCTTCTACAACTGAATACTTTTAACCAGAGGATGTTCTTTTAAGTAATGGCTTCCTCAGTTTCCCCAACTCTAAAGAGGCAAGATATCTATTCACATTCTGAGAAATGATGTGTGAAGGGCTCTTAGAAGATGAAGTTAGAATTGAGAATGGAATTATTCAGATGATATGTCCCAGAATCCACGAGATGGAAGAAACTTCAGAAATCATCTCCAACCTATACCAAAATAAAACTCTGTTCTACCATATAACCAACAAGTGATCATTTAGCGATCTTCTGAAGACTTTTAGGGTGAACCTACCACTTTGTATTCCAGAACATTACACTTTGGGAAAAATCTAATTTTTAAAGTCTTTTCTTGCTTGATTAATAAGAGGAAAGAAATATATTTCACTATCTTGAGTTTTCTGAGACCTTAAATTATTTATTTTATATTTGATTCATTTGGCTGTTTTTAGTGTTTTTCTTATTTATGTTGTTATAGTGATCATATACATTGTTTTCTTGGTTCTTTAAATGCTATTCTACCTGATTTCATATACTTTCCAAAGATTTTCTGAATTTGTCATTTTGGTCCCTTTTATGAAATGACAGAATAGAATGAAAACATTAATTAAGCAGATATTATGTGCCAGGCACTGTGCTAAATTCTGGGAAATCAAATACTTAGGATTATAGTACCTGACCACAAGAATCTTATATTCTGTTAGGAGAAGGCAGTCAGAGAAGGGTATTTTGGTTTTAGAAGTTATGGGATTGGGGAAATGAATTGATTTGCACTTTCTTTCTAGGAATCACAGTGTTGATTTGTTTAAAGGTAAAGTGAGAAGTGGGGAGATAAAGTTGCCAAGGTATAGGTAGGTTGGTAGAACATGAAGATGGTCAGAAAGCAATTAGTGCTATAAATGTAATGTAATAATATAAAATATTATTGTACTTCCAGTTTGTTCAGTCATTCTCTAACTGATGGGGATCTACTTTGTTTTTAGGTTTTTGCTACCACAATCCAAATCAGCATTGCTATTTTATTATCAGTAAAACTTATCTTCCTGTTTTTGACCTCCATAACTTCCTTGATGAAGCCATGCTGTCTCTCGGTGATCACTGCTCCTCTTTCTAAATGTGTACAAACCAACACTTTAATTACATGATCTAGAATTTTGCCAGGAAAGAGAAGATTCTTCCCTCTTTCCCTTTTCAAAAATCAGGATAACATTTCCCCTTCAGTTCTATGGTACCTCTCTCTTCTCCGTTATCTTTTAAATAGAAGTTGAGTAATCACACCTGCCAATTTTTTCAGTTAAGTACCCTGCGATATATTTATCTAGACCTGGTGACTTCAACTCATTACAAGCAGGCAGGTGCTCTCTTATCACTTAATTTGGGTTTTTTTCTTTCATCTCCAAAGCTTATTCTCCTTAGCAGAGAAAAAAGAAAAATAGAGTAGTTCTACATTCTATTAGCAGTTGTTATTATACAATCCTTGCAAATGTATCTATCCCTTTTTTTGATCTCCCTCTTTCCCCTACCATAGGTTTGAAAAAAAGTCCTTAAAAATTAACCTTTACATTCATCACTATCTGAACTTATTCAGAATTTTAGTTTTCCTGATATTCTTATTGCTTGATTATATTACTTTTTTGGCAGTAGTCTCAATTGATTACCTGCATCTCTAACATCTATATATTTATTTTTAAGATTCAAGTTGGTTGAAGGAGTCCCTGTGAATCTATATCAATTTTTTTCTGTATCAAAATAAATAAATTTTGCTCATGTTTGTGCTTGCCCAGTAGAATACAGCTAATTATTAGTTTATAGAATATTTTTTTGAAGAGTAGTTTTGTTACTTTTTAGAATTGAATTTCCGAAAAAGTTCTACAGTTTGAATTCTTCATTAAGACAGACTTCTCCCCTTCCCACACCCATTCTTCAACATTGACTTGAATTTGTGAGCTTTTGTTGTATTGTGTATGCTGTCAAAGTTCTGTGCACCTATTAACAAGATATTGCCATTGAAACACTTCCTTCAAGAAAAGGGAAATATCCATGTTGTTACTGTTTAACTGTTGTACAGGCTTCCTTGTAACTGAATAGGGTATTCAGAAACCTAGTGAACTGTGCTAGCAATAGTGCTGAACCTTCAGTTTCAAGGAAGAACATTAATATTGTGCAATACTTTTTTTGGGGAAGGGCAAAGAAGGTTATTTTTTCTTTTGTTTTTTAGCTATTTTTCAGTTGTGTCCACCTCTTTGTGACCTTTTGGCATTTCCTTGGCAAAGATACTGGAATGGTTTGCTGTTTCCTTCTCCAGCTCATTTTACAGATAGGGAAAATGAGGCAAATGGGGTTAAGTGACTTGCCCAGGGTCACACAGCTAGTAAGTATCTGAGGACAGAATTGAACTCAGTCCTGACTCCAGGCCTAGCACTATTCACTGCACCACCTACCTGCCCATTAAACCACTTTTCTTCTTGGGGCAGTATATTTTCTAGCTTCTGTGTTCAAAACATGTTGCACTTGAATTTCAGTGCTTTGGGTTTTAGTTACATTATGATGACCCCATTTAGCATGCTGGGAAATGAATTACTTATCACAAAATAATGAGGAATAACTCTACCAGGCACCGAATTATATTGATCTTTTGCATACCAGTGTAAGACTAAAAATTTCAGGCTGGTGGAAATTTAAAAGTTTCATTAGCATCCTCTTGAGTTGACCTGATTTGCCCCTCAACCCATACTTCGTGACCTATTTAAACAACAAAATTACCTAGCTGATGAAAACTGTTTCCAGAATGGAAGTAGGCAATGAATTGGTTATGGCTATGTTGACCCCAATGTACAAATAGCCTTATGTTAATGCATTACTTCCTACTTATTAAATCCAAACACTTGGGCTGTTAAGAATTGATTGGCAACTATTCACCAAGGTGTTCTGCCTAAAGGCAAATTACATGGCACATATGTGAGGAACCACGAATCACTCAGTATTTTATATATGAAAGGAGAGAACAAGGTGAAGGCTGTCCCCCTCCTTTTCCTTGCATCAACATCAAGCCCCATCAAGCAGCAACTTCTCCTATCACATTTTTATGTAAGCAAAATGGACATCATTGCCTTTTAGTTTACTTGAACTGAACAATGTTAAGTCCTTTCTGTTTTTCGTAAAAATAAAAATGTCAGAATATAATTCTCTTTTATCTTCTCTCCTCTCATAATCCCTCAAAATATATGGAATTCTATTTGCACATGTATGTCATCTATTTTTAACATGACAGAATAAGAGACAATATTTTAATTAATATTTTAAATTTGTTATTAATATAATCTTTTTCTTTATAACACAACTCTATCTTTTTTTTTAAGCACTCTGCATTTCATTAGGAATTAAAATTCTGTGGTCTGACCCTGCTATATTTTCTATAAAGGTATTAGGGCAACTTAGTAAATATCTCTCAAACAAGTGAGTTACTTTTATTTCGCCAAAAAAAAATCTTCAAAGGGATAACCCTTAAAAGTTTCTACTTTCTAAAATCCCCTTGAAGGCATATTCACTTGACAACTTGGGGAAAGTTACATTTTAGGTGAATGGAAAAAGTTCTGTGTGCCTAATATAAACGATTATGGGACTCAGTGATTCTAGATGTCACTGACTTCTCTGGCCTTGATATTCACTGAACTTTTGAGCCTGTGAAGTTTCCTTCATTCTTTCTCTTATAAAATTGCAGCAGATTATTGGGTAACAGTGGCAAGGCTGGTGATGTGACACCCCCTGCTGACCTATGGGAGAATGCTGCATTACCATGCAGGACCTGGCTATTCTCTAAGACCTTTCATACTGACCTCTACCTACAGTCAATTTCTCCAGCTGTTTCTGCCTACTGCCCCCTTCTTGGTCTCACTTCATTGTGAGGACTGAGGATAACAGAAATATTTGCTTTGGGGACACTGGACATGTCTACCAGTCTTGTTTTACTGGGCGACTGACACTGGTGCAGAATTTGCTTAATTATGTTGGTGGTGGGGTGCTTCATAATACAAGTAAGGCATTTCTTTGGATAAGCAGCATTGTACATTCTAATTTTTCTAACGGAAGGTTCTCCTGGGTTCGTATTAATGATGGAGAATCTAAGATCACTCAGTAAGATGAAGGCAAAACTAGATCTGAGTTATTACCACTAGATTGAGTTTATTCACCATTTACCAGCTGCCATCTCTGTAAGATGTGGGAGCCTTCCCTGGATTAGTATATGCATATTTTCAGGTCATTCAGTGTCCACTGAGAAACTAGGACCTGGGTAAAACCTTTAATCAACTTTCATGCATTTAGGAATGTGCCACTCAGAACATTATACTTCTTCTACTGAAGCAGCAAGTGTCAATTCCATGGAGATTAAAGAATTCCAGGATATGACTTATCACACATTACTCATGTTCAGCAAACATGAGAAAGCTTCAAAAGGTTTCATCTTGGCAGATGCCTTTTCCATTCATGGTCCTGAAGGAGTTACAAAAAAATGTAATTGACTTTTGACCACAGAGTGCAGTAGAAACAAATAAATATGGAGTCAGAGGTTTTGGGTTCAAACCTGTCTTATGAGCTCCGAACTTAACTACTGTTGGTCTCAGTTTCCTCATTTGTATAAACAATTTATTGCATTAGATAATGTCTTAGCTCTAATTCTATGACTGTATGAATCTGACTTGAATCTTGGCTTTGCAGATGCCTACCTGTGGGGCCTTGAATGAGTCATAACCTTTCTGGTGTTCTCTTTATGTAAAATGAGGTTGTTGAACTACCTGATCTCTAACTTTCCTTCTAGCTTTAAATCCATAATCCTATGAGCAATTTTGTTCCTTAGGTAAAAAGGAGGATTTTGCAATAGGGCTCAGAAAGGACTCCTTATTCTTTTTAAGAATCATTTGTTTTTGTGTGCTTCAGTGAACACTGCCAAGATTGTCACAGAGGTAAATGTATATGCTGAGGACAAGCCTGCAAGCAACTAGGAACTGAGAGTGTCATGATCACAGTGTTGGTCAAGGTGATGGATGCTTTGTTCATGATCGCCTTGCAAGGCAAAGATGTGGCAACCATGGAGAACAACGATTTAGAATCAAGTTCTTTTACAATACATTATGGAGGAGGTTGATAGAAGAGCATAAGCAGTATTGCCTCACAAAATAGCAAAAACTAGTTGAGGGACAAACAAGCCTGAGTTAAACTTGGCATGGGAACCAGTTCAACCAAATGAAGAATGTATATTGTTGAGATCACAACTAGCAGTACAATGGGCAGCCCACTGGGTTCATCATCAACATACATATCTCAGATAAATATTTTAGACAAACAATGACACAGCATCTGGAGCTGAACAAAAAGAGATTAGACTGATTTACATTTGGGAATCTATACATCAATTTCAAAATTTTCAAGCTGCAACCTAAGACCAAAGCTTACTTAAAAACAAACAAATCAAAACAAAGTATGTGATTGGCATAAGAAAACTGCAGCATATAACATTACCATTAATGACTTACACATGAGAAATAGCATAGAGGCATTATCAAGGACATGTATGGGTTGATCATACATTTAGAAGAAAAGATAATCGATAGACTGCACAAATGTTGCACTATCTACAAAATATTTAAAGACACCAAAAAAGACCTCTAGTGCCTTGCACAGATCCTTTAGGGAGAAAGGCATTGTTAATAATCAAGCAGAATATAAATATATGGATGTTATTATTTGTACAGATGAGTGTCATCTAAGATTCCCTTATAGACCTTCTTCACTTTTCCTTTTATACTCTTTTGCTTAGTGATCTCATCAATTCCAATGGATTCAAGTAACATCTATATGTAGATGATTCTCAAATCGACTCATGCAACTTCTATTTCAGGGATGAGGAACCTGTGACCTGGAGGCCTTAAGGTAGTCCTCTAGGTCCTCAAGTATATCCCTTTGACTGAATTCAAACTTCATAGAACAAATCTCCTTAATAAAAACATTTGTTCTGTAAAACTTGGACTCAGTCAAAAGGCTGCACCCAAGGACCTAGAAGGACATTTGTGGTCTCAAGGTTGAAATGCTATTCTGACTTCCAGTCTCACAACTCTACTGCCACTTTGTACATTTTGAATTGGATGTCCTACAGATGTCTTAAACCTCCCATATCCAAAATTGAATTTATCTTTCTTCTTAAACCTTCTCTTAACTTCTGTTACCATCCTCCCAGACAGCCAGGCTGGAGATCTAGATGTCATCCCTGACTCCTCACTACCTCTCTGTCATATCCAATCAATTGCCCAAATCTACCTTCATAGCATCCCTCAAGTTTATTTTCTCTCCTCTGACATTGTCATCACTCTACTGCAGACTCTCATCACCTTACACCTAGACTATGACAATAGCCTACTGGTTGGTCCCCTTGCCACCACTCTCTCCCCACTCCAATCCATCCTTCATTCAGTTGTCAGATTGATCTTCCCAAAGCACAAGTATGATCATGTCACACATACCTTCCATCACCCTCCTTATTCTATGAAGTCCTGTGACTCTCTCTATTGCTTCTAGGATCAAATGTAGTCTTCCATTTGCTTTTAAAAGTCTTTCATAACTTGTTCCTTTCCTACTTTTCCAGTCTTCTTATACCTCACTTCCCTCCTTGTACTTTGATACCCAGTGACCCTGGCCTCCCTGTTGTTCCTTGCACAAGACCATCTCTCTCCCAATCTTGGACATTTTTTACTGACTGTCCCCCATGCTTGGAATGATCTTCCTCCTCATCTCTACCTCCTGGCTTCTTTCAAGTCTCAGATAAATTCCTACTTTCTTTAAGAATCTTTTCCTAATCCCCCTTAAGACTAATGTCCCCTTTGTTGATTATCTCCAGTTTATCCATCTATATCTTTTTGGTATGTAGTTCTTTGTACATTTTCTTCCCCCTTATTCTGCTCTTCTTGAAAGCTAGCATTGTCCTTTGCCTTTCTCAATAACGCTGGAGCTGAGCACAGTGGCTGGCACACAGTAAGAGTTTGATGAATACTGCTGACCAACCAAATGACTGTGAAAATCTCTCAAGGGGTTTCTGTATGAATCAATTAGTTCATCATTAATACATATTTCACTTTAAGGTTTACAAAGTATTTCGTATGTATCATTTGATCTTCATCCTATGAGGCTGGCGTTATAGTTATCTGCATTTTATAATTGAGGAAACTGAGGTTCCCCTAGGTTAAGTCATTTACCCAAGATTTCCTAACTAGTAAGTGTCTAATGTGATAGTAGAAGCCAAGTCTTCCTGACTCCAAGTCCAGGACTCTATCCATTGTACATATAATATTTTCCATAGTTAAAACTGTTATATAAATATTAATTTTTATTAGTGTGACTGTAGGAGTAGCCCCTATCCCGGCAGCTTCTTCATCTGATTGATTGGGGACTGGTCATTTTAAGGAAACTCCTTTTTAAGAAAATGTTCAGACCAGGTGTATCATCACTCCTTTTCAAAGTGCACTCCTAGTTCTTCAGATTTACTCTCCCATGTTCCCATGCAGCACTCTCTCTCTTGTTCTCTCTTTCTTTCTCTCTCTGTCTTTCTCTCTCTCTCTCTCTTCTTTCCTCTCTTTTTCTCTTTCTCTCACTCTCTCTTCTCTCTGTCTCTTTCTCTCTAAGCCCCCCAAGCTTGGCTATTACGTCACATTTTTGACTTTTACTGAACTATTAGACTATTAAAACACTTAGATATTTTTCACAAAAATTGCTCCTTAGGAAGTCAATTTGTGGAATGCAAACAGATGTGTGCTGGTCAATGTTTAACAACTGGCTCTCTGGGAGGAAAAGTCCACAAATACACTTTTAGGTTTAATCCGCATTATTAGCATTTTCTCCATCTTTTAAATCTAGACAACCAAGAAAACAATAAATAAAACTCTGATTTGGAACATTTTCTAATTTTTGAGGTATTAATGCTCATACTTCAAATCTAACAGTTATCTTTCTGTAAACTTCATTGAGCAGGCTCCAGGATACCGCTGAATTCAAGTATATGATTGTCCTCTTATCCTAATTAATTTTTATATTATTTGATTTGTAGCAAAGTTCTAGCATGTCAAAATCTTTTAAAATCTTTGTTCTGTCCTTCCATATATTAGCTATCCCTTCCAGTTACATCATATCAGCAAATTTGCTAAGTATGCCTTCAAAGTCTTCGTCTACAAAACTGGGTAAAGTGCTTAACAGCACAGAGCCAAATACAGATGTGGGGAGGGGGGAAATGCACCACAGAAGACCTTGTTCTGAGTTAATATCAAATCAATAACAACTACGTCTCTGCATCTGGCCATTCAGTTAGTTCAGAATCTGCCTAATATTACGATATTTAAAACCCACATCTCTTTTCCATATATATTTGAAATATATATCAAATATATAATTTTATGTTATAATATATAATAATAATTATAATATATAATTATATTTATAATTATAATATATAATTAATTATATATTAAAATATAATATATTTATATTATATATTATAAATGAGACATGTATTATATTATATATATATAAATTAATATAATATATATTGAAAACATTGCAATATATATTTCAAATATATAATTATTTATGTAGGAAAGTCTGTTTCTGTTTAGTCAAGTCAACGAGCATTTATTGACTGTCCACTATGAGCCAAACACTGTGCTAAACACTGGAGATACAGAGAAAAGCAAAAATCTTCCCTGCCCTAAAGGAGCTTACAATCTAATGGAACTGGGGATGAACAATATGCAAGCAATTGTATGCAAATATAATACCTACAAGATAAGTTGGAGTTCATTACAGATGGTATGGAATGGAAATGCCCTGTTCCCCTGATTGGAGCATGCAGAGATATTCAGTAGGTAATTCTGGTTTGCTAACTATGAGAGGAGGAGTTAAGGCATTGGTTACCTGCACAGTCAGAAATGGGTGTATTCAAAGGACACTAGTTAGCCAGGGTCAGTCTTTTGTCTCTGGTTCTTTCCAGTATGACCAGCATTGGAGAAGGTGAGGAATACAGCCTTAGTAGTTGGGAGAGAGCTCAAGTCTTGATCTTCTGACTAGGACCTCCAAATGAAACCAAAAGTATACGATACCACTGTTGTTCTGTCTGTGATGTATTTATTTTGTCCTGCTTTTAGGAGGAGTTGGCCATGGCTATGACCTCATGAACTTCATAGAAGTCAGGAGAATAACCAACTAGGAGGAGGAGCAGAGTCTATGCTGGTGTTTGACAGAATCCAGATGTTTAGGAGATAAGCTTCAAGTCCTTTGCCTGGCCCAGTCTTTCAGGAGCAAAGATTCATGCTCATTTGTTAATTGACATAACTTACTTGGAAGTGAATTTGGTAGTACCTAGACTAGACAAATATTGCGTTAAATCTGAGTCTACTCTCTCTAGTGACTTGAAATGGCATAGGGGAGAGTATGCTCCCAGTTCTTTTTGAAAAATATTTATAATTTCTCCTCTTGCTATGTCTTTGAAGTCAACACCCCTTTGTGAAAGCTAAGAGATGTTCATTGGTTAAATGGAAGTAGGGCCCTAATCGCAATTAACAGTAAGGCAAGCATTCCAAAATGTGGGCTTTTATGTTGTTTGATTTGTCCCAAAGTTCTAGCATGTCAGAGTTTTTAAAAATCCTATTTCTAACCTTCCAACCCTATAGAGGTGCCCGTAGAATCCCAAGGGGAAAGATGTAGCCAGTCTCCTTCTGGGAGAGTGAGTATAGAGTCTCATTATAAAATTCTTTGCTAAAATCTTGATAAAAAATATGTAAAGCATGCCCTGATCTACTAGTTTAGCAACTTTGCGAAACATGGAATTACAGTTAGCCTGTCATGACCTGTGCTAGCTCTTTGGGATAGCTTCTACCTTTTCTAAATGCTTGTAAACCATTCCATTAACGATATTCTCTAGAATATTGCCATCAAATGATGTCAAACTCATAAGCATAGAGTATACAGAATTCATTCTCTTCCCTATTTGGAAAGTTGACTCTCTCACTCTAACTAGATGGCAAATTGCCTTTTGCAAGTCTTATTAGCTATCTCTGAGAGCATGGAAATCCCAGTTCTAATTATTTGGTTGAACTATTTATATGCAACCAAGTCCCTTTTCCAGGTTCTGGGAATCAATAAACATCAGTGACCTTCCTATACCCTCTGTGGAAGTAGGAGCCTCATCAAGTAGATATCTTGGGGGAAGCATTGTTATGGAAAGCCTACATTTCTTTTCCATCTGATAATGGCCAATTCAATTCTACCTCTTCAACCTTCTAATTTTCAAGAATCAGACAAGTTTGGAGGCATAAACTGCTTTATTATAGTCTACTTAAAACAAAATTCTGAGTGCAATTTAGCCATCCTGTGTTAACTAGCTTACCCAATACCATAAACTAATAAGAATCCAGAAAAAGTAGGTTAGTTGAAATGTATTTATTAAACTATCACTTGAGTGCTTAAGGAAACCAGAATCTGGAGGGTACTGGTACAATCAGAGGGGAACTGGTCAGACTGGTTCCAAGTACATGACCTAAGTTAAAGTTAGGAGTCTAAGAGACCAACATAAACTGAGAAACGGCCATTTCATTCTGCCAAAAGGATCAACCCAAGAGCCTATGAGATGGGTCTTTGGTAGGTGGGTTGGATTTGGGGGAGTAGGGTGAGGGCATGAGAAATGAAGCAGATTGAGGAAGGTAAACCTAGTCTAGGGCCAGAATTAGGCTAGAGTGCATTTTTTCACAGGTGGGCTGCACTTGAGTGGAAAAGAATATGGTGGCAGAAAGCCAAGAAGCTGAGAAATTTGAATTTTATATCTTAGGTAGAGAATCATATGTTAGGGAGAGTGTCTACAGATTCTTAAGTGAGATAATAAATAAGGTGTTGGTGGGAACAATTCTGGTAGGAGTGTGTGCCAAGAATTAGGGTAGGGAGAAACTAGCCTAATGGTAACTAAGAATAAGTGACTGAATTCGTAAGTCATTGACAGAACTTAAAGTTCTTTGGGAAGGATAAAAAACAAACAAACAAAAAAAAACTTAAGCAAAGAATTAGCAAGAATGATTAGTTAAAATAGTGTCCTGGAATAAACTCTTTCCCTGCCTTGCTCTCTTCCTGTCTCAACTGTAGCCTCCACTAGCAGTGGTCCCATGCTGTAGTCCTAGATTCTCTGCTTCCTTCCCCCAAGGGAATACCTTTCCACTCCTTATTCAATAAAGGGCACCTTCTTTACTGCTTGGTACAAAATGTCATCGGAGGTCCTTGCCCAATGGAGGAAAAACCCTTCTAGTTACAATTGCCAGCTGGGAGTCTATTTTAGTAACCTTGCTATGAAATGATAAGGGCTTATTTCCATAATCACCATTAGAGTAACCATGGAAGACCAAAGGTGGAAAAAATGTGAAGGATTTTGAGGAGGAAGGGTCATTGATCGAAGAAAGAACGGCAGGGCCTTCCTGGATAGAGGGAGTGAAGGAAAGTAATGAATTAAAAAACAACTTTAGGATTATGAGCCTGGAGGACTTGGTGGTGGTGGCTGATGGTTCTTCAGAGATTAATATAAAATCAGGAAGGGATGTCAGTTTATGAGGGAAGATGATGAATTCACTTTTATTGTTTTAAATGTCAGGTCATAATGATATATTTGAGAAGTTTGGTACAGATAAACGCAACTCAGTCAAAGCCAGGCTGCTCTGGGACTCACTTTCCTCATCTGCAAAGTTAGGATTTATAAATTAAGTGATCTCCAGAGTTTCTACTACTCTAGTAAAGTAAGGTTATTTTTCTCCCTTAATTCAGTGTGCTAGATCAAAGAAGTGCTGGTCTGGACAAAGAGGGTTCAAATCCTCCCTCAGATGCTTACTTGATGTGCGACCTTGGGCAAGGTATCTGTACCACAGTTTTCTCATTTCTAAAATAAGGAGGTTGGGCTCAGCATCTTCTGAGTTTCCTTTCAGTTCTCAGTCTGTGATCCTATGCTTGAAGATTGATGCTGACTTCTACTTGTGTATAGAGATGTGCTTTAAAACATGTATCTTATCAGCAATCTTTTGCGTTATACCTTTCTGTGATTCTGTCTCTTCCCTGCAACATCCCTTTTAAAAACAGCCACCTGGTCTCTGGCTGCTGAAGGCAAAGCTAATCTGTTTGTTCTTGTGGTTTCCTAGCAGTCCAGAACTATGCAGCATCATATGATAAATTGTCTCTTTTGTTTATTCTGCTCATGTTTTTATTCCGCCGTGTCTGTCTCTTCATGATCCCATTTGGAGTTTTCTTGGCAAAGATGCTGGAGTGATTTGCTATTTCCTTCTCCAGCTCATTTTGTAGATGAGGAAACTGAGGCAAGCAGGGTTGAGTGACTTGCCTAGGGTCACCTAAGTAACGAGTATTGGAGGTCATATTTGAACTCTTGACTGTAAGTTTTCCTGACTCCAGGTCAGTATTCTAGCCATGTAGATGTCCTATTCAGCTCTTAGTTATCTCATTGCAGTTCACCGTTCAACTGCTTAGATACAAATGATTCCAGCCCAGGAGAATTGTGTGGCATCAAATTATTGCTTATTGCTTCAATGTTAGTGACCTGGTTATGTTCCAAGATTTCCCTGGCAAGAATGCCTTGTGGATAAAAATGATCAAGAAGTCATGATAACACAGTAGGAGAATCAAAAGATTGATTTCTAGGGAAACAAACTCAAATTACCTATATGTTTAAGATTCATATGAAGGAACCAAGGCAGTACTGCCCTGCCCTCCCCTCCCTTTCTCTTCCCTTTGATTGTTCTGCTGTGTACTGGACAATTCTCTATAAGTTGCAGAGAGAGAGTACCAATCTGCATTGGCTGAGGGAGTTTCTTCTTTGGGGAGTTCCCTTTATCAATGAAATCACAAGTCCACTAGTTTCTAGTCTATTCAGCAGCATTTTACTAAGTAGTTAACTGCAAGGCAAGTGAAAAGATGAAAGAAGAAAAGTCTTCTCTCAGAGTACTTGCATTCTAATGAAAGATAAGAAGACTGTGCAGGTATTAAAATGACATAAAATGACATGTTCTCAACATTTTAATGGCAATGTCCCCTTTGATAACTTGATGAAACCTATGGATCTTCCAGAATAATATTTTAAATGCATAAAATAAAATATATAGGATTACAAAGAAAATCAAAATTATATTGGAAATGATTTATTTTTTCCCTTATCTAAGACCCCCTAAGTTTTATCTGTGTATCCCAGTCTAAGAACTCTTACCCAAAGCCTATTACTCTGATTTATAACCAACACGATTTTATTTAGGCAAAAAATTTCCAATACAGACTCCCATCCTCTGTTACAAAAATAAATGACTATAAATTAATGGAGAGTTAGAGCCAAAAGACATAATTAGCCCAGTAATGAAGTAATGATAGCTGCTTATTTGTTGAGGGAACTGGTAGCTGCTTCCTTTAAACTTCCTGTATGGACCGGCTTCTGGAACACTATAAATAATCCTATATGATGTTTTGTTTCACTACTAAATTCTGATTAGTCATTGCTTGCTCCATTTAAGAATGCAAAAAAACAACCTTTTAATAGGAACAGAAACTGACAACCTCATTATATTTTTAGCAATTCATTGGTTTGTGGTATTTATCTAAAGAAAATGCTCATAACAGATTCAATATTATGTACAAATCTAAGATGAAAATAGCTATCAAAATTAAGCCAGAGTTTGTATCTGTGAAGAAAAAGTCAACTTTATACAATATTCTTTAGAGTCTTCTTTTTTTTAGTCTGTGGAAGAGTTGGAATGTCAAGGAGAAAAGGAAGGAATTGAGAAGGGACTACACACAAAAGTCTTCCTTTCAAAGTTTATACTTGATTTTTGATTGCGAACGGCTCAGTTTTTGGGAAGAGTATTATGACGTGAAGGAAATGCAAGTAGTCAACAGTACCAAGGAAGATGAGTCTTATAAATATTTGATATTTTTCAAGGATCTATAATTTCATTAGTGTAGGTACTCCCTTTACCAACACAGATTACAAACATTTATGACTTAATAGTCTTTGTGCAGGATCATGACTGAAACATATCAGCACCAAAATTCATACCTTATCATAGAGACTTTGGAGAGTACATGATCATAAATTTAGAGCTAGAAGGGATTTGAGAGGTCACCATTTTATAGGAAATGGAACTAAAGTTCACAGAGGATAAATAATGTACCCAACTAGACACAGAGCCAGGATATGATTCCAAGCCGATAAACTTTCTTCTACTAAACAGCACCTAACCGGTGGCCAAGTGTCTGGTGATGAGCCTTTGTAAACTTGGCTAGGTTATTCCTTGGACACCTACCACCCCAGAATATCTGCAGGCTTCTTTTTTATTCATCACTGAGTCAGGGTAACCTTGGATTTCAGGAGGTGGGGAAACTTACCGCTGGGGATACCTGCAGACTTGTCAGTTTATCTCCTATGCTATACACCAGAACACTGACTCAGTGGGGTCTTGTAACAGAACCATCTCCAGCAAGAAGCAGTCATCTACAAATAAGAACTTTTCCATCTCATGGCCCTTAGAGCCTTCTCCAGGACAAGTAAGATACCACCATATCAGGCCTGCACAATCTGTGGCTCGTAGGGGGCTTACAGCATACCAAAGGATTTCCTCTGCATACAAAGGTTGTTTTCCTCTACATTTTTCACAGGTTGCCTAAAATCTTTTGGCACACTGCAAGTGGCCCGAGGGTCACAAGTTATGCAGGCCTGTCCTATATCCTGGTGTGCTCCAATATCTTCTTTAACTTCTACATACTTTGAATTGGGCCTTCTTCATTTTACAGGACATAGCATCTCTAGCTGTCAAGTTGCTGAACATCAAAGGAAGATCTTGGACAGTGTGGACTCACAGCTCCATGATTAGCATACTCTCATTTCCTTGTATTCAACCCATCCCAGTGATTATGAATAATATAAATCCAATTGCTAATCTTTAATCCATCATTCTATTTTGCTTATTCACATTAACCCTACCCAACCTGTGTCCCCTGCCAGATCCACTCACCATCCATTGTGTCTTCTGGAATGCCTGCTCTATATAAGTAGCAAACTTTTATCTTTAAACATTTTCTTTTGCATTTCTTTTATCTGCAAGCCTTTACTGAGGCATGACTTTCTTTTGACAACACCACTTTCCTTGAAAATCTTTTCAATACTGACTAAACTTTTTCTTAAAGTATTTCTCCCCTTACCCCACTGGTTATGGTGGAATTGGAATACTTCTTGCTTCCTGTAGCCACTTCCAGACTCTTTGCCTCCTTCTTTCTGTAAGCAAACTTACCTTCTTTGAGGTTCACATAATATAAATCTCCCAAAACCTTCCACCTACTACACTCTGAAACTGGGACCCCAAGGGACCCCTGCCAAGGGCTCCTGGAGCCCCTAGCTTCAGAGTGATTACAATAGTCACTGTTGCTGTTTCCCACCCAGCCTGATATCTTTGTTTTTCTGGGTCTCATTAAAGGGACCATGCCCTGGCTACTTCTTAAGCAGTCCTATTCAATGAATGGGTGTTGCCTTACCCCAAGTGAGTACCTGCAAAGACTAAAGGGGCCAAAGCCTCTCAGTGCATCTTGGGTCATCTCCAGTCATCCTGAGGAATATCAGGTCACTGGATTCAGATGACTGTAGAGAAGAAGTGGGGCTGGTAACATGCACAGCCCTCCCTCACTCAAAACAAAGTCAAGTTCAACTCATGTCATCATTTCTCTGATGGCACATTCTTCTTCAGCAATGAAGGATAAACACAAATATAAATCTTCAACCAATCCAGATCCCTGTGAGTATTATGTATAGATTTCCCACTAGATCATTCACTTTCCTTAGAGAGTTCAGTTCTTAACTCACAATCTTTCCATCCTTCTATCACCTGCCCTCATACTAAAGGACTGTAACATACATATTGATATGCTGTCAAGCATCTTATTTCTCAATTCCTCAAACTATCAATTTTGTGACTTTTTCTCCATTCTTCCTCAGCTATGTACACAGAAAATCCCATCCTTCATCCAGTTGTCATGTGTTCCATCTTATTCATTAACTATACAGTTCCCTTGTTTGATCATAATCTTTTAGCATTTTTTCTTGTGCCTTAGGGCCTTTTAACTTGTTCCTCATCTTCATCATGCCTTCCATTCTGTCTACCTCAGAGTTATTTAGAAGGTCATCACCTTTGCATTGGCTATCTTCTTTCTTCCTTATCCCCACCTCTTGGCATACAAACTCAATCCATAGTGTCCTCCACCTCCACCTTCCTCTGCCCCTTTGTCCTATCACAGATCATTCATTGCTAAGCCCAAATTCTGGATTACTTCCATCATGTGCTTCCTTTGCTTTTACTCCTGTGCTGTTGAATAAAGCTGGGTATGCATGTTTTTGTAGCTCTTTGGGCACAGTTCCAAATTGCTCTCCAGGATGGTTGGATCAGCTCTCAGCTCCACCAACAATGCATTAGTGTTCCAACTCTCCCACATCTCCAACATTTACCATGTTTTGTCATGTTAGCTGAATTTAAAGCTTTTGAAGTTAAATGAATCAGTACTTGGCTTCTTCCATAATTCTTCTTATGGTTTGTTGTGGGATTAGAACTTTAATGACTGTATCAATGGCCTGCTCTGGCAAAATTTGAACTTGTTAAAATTCATCTTCAGTGTCCTCTATGTTTGTGTCCTCTTCCCTAATTTGATGTCTCAGATTAATCCTAATTCTACCCCTAGCTATCCTCTGTTGTGCTGTATCATGCAGATCAGTCTTCTCTAAATCATTCCAAGATTCTAATCCTTTTCATTTCTCCACTCATTAAAAATTAGCCATTCTTTGTCCTGCCACCACAGGTCCAGTGATCTCTGCTCATGTGTTAGTGGATGGTAGTTAATGGGCCTACATTTGCCCATCTGCAAAATGGGAAAAATATTAGCACCTACCAATAGGGTTGCTGTGAGGATCCTTGGCTTTACAAACTCTGAAGTCCCATAAAAGTGGGAAGTATTATTCTCCAGCTAAGCTTGGTCTGTAACACATTGGAGGCTAGTGGTCTGAGCTGTTACTGGCTATCTGATCACTATTTCAGGACATGTGGAATGATCACTGCCCCCCATCTCCCACAGCCAACACTGTGTGTACCACTCACTTTTTCCACAATCACATGCTGTATCATATTGTTTCACATCTCTATGTCTTGTCTTCCTGAGTAGATCACAAACTTCTTAAAGATAGACAGGTATTGAATTATATAACAGTAGCAATGTAGCGATAATCACATTTTTAAACTTCTTTAAGGTTTGTAAAATATTATAACGGTGGTTTTTTGTTTTTTTGGCAAGGCAGTTGAAGTTAAATTACATATCTAGAGTCACACAGTGTCAAGTGTCTGAGGTCAGATTTGAACTCTGGTTCTCCTGACTCCAGGACTGGTACTCTATCCACTGTGCCACCTTGCTGCCCCTTATAAGAATATTATGAAGAGGTATTATAAGTTTAATAGGGGACTGGCTTCTGGGGGCCCATTTCTGGGAGCCTGTCCAACAGATTTCTCCTGCTGCCAATTCACATGATAGTTTGGCTGAGTCAACTTCTGAAAACGTGTCATGAGGTGGAGGGCCCCAGCACTCCACTACAGAGAATTTGCAGAAATTCTGCAATTGTTTCCTGTTTGTTTACACATTGGCGAAGAAAGATCTTTTGATTGACTGCTGGGCTGGAGGTGAATATTCATAGAAAAGACAGTAATTAGTCAAATCAACCTCCCTTTTCCTTGATAGTAATCAAGGGAAAAACTTGCTGTGAGCCCCAGGTAGCAACAGAGGCCTCAGACCCTTATCTACGAATCTGGGCTTCTGGGGGGCCTTGAACATTTGTTAGTTTTCTGTCTCTGTCATGTTTTATCGTTTCTTCCTCTTAGATGAATGAGTGTAGGGGTTGGAATGGACTAGACCAATGGTATTAACTCATAGAGACAAAGTCCACCAAGCCATACATAAGATGCCTGTGGGTAGCATATTTACTTAGATTTAACATGTAATGCTCAAATCCGATTCAATTGCAAGTCATGTCATTATCTTTCTGATGTCATGGTTCTTTTTGAGAACAAAGTTTTGTTATATTTTAATTTATTTTGTAAATATTTGCTACTTTATTATTGAAAAATAAAGTTTTGATTATTTACTATCTCATTATTATTATTTAATAAATAAAATTTCAATTAATTATTTACTATTTGGTTAAATATTTATTTTTTGTTTGGACAGTGCTCCAGAGTGTTATGCAGCTCATGGCCAGATTCTTGACACTTCCAGACTAGGCTGCAACTCTGTGTTTTGAAAGAGCCTCTAGATGTCTAGGAACTTGATTCTGTGCCATAGTTTGTCTAGCTAAGCCCAGTGAGAAACGTAGCCCCAAGGAGTAACCTGAGAGATCCATCCCAGAAGTCATTTACCCACAACGGACCAGCCACTCCAGAGTAACTTGTTCATAAGCTACATGGCTCCCAGAATGGACATTGATAGGGCAAAGTCTGGTGGCAGCACCTTAAAGTTGAGCGCATTCTCCACAGGGACTGAGGTGATGGAGGGAAAACTATGTCTCATTTAGAGGGAAGGTATTTTCCTTTGGTTCATGATAAATTTTCTCAGTAATTATACCATTAAGAACTAGTTGATCTAAATTATTTATTGGTGAGATTGAGAAGCTATTAAATGATATTGGGCTGCTAATCACTAACAATGGTATTGGTGGAATAAATTAGATTAGGGGTCAGATGATAGCATTAGAACCTCTTGAAGTTACCCCTAGAATCCTTGAGTGGTGATGTAGCTGAGTTCTGGGGACCCAACTCTTCAATACAAGGAGATTTGATGTTGAGAAAATAAGTCTAGAGCTTATAAAGGACTACCTAAGTACCCTGAAGGGTTGTGAGGTGGTGTAGTAGATATAGCATTGGGTCTAACATCTCAAAGACCTGAGTTCAAGTGTGACCTTAGACACTCGCTAGCTATTTGACTCTGGGCTAATCACTACCATATTTGTCTCGGTTTCCTCATCTGTAAAATGACCTGGAGAAGGAAACAGCAAACCAGTATCTTTGCCAAGAAAACCCCAAATAAGGTCACAAAGAGTCAGACAGGACTGAAATGACCGAACAATAGGTATCATGAAACCTATTTTACATTGTAGATATGGAAAGGTAATGTGATATGAGTGACTAAAAAGTTAATCTAAAAACAAGAAAGAACTGTGTTCAAATTATGTCTGATACATACTGCCTACTTGACTGTGTGGGTACCTACTTGCTCTGAAATCTCTATTATAGTGTCCTATTCTGCTGATGAAGGAACAAGAGGCTCAGAAAGGTATAGGGACCTGCCCAAAATCAAAAGACTATGAAGTGTCAAAACTAGAGTTTAAATCCAGCTCCATATCCAGGACTCGACTTTGTATCTCCCACAGGCTTAAGCATTTGATACTTATTCTAGTTGAATTATATATTAAAATAGTTTTTCTTTCTTCACTTCTGCCTGAGGGAGGAAAGCTAATTATAGCAAAGTAAAAGTAATGTTAAGTATGAGACCTCTACTCCCATTTTCTTTGCCACTTATCCTTAATAAAACATCTCACCTTTCAAGGCATGCTGGTCAGTCTTCAGACCAAGACCTTATGAAATTGAAGATGTGATTCATCTTTTGAGAGATCTGTTAAATAGATTCGTAATGAACCCTCAAATTCAGCCTTTAATCAGGTTGAGAAACCAATCAAGAACAAGATGATAATCCAGTCATTGAATCTAGAAGCCCTATGGCATTGGGGTCAACAAGGAATTTTCTTTGCAAAGAGTTGAGAAGAAAATACAAACGTATATTTCCATTGATTAAAGTACCAAATGGAAGATATGTGTTTGAATAGGACGAATAGAAAGCATAATGTTTATAGATCCCCATTCATCCATGTGTGGCAGTCAGACATCAATTCAACAGTGGGCATTCTTTAGTATAGGGACCCAAGTTTTCTGGATTAAAATTGGATGCTCTGAACTACTTAGGGACTTTGGACCAGTTTAAATACTCTATATTAATTGATTGCAGTTTACTTTTTAAATTCAAATGACAGCTAATTGGCACTCAATTCAGATATTCTTTAAAAGTCAAAATTGTAATTCATTATTTAGCTATCAAACTGTCTTGCTATATATAGTTATAAAAACAGAGGAAACAAGGGTTACTTCAAGAAAGAATTTGTTTACGTATATTTTATATTCTTGGGGTTTTTTTTTGCTTTGCTTTGACAACTTTTCTGAGTTCGTAGGTTTCACATTTCTAGACTGCTTTTCTAATTCCCTGCTCACTTTCCCCCCTTTTCTTCTTCAATTCCACCTTAAAACATCTGCCCAACCAGCTAGACCAGCCCACAACCTAGCCCCTCCCACTTAGATGATTTTTTTTTTTTAAACTTGTCCATACCCAGGCACTGAAAAAGAAGGCTTGCAGAAAGCTAAAGGGATAGACCGATCTGAAGATTCTAGTATACGTTCAGAACTGTAAGCAACATCCTTACTCTTCCTTTTTTTTTTAAGAAAAAAATTCCATTCGTTGCTAGTTTGTTAAATTTGTCAGGATAGAAAACCGTGGAAGAAGGCAAAAAAGACACAAGTTGTTCAGTCTGCGTGTGACTTGGCTTTTGAAAGGGGAAGCAGAGCCTAGAGAACGCCTGTTTCTTTTTAGCAAATGTGTACTTGTTTTACGAGGTCTAAGAAAAAGAAAATAATCAGAAAAGGTGCTTTACCTAGCTTGGAACCTTGAAAGAAGCTTTAAAGAAAGAGCAGTTCAGGTAGTGCTGTACCACTTCCACGTGATTGTGTAGCCCAATGACTGCTGTTCCTTAAACTTTAGCACTGTGACTGCTTGACAACTCAGAGACTCTTAGGAAGAAATGGATTATATTCTTTTATTTGATCCTCTCTGAGTTTTCCTTCTCTTTTCCCTGTTTTCTTCTAATTTCTTCCTTTCCATCTCCTTCCCTCCCCCTTTCCTCCTTTGTTCCTCCCCTTCCTTTCTTCCTTCCCTTTCTTCCTCCCTCCCTTCTTTGCTTCCACCTTTCTCTCCCTTCTTCCCTCCTTTCTTCCTTCCTTTCTTTCTTCCCTCCCTCCTTCCCTCCCTTCTTCCTTTTCCCCCTCCCTTCTTCCTTTCTTTCCTCCCTCCTTCCCTCCCCTTTTCCCTCCTTCCTTCCTTCCCTCCTTTCTTCCTTTTTTCTTCCTTCCTTTCTTCCTTTCTTTTCCTCTTTCTCTCTTTCCCTTTCTTTCTCTCTTTCTTCCTCTCTCTCTTTCTTTGCCTCTTCCTTTCTTTCCATCTTTCTTTCTTTCTTTCTCTCTTTCTTCCTTTCTCTGGAAATTCCAGATGTTGCAACATGAAAGAAAGCAAAGATTAATGTAGGATCTGGACCAGTGATGTCATTGGTACTGCGAACTTTCAGGTGATGTAACTCTCTACCAATGCAGATTCTGTGCAATTTATAGTATGAGAATTGTCTAGAGTACCGAAAGGGTAAAGTGACTTATCCTGAGTCACATAGCCAGTAGTTGTCAGAGGCAGTATCTGAATCCAGGTCATCATGACTTCCAATTCATCTCTCCATCCATTATTTTACTGTGCCCCTAGACTTAAAATGATTTTGGTAATATTTGTTTATGATGGACCATCACCTACTAGTAATAATATAGATGATCAAAACATTAATTATAATCTGACTTGCAGTAACTACAGCACAAATAGAGATGTTTGAAGGAAGGTGAATGACAGCAATTTTATAATTTCAGAGTGGAAAATTTCATTTTGTGGCTGTTTTAATTTAATTTAATATTGTTTGCAGTTTGTTAGTTGCCTTTCACAATCAAAATTATTTTATTTCTTAAAAGAAAATGTAAAATTCCCTTCTTGTTTGTGTCAGTTTGTTGAATTAGGTGATTTTCTGTGCTTATGTTATCTTGCTCCATATGTGCTCTAAATATAAGAAGAGATTTTTTTTTTAAATGTAGCTTGGGGCTGGATAAAGATAAAATACATTCTTTTGATTTCAAAATAAGTTGGATAATAGGAAAGACACAAGATTAGGGATCTGGCTAGCTAAGGTCTCATCCTGGTTCTGCCATTAATTTCTTTTGTGACATTTACAAAACTATTGAATGACTGTAGGCCTCAGTTTCCTCATTTGTAGAGTGACATGGTCATATTGGATTAGCATCTGACATGAATGATCTATGATTCTACATGATGCAATCTAACTTTACCACAACCTAGAATTATATTTTAATTTTACTTAAAAATAACCTTATCTTAAAACAAAGAAAAAAGAAATTTGCACCTACTATTGGTCGATGACAAAATATGATGAATCACCTAAAGCTGGCAGAGAATGCTGGGATCAGCACTGCACCATTCATTTGTTCTGGAAGATGCTTGCTATCTAAAAAAAAAAAATTAAAGTATCTAAGAGATAGTAAAAATGCTCAGACTTCAGCAGCTAAAATATCTCACTGCTCCATGTGAAGCAGTTCAAAAAAGATTAAGAGGGAATGCTATTAGGAAAACTGGAAATGAAAATAACACTTCTTAGAAGGTTTCACATTTCACATAGCCCATATAGCCATAAGCAAGCCTGTTTCTCCAGTTCATTTTAGGTAAGAGACTGGAATCCTCCCCTTTAATGGAGCATTGTAAGAGTTAAATGGTAACTGAAGCAATACTTGTGAAATGTATAGAGAAGTAAATGTTTAATCTGTATATGCAGAAAGCAGTTTACAAACTTCCTGTGGAGGAAGCACTTTTTTAATTGGAGAAAATATAGCTTCTTCTGAACATGTTAAGTAATTTAAAAGTTTTTGACAAGAATTCTTGGTCTAGGGTGTTGGGGAAAAATTGTGAAGTAGATTCCTGAATCTCTGACAACATTTAGTAATGGAAATAGGTGGTTCTTATTCCTAGCCAACAGTAGGTCCTGTTAGTCCTGCTTATCTACAGAGTGTGGTACTTTCAAAATTAGAACACTTTTAAGGCAGGGAGTAAATGGAATGGCTTAAGATTATATCCATTTAAAAATAGTTTGCAAGTAGAAAAGAGGAAGACCTAGAATTAGTCTGTGGTTCGTTTTCCTTAGACATATCTTACACTAGCCAACTCCTTTTTTTTCTGTAGCTTTAGAAAATAAAAACTGGAAGTTTTGTGTCATATGAAAATATTCTCCAGAATGTTTTCATGATATATTGAATTACTGAAACTTAAAAAGAACTAGTTAAAAAGAACTAACGGTATAAAAAGAAAATTTTGACCCCAGATAAAGTCCTTAAAGGCCCCTGTTCCTCTTACTCATTCTTCCCAGCAGTGCAAGGGCTTCTTGTATTGCATTTTAGACTTTAGTGACACAGCAAAAAATAGGACTTTTTGATATTCTTCTTATAAGTAGATAAGAGATTTGTGAAGAATTAACCCTCATAAACTGAGTACCACATCTTTAGAAATTTTGTATCTCTGTTAAGTGTATGTGGTTAACTGAAGTCACTTTATGTGTATACATATATAGTAGTATTTCCCTACTTCAGAAGATACATGGTTTCCTGTGAGGTAGTCTTTCTACAGATAAAGATAGCAACATCTCCATACCAAGTCAGATCTCTGATAAGACTTCACAAAATGCCTCTTAGGGAATGAGTGAAACCTGGAGTTAGGCGGCTATAAGTTTGCATTGTATGACAATCTAACTGTCACTGATGTCTTGTACTACTAAGAAGTTCTGAGTGAATGCTATGTCAAGGCAGTGAACTCAAATGATGACAAAGAAGTCATGGACAAGATGATGTCCACAGTTTTGGTGGGTATCTTTCTTTTTAGGCATTTTAGAAAGGTAGTATTATGCAGCAGAGAGAAGGCCAGGAATCAGGAAGGTCTACATTCATTTTATGTCTTGCCTGTGACATATGGCTCTGTGATTTTGGGCAAGTCACTTAATGCCTCAGGAAATCCCTAAGACCATAAGTTACAGAGAAGTTGTTGATATTCACCAGGGAGAGAAGTTTCCATGTTAAGGAGTTTCACATCTTGATGAAATATTAGGTCGAAGCAAAAAAATCATATTTTTAGAAATACATACATATATATATATATATATATATATATATAGTTCTACAGATATAAGAAGCCTGTTAGATGAATGAAATTATAAATTATATATTTTTTAGCTTTCTGTTAAAAATATAACCTTTATTCTGAATTGTTCACCAAAGACAAACCTATGTTTTGCAATATAATACACTAGGATGTCCTACTGAGCATGATTGTCCATTGAATTGGTGGGAAAGCTGTGAAAAACTGAATGCTTTGGCGGAATCTGTAGCCATCTGGTTCAACTGATACCTGAAAGGAATCCTGCTTCCAAATAGTATACTTGACAAACAGTCATACAGCTTTTCCTTTTCCAAGGAGAGGAGACCCATTGCACTTTTGTGTTAACTTGCTTGGTAGCAAACTTTCATCCACTGAGTCTCAGATGACTATTTTACAACTTCTAGTGACTGCTCTTAGTTTTTCTGCTGGGAACAAGCCAAATAAATTCAATTTCTCCTCCTTTGCTGGCCTTTCATATAATCATCCTGGTTCCTGCTCTGGAAAGTCACCAATTTATTAATGTCCCTTTTTAAGCCGTGGTGGTCCTAATTAAAGACAATGTGGTCTAACCAGGGCCCAGTATAGACTAATGTTGTGAATAGGGAGGTGATAGAGAAAATTATACCTGCAAAGGATGAAAGTGTAGATTTCACATGAGCATTGGCTGGGGTAGGATGGCAATAACTATATGATGACAATGCCAGGAACTGAACACAGAAAGAAGGCAGGGATTCTACCACTGAACAACTAATTATTGTATAGCCATGACAATTACAGTAACTTGGAGCACAAGAGAAAAAGGAAATCACAAGAATTAAAAGTCTACATAAAACTGTAGGATCGTGAGAAACCAGTATTCTCTGCTTGTATTCTCAAACACTAAACAATGTTTTTCAAAACAGTTACTTTTTCCCTTGTTTTATATTTTTTGGGTAAACAGTATTCATTTAGACGTTTTTATTTTTGCACTGGCTAATTAAGTTGCAGAAATAATGGTATTAATTTGTGGATTTTTTTTTTTTTTGCCTTTTCTCCCATAGAGAGGCTTCTTTCTCTGTGTCTAAAAGAGTGAAAGAGTGAGGCTGCATAGTTATGATATCAAGATGACCTTCATAAAATTTGATGCCTAGAGCTAAATTTTAATAATTGATAATATTAAAAAATGTTTTAAAGGGTTTTATTAGCGATCTCCATGATGAGGTGGAGAAGTTGGACTGATAAGACAGGAAGACATAGAGGGACAGCGTGACATAATTGAAAAAACACTGGGTTTGGAGTTACAGACACTGGGTTTTGCCTGTGCCTCTGTCCATCACTCTAATGTGGAGCAAATTGATTAACATTTTGTAGCTTAATTTTCTCATCTTTAAAACAAAAAAGTTTGGAATAAAATATCTCTAAAAATCTTTCTAATTCTAAATCTATAATGCTATGATTCAAAGAGCTTTAAGTGGGTGGTAAATTCTTGGTTATCAGGTTCTGAGTACTTGATGGACCTATGGAGAAAGTTTGTGGAGATTATATTGTATAATTATATAGCTCTGATGATCATAGATCAGACTCTGTCCTGGATATTTGCTGACCATCATCTGTCTGAGAAAAGGACACTAAATCCCCAAATCCTCTAGAGTTATGATTATGTGATTCTTATAGCCAATTGTTGGTGTTCGTTTTAACACATCTATAAAGAAGAGTCACCTAACAATTTTAGACATCTCTAAAAGATTGTCAGTTGCAGAGAAGGTACAGAGTAGCATTCGTATAAGGAGTTTCCTTACCTAGGATCAACCCCTATCCCTATAAAGGAAATATTGCCACCCCATTTTATAGCGGTTCAAAGTAGATTTATAGGATTCAACTAATCCCTAATAGGAAGACACATTTTAATCCCCTGATATGGCCAACTGTGAAAACCTAATTCTTAAGAATTAGTTTATTAACCACTTTTATCTCTCTATAAAATCAGTAATATCTTTCACCAAAGTGCTCCTGTATATGATAGTACTTATGTACTCCTATATACCTAAAGTACCTAGCCTCAAATTTTATTGCTTTTTCCTTTCTTTTTTGAAATTAGTTTTATGTTCATTGATTGTCTTTTTTTTAAATTACAAGCTCCCAAACATAATAGTAATACTTTTACATTTCTATAACTGTTTTCTACTGAAGTTCTGTTGCACTATCTCATTTGACATGAAGATGACTGTGGGTTCTTAAAGGTCATGCTAGTGGATCATGAGCTCTTCTAGGTCCTGTGAAGCTTGAGAGGCTTTCTTACAAAGTGTGTGTCATTTGAGGACCATGCCAACCAAGTTTGGAGAGGCTCGTTACTGGGGATAAATATTTTGAGTCATGGATAACAATTTCCAAAGGTCAAGTTATCTACATAGAATACTTCCACTTTCTTCTCAACACACTTTAATGTGGCGTTTTCCATTAATACTTTACTGTAATTGCTCTCTCTAAGGTCACCAGTGATTGTAATCTCCAGATCCAATGAGTTTTTTAAAAAATCCTTACCCTCTGTTGAATGACCAGAGCATCTGATATGCCTGGCCTTTCTTTGAAGTGGGTCTCTCCTTGTTCTGCTCCTACCTATCTTTTCTCTTTCCCTAATTCCTGATCTGATTCTCAACTCGTGAAGGTAGGTGTTCTCAAATTTTCTCCCTTTAGACATCTTTCCATTCTCTCTTCCTTTCACTCTCACAACTTGTTCCTCCCCCTGTGCAGATAACAACCCATTCTCTATCTCTAGCTATGATCTCTTTTCTGAATGTCTCTAACTTCCTACTTTGCTGTTCTGCTCCAACTTCCTTCTGATTTTATGCTTTCTGTGAATGGTATCACCATCACTTTTAAGTGATTATTCCTTTCTCCCCATCTCAAACTGTCACCAGTTCTTGTTGATTCCATTGTAACATCCTCTACATCTGTCATCTCCTCCTTCTTCCCCCCTTTCAGTACTCATTGACAGTTGCCCACACTTTTAGAATTGCCTCCTTTTGGCAATAGCAGTTGCCAATTTGGCAATTGCCTCCTAACTGATTTTTTTTCTTCTTTTAATGACCCTTTATGAATTTTCCTTATGTATAACTCTGGTCATGTTTTTTCTTTTTTCCAAAATCTTCAGCAGCTCACTATTGTCTACCAAGTAAGGTTCAAACTCCTTTTCCTGAAGTTAGAGACCCTCTGTCCTGCCTTTGCAGCCTTACTTTTCATCCAAGTACTCTGTAGTCTAGCTGAACTGGATGATTCTGTGTCCTCTGAACAGATGCTACACAACCACCACTTAATAATATTTTTCATGCCAGTTCCTACCTCTGTCTTTCCCTCCTCCTGTATTCCTGTTGATATAAAAATTGTCCAAGAATACATTGATAGACAATACTGTCAATCATACTTATAAATAGAGACATTTTAATAACTGCCTTATAATGTGCTGAGCAAAGTTCCATGGTAAACAAAAATCAATAAGCTACAAACAACATTTTTAGAAATCTTATATAGGTTTTATTTACAAGGCAGAATGGATAGGATGGAATTTTACAGAGGACAGAAGGAAAAAGTAGATTTACACCTCAGAGAACAGATAGCAGAAAGAAAAGATCTATATCAAGTAAAACAAGAAACTAGTCAGTCAACATCAGAGCTACTGCTTATATCTTAAAGTTGAAATTTTACGAACAGAGTAGGAATTAACCCAATAGCACTAGGCCTATAGTTGATGTCTCAGCTTGTTTTTGCAGACTATAAAGGGTTACATGACTTGCTTTCAAGAGGAAATTGTGGTACTGAAGTCAATACTAAAATTTTCTTATGTCATTATCCATTATTTAAAACACCATTGAAATGCTGTCTCTTATTCATAAAGATCTTTCCTTCTTGGATTGTAAAATGAAGGGATTGGATTGTATGATTGCTGAGGTCCCTTATGGGTCTAAACTTTCTGCACCTACGTATTACCCCAAACAGCATCATTTGTTATTGAATATTTTGAATTATAGTAGTCTGTGTCTTATTCTGTTATTAGACTTTAAACTTATAGTTCTATGGGGACACAGACCTTGTCTTATATAAATCCTGCTTTCCCCTAGAGTCTAGTACTAGACTTTGAACACAATAACAATAGGTGTTTAATAAATGTTTTTGGACAGACTGGGTTGTGATCTAAGTCAGTAGAAGGAGAACCCACAGGGATGAAATCATAGATCCTTTAACTGAGTAAAGAGTTCGGCAGTTTACAAAGCACTTCCACGGATATTATCTCATGTAATTATTGCCTTAGTAATTATCCGGGAGGAAGTAGGCTTTGGTAATGTTTTGCCTATTTTCCAATGAGGCTTAGGGAGTTTGTGATGCTAGGACAGCGTGGTGTACGGGAAAGAATGGGAGCAAAGAGATCCAAAAACTAACTGTGTGACCTTCATATAAAGAAATAACAGTGTAAAGGATTCCATCAGAGAAATGAACGAGAGAAAAAAGGACTTTGGTAAATATCTCATCTGATCTTGTCCGATGGGTAGAGTTAGGCTTAGGCAATGTCGTGCCTACTTTACAAGTAAGTTAGTATCTATATATTGTTGAAAGAGGGAGAGAAAACCCCAGCTCCCTGATAAGATGGGTGGACCTCTTGTGAATAATTTAAAGGAGGTAAGAATCACAAAGATACAGGTTGGGATCAGCATCATAGGAGAGAATACCCATATTAATAAGATCACAGATCCATTTGAGCATGTAGGCAACTCATTAAATAACACCCTCTCTGACTGACAGATGAGTTATTGTTATCTGTAAACACAGGGGGTTTATAGGACAATTATGAGAGATTAAGTTTTAAGGAATCTTAGAGGTTGGTAAGTTCAATAAAGTGAAAGAGAAGTTTGTAAGATTCTTTTCAACTTTAAAATTCTATGGTTCTATGAATTATCTGAAATCGCAGGACTAATTAAAAATAGTACTAGACCTAGAAATACAGGTTACCCATTTCAAGTCCCATTCTCATCTTGCCACAGTAAATTTTACTGCCTCTCTATAGCTGAAGAAAATGAAAATTTACATATTAATTTTAAGTTGATAAAGGAAACCTTTAGGTAGTACTTTTGGGGAAAAAGTTATATTTTATCATAACCCATTTTAGATTTTTCAGAGCTAGCAGAAGATAGGGTATAAGCATGAGAAGTGGTGGAATGAGGAGGATAACCAGGTATTTAGCGCCTACAATGTGCAAGACTCTGTGTTGGGTGTTTTACAGATATTATCTCTTTAGTACTCTCCATCTTTCTGTAGCAGAACCTGAGTCCAAACCTTACATATCAAATAGCGAGAAAAGTGGAAGATGGAAAGATAATCTCCAGAAAGAGTCCAGGCCTTTGACATGTCCATTCTCATCTTTTATTTCATAGATAACAGAATACTGATAAGATAAGCAAACAGTAGCCTCCTACAGATGTTTTCTAATAGAGCCACAAAGAAGGCAAGAAATAATTCTAACCCAGGTGTTAGTGGTGGCAATGGCGGAGGATATAGGTTACATGGGATTGATGAGTAATACGGAGAAGGAAGGTCCCACCAGAACGTTATATATTATGCATTATGCATAGTAGCAAACTGGCCACAGTTAACAAATGATATATTCATCTGAGGAAAAAAACTATATTTTAATTCATACAATGAAAATTATCAAAAATGGAAAAGAACTCTAAGGAAAAAAAAAGATCTTTGGTTCAGTCCAGTTTAGGCAAGCTTCTAATGAGTGCACCTATTGTTTTGAGTTTGCTTTTGCTGTTCTAACAACATAAATATCTTTAGGGGATAAAGGTATAGTCTACCCTCTCAGTAAAAGATTCCATATGGTTGAACTGTTCTGCTCTTTTGCTGGATCACTGATTGACAATAATATTAAAACAAGTTGCCTACCACGTTTTGGCAAGCAGACAATATCTTCAAGTAATAGTTCTCCATCTGATAATTCTGTTTTCTATTGCTCTTGTATATTCTAACCCTGAACTGTATTTTAGTGAAATGAAGGTTTAGAAACCTGTAACATACATAACTGATTGTTTATTCAAATTATATGCTTTGAGGAGAGGCACTTGTTTGTATTGCAAATATTGTTCAAAATGACTTTTTGCACAAAAGGGCATTGATGAACCTGAAAGCTTCCAGTGGAATCTGGAACAGAGAGTCTGCATAATACCAGGATCAGCTGACAGTACTGGAGATATTTGACAGAGACAAAACACAGAAAACTTTGGGTTATATGTTAGTCATTTTCATATATCTGAAATGATGTCACATGGAAGAGGGATCAGACTGGTTCTGTTTGGTACACAGGGCAGAACCAGTAGCCTAGGTGGAAATTTCAAAGAGGAAAATTTACACAGTACAGGGGAAAAACAAAACAAAATTAAGCAAAACAAAAACTTTGCTAATGACTAGAATCATTCATGGCTGCCTCAGGAGGTAACCTTTGGAGGTCTTTAAAGCAGGGGAACCACTTAATTGGGATGCTGCAGAGCCAGATTCTTTTTTTTGTGGTATAGATTAGAGTAGATAGTTACAGAGGATGGCATTATGACTAGAGAGCCATTCTAAGGCATTTGATTGAAATACATACATATACATGCGTTCTATAGGAAGCCTTACCTGGTCATCCTGACTGCTTGTCTTGTTTGTATCTTGCATATACATAGCCTTCATGTCATCCCTTCCGTTAGACTGTGAGCTCCTCCAGAGCCCAGATTCTCTTTTGTTCTTTGGTCATTTCTTTATCTTCAGGGCTTCTCATGGTGTCTGGAACATTGTAGGTGCTTAATATGTATTTATTGACTGACAAAATGGTCTATATACACATGAACAGTTTATATATAACTTTTCAGGAAGTTCTGTAGAGCCAGGCAAACCCTAAGTGGAACTCCTTGATTTGGTAATGTATTATAGTTATAGGGATTATTGTTGTTTATATGCACACACAGAGCTGAAAAATACTTTGTAAGACAGTGAAGAGACTTTTCCATTCTGTGCTGCTCTGGATGTGCTCGTAATTGTGCTTTGATTTGAAGGTGGAGACCCTGTTGGTGTGTTTGGCTGCGTCTCTAAGGCTTCCTGGCTTAAGGCTTTTGTTTTAATAAAGGCTTTGTTGTTATTTGGTTGTTTCAGTCATTTCCCACTTTTTGTGACTCTATTTGGGGTTTTCTTGGCAAAGATACTGGAGTGATTTCTCATTTCTTTCTCCAGCTCATGGGGAAACTGAGGCAAGTGATTTGCCCAGAGGCTAGATTTGAACTCAGGAAGATGAACATTCCTGACTCCAGACCCAGCACTCTATCCACTGAGCTGACTAGATGCCTTTTACAAAGATTTCCAGGACTTTGGCAGCATCCTTGGTGGGGGAAAAGAAAAAAAATATATAACATCTAAGAAAAAAAAATATAACATCTATTCCCTTATCCCAACAAAAAGCTAATGTTGAGCCAAACCCTCCCTCCATGAGCTAGACTTAATGGGAGGTACCAAGTTGAAACTATGTTCCCATTTGACTCATTGGATATTTATTTTCCTTAGACACCAAATAATGTATTTTAGGCCAAGTTATCTTGCTGAATACAACCATGTCCCAGTCTCACTGATGTCATTACCACTTTACACGGACAGATAATTTTCTGAAATTTATTCAGAAAACACTAAAGCTAAAGGGAGCATTAGAAATCTTTCAGTTAAAACTCTTAATTTTGTAGATGAGAAAGTTGAGGCCCAGAAAGGGCATAAACTTTATCTAAGTTTTCACAGCTCCCTAGAGACACAGATGACCAGAAGTCAGGCTTTCTGTGCTCCCAGATCAATGATCTTTCCAGCACATAAGGCTTCAATCAGTAAGTATTATTTCATACTTACTGTATGCCTCTCACTGCGGTCCTATTGTTTGGGGCGAACCATAGACCAAAGGCCAAATCCCCTGCAGATCTGTTTTATTATGGCCTGCGGACTAAGAATGATTTTTATGTTTTTTTTTTTTTTTTTTTTTTTTTTTTTTTTTTTTTTTTTA
>CM053770.1:622147743-622171009 GCA_028658325.1 Potorous gilbertii | reverse complement strand
GAAATCTCCTTCACTGTGTTTCTGCGCGGCTTCCACTGTTCCAGAATTTGTCAGGAGATCTTTTTACAGGAAATCTATGGGCTGTGGGTTCGGACCTAGCATAGGTGAGTCTTTCTACTCCGCCATCTTGGCTCCGCCCCGATTTTTATGTTTTAAAATAAAGTTTTACTGTATTTAAAACTATAAAACCTTTTCTTAGTCAGTTGGCCAAACAAAAACAGAGAGTGAATGATAATTTGCTGACTCTCTGATTGAAATTTCTTGGAAAGCAGAGGCTGTTTTGTTTATATCCATGCCTTTCCAGAACTCGGTACAGTTCCTGACATAAAGTGCTTAAGAAATAACTGTTAATTAGTTGATTGATCTCGTGTTGTTAGTATCATTGTTCAGTCATGTCTGATTCTTTGTGATCTCAACTGGGGTTTTCTTGGCAAAGATACTGGAGTGACCCATGATGATCTCCAAAGACTATTTTATAGAGTTGCAAGCTTTGTTGCATATAAAGGAAGTCTCTTAAAAACAGGAAATACAGATGGGTAACTGGGATACATTTTAGATGACCTCTGCAAGGGTGGGGAACCCGTGGCCAAAAGACCACATGTGGCCTTCTAGGTCCTTGGGTGTGCCCTTTAATTTAGTCCAACTTTTACAGAATAAAAATTTTTTTTAAGGGGATTTGTCCTGTGAAGTCTGGATTCAGTCAAAGGACCAAACTTGAAGACCTAGAGGGCCACATGTGGTCTCGAGGCCACATGTTCCCCATAGCTGGGTCCTTTGGAAAGACATAAAAATCCTTATTGGATTTTTGTCCCGTTAATCTTTATTTACAGAATAGCATGGTTCTTCCTTTTTTTTTCTTTTACCTAGTAGCTAGAGGGCTTTGCCTAAGCTTCTTCTCCTCAAGTCTTTGCCCTAAATTCTTTCAACATCCTCACTATTTTCTTCTCAGTTGTAGTTTGACTCAGGTAATTACTGCCTTTACCCCACTCTCAGTTGCTACTTGTGGGAGCCTGTCCCTTCAATCATCTCTTCTTAAATGGTCAATATATCTTTTTTTCCAGTTGTACCTCCCTTGTTCTTTCCAAATATGCCCAGGTTCTCATAAAACCCTTTACAAAACCTTTGTTTGACCCTACCATCCCCTCAAACTATTAGCCTATGTTTCTCCTCCCTTTCACCACCAGACTCCTAGAAAAAGCTGACTACGTTCATTGTTTCCACTTTCTCACTGGCTTCTCAGCTCCTCAGATGTAGTTAGTGACAAATGACACCAAAAACACAAAACACTGGATTTGGAGTCAGAAATATGATGTTCAAATTGTAGCTCTAACACATAACTGATGTGACTTTGGCTAAGTCATCTGACTTATAGAGTCTTAGTTCCTCTTTTGGAAAATAGAGGAGTTGAACTAAAGCCCTTTCCAGCTCTAAATATATGATCTTGTTGGCACAATAATAAAGCACAACCTTTTTCAAAGAGCATTCATAAGCCTCTAAAATATGCCAGCCTCACTTCCTAATGCTGCCTTTTCCTTGGCTCTCTGCTCCAGCCATATTGGCTCCAGACTTTTCCCTATGTGCATCATGAAGTTCCTTGCCTTTCTGACTTTGCTCACAATGTTATCTGTGTCTAGATTGTCCATCCCCTTATGTTTCCGAGTATTTGCTTGTTGAAAATTTACTTTCTGTCTATTTTTCAAGGTCAGTCAAAGCCTTACCTGGTCTACCATCCCCCTTTCCCGTCCTCTTACACCTTACACCTTTCTGCCTCTCCTGTACTGTTATTCAGTGGCATTGACCTCTTCACTGTTCCTCAAACAAGAAATTCCATCTCTGTCTCCTGTCATTTTCACTGCCTGTCCCCTTTGGCTAGAATGCTTTCTCTCTTCATCTTTGCCTTATGGTTTCCTTGGATTCTTTCCAATCCCAGCTAAAATCTCATCTATAGGAAACCTTTCCCAATTCTCCTTAATTCTAGTGCCTTCTCTCTGTTGATTGTTTCTGATTTAGCTCATATACAACCTGCTTGTACAGGATTGTTCGCATGTTTTCTCCTTTTTTTCTTTTACCTTTTATTTGTATCTTCAGTGCTTAGCATAATGCCTTCTACGTGGTTGATTGGCAATAAGTGTTTCTCACTGATGTGAAGGATTTCCTAACCTTTTAGCTAGAAATGATCTTCCTTTTTTCCTGTGAGTTCTCATAATATTTTTCTTCTGACTTTTGTTAGTTACTTTTTGTTTTCTGATTTCATTGGCATATACATATATTTTTCCCCCAACAAATTCATAACTTAAATATGTGGTTGATAGTGCTGCATTATACGGAAATAAGGTGGCTTGGAGTCAGGAAATTCTTTGTCTTGAAACCTGTCACTTAAATCTAATGGGTGTGTGACCATGGACATTTGTTCTAAATTTCAGTTTCCTTTCTTGTAATATGAACCATGTTACTGTAAAGATCAAATTAAATCACATGCATAGAGTTTGTAACATTTAAAGTCCTTTGTAAATGTCAGCAGCTATTAAATGGTTTACCTAAGATTATCTCATAATTGAAAGAACCCTTTATGATAAAGAATATTTTTCTTTGAGGAATTTAAGATAATTGATGAAAGCACTTTGTAACATACATATATATGTAATCATACAGACATGTATTTGTATATATGTGTGTGTGTATATGTGTGTAAGTGTGTGTTTCATCATAGTCAAATATTTCTGAACTTCCAGGGAGAGTTTAAGCACTACCACATCACTTATCAGAACAAGATGGTGTTTGAAGGTTGAGGGGAAGAAGAATTAAACAGGACATGGTGATTTTTGTTCTCCAAATTGGGACCAATCTTTAGTACTATAAGTTGTTTTGGTGGAGGGGAGGGTAATGGGGCTTGGTGAATGCTTCAAAAGGCACCTGAGTTTCTAAGTTAAAGATACCTTTTCGGCTCTGCAGACAGTGGAAAAAGGCTTCTCCAAACCACATGGTAGACCACCAGAGAATGTCCATCCATGTGTGCTCTCTTCCTGCAGTCTCCCAGAAGAAGATGCCTACTGTTTTTTATTTGGATGACATTATCTCATGTGCTCTAAGCATGTATCAAATCTCTATTATAAGAGGACTTATAATAAGAGGACTTCCCATACTCTCAGGGAAATTCCCTGGATCAAACAACTGAGCTTCTTTCTCCTTCCTTTAGCAGTACCTCATAACCCTTCAGAACTTAAGGACTTTTACTCTTTCTAGGAAAATAGTTCCCCCCTCCATCCATCTCCCTGTCCATCCCTCCTCCTCCCAGTTTCCTATCCATCCATCCACTGTTTCTGGTCTAGAGTTCACTTCCCTATTTGATGTAGTTCGAGTGATTCTGGAGGAGAATGAAACAATTCTATGTCACTTCTTTCTAGTCTCTATAGGTACTATCCCAGGACAGCCTTCACTGTTTGACACATCACCCTTAACAACATGGTTTCCTGCAATATTTTTGTATTGATACGAAGTCTTCACCTCAGTCCCTAGCTTGAGACCAGTTGTGCTTTGCTTCTGACACTTCTGTCCATTATTTATAACCATTGTGGTTTTGAGGGGAAGGAGTAAACTGGTTTCAAGCATGTACAGTATCAATTCTCCTACCTCTCCTCTTACCCTACCCAAACTAAGTCATTGTAAAATGTCTCTATTATAAGCTCATTGGATTTTTTCTCTTGAGATACAAAGGTCATTGTTATACAGAAGTGTAGATGTGGTGTGCTGTTTTGAATACATTTCTCAACAAGCATATCATTTGCTATAACAAAAGAAAATCAACAAATATTTATTAAATGCTTATTATGAGCAAGACTATATTAAATATTGTGAGAATATCAAATGGAGCATACAAAATATTCCCTCTCTTTAATATTTCTATTAGAGAGGGAAGATATTTTGTTAATTAGTTAAACTGAACCCTTTATATGGAGACAGTGATCAATGGTCAACATATTTTATTGATTATATTTTGGTACTGTCAGGTGTTAGAGAAATGAAATATCCAGAAAGTTATATTTCTGTTAATAGCGTCTGTTAAGGCATTGGCTACCCATGACTCTGGAGATTGGAGTTCTTCCCAACTTGAGAAGAGATGAAGCTTCCCTAAGATCAGTCTGGAAGGTTAGAAGTTTTTCATATATATCAGGAGTTTTGAGAGACAACTACATCACAATCTGTGATTTCTTCAACGTAGGTATCCCCTTCTCTGAGGGAGATCCCAACCGAACCATTCTTGCCCATCCTGTATGACTCTATCACTGGGGGTGTCTACTCAACTGCTCAGGATCTTTCTCTAGTTCTCTTGGCATTTCATGGCTACCAATGGAGTACACAGGCTCTCAAGGAGTTATCCTTTGTACAAAGGGTGCCCAGTGTGTGGGGAAGTTTTAGGAAGACATGGATATGAGATGAGAAAATGTCAATGGACTGTCATCATTGAACATAGAGCCTAGTTCAGTGGGATCACAGAGCCACTGAAATATCGAAGTTGGAAAGAAACAGAGACTTGAAAAAATAAATAACAGTAAAGCTCAGTAAATGACAGGTGCTTGTTGAGTGAAAACAAGATTCAAATGGTAGTTTTTAATGATTAAAGGGATTTTCTAAGCAGTATATGATTAAGTGCCAGGTGAATGGGACAGACAAATATTGGCAGAATTCAGGAGTCTAACACAAAGGTTTTCTACAGTTGGGGGTTCATAGGAAAGATTTTATGAAAGCTACTGGATAAAGGTGAGTGAAAGAATGGATCGAATTTGGGTAGGTGGAGAATAGGGAAGTATCTACTGCAGTGTAGATGAATGGCATGAGCAAAAGTGCAGAAACCCCCAAACTCTAAGTGTATTAGTAGAGAATAATGCATCCATGATGAAATCGCTGAGGATATCTAATTATAGAAGCTATTTTGTGTGAAGCTATTGGAGGATCAAGGGAGAAGGAAAATGTATGAATGTTGTTATTAAAAAGTGTTACTCAAAAAAACAAACACACTTGTAGTACAGGAAGAAGCCTGAGAACTTTTCTCCCTCCTGGCAAGATTACAAATGGTTGATGACTATTTTTGTGTTTAAAGACCCCTACAGCAAGAAATTCTACCACTTCACTGGGAAATCCATGCTAGAGTTTAGTACTCTCCACTATCTGTGTATGTTCTTTCCTTTAAATAACGCAAATTTTATAGATGCCGCATCTAAAATCATTAAAAATATTCCTCTTAAAAATTTCCCCCAGGAATTGTTTGTTTTTGGTCTGTGTATTCCCAGTGTTTGGCAAAATGCCTAATAGGAGAAGGAACTTAAGAAATGGATTATAGGAATGGGATTGGGAATTGAAACATATTGGACTTTCAATTTCATTGTTATATAGGGAACCAACAGATGAGGAAAGTCTCTCAATAAATACTGTTCCAGGACTTTCTATGCAACTGATAATCAGAAAGAATTGCTTAGAGTTTTGAGGGGTTCAGTGATTGCTTACACAACCAGAATATGTCAGGGACAGGATATAACTTAAGTGTACCTGACTATAAGACTGGCTGACTAGCTACTATGTTGGACTGTGAAGGGTTTTAAATACCAAAATTAAAAAAAAACCCAAAACAACAAGAGTTCATATCTTATTCTAGAGGCCATATCCTAAACAAGGGAGCAGCATGGTTAGACCTGTGTTTTTAGGAATATTGCTTTGGAAGCAGCATCAGAACAGATTGGAGAGCGGAGAAACTTGAAGCAGAAAAATGAATTAAGTTATAGTCCAAAAGGGAGGTGAGGAGAATTGGGCTACTAGGGTGATACCCATGTGAACAGGAAGAAGGGTGTACATGTGAGAGACGTTATGAAGTAGAATTAATGTGACCCGACTAGAGAATGGATGTGAGGTGGGGTGGGGTGGGGTAGAGGAAAGCTTTGAGGATTACTCCTTGGTTGGGAACTTGGGTGACTAGAAGTACTGTGATGATTTTAACAAAATAAAGAAGTTAGGAAAAGAAGAGGCTTGGGCAGGAAACAAGAGTGTTGGTATTTAATATCAGATTTAAAGATATCTTTTATCAGTTGATACTTAAAGTCACACTCTATCGTTTAAAGATCTTCATTCTTGAAAGTCCTTCAGATTAATCACAGATTCATAGACTTTCCATTGGAAGGGACCTCAACTGGCCCCCTAGTTGAATTCATACCCAACCCATTTCTTTGTCCCCAAATGACTTAATTGCATACCTGAGATTAACCAGTCTTTCCTTTAAGCCCCTCTCCTCCAACCTTCCCCTCCCTCACCAGCTCCTCCCACTCGCCTCTAGTATAGAGGAATGGACTACCTCTCAAAGTTCTTTTATCTTTTGAAAAACTGGAATGGTCAGGTCTTTCATTTTACCAAACCTGAATATGCTTCTTTGAAACTTTTATCTACTGCTCCAAACCCTGACACCTGGGGCTAAGACCAAGACTTTAATATTCAGTTCATATCTATGAACTCCTATTTATATGAGAGGTTTGATGTCCAAAACCACACTTTCTTGTAATTTCTCACAATCTGTTAACAGAGAATACCAAACCTGAATTCCTGAGATCTTTCATAATTTAAATCATTCAGAAGACAACAACTGAATTCAGTATTATTCTAAAATTTTGTCAGTCTTGTGGGTTATAGAGTCTAGTCTCTTTACCACAAACCATTCACATTACTTTTCCCACTTTTTTAACGTGTGGTAGTTTAGTTTTCCCCTCCTGTTTGCAAACAGTCAACAAAACAGACAACTATTCTAACACACAGAGAGTTATAGTAGTTAAAATGATGCCTGATAACTCTGGGCCAGAGTGGAAAAAACTTTTTAAAAAAATTACAGGGCTACCATGAAGCTATTTGTGACATTTGAGCCTTGACTGGCTGTCTTTTCTGGAGACGTACGTTTAACCGATTACCTCAAAAATCTTGAGTATGTGAGAGAGAAAGGCAGTAATTAAAGGATGGAGCAATCCCTTACCTTCCCCTCCTCTCATCTCAACTAAAATAGCATATAAATATTCCACAGTCAGGGTATTGGAGAGAAGTGTCAGCTATTTGTGAGACTGCAAAACTTTATTCCATTAAAAAAAAAAAACCAAAATAAACCAAAAACAAAAATCAAGGGTCTCAGATCATTTGGATTGATGTGTTAGTTATTTTTTTCAAAAGGTCCATTTCACAGATGCCCCATTATAAGTAGTGTAGTAAGGTGAGGTGAGGTGGAAGGACTGATAGCATGGTAACACAAGTCAACTAGCAAACCACTTAAAGGTGGACAGAAGGAAATAATTATTCTAAAACATGAAATTAAGGATAGTTGGAACAATGAACTCTGGGAGTCAATAGCTTGATTCCCTTTATTGTCCTGTGTGGGAGTAAACATCCCTAGATAATTGGTGAAATATTTGTAAGCAATAACTTGCCTTGGTTATTCCGACTCAGTGATAAGCTGAAAATGAATGAAAAAATCTATTTGAGGGCTGTTGTGTGAAGGTTAATAAAGGAAAAAAAACCAAGAGTCTGAGAGAAAAAGTTAGACTGTGTGGTCTTGGGCATATTATCTGACCTCTTTCACATTTAGTTTTTTTATTAGTAAAATGAGGAATGAAGAGAGGGAGGGAATTTGGGCTAGCATAAACTAGATTATAAATTAATAGATCCAGAGCTGGAAAGGATGTTAGAAGTTACATAGTCCAGTCTCCCTCATTTTATTTACAGGTGAGAAAACTGAGGCCTACACGTATTAAATGATTTGCCCCAAATCACACACTACAACTATGTTGCTGCCGCTGCTGCTAATAGCTAACATTTATACGTAATTTTTTTTTTGCCAGAAACTATACTAAGTTCTTTACAATTATATCATTTGATCCTTAGAATAATCCTGGGAGGTAGGTACTATTAATATCCTCATTTTATAGATGAGGAAACTGAGTAAAATAGAGATTGAGCATCTTATCCAAGGTCACACAGCTAGTAATTGTCTAAGACAGAATTTGAACTCAGGTCTTCCTGACTCCAGGCCTAGCACTCTGTCCACTGAGCTACCTAGCTGTCCCTAATTTAAATTTCTCTGCCTCAGTTTCTTCCTCTGTAAAATGAAGGTAACAATAACACCTGCCTTATGGTTGTTAGTATAAAGTGTATGTTTGTCAGGTTGTTAATAAAGTCGTAACAGTGGAGTTAATAAATTAAAGTTAATAAATGTTAATAAAGTCATAACAGTGGAGGTGAAGGTGAAATAAGATTAGGGATGAGATGGAATTCCTGTGGAATTTCCCTTTTTAGAGCTCTTGAAAACTGGGATACCTAAAAGGTTCCGTTTGGTAGAGGATGACAGCTGGCGAGCTAATCCAATATTTTGTTGTTTTGTAATTTATTAATCTTTCTTGAATTTAACTACTAATAAATTTCACTCCTGATTAATTTTTATGAGAAGAATATGATTAACGAAGTTTATGTATGTCAGTTAATGGAACAAAAACTACCGCAATCAATGGAATATTCTGCATTCTGGTGAGGTTTATTATGAAAATGAACAAAAGCAATGGGATAGTTAGAATTTATTTGCTAGGATAATCTTGTTATTTACTGTATCCCTTAAGTGAATGACTTCTTGTTCACTTTCAGGATCTAATACAAACTCCTTTGGCTTTCAAAACCTTTTATAATCTGCCTTTAACCTGTCTTTTCTAGCCTTATTATATATTTATTGTTATTATTCAGTCATTTCAGTCATGTGTGACTCTTCATCATGCCATTTGGGTTTTCTGGGCAAAGATACGGTAGAGGTTTACCATTTCCTATGCCAGCTCATTTACAGATGGGGAAAACAAGGCATTCCTTCCTTTTATGCTCTTGCAGTTAGGCAAACAAGTCTTGTTTTTGTTCTTGTTTCTGACATTTTTGTTTCCCACACCTGGAAAGCAATCGTTCCTTGCTTTGTTTCAGATTCCCTAACTTCCTTCAAAGCTCACTTCAGATGCCATCTCCTACGTGAGATCTTTCTTGATCTCCCCAGATGCTGGCACTTATCATTTTCCTCCCTCTACTGCTTCCACTTATTTTGTATAAACTGACTTTGAAGTTGGGAAGACGCAGCTTCCTGTCCTACCTCTTACACTTAACTGACTCTGTGACCTTGATCCAGTTCTTAATTTTTCTGTGCTCTAGCCAGCTCTCTAGAACTATTAGTGGCAGAAAAGGTGCAAATGTGCATTCTGTAGAAAGAATTTCCTCACTTGAGAGCACCGTGTGCCAGTGAAATCACATCTAATTCTTTTCCCAGTCTCTTCTATGTGTATGTATTTTCTTGTCCAGTAGAATGTATGCTTCTTGAGGTTAAGAACTTTTGGACTTATATCCCCAGCACCAAGTATAGTACTTGGTATATAGTGTTGCTTAATAAATACTTATTATTTATTCATTACTTTGGCAAGTTCACATTAGAATAAGGGAGATAATATAAATGTGCATAAAAGATAAATGCAGAATAAATGGAAGGTAATCTCAGAGGGAAAGGAACAGCTAGGTGGCATAGTGGGCTTGGAGTCAGGAAGACTCCTCTTTTTGAGTTCAAATCTGGCCTCTGATACTTACTAGCTATGTGACCCTGGGCAAGTCATTTAACCCAGTTTGCCTCAGTTCCTTTATCTGTATAATGAATGGGAGAAGGAAATGGCTAAACTTCTCCAGTATCTTTGCCAAGGAAACTCAAAATGGGGTTACAAAGAGTTGGAGATGACTGAAATGGGTGAAGAGCAACAAAAAATCTCAGAGGGAAGGCTCTAGCAGTGAGAATGATGGAGGAAGTGAGAAAAGCCTCCTGCAGAAGGCAGGGTTTGAGTTCATTCTTAAAAGAAGTCAGTAAGTAGGTGGAGGTGAGGGAAAAGAGATTCCAAGAATGGGGAACACCTAATGGAAAGGTACAGAGTGGGGAGATAGAGTGCTATATGTGAGCAACAGCCAGAAGGCTAGTGTTATGGGGACCTTGAAAAAAAATTTGATGTGCTTTTGAATTGGATGATATCAGGAAGCATTTTTTCCCCTTCCTAGAAAACTTTTCCATTCATTTCTTTCAGTCATTTCTAATTTCTAATTACATTTCTTTCTCAGAGTTGGCTAGTAGCTTTTAGTAACAAGATTTATATCTTAAACATTTAATTGAATTACTTAGTAAGCAATATTCTTTTATTACATTTTGGACTTGATACTTACAAATATTTTAGACCACTTGTAAGCAGTTAGTTTGTAGCTTTAAAGGGGAAAAAGGATATTATTACATAATACAGTTAGAAGCCAAAAAAAACTTTTGGGAATGGATGATGAGATAGATTTATTCACTGGAAATAAAGAAACTTGATATATAGCCAGGTTCAAGAAAAGATTCTTACATGGATGGGATTGCTGCCGGGGTTTTACCTTTTGTCAGAAGGTAAAATGAGCCAAATGCACACACATGAATGTTGACAGATTTGACAAGGGATCTGGTAAGATTTGTCATATTAGTGATGAGATGGTATCATCATACTACTTGTTCACCTTCATTATTGTCTCCTACATCCTTTTAATAAGTAGCATTGATAGAGCACCTTAAGGTTTACAGAATCTTTACAAGTATTTTCTCATTTGCCCCTTCTCATAACTCTGGGACATAGGTGCTATCATTAGCCCCACTTTATAGATGAGGAATCTGAGGAAAACAGAGATTCTTTGACTTGCCCAGGACCACACAGTTAATAAAGGTGTGAGGTCAAATTTGAACTCAAATCTTCCTGCCCCCAGGTCCAGAGCTCTATTTGTTGAGTCAACTACATAGAGGTTCTTTTTCATCAAAGGTTCCCCTCCTTCAAAGTCCTGGATACAAAAACGAGCTTTGGAAAAATGAAATAATTCTATGGTTTATACTTCTGCTCTTGGTTATATCTATGTTCTTAGTGGTTTGAATATTCTCTCCAATGGTGCAGGTCATCATTCATCCTGTGAACTTATGTGCCTTATCCTGTGCGCTTCTTGTCCATGTTCACAATGAGTTTCATCCAAATGTGGCAAAAACCTTCCTCAAGATCTCTTGACATTATGCAGGTACTGCTTGAATAGACAGGCTGTCCATCTTATGCACCTCTTTTGCTATATGATTGGTCTATCTCCTTTTTGGGGGGGAGGTGTCATGCCTGTCACTAGTGACATCTTTTATGCTATTTCTCCAGTGTAAGTTTGTTGAAATTGCAATTGCATTGCAATCTATGCACGCATACCACCTACAGAGTCCTGCATGGCACTCTGAGTGACTCTCAGCTTTCCCATAGTTTCAGAAGCTATGGTATTTCATGACAAACAACTGTACAGTACCCCAGAAAGAATAGTGATCTTGAAAAATTGGGTCTTTATTTTAAGTAGAAGCAGAGGGTCATTAAAAGCCCTTCATGATTTATGAAAAGTGGTCCAACCTGCTCTTCTCCTCCTATTCAATTTAGGACCTATTTCATTGTTCACGCATGATATTTGTACAAAATAGGTGTATTAATGGGTCAGCTATATCAAACTCTATATTATAGTTTGGTCTTGGAATTTTAGAATTTTAGAGCAGGAAGGAACTATCTAGTCTATAACCTTTAGTGCATGATCTCTTTTTACAAGTGTGGTACAGTGGAACATCTGCTGGATCTAGAGTCATAGCACCTGGGTTCAAATACTGATTATTAATTACCAGTGTTATTATGGGAAAGTCACTTAATCTTTCTAGGCCTCAGTTTCCTCAAAGATAAAATGAGGCAATTTAACAAAATGATCTAAAAGCCTCTTCTATTTCCAGATCTATGACTTTATGATCATATATAATAGACATCCAGTCTTTATATGCCTCCAATGATAGAAAATTTACTCTGTCCATTTCATTTTTGGATACCTTAAATTGTGAGAAAAATCCTTCCCCCTCAACCTTAGAAGGAGTAGTTGAAAGAGAAGCTCCTTCTTCAGCACCAGAGAGGTCACTTTTATGCCTCATTGGATGGATAGAATTTTGCAACTGTAAACTATTTAGCAGTCCACCAAACTACATCAATATGGTGTTATGCAGGGTCTTAAAGCAAAACAAAACACTTAGTGATCTATACTCCATCTTAGACAAGGAGCTACAAAAATGTAAAGAAATGAAGCAGACCTTCCTCACTAAAGTTAAACAATATATAGTTGAGATAAATATTTGTGAAAAATCTATATATAGCATTTATATTTTAAAGTAGGATTTTGGTCAACACTTTAAGGAACTATTTGAAAATATTGGAGAATACCATATCTAAAATTCTGAAAATATACGAAATCACTAGATCTGTCTTAAAAAGTAAATTTCATAATGTATTTTAATATGTGAAATGATGCCATCATAAATTCCATGGTACTATTCATATTATTGATTCTAATAAAAATTTGTCCTATCTACAATGACAAGGAAGAGGATTGGGCTAAATAATCTGAAGCCTTTTTCTGCTCAAAATTTGATGTCCTTATAGTTTAATAATTAACTTAAGCTAGATTTATCTTTTCCTTTTAGTCATACAAGTATTTGTTGTAATGACGTTTATGAAGTATTACTCAAGAATTGTTTTGAAGTACTTTCTCTATAATTTTAGTCAATGAATTTACCATATGAATGGAACTCCAAACGTCACAGCTGTGTAATCTCATCTATTATGACAAACATTCAATAAGATTTCCTTAGTGTATGAATCACTTTCTAGGGGTACTAAATCTTTGTGAGATAATGAACTCTATTGACATGACAACATTGATACAATGTGGTATAATAATAATTAAAAAAAGAGACTTGTGGTTAAGACAGACCTGAATTCAAATCTGCTTCTGAAATTTAGTAGCTCTGTGATTGCTGCTAAGTTGCTAAATCTCTCCAAGTCTTAATTTCTTCATCTGTTAAATGGAGATTTAATACAGTATCTTCCTCATAGGTTTAAGAGAATGTATGTAAGCTCCCTTATAAATCTTAAAGTAATAAATAAATGTCATTTTTATTATTGTACTTAGTTGCTTAGTTCACTGTTTTATCTCAATAGCTTAAAGGACTTACCATGTGTTCTAAGGGAACCATCCTTTGCAAATAACTGATAGAATCTCCTTGAATGTTTAGGAAAATGAACATTGCTCAGTGTTTATTTTCCAATGATTTTTTAATGAATATTATAAATAGGAACATTTTACTATGTCGATGAAAGAAAAAAGGACCATCACCCTCAAATTTAGCAGTGCATAAATGATCTTATAGGAAAGAAACTTGTTATATCAACATTTAATTTAAATGTCAAGACCGCACAAAGTCCAAAGGAAATAACAATCCATGATACATATTCTTAAGCTTTTTGTTATTTCGGTGTTATGTTTTGGTCTCAAACTATTCACAGCACATCTAACTGGTATAGAAGCTTCCCCAGATATATAGTTATTTCTGTGTTGTCTTCTTGTCTTTTGCTTTGCTTTGTATCCTGAGTGTGTAACATGGTGCCTGGTGCATAGTAGGCACTTAATAAAGACTTACTGATTGACCGATACATAGATCTTGAATTTATGGAGAAAGGAATAGAGGATTTCTCAAAACCTATGCCTTTTGTTTGAATTTGGAAAGAAAGCTTCTGAGCCAATATATTATTGGGTACCCGCTGGTGTTCCAAAAAAGGAAGCTAATTAAAGTCAAAAATGATATTCAAACTTAGAACACAAGCTACTCGGTGTGATTCTTTCTATGACCCTAAGTAAGGTTGGTTCTGGGACAAAAAGGAATTGAGTTGTTGGATTCATTCATTTGTCACTTAACTTCCATTTGTTACATGGAAACAGATTGAACTCCCCTTCCAAGGCAGCCATCTTGAAGGTTCTTGTTGCTTGTCACAAGGAGACAAGCATATGTCAGTATAAATTTGTTACCGTTCTTGGAATAAAGCCTTAACTTGTGTATTATACTGATGCTGACTTAGTAGAAATAGAAACTATTAATGCATACAATATCATACTCTCCACATAATATATACATATGTTATTCTACTCAATTAAAAATTAATGTTTCTTGTAGATGAAGCATTGTACTGAATGATGAGGGCAGAAGGGCAAAAATGGGGGTACAGTCTTCACAATATGGCTTTTTTTTGCCTTTGTAAAAAGTCATAGCAGGTCAAGACAAGTCTATTTATTAAATGCTTGTTATGTGACAGGCACTGCACTATATTCTAGGGATATAAAGGCAAAAAAAAAAATGGTCCCTGCACTTTGGAGACACATTCTATTGGGAAAGAGTAAATTGAATGTGCAAGCAATTATGTGCAAACAGGATCTACTTAGGTTAAACTGGAGAGAGAGAATGCAGTGAGAGATCGGGAATGAATTCTTGCAAAAGGCAGGAATTTAGGTGACACCTAAAGGAATTCAGGGAAATCAGGAATCAGGAGGCAGGGAGTTTCAGGCATGGGAGACAGCCAAGAGTCAGGAGATGGAGTGTCTTATGCCAGGAAAAGTAAGGAAGTCAAGGTCATCGGAGTACTTGGAGAGGAGTAAGTCTAAAAGGGTAACGAGAACCAGATTATAAAGGGCTTTAAAAACCAGAGGATTTTACACTTGTTCCTGGATCTAATTGAGAATCACTGGAGCTTACTGAAAAAGGAGGGGGTGATATGGGTAGATCTATGCTTTCAGATGAGTTTGAAAACTGATTTGAAGCTAAACTAGAATGGGAAGAGACTCGAAGTAGTACCAACAGGTTGTTGTAACAGAGTTTGTGTATAAGGTACTGCCCCAGATTGGTGGCAGAGTCAGAGGAGCAAAGGAGGAATATAAAAGAGATGTTAAAAAGGCAGATGTGACAGGACTAACTTCTGGAGAAATCCTAGCTTGATAATATTTATATTTCATTAATCAATCAGTCGTTAAACACTTTTTAAGTGCCTACTGTGTTCCAGGCACTTTACTAAATACTGGGGATATAAATATGAAAAAATACAGTCCCTGCCCTCAATGAACTTAGAATCTAATTTGAGAAGACAACACATAAAAGGAAGCTGAAAAGGGGAAGGGGGAAGAGGAAAAGGTTACTTACTTGATTCGTGGTGAAGTCAATTAGAGAGTCCCAAAGTAGTGCAGTCAGATGAAAAATGATGAATTATTTTATTTATTAGATTAAATAAATTTATAGAAAACTGAACCTTATGCTTTCCTTTCCTGTTTGTGAAAAGGTGTTAACTCATCCCCATTGTCCTTTTGTTAAAATTCAACAAGGTGCATTTGTTGGGGTCATACCAGATTCCTCAGTAGAGCCAACAACAGAGATGCCTTTGTTCATATTTGATTCTAGATATTAATCAAATTAGGCATAAAACAGGGAAATGTATGCTTGCCAAAGATATTTGCCATTGTCTCGGAGGCTGGCCAGTGCAGAGTCCAAACGGAAGAAAAATTCTATATAAATGGCTTAGATTCTCTAGTTCTTACTTGTATTTCCTGTGAACATCCTCTTCTCCCTGGGAATCACCAGGTATCCAGAATCTCCAAAGCTACAGAGCTCAGCCACAAAGAAGCTTCATCAAACTGCCTAGCACTTGTACTATTGTCAGTCTAGTCAATGCTACATCGTTCTAAAGGTCAGTTTAGAATATGGATTGACTTGATTTCTATAAGCTGTTTCTGTAAAACTGGTTTCATATTTAGGGTATGTGGTCTTCCCATTTCACAGCTTTATTTCCCTGACTTCTAATTATAGTTCATCCCTTTCCTTGGCACCAGAACCAAAGGTTTTCTGAAACCACTCTGCTCATCGTTTCTTACAGCCCACTCTCTTTCTTAGCCAGTATCAGATTCTTTGCATGTTTACTGCTTTATAATATAGTTTGAGATCTGAACTTCTAGGCTACCTTCCTAGGCCACTTAAATGTATCTCTTGATACACTTAATCTTATTTTCTCTCAGCTAAATTGTGTTATTACTTTTCATAGCTCTGTAAAATAATTCTTAGATAGACTCCCAAGTAGTTTACATTGTTTGAAGTTGTCTTAAGATAATTTCTATCTCTTGCTGTTGGACTTTGTTGGTAATATGTGGAGATGCTAATGGTTTATTTGGGTTTCTTTTTATATCCTACAACTTTGGTGAAGTTGTTCATTGTCTCAACTAGCTTTTTACTTAATTCTCAAGGATTATCTAAATATGCCATCATATCATCTACAAAGAATGACAGTTTCATCTTTGTTTTTATTCCTTCAATTTCTTTTTTCTTTTATGACTAAAGCTGGAATTTCTAGCTATTGTTTCTAGTATTTCTACTAAGGAATTAGCAGCTGTGAGCATTTTATATGTTTTAATCAATAAGGATGAGTAGAAAATAGGGCATATGGCGAAGGGGAAACAGTTGCTTACACCACACTCTCCTGTATTTTCATTGCCTCTTTATATCATTCCTTGTCAAGTGTAGATTTCTTGGAATAGGTTTGGATATATATTTCCCTCAGAGTGGGGAGCATTTCTATCATTCATCCATCTCTAGCTGTGCATAAAAAGAGGTCATGTAAGAAAAAAAAAACAGATGTGCATATGGCAAAGGGGAAACAGTTGCTTACACCATACTCTCCTGTATTTTCATTGCCTCTTTATATTATTCCTTGTCAAGTGTAGATTTCTTGGAATAGGTTTGGATATATATTTCCCTCAGAGTGGGAAGCATTAGTCTATCATTCATCCATCTCTAGCTGTGCATAAAAAGAGGTCATGTAAGAAAAAAAAAAGATGTTTTGCTTGTGAAGAGTGAATGCACGATGTAGGGTGTGAGTTAGTGCCTCTTGTCACAAATCTGTTTTTAGCAACATTACATGCTAATTCTTTACCATTGACTGATGTTCATAAGAGTAACACCCCATCTAACATATCTTCACTGAGGAATGGATTTCTTTATTTAAATTTTATTTTTATTCTGAACTTTAAAAATATCAAATAAATTGGGAATTTACATACATATAGTAGAACAGAAATGGAGCATGACTGATGACACTGCCAATCTTTATTTCATACAGCTCTCTTTTAAGGAATAGAATGGTAGGTTATTTTCCAATACTGGATATTTATTGTAGGCTCAGGTATTGTGATGTCACTGTTTAGTGAGTGTAGTTGGCAAGATTCACCGATATCATCTCAAGACAAACTTTCCTTTAGGGTAAAACTGACCACAGTTTCTTACCCAAGTTATTTGGCTCTGGCCTTGTTACTAGAATACAAGCAATCCTATCCGAACAAGAAAATTGCCCACGTCTAGGAGCATACTGGAACCAGCACCAATTGTTACATTTTGGGCATGAGGGAGCCCGCGCAGCGGGGCCAGCCAGTCCTGAACCGGGCAGTCATGGCATCGCTTGTGCACACGGTCCAGGAGAACGGGCGCATCGCCGCCGGGCTCCTGCTCAACCTGCTCGTGTCCATCTGCATCGTCTTCCCTAATAAGTGGATCTACGTGCTCCACGGCTTTCCCAACATGAGCCTGACCCTGGTGCACTTCGTGGTCACCAGGCTGGGCTTGTACATCTGTCAGAAGCTCAACCTGTTCGCCCGCAAGAGCCTGCCTCCCTCCAGGCTGCTGCTGCTGGCGCTCAGCTTCTGCGGCTTCGTGGTCTTCACCAACCTCTCCCTCCAGAGCAACACCATGGGCACCTACCAAGTTGTCCAAGACCATGACCACCCCCGTGATCATCGTCATCTAGAGCCTGCTCTACAAGACCTTCTCCGCCAAGATATAGATCACCCTGATACCCATAACTCTAGGCGTCGTCCTAAAATCTTACTAAGATGTGAAGTTTAATTTTCTTGGAATAGTGTTTGTTGCTGTCAAGGTGGGGGTTACATCCTTGTATCAAGTGTGCGTAGGAGCCAAGTAGCATGAGCTTCAGGTGAACTCCATGCAGTTGCTATACCACCAAGCACCAATGTCCTCTGCCATGTTACTAATGATTGTACCCTTTTTTGAACTGGTATTTGGGAAAGGAGGAATCCTTGATCCATGGTCTTTTTCTGCCCTATTTATGGTGCTGTCTTGGTATAATAGCCTTTATGGTAAATGTATCCATATACTGGATCATTGGAAATACTTCATCACCTACGAATAACGTGTTGGGACACTTCAAATTCTGTATGACCCTATTTGGAGGATATATTCTATTTATTTGTTGACCCACTGTCAATAAATCAGGGACTTGGCATCTTATGCACATTATTTGGCATTCTAGCCTACATTCATTTTAAACTTAGTGAGCAGGAAGGCATCAGGAACAAATTGGTCCAGAGTCTTGAGGTGATTTTTCATAGAGAAAATATAATTGATTCAGGTAGTTGAAAAGTGTTGCCATATGTACACTGATTTTTTAATGATAAGCAAAAAATTAATTTAAAAACCCACCACAATAAAATCTACTACTATGGTATAAAAATAAAGCATATTTTTATATGTTAAAACTGATTTTGAATTTTTAAATATTGTTTTTGCTAAACATTGAATTTTAGAAGTCATCTTTTTGACCATAAAAGAGAATTGCTTCATCCAAATAAGTACATCCAAATTGAAGTTATAGTAATGCTAAAGGAATTTTTTCCAGTACTATATCACAATTATGGCTTATTTTGGGTTTTTTGGGGTTTTTTGTATTCATACACTAAGAAACACTGACAGCACAGGACTGTTTTCCAGAATGTAAATTTTCATTTAATATAGGATATATATTATCACTGGTGATTTCTCATCAAGTGGGATATATAGTCACTGGGCAAAATCTTAGAATTTGAAATTCTGCTGAATTTGGTTTAAGTTCAAGATTGTTTCATTTGGAGAAATCAGATTGAGAGTGAAATCAATTAGGTGTCGAAGATAAACTTCAGTTCCAAATTAATTATTTTTATGGGGAAAATTTAATGCAGAGGGAGGCAAGTTTGTTAAGAAAGTGAAGCTTTCTTATATTGAGTCTTGCTTTGGACCTTTTTAATTGTGCACTTGGTCCAGAGAGATAAACATACTTTTTAGACTCACAGAAAAGTGCCATCTGGGCTCTAAATGGAAATGGGCCAAGTGTGTAATGGAAAGAACTATAATGTTGATGATGACTATAAAATGCTGTCAAGCAGAGTTCATAGTGTTTTCCCATCCTCTCTGGCAAGTGAAATACCAAGCATTTCAGAGCTGTAGCTTTTGGAGCCTCAGATGGGGGTTGCCTGGGCTCTAAGATTGCCCCCATCTCCCTTTGGCATCAAAGATCAGTGTGAACTATGCCCAGGCAAACAAAGGAGACAGAAAGAATCTGAAGTAGTGAGTTGAGACAGAAACTGTTCAAAATCTCAGGAATATCTAGGGAGAAATGAGGAATGAAGATGGGGTAACCTGAGTTGGAGAATAATTTTTGCATTGTAATTATTTTCTATTGACAATTTTTGATGGATTTATTTTTTGAAACTTCAGCACAGAATTGTGTATTCTGGAGGAATAAGTAACCAATAGAAAGAACAATTGTTATATAATAAAGGTGAAAAATATTGTGCCATGTACTTAGGAGGCTAGCTAATTATCTGCAGTGCTTGAAGTCAAAGCTTACATAGAGTGTTGTAAGCTATTAATGCTTAAAACAGCACTAAGACTTTTAGGGAACCTTGTAAAGGTAGATTAATGATAATAACTGTCTTATGATAAAGGGAACTGGATATTGTTTTCTTCTGTAAGAATTATTTCCATATGCACTGTTATTTGGGGTTTTTTTTACTTTTTTTCCAATTACATATAAAAACAATTAAAAAATTTTTTTAAAAATTTTAAGTTCCAAATTCTCTCCCTGCCCTCCTCCTCTCTAAGATGTCAAGCAGTTGGATAAGAGGTTCTACATGCTAAACAGTGTTATTGTGAGAGGCAGTGTGGGTTTGTGGATGAAGGGTCTTGTCTTGGAAGCAGAAAATACCTGGTTGGATAACCTGCTCCTATCACATGCCAGCTGGTGGACTCTGGGCAGGTCAAAGCCTCTTGGTGCCCAAGGCAACGCTTGGATTCTGAATCTACTTCAGAAGAAGAAAATTGCATACCAGGAGTTCTCTGCACCAATGAATTTTTTAAATTATTTGAATATTTTGAGCAGCAGCAGCTTTGTAGAACCAAAGGCTAACTGAAGTTATAGTCTGTGCCATCTACTTAGGACCAATCTGAACTGTGTGATCTCTCTTCAAATCTATTTTGATAGCATTTCAGCTGCAAATCTGTTATGGTGTTTATTTTTGTGTTTGTATTTTTTAAAACATTCTTTGATTCTCCCCAATTTATAAAACTGTTTATTTGTATTAAGTATAATAAAGCAATTTATACAGATCTATGTTCTGCATAAGTTAGATTTTTAACATATGCCATGTTAAAAATAAAGATTATCTACTGGTGTTCTCAGAGCAGTGATGATGAACTGTCAATTCTACATTATATGCACTGATTTGTGTTGGGCACACTCTTTCTCGTAAATAAAAGTGGGGGACACTTTTGGAAATATGACTGATGCCAAAGCAACAGCAGAAGGGGGTGGGGGGACATGCTATCTATAAATATACAAATAATGTTAGAAGCATACAATGTAATCTATAAGAACCAGAAGATGAGAATGTTTTCTACTACATAGAAGATAATCTAAATGGCATGAAGATGGGCAAATGCACTTGACTTCCAAGATGAAAGACAAGCCAGAAAGGCAGTATGTTTGAAGACACAGTGGACAGAGCTGTAAACTTAGAGACAAGAAAATCTGCTTTTAAATCCTGCTTCAAAAACCAGCTGAGGATGGCACTAAACAAATCACTTCACTTTTCTGAACCACAGTTCCCTCACCTGGAAAATAGGGATGATTGCATCTAGTTTACAGGGTGGTTGTGAGCATCAGGTGAGCTTATGTAAAAGACCCTGTATACCTTAAAGATTTATACAAATGTGAACTATTTTTTGAATAAAACAAATTGGACTTTTGGTTACTTACATTGACTAGAGCTGTCTTTAGATAAGCAGTTTCTATTTGATAAGTAAAACTTGAGGCATTTGCTTTAATTTGTAAAATTAAAGGATCCTCAAGACCACGCCAGCTTCTCACAGCTTCTGTTAGTCTAAAAGGAAATGCGTGTGTCTATCTCATGATAGTGTGTCTAGGTTCCAAATATGTCTAGTCGAATGCAATTCTTGACTTCCTATTTAAATCGTATTTCAGGGGAAGAGAATCTGTTCATTTGTCCAAAAAGTGTATTCCTGATCGTCATTAAAATTTTTATTCAGAGCTGCCAAAGTTGGGTACCTCAATGTCAGCAAACATGTCACTTTTTAAAAGGAAGTACGGTCTTCCTCATGTCCGTATCATGGCTGGCAATCCAACATTGCAGTTGTCAGACTTATAATGTCTCTTCCCAAAATTTTGGCAGTTTTTATTGATGGCATTATTTTGAACAATGACAATGTTATTTTAACTGTTTGAATAAAAAGAAAACCCCCTTTTAAGAAAAAAATTTAGGCATGAACATTTACATCTTGGGAATCATCAAATGTTAGAAATTAGGACTTGGTTTACTAATTTGTTGATTATTTAGATTTAAGAAAATGACAGAAAATGTTAATAATGCAGGTTAAATTTAAGTGTGTGCTAGGTGTCTTTTCTTCAGAGAGCTAGTTTTTATGCATATACAAGCACTGAATCATAGTACCTAGGTTATCCAACCTTTGCTTTAAGACTTTTAGCATTGCCCATTTTTCTTTTTGATAGTTTATTATTAGGATTTTTTTCCTTTCATCAAACCTAAATCTGTCTGCCATTTTCACCTCTTACTCTCTAGTTCAGCCAACTGGGCTAAACAGAACAGGGCTAATTTCTTTTCCATTTTTCAGTCCTTTATTAAACGCCCCCCCCCACCCTGGATTTTACTCTATCTCTTTTCTAATATATTCTTCACACAATTGCCAAAATAATCTTCCTAAAGCACAAGATCTGATCATCCTGCCCTCCTGCTCAAAATTCTTTAGTGGTTTTCTATTTGTATCTAGACCAAAATATATCCTCCTCAGCTTAGCTCTCGAAGCCTCTCACATTTGGGTTCCAACTTCCTTTTCTTTCATGTTACTCCCTTTCATGCATTCTGCCTTATAATCAAATTATCATATGTGCTCTTACCTCAATTCACTATTCCATCTCCCACCTAGCTGCCTTTATATGGGCTGTCCCCCTATCTAGGATGCACTCTTTCCTTACTTCCTCCTCTTTGAATTTTCAAGGATCATTCAAAGGCTATATCCTTTGAGAAACCTTTTAAACTTATCAAATGATGACTACTCATGTATGCCGCAGTAGAAGGGTTCTAAACCTGAGGTCCACAAAGAGATTTCAGGAGGTCTGTAAATTTCCTAGAAGAGAAAACAAATTGCATTTTTCTTTTCAGTAAGTATTAATTGAAGTTTAGAATACTTTTGATGGCCAAATTTTTTTTTTTTGAGAAGAGGTCCATTTCACCATATTGTGAAAAGGATGGAATGTCTGAATTAGAGTCAGGAACACCTGGGTCCCTACAACCATTTCAGGCACTAATTAGCTGTGTAACCTTTAACCTTTTTGAGTTTCATTTTCTTATCTGTAAAATAGACATAATATCTATGATCCCTGTCTCACAGAGTTCTTATAAGAATCAAAAGATTTTTTTCTCCAACTTGATTTATTTGTTTTCAATTTTCAACAATCACTTCCATAAGTTTTAAATTTTCTCCCTTCCTCTCCCTTCCCTCCCCAAGATGGCATGCAATCTTATAGAGGTTCTACACATACATTCTTATTAAACACATTTTCACATTAGTCATGTTGCATACAAGAATGAAAATGAATGGGAGAAAGCATGAGTAAAACTAAACAAAACCAAATATAACGAAAGAGAAAATAGTCTGCCTCATTCTGGGTTCTGACTCCATAATTCTTTTTCTGGATGTGGATGGCATTTTGCATACCGAGCCTTTGGAAATGTTTTAGCTTCTTGCCTTGCTGTAGTCTATCAAAAATAGTCCTTGAATACTATGGCTGCTACTGTATATAATATTTTCCTGGTTCTGCTCATAAGAATCAAAAGATTTAATTAATGTTTGTGGAGTATTTTACAAATCTGAAGGTTCTCTTTGTCATATATATATATATATATATATATATATATATATATACATATACACATA